>OX637397.1:13134063-14336563 GCA_951799425.1 Ilex aquifolium | reverse complement strand
TAATGTCTGACCTCTTACTCGAACACACTGAACCAACACACAAGGTTCATTGCCCATGCAATATCTGACATGGTTGTCTTGAATATTAATTGCCCATGCAACTTGAGTGGAATCAATTTTCCTGGCTTTTTTTTTTCTTTCTAAATCTGTCAATTGAAGATGAAGAAATATTTTGATGTCTCACACAATGAGGATATTGAAATCCCCCTTTTCTCAATATGAAGAATAGAATAAGATTAATAATATTTAGATTTAATTTGGAAATCTAATTTGATAACGTAATACAATTCTATCATTGAACTCGTAGTGAGTTCAACTAAAATGGGCTCTAAAGAAAAATAATTATATTAGAGAGCATCTCACTCCGATCTATTTTCACAGTTTTATTCATTTATATTAAAATTAAAATTTTACTCATATTAGCATGATATTTAGGAGAAAATTTTATATGCCTTTAACACATCACTTGATAATGTCAGGTGATGTGCACAACTAATGAAAAATTGTCATCAGTTGACTTTTTTTATAAAAAATATTATGATAAAATGATGAATAATATTTTTTCCTCAAAATATATAACTTTTGATTAGCTATGTACATTACCTTAGCACTGCCAATTGACATGTCAAACACCACTTTTGTCCATCATTTCTTTTACACCACCTGATATGGTATAATTAAATTTATTGGATTTTTAATAAATTATGTGAACCTATTAATCTAATGGTCTATGTGGAGATGATACAAAAATGTGGTGTAAAAAAATTAGCATTGTTAAACAAGGAAATGTCTGCATTTTTCCGCTTATTTTCAACATGGCCCCAACAGAATTAGTGCAGATCTATAATATAAAATAAAACAGACTTCAATAAGTCCTTTCGATAGTCTCAAATAAACTCATCCGACAACTACCAACATTTCTCTCAAAATTATTCACATTGTACGGTGCGTTTATACATGGGTTATCCCTAATTATATATAATATATGATTGACCTAAAACCAACCGACCACTTAAAATCCAACCCATGGAATTTTCAGAATCACAGTCAAATCCTCACCAACCGTGCCTGTTTTTTCTTTATTTTTTTTCTCCTTGTCAACCCCACAATACTCCATGACAGAGAAACTCTCCCTCCTCTATTCCCCCATATATCAAGTACCCACTACCTCTACTCATTCACTATTCTCTCTCTCTCCATGGTTTCCACTGCATTAAACTTGCAAAACCCAAACATAAACCTTGTCTCGTTGTCAGCTGATTCTATGCCCCGGAAGAGTTCTTTTGGGAAAGTAACATTGATGAAAATGAGTGAGATTTCCTTAGTCAAACACCCGGTTCTTGCTTCTATGAATGCACCTTCAATTCCTACTAAAGTTGCTGAATCTAGCTCCATTTTGGCACATTGTTGGAGGGAGATTCAAGGCTTAAATAACTGGGAAAACCTCATGGAACCTTTAGATCCTCTTCTCCAGCAAGAAATCATCCGGTACGGCGAGTTCATTGCCGCCTGTTACAAGGCTTTCGATCTCAATCCAACCTCAAAACGCTTCCTAAATTGCAAATACGGGAAGAAGAATATTTTAAAAGAAGTTGGCTTGACAGATTCAGATTATGAAGTCACAAAGTATATTTATGCCACTCCTGATATTAACATTCCAATCCAAAACAGCGCAATGTGTGGCCGTTGGATTGGATATGTCGCTGTATCATCGAGTAATTGTTAGAAGTTAATTTGTAATTTTCTAGAAGGAATTTCATGAGTCTTTTCTCAGATTAGTTTGTAGAATGGTCTAGATTTTGTTGGAGTCCAAGAGTTAGTCTTATCTTAAAGTTGGAAGGTTCTGTGCTAGTTCTTTGTATCATCTATAAATTGAGGCTTGATGTAATCTTTTGTGATTAAGTACCCAAGAATAAAATTCCAGAAAATACTTCTCACTACAGCAACAAAATCTTGTAAATCTTGGGCAAATCTATCCATAGCTTTCATTTGCTCCAACAGTAATGAGGTAAGGAGGATTGGGAGGAGAGATATAGTGATAACATTCAGAGGAACAGTTACAAACCCCGAATGGATTGCAAACCTAATGAGCTTATTGACTCCGGCACGACTCGACCCACTTAACCCTCGGCCCCATGTTAAGGTAATGTTTAGAAAATGTAAATTCATGAGATAACAGACACGTAAATTATCAGATTTAAGAGATTTGTTCATGAGATAACGGCATTTGACTTGTGAACAAGCAGGTCGAAACTGGGTTTCTGAGCTTGTACGCTTCTGATGAGAGTGGCAGCAAATTTGGGCTGGGAAGCTGCCGGGAACAGCTTCTTTCCAAAGTGTCTCGGCTATTAAACAAGTACAAAGGCGAGGAAATGAGCATAACTTTGGCAGGGCATAGCATGGGGAGCTCGTTGGCACTCCTACTAGCTTATGATATTGCAGAGCTTGGATTGAACAGACAGGATTTCGACCATGAAATACCGATCACTGTTTTCTCTTTTGGAGGGCAAAGAGTTGGGAATACAAGCTTCAAGGAAAGATGTGAGGAATTGGGTGTAAAAGTTCTTAGAATAGTGAATGTTAATGACCCCATAACAAAGCTTCCTGGAGTTTTTTTGAATGAAAATTTTAAGGGTTTTGGAGAGGGATTTGAGTTTCCTTGGAGTTGTTCTTGTTATGCTCATGTGGGCGTTGAACTAGCCTTTGATTTCTTCAAGATGCAAAACCCTTCTGGTGTTCATGATTTGGAAGCCTATATTAGCTTTCTTAGATGTCCCAAGGCGTTGGAGATTGAAAGGGAGGGCATAGATTTTATCAACAGAGCAAAGGATTTCATCTTGAGCGCCCAAAACTTCAACACAATTCCATGGAGAAATGCTGCTATCAACATGGTGAGCTGCAAGACACTGAACAAGCAAAACCAATGGAGCTGCTTGTTTCTTGTTCTGTTCATGCTTGTTTCTTGCTGCTGGTCTGCCCTCAATTGGCACTACAATTGAGCCATGAATAGGGTCCATTGATTCTTGGGTTTTTATTTGGTTTCTTTTAGGATTGAAGATTACAGGTCTTCTTTTTTTAGTTGAATTAGATGATCTATCATCCTCTTTTTTTATAAATATCCATTACACAAACGGTATACGTGTATTTATCTTTGAATTTATGAAATCATTTACTTACCGGAAAAAAAAATGGTGAACTTGGGTCATACTCAGAAGATATGATTGTTGATAGTATCATAGTTATACATCGGAATAACATACTTATCGGATATTAGTAGTCATCAGATACTCATGGAAACATATCGAATGAATTTTATATATAATTAATAAAATATTTATCATTGATTGATACTTGTCGGATACAGTTCGGATACACATATTTCTATGGTGAATACATTTTCCTTATACTTGGTGAGGTGGGTTGTGTAGAAACTATTAATCATACAAATGTGGATTCTTTGTTCTAAAATGTTCATTTGGACACACATCACACATACACAAGCCTAGTACCCTACTTTTTACGTGTTCTATCTCTTAATATCTCATATTCCTAGTATTATAATAGCATCTTAGTACCCTACTTTTTAAAATTTTGTTGTATCACCGTATCTGTATCGTATCATACTCATTCTCATATCTGTATATGTATCCGTACTTCTTAAGTTATAGACAACCATTATGTAATTTGATGAACTTGTATTTATTATTATTATTATTATTATTATTATTTGGAATTGATGGGTTCACAACTTCATCCATTCTAACACTGAAGTCTATGCATTCAAGGTTCACAAGAGGGGCAAAATGGAAATTTTTTTCCTTTGTACTGAGCCTATTTCTAATTGTAAGCCACACTAGTTTATGCCATTGAACAGCGGGGGAACTGACCCCTGATTATTTCCCAAGCTAAACTAGTAGAGAACTTACCATTAACAGAGGGAAACCATTTGACATAGTCTTCGCTTGAGGAATTGGAGGGGTAGCTAGGCATAGAGCTTGAGATTTCGAAGTTCTCCCTTCCTCTCCCCTGCGGCCAATGCCATATGTTATTAGTAATAATCTGGCTTACTCTAGCATTCATTGGCAATCTGAAACCGTTGATGACATTCAGAACCCCTTTGAGGATTAGAGGTCCCCTAGGGTGCCAGCTGTCATGCCAAATGTGTGTGCTGCACCCATTCCCAATGATGTGAAGCATGTGTAGCCTCAAAATATCCCTCAACTTCAAGAGTTGGCTCCAATTCCAAGATCAAGTCTGAGTGGGTTTAGCAACCCTTAAACTTTTGCCCCTTAAATGATAAGAGCGGATCCACTTGCACCACAAGTTCTCTTTGTCATGAAACAAAATCCATTAGTGTTTAAGAATCAAAGTGGAATTATGATCCTTGAGCGTTTTGAGACCAAGGTCCAAGGGGCTATGGTCCCCTATCAAGTTCTCATAAATATGTTTTACACCCCAAAATTTGTATTTTGATTTCTTTTTTATTGTTCCTCTAATGTTTTCAAAATTATACTTTGTAGTTTATACCCTTAGACTTTGACTTTTATGTTCTTTATTCCTTGACTACCGATTTCATCATAACCATCCGAAATAGTCCATGGATTATTTTTAAAAAAATTTAGTGATTTATGCAAAACAAAATTTAACCAAACTTTGCATATATTAGGATCCAAAACTGTGTAGAACATGCATTTGAGAGATTTGACAATGTACCTCTCATTTTTCTCAGTTTTTCCTATTTTTCAGAGACATGATAAAATTTAGTTATTCTTAAGTGATTTTGTGACGAAACCAAGTTTAAATTGTTGATTAGTTAACGAATTTATCTGAGTTTTTCTCACATCAAATTAGTTTGGCAAGTTCGAATTATTACAACACATTTTGTATAGAAGTTGATTTGATATTAACTACACAACTAAATATATTATATTAACTATGATTCATTAGAGGAAACTCTATTGAATAATTTTTTTTGATAACACTCATTTTCGGCTGCCCCAGAGAAAAAATTCTAGCTTCATTCACTTTTTCCACTATTGTCGTGAAATCAAAAGGCCTCATTATAAGGGGGCGTAAAGCTTTTGGTCCATGTCACTACCGCTACATAACAATCGTTAGGCTTCCTAACGACCATTATCAACACCCATGGGGGATGTGAGCGTGTTTGTTTACTTTAATAATCGCGTAAGTTTGTTTTGATGTAAAGCATGTATGAAGGATAAACCAAAGAACTTCTTGAATACATAAGAATATGTAAGCAGGTTTTGTAAGCAAAGAAATGCAACAAGATAAATCTTATAAAACGAGGACCTTCAAGCATACCAAAATTTATAATTTTTTATGTGTAAATTATAACTACAGAAGACATGATCGGTTCAAAAATGTTGTGATCGATCATAAAAATTATAATTTTTAAAAGTAAAATTTTAACTCGCAAAAGAGAAGTTATAATTACTGAGAAAAAAAGAAGTTACAATTTATTCAAGTAATTCATATGATTGTGGACCCAAAAAAAAAAAGGACAACAGCTAATTGAATTTAATCCCTAGAAAATAGTACCCCCGCCAAAAAAAAAAAAATTATATATATATATATATATATATATAATCCTTATTGAATTAATTTCAGAACCCTAGCACTACGATTTATGGATTTAAGTGGATTTCAAAAATTGGATGAGATCCATAGTAAAATGATTGAAAATGGAGATGATAAAGAGGAGGGAAAAAAACAAGACAATAATATACGTGGTTTCGACACATGGTGCCTACATCGATAGACCAAATGCCCTGAGGGCTATATCGATATATTATTCATTAGTGGTTGGATACATAGAATTTCACCGTAGTTATAAGGTTAAAAATAAATAAGATAAAAATAAGTAAATTGGTCCAAACTAGTATTATTATTAGAAAAATTGATGTTTCAAAGTTTGCCCTTATTTTGTTGATGTAATAGACTTGGAGCAATAATATGTAGTTACAATAGATTGAGTGATCAAAACTTGAGTAGAAATAGGCTAGCAATGGGCGAAGCTGGATTGAATGAAGTGTAGTCCCATTCCTTGGCCCCATTAGTTTTATCTTTCATACTTAAAAATAAATTCTATTTATATTTCATACTTAAAAATTTTGTATGCATGAAATGAACAAAAAAAAATACATAAATAAACATGGTCTTTGATGAATTATAGTTGTACAAGAATATATCAATATGACAAGCTATTTTCCTACTATGAGTTTAGATATATCATTTAGATATTTTCCTACTATTAGTGTATGTTACTAATAAAATATTGTATATTTTATTGAATGACGGCCACTTATTAATTTGTTAGATCTTTTTTTGGAAAAATCAAGTTATGTGTCTTAGAAATTAGTTTGTGGCAACTTTTCGTTGGGTGTGCCGTACCACATGACAGTGTCACCTTGTATGTTAAACCCATTCAAACGTTTCTACAACACTTTTGGCAGTTACTTGTGAGGCTTAAGACTTCACTAATGCTAGTAGGATATAATTTAAATATTGGGGACATAATGTATTGTGATTATTAGATTAATAGCGTAATGCATTTAATATTGAAAGTCACTGATAATCTAATAGTTACAATTATCATACATTGTGACCATTGAATGTAGTCACTAATGCTTTATTTATGCAGTGAATTGCCCTTTGTGCTTTATACCCACAGATAAGTAACATTTCGTAGAAATTCCCACAAGTAATTAAAAAGTAACATCCCAATGGTTTGATTTTTCTACCAACTGACCAGATTAATGGGTCAATCCTTGCTAAAAGTAAGGTTTGATTTCTTATATATGTTCTACTATTGGGGTTCTATTCGGTTTCTCTTTAGGACACTGTGAGTGCTTTCTGCTGTAAATAAGTCAAAATTATAATACTTAATTATTTATTGAAATAGTGATCTACTGATGTATAATATCAATGATACGAATTTTAATAGTTTTTTTTTTTTTTTTGTGTGCGGGTTGGGAGGGGGGTGAAAAAATTGAACACGTGATGTAACAGTTACGTGATGTCAATATTATCACGTGGTGTACGGTTATATCACTTGACATTGCTAAGACGATATAACCGTTACATCTAATATTTTCTCGGAGCGGGAAGAGTCATTCAAATATCACCATAAACTAAAGACATAATAATCATTGTAGAAGGATGTTCTGACCATTTTATTGTTGAAATTTCTCTTAATCTTATTAGATGACATTAATCTATAGCCACTGGTTGAACAGTTCCCCAGATATCTGTACGGGCCATATATTTGAAACAAATCTTTGACAATCATTCTGAGAAATCCTCCATTGACCAGGCTCAAGTCAAACCCAATAAAAAAAAAAAAGTAAACTGAAAAATCTCAAATAGGGAAAATCTTGAAATACCACAACAAGCCTGAAGGCCAAAAACGTAGAAAGCCTAACCCATTAATTCCTAGTTGTTAGTCCTATGTTACCATAGTCAACAATCTCAACCATGACTTTTTTATTCAAACCATAAATAAACCTGATGTAGTTAATGTTGGTTATAATTTTAGTCTTTTTAATATTTGTGATAGATAAAATAAAGACAATGTAACTTAGTCTTTATGAATAATTTTTCATATATGTATTCCATATTTCCAATATATATGGGTTGTAAGATACATCTTAACCACTCACTTTCCTAGAATATTAACCATATAACAAGGCCCAAGACTCAACCACTTGTATTTCCAAGTCAATTAGATACACTTAACAACTAAGTATTATCTAATATTCTATTTTTAACACTTCCCCTTCATGTTTTGTTGTTGTATTCTCAATATGTCTCTTAGAAATTCGAACTTATCTTTAAGAAGTACTTTGGTAAAAATATCCACCACTTGATCTTCGGTCTTACAATATTTGACTTGAATGTCTTCATCTTCAACGGTTTCTCGAATAAAGTGATGCTTGATTGCAATGTAGTTAGTTTGTCTATGATAGATAAGATTTTTTGTCATGGCAACAACTAATTTATTATCGCATAAAATTGGAGTTGCTTCACCTTGTTTTTCACTAATATTTTCTATGATTCTTCTTAACCAAATTGCTTAAGAAATAGCCAATGATGCTGAAACATATTCAGCTTCAACTGATGATTGTGTCACACTTTGTTGCTTTTTTGACACCCATGAAATTACACAAAAACCAAGTGAGAATGCATAACCCGAAATGCTCCTCATATCGTTAATGTTTCTAACCCAATCACTATCACAAAATCCAAGTAACTTAACATCAACTTTTCTTCCAAATATAATCTCAAAATCAAGTGTTTATTGAATATGTCTGAACACTTTCTTCGCTACCCCAAAATGAATTTAGTTTGGTCTGTGCATAAACCGAGATAATAAACTTGTAACATACATGATATCCGGCCTTGTAGCTGTCAAGTACAAAAGACTTCCAACCAAGTTTCTATAAAAAGATACTTCAACTTCTTTAATTCCATTATCTTTTAACAACTTTTCATTTACAACCAAATGTGTAGCCGCTGATTTGCAATTTCTCATTATAAATTTTTCAAGAAGAGTTTTTGCATACTTCCTTGGGCAAATAAAGACTCCATCTTCTTATTGATAAATTTCAATGCCCAAGAAGTAATGTAGAAGTCCCAAATCACTCATTTCATATATTTTCATCATCTCACTTTTAAAATCTTCAATCATTTTTTGATCATTTCCGATAAAAATCAAGTTATCAAAATAAAGTGACACAATGAGAATAACGGTATTACCTTACGTTTTGATGTACAAGGTTAACTCACTTTTACTTCTTTGAAATCCTTTTGCATTGAAGTAAGAATCAATCTCACTATACCACGCTCGAGGTGCTTGTTTCAGCCCATACAAAGCCTTTTTTAGTTTGTACATTTTTCCTTCTTCACCGTGGACTTGTCTGGTACAGTCAATCTGTTCCTAGACTAAGTTTCATTCTTTGGATTACAATCAGGCATAGGCTCAAAACAAAGGACAAAATTCATGTTTATGTCTCTCACCAAGATCTGGAGTGTGTTTTATGTAGTGAATGTATTGAGTCTCATTTTCACCTGTTCTTTGAGTGCCAATACTCTTAGAGAGTCTGAGGTTTACTCACCCAAAATTTTAACTTCTCTTGGCAATGCATGCCTTGGACTAATTTTTTCTCATGGGCTGCACATCACTGGAAAAGAAAGTCATTATTCACAGTCCTTCAAAAGTTGTCTCTCAACTGCTATCTACTATCTATAGATGGAAAGAAACAATAGAATTTTCGCTAACAAGGCAAAGGATCCAAGCACTATCTTCAAAGCCATGCTGCAAATTGTAAGGGACAAACTTGCATCTCTGAAATTCAAAAGTTCTTAGTTGAATCTTGCCATTTCTGACAAACTACAACTCTTAAGCAACTATATTGTGTAACTTCCCAGTTTCATTACAGTGTTTTTTTTTTGCTTCCTTTCATATGGAAACTTTCTTTGACAAATCTGTCTGAGGTGTAGCTATTTGCTCACATCTCCCACAGATTTGTTTTTACATACTTTGTAATACCATGGGGATGCCCCTGCTTTTGTATCTCCTTTGATATGCAATACACATTTACTTTCCGGAAAAATACCCACAAATATGGTAAATCACCCATAAAAGTGATAATTTTTTTTGTTGTAAAATTACCCCACCAAAATTATAAAAACACTAAAGTAGTAAAATTTGGATGTACAATACTGAATTTTTTTCTACAATACCTTAGTCAAATTCATAATTCATAAGATAGGAAAGGATATAAGGGAAAAAATAGTACATCAAGAGACTTTTATGCATTGTACAGGTTTCTTAGGTTTCAATTCATACAGTATGGTCATTAATTGTTTATGACAATAATTAGGTGTTGTGTTCCACGCGGAACTGTCTGTGACAATAACATCCCAAGATTGCTTTTATTTGTTGAAGTTATTCACACTTCTTCTATGTACATGCTGATGCATGCAGGTGTAACTATAGAGGATAGAGTATACATCTCAACTTTCTCATTCACGTGTGTGGAATTCCACAAAGATCAACTATAGAGACCTTATTTGGGGACCTTATTTATGAATTTAATAATGTAGCTTCAATGCAACCATTGGATTAATTGTGAGTTTTAATATTAGATGAAGCCCACAACTAATCCAATATGGCTTCAATGCAACAATTGGATTAGTTGTCAGTTCCAATGTTAGATGGAGTCAACAACTAATCAAATAATTGTACATCATTAAATCCCTAAATAAGGTCCAAATAGCATTTCCTTTCCACAAATGTCATATACCAGTGTAGGGGATGTTATTCGACAAACATCGACAGCAACAAAATCGGGAGTCCTGCTTAAACACAGGGAATCATGTGACCCAGCTATGACACCAAAGTAAGGCTTTAACTCAAAACCAATGAATAACGAGTGGAGAGATTCAGAAGACTCATTTGGTGTTCCGGAACGGCGTTGAGCTATGCGGTGATGATAACTCGGATAATGACTCAGAGATTGACTTAGAGATGTCTCCTGTCATTAGGCCAAATCCCATGAGACTTATGGTTTACAAGAAACGTGGAATGATCTAATGTCAGGTGGGAAGATGCTCACTTGGTGTTAAATTCATTGAAAAATATGTCGAATAAGTATAAGGAATCAATGATACTATTTGAACTTGATTTATTGATTTTATTTACTGACGTAATTTATCACGTCGTTTGATTTATATCAACTCCCAAACAACATTGAGACTCACTCGCTTTCGATTGTAGTGATTAATTAGATTAATAAATTAAGTTCGGGTAGTATTACTCATAAATAATTTCACCTGTAATGTGTTAAGAAAACAGAACTTTGTTTCTTTTATGCATCATAAAATTGTACAAATAACCTCACGATGTCTTCTTTCTGAGGCTATAGAATTCATTTGTTGGCTTCAGTGTTAATAGAATCCATTTCAAAAAGATACAAAAGGCTGTCATGTTAATCTTACCTATAACTATGTTGTTATCAAGTATAAACTATAATGTCCTTTGAGTCTGACCCAAGTTCACCATATTGATCGCAGCATTTCTCCATGTAATCGTGTTGAAGTTTTGGGCATTCAAGATGAAATCCTTTGCTCTGTTGAGAAAATCTATGCCCTCCCTTTGAATCTCCAACGCCTTGGGACATCTAAGAAAGCTAATATAGTCTTCCAAATCATGAACACAAGAAGGGTTTTGCATCTTGAAGAAATCAAAGGCTAGTTCAACTCCGACATGAGCATAACAAGAGCAACTCCAAGGGAACTCAAAACTACCTCCAAAACCCTTGAAATTTTCATTCAAGAAAACCCCAGGAAGCTTTGTTATGGGGTCATTAACATTCACTATTCTCAGAACTTTTAGACCCAATTCCTCACATCTTTCCTTGAAGCGTGAATTCCCAACTCTAGGCCCTCCAAAGGAGAAAACAGTGATCGGTATTTCGCAGTCAGAATCGTCTCTGTTCAATCCAAGCTCTGCAATATCATAAGCTAGTAGGAGTGCCAACGAGCTCCCCATGCTATGCCCTGCCAAAGTTATGCTCATTTCCTCGCCTTTGTACTTGTTTAATAGCCGAGACACTTCGGAAAGAAGCTGTTCCCGGCAGCTTCCGAGCCCAAATTTACTGCCACTCTCATCAGAAGTGTACAAGCTCAGAAACCCAGCTTCTACCTGCTTGTTCACAAAGTGAAAGTCGCTTAATACTGAATTTACATTTAAATCTGACAAGTCAAGTGACTCCAGTGTCGTTATCTTATGAATAAATCATGAAAAATCACGTATCGTTATCTAAAGAATTTACATTTGTGGGTGTAATTATTACCTTGACATCAGGCCGAGGGTTATGTGGATCGAGCCGTGCAGGAGTCAATGAGCTCATTAGGTTTGCAATCCATTCAGGGTTTGTAATTGTTCCTCTGAATGTTATCACTATATCTCTCCTTCCAATCCTCTTTGCCTCATTATCCGATGATACTGCAACATATCCAATCCAACGGCCACAGGAGACAATATTTTGGATTGGAATGTTGATGTCTGGAGTAGCATAGATGTACTTGGTGACTTCATAATCCGAATCTCCCAAGCCAACTTCTTTTAAAATTCTCTTCTTCCCATATTTGCAACTCAGGAAGCGTTTTGAGGTTGGGTTTAGATCGAATGCCTTGTAACAGGCGGCGACGAACTCGCCATACCGGATGATTTCTTGCTGGAGAAGAGGATCCAAGGGTTCCATTAGATTTTCCCAGTTGTTTAAGCCTTGAACCTCCCTCCAACAACGAGCCAAAATAGAGCTGGTTTTGGAAAACTTAGTGGAAATTGAAGCAGAAACTGGGTGTTTGGGTGAAGAAATCTCACTCATTTTCATCAATGTTACTTGCCCAAAAGAACACTTTCGTAGCATAGAATCAGCTGAAAATGAGACAAGGTTTATGTTTGGCTTTGGCATGTTTAATGCAGTGGAAGCCATGGAGAGAGAAATTGAGAGAGAGGAAGAGGATGAGCATGGTGAATGAGTAGAGACAGTGGGGACTTATATACATGGAGAGAGAGAGAGAGAGAGAGAGAGAGGTTCCCTGTGAAGGTTTATTGTTGGGGGTGACAGGGAGAGAAAAGAAATAAATAAAGAAGAAAAAGCATGTTTGGCGAGGATTTGACTGACTTTGATGGGTTTGATTTTATGTGGTCGGTTGGGTTTAAGTCGTTCATATTATATTAATTTCTGTTGCGGCCATGTTGAAAACTAGCGGGAACATGCTTGTTTTTCAAGTGGTTGACTTCGATGGTCATTTACAGTATTTAGTGTTTTTTTTTTTTTTTCGGTAAGTACAGTATTTAGTGTTACATGCTTGTTTGCAGTATTAAGTTTACATACATTTTCAACTGGTTGACTTCAAAACTTCATTCTTCTTCATACTTGACATACAATTAAATATTTTTAATTTTTCATCTCAAAATCTATCAAAATAATATATATACTTAATTTCTAGCGAGACAAAAGAGAAAAGTAAAATGTTTAGTTTTAGAGAAAAAGATATAAAATATATGTACTATAATACAAATTATTTTGACGCATTTTAAAGTTAAAGACATCTGACAATGATTGACACAATTTGTTGAAGTTAAGAGGGACTATTAGGCCACTAATGGTCCACAAAATTGGCAATGGTGAAGGTACTATGTTTTGGTATGACAATTGACACCCACTTGGGCCCTTGATGTTTGTATGCAATGCTAATTTTCTCCAAGACAGGGGACTGCCAAAAGAGTCTCTTGTTAAAAGAATCATTGTCGATGGCCAATGGCAATGGCCTTCTTCTATCTCCTCTTCCTCTCATGCTATTACCAGCACAGGCCAGTTATAGAACCTTCCATCTTCTTGTTTCTTTTAGTTCATGTGATGGTTTCCCTTTGGTGCTGCCCATTGTTGCCTTGGTGTTTTTTCTTAACGCTCTGACTGCTCACAGTATGAGAGTATCCCCAATGATCCTGCAGCACATGTTAATGTGGTTTTTTCTATTTTCTCTGTTTGTTTGGATCTATGGTGAGGAATTTAGATGGAAGTTTAAGTTTAAGGCCTCCACTTCCTACTAAATTCTTTCTCTTGGGCACTTCTTTATGTTCTTGTGTTTGCATGGCCATTTTTCTTTTCTCATGGCTTGTTTGGGTTTTTGTCATGGTTCTAGAATGGCCCATTTGGTTTTTGTAAGGGTCATTCCCTTTTCTTGTTCTCTTTTTTGATCAATTGATTTTTTATTTTCCGAAAAAAAAAAGACATCTGATAATGATTTAGTCCGAAATTATAAGGAGAAAAACTGAACGTTTTGAAGAGGAAGTGAAACGTTGAAAAAAATACGTACCCAAAAAAAAAAAAGTTATATTCAAAAAGTAACTACAAAAATATATAATAGAATTTGCCTAAAATTGCAAGAGGATATGAGAGAGAGGGGGAGAGAATTTGTCATTTCATTTTTTTCAATATAAATATTAATGCATTCATAAAAGTAATCCTTTGACCCAAACATCAACTATACACTTCACACCATATCTTACTAAAGATTTAAGGAAGTTAGCAGCATGTAACGAATTATTTACATGTGATGGTGCAATAAATCGAGAAGCGTGTGGTTTATTGAGTGAATGGGCTATATGTTAAAGTATATTGAGTGTGTGAAGTTGAATGGGAAAAAATACACAGAAGTAGAATAGTTTGTCCAGTTGAAGAGTTGAGTTAATTCACTGTAATAGATGCTCTTACTCCTTAGAGTATATTACTTGAGGAAGAAAATGAATACAATTGTTCTTCTTTAGGGCAATGCATTATATCACTTTTTATACACTAGCAATCCTTGTCATATCTAACTAAATTGTCATTGAACATATTTGGCCGTTAGAGAATCTTTCCCTTATGTATCATGTCGCTTTCTAGAAGTGATGATGTGACCTTCTAAAGGAGTTGTCTTCTTGCCCAAGGCAAGGTTTACAATGAAAGTTCCTTTCTACCCTGTCTAATAGCTCCCATGTTGTTAAGTGTTCCTTAGGCTCCTTCTACTGACTTGGGCCCTTCTGAGGTAGTTTATCATCTGGTGATTAGGGTCGGGTGTACCCAATTCGAGATAGACATTCTCAGCTGGCCTCATCAGTTGCTCCCAGCCTAGAGCTAGGGTTGACCTAATCAGGCTCGAGGTTGGGGCAAAGATCTCGATTCATATCAGTCCATCCGTGTGTGGGTGTTATGCTTATCCGAAGGGATGTTTCTGTCCATTTTCCCATCATGGCATAGTTAAGGCAGTATGTCGCTTTCTTGGCGCCTTGATTCTCGGGACGTGTTATCCCCAATGCGCCAAGTGTCCCAAGCGCATTCTTGATACTTAAGTATCATGCTCATATGACATGAAACATACAATAAGGGAGAGAGGGACGAACCTTAAAGTCCTCAAATTAGGGTTCGTCGGAGGTCATTGAAGGTATAATTAGCTCTCACCGGAGTTCGTTGGTGGTGATGGTCATTAGTAGTGGTGGTGGTTTTTCGAATTAGGGCTCACAAACATTGGGGAAAAATTAGAGAAGAAAAGGAAAAATTGGGTCAGTTAAAAGATGCCAAAGATGACAGTCCAAGTAACGTCTCTATTAAATATTTCAGTTGGACTGATGCATTTAAAAAAATTATAATCAAACAAATGTCAATGCAATTGACATTTTCAGCATAGAAGATGTCACTTGGATTAACGTTTTTAAAAAGTGTCTGTGATTGAGAAATAGTTTCAAAACTACTCTATTCAATGATTTTTTTTTTGCTAAATCGTATAGGTTTGGTAAAATGGTTAGTCCTTTGATTTAAAAATCAATTATACAATTTACAGTATATCTTACTAATAAAGTTAACGGCATGTAACGAATTATTTACATGCGACTATTGTAATCGATGGGGTTTTTAAAATTTCATTTTAACCAAATTAATTTGCCAATAATACTGTTTGAACTAAGTTGAGATCTAATCTATGGTAACAGTTATAGAAAAGGTGGACACCATATAATTTTGGGCATCAACTTGCCTTGGAATCCACTATAAACCAAATGTGGTGTTTAGGTAGCTGGATAAAAAAAAAAGGTTAAAACATGATAGATTGAACACAATTGAACTGGGTTTCACTTATTTCTTGTTTGGGTTTCACTTATCCAAGGTCTAATTTGAATCGTTGTGTTTATCCATCGAAGGTGGGTCTTCTCTAATTAGGGGTGTCAAACGTGTCAGGTTAAACGATTACATATCGGGTTAAACAGGTGACAGTGAAAAATATGTAAACCCGTACACGACACGTTTAATAAACGGGTGAAAAATCTCAACACAAACACGACCCGTTTAATAAACAGGTAACACGGCACAACTTGTGTAACCCGTTTAATTTTAAAAAAATTATATCAACAAATTTTAATACTCCACTTTTTTTTTATTGTCAATTGTACTTACCTTAAAAAAGAGAAATTTTTAGCCAAATCTCATAAAAATCAGACTTGAAGGCTTAAAAAAAATGAAAGAGGTCATTGTCTTTTATAGGCAACTCAACCCTCCCAATCTCCCCTCATTTTTCAATGTGGGACAAAAACAAAAGGCATTGGTTTGCCTTTGTCTTTAAAGTGCTCTCCATCTCCCATCATTTGTCTTTGAACTATTACTTTACTTTTTTTTTTTTTTTTATTGATTTCTTTTCTTCTTTTTTTCTTGCTAATTTTTTAAAATAATTATTAACTTATTATTATATTAATTTTATTTAAACGGGTAAACGTGTAATAAACGGTTTGACATGTCTCACCCGAACACGACCCGTTTATTAAACGTGTTTGGCGTGTCAACCCCTTTATCACCAAAATCCGTTAAGATCTCACCCAAACCCGTTTAATTTGTGTCGATTCGTGTCGATTAATCGTATGTGTTGAATTTTGACAACCCTATCTCTAACCCATCTGCGAGCTAGGTTAAATTTGGGTCTAACCCATCTGCGAGCTAGGTTAAATTTGGGGCTAGTGAGATTTCTTGCAAAAAGCCTATGTTATACCTTACTTTTGAAAAAGTTGGATTGTTGTTTATGAATGACCAAAAAAAAAAAAGTTGGATTGTTGAAAGGGTATTATGGTAAAATTTAATTTAAAAAGCTTTTAAATTATGAGCTAATTGATCTAACTTAAATCAGGCATATACCGTTTTCAAAATCATTGCAACCGGTTGTATTGGATGAGGTTGAATTAAAAATGATAAGAAAAAAACCTCCAAATCTATCCATTCCGAGCGATCATCTGAACTCGAATCTATTACCAAAATACTGTCATTTTCAAACAAAAATATTGATTTACCATACTTTTAAACTTATTTACCGATCTATTGCAATTTTTGAAAGCGAAATTGTTGATTCTGCTTTCAACACGATTCCGCTTTCAACAAGTGATACAACAACAAAGGAAAATGGTATTTTTGTAAGTATTAAAAGTGTTCTTGTTGATTCTGCTTTTATGGTGAAATCGAAATTATTGATTCCGCTTTTAAAAACTGCAGTAGATCGGTAAATAAGTTTAAAAGTACGGTAAATCGATATTTTTGTTTGAAAAGAACAGTATTTTGGTAATAGATTCATCTGAACTCCATAGTAGTTCATTATGTCATAAAATTAGTTCTCCAAATTAAGTTCAAATGATATTTTTTATTTATTTTGTGTTGCATATAGAGACAAATGAGATTTAAATATGCTTATCATGGGAGCCAAACAAAAAAAAAACATTATAGAATTATGGTCGGTTAATTCATTTTCTGTTGACAAATATTGTCTTGTATTTGGGATCAGAAGAGTGGAATTCAAACATTCTTATCACGTGAATCATATCACGCAGGTAAAACACTATATGGTGATTATGACCCCTATAATATATTTGTTTTCTATTTTGGGAAATGTTAAATCAATATTATTTGCTTTTATTATCTATTGGTGTCTTTGGATTTAAAGTGAGGACTATGAAATAAGGTACAAATTTGATTATTAAAATGAATTTCACGAACAAATTAAGTCCAAAAAATATTATTATACTTTCTTGAAATATACCAAAAATGTCATGGCATGTCCAAGTGTTATTTAGACTATTCTCATCCCCTTTCAAGTAAAAATCACGTAATGTTCTCACTGTTATAAAAAAAAAAAAATTATAAATAATATATTTCATATTCAATTCGGTATCGATTAATAACTTTTCTTCGAGTAATTTGGTTACTTTTTAGCTTTTTTGAAGTACTTTTTTGAAGTAACATTTAGTAAAAAAAATTCTTCAGAAAGTAAGGTATATCGTCTTATGGATTTTTCTAAGTATTTTTATATGTATTTTTCAACTATTTCTTTATGTAGTAATTCTTTTTTATTTTTATTTTGCTTTTTTTTGTATCCGGACGTTCTCTTTTCATCCAAGCTAATATTGTGTATAATGGCATATATACACAAGTGCAAGTATATTATTTACTTGACTATTAAAAAAAATGTATATTAGATATATATCATGTGTATAAATATAAATTTGATATATTTTATTTTTATATAAAATATATTTTAAATTTTATTAAAAACTCGATAAAGCTAAAATTCTAGTCAATTGCTTCTTTTTACTTTTTTAGTACATGGCAACGTATATAACTAAATCCTTCTGGGTTCAGTAGTTGAATCTAGTCTCTGATAATCTAGAAGTCTCAAGTTTAATTCATTCTCACACCCTTAATGGTTAGTCATTCTTGTTCTTCAGATACATTTTAATCTAGCTCAAACTACAGTGACAACCGCTAAATTTGAGGAAGTAATCGGCACAAATATGTATACCTTATAACAAAAAAAAAAAAACTAAAGTTCTAGTCTATGAATATGTCCATTGTAATATTGAATGCAACGGTGATAACATGACACCATTGATGACATGGTATCACTCATCAATAATAAAATCCCAAATGAAAAAGGTAAATCCCACTTGAACTTACATGACAAGAGGGTGAGAAATTATTTGCTTACATGTCAGATTAGTTATTAATTTTTGTGGGGTTCCTATATTTATTTATTTTAATATTATTAATTGATGATACAATACCACATTACCACGTGATATCACTGTTATAATAAATATTTTCTCCTGTCATGAGAGGGAGAGACAGATATGTTATTGCGCCGACAATTTCTTAAAAGCCCTCAAAGTCTTAGAATTTGCTAGGATACCCCTCTTGTTAAAGGTAATCATATTGGGGGGTGGGGGAGGATTACTCTGTCTGGCACACGTGGTACAGAAATTCAACGCGGCGAGTAATTTCTTCTGTTTCAAAGTCGGGTGCCCATCACAATCTTTGTTTGTAGTGTGTGTGTGTGACTAGTGGCCGCATTCATAACACATGCTCTTAATAATATTTGTGGGTTAGCATAGGCTAATTAAATACTATTTGAATCTAATAATTTGAATTAATTATATTAAGTTGGAATGGACCAATAATATTGTAATAATTGCAATTATTTGACTTCAATGTGAAAAAAAAAAAAACCCCAAAAATGTAGTAGGTTTCATTCCAAAAAATGATAACTCTAACCTAAAAATGTAATAGTAAACCCAAAAAGTGCGGAAAAATGTTAAATAGACTTAAAAAATTGACTTAATGAATTACAATCATTAAATAGTTAATAGGTCCCAATAAATATTGGGACCCAGAATTAAATCAATGATAAATATAATAATCATATCATCAAGTCAAATTCTTCATGTCTCTTCTCAAAGTTTGAATTCCAACTACCCTAAATGAAGTCCCCCTTTTATCAAGAGTTTACTTCTCCATTGTATCTGCCCTTTCTCCTTGTTCTCATTATAAAAACAAGAAACTCATTCATATGGACTGGTTCTCTTCCAATCTTGAACTTTACAACTCCAATGGGACATTGGATTTGAAAAGTAGTTAATGGCCTTAA
The DNA here is from genome assembly GCA_951799425.1 of Ilex aquifolium. Taxonomy (NCBI): domain Eukaryota; kingdom Viridiplantae; phylum Streptophyta; class Magnoliopsida; order Aquifoliales; family Aquifoliaceae; genus Ilex; species Ilex aquifolium. Next base: position 14,317,039 of record OX637397.1, on the reverse strand, counting down.
AAATTTTAGAGATCTCCATTTACCCAGTTGACTAGAATTTGCCTCACATAGCACCTTAATTTTTTTTTTTTTAATTTTATATGTATATATGTTATTTTAATGAGGAACCTTTACAAGGGCATGACCACATTGGACCGTCTTCTAGAGAGTAAACTTTGGATGCATGTAATCATCCACAAACAATAGGTATCAGACAAACATGTGAGTACTTGTGAAAGTCAAACTCAATACGTCTGATTTTATAGCTCGTCATAAATATAATTTCATAATGTTGGACTACGCATATTGGTTAATTATGTATCAATATACACCCTTTCATTTCTTTCACTTTCTTTATGCCCACTTCTTTTTTCTTTCCTTTTCTTTCCTAAAATTCCTAGTGGAATAGAGAAGCAGCTGGGCCGCCCTCATGTCTTATCTTCCATAATTGGTCTAAGTTTGAACAAAAGACCATTTTAGTTGTTTGTTTGCTTAAAAGAGGACACAATGTATTTACTAGACCACCATGGGTCTTGTCTAAAGATATGTGTAGGCAAAAGTTTCGATAACTGGTCCCTAGGAACAGTGGCCACACTACAGCTAAAACTTCACGATACACTGTATAACATGTCTTAGAATCCAACAAAAAGAAAACAGTTCTGGAAACCACCCAAAAAATCCTTCTTTTTTATTATTTTTTTATTAATATCCTAAGTCACTTGCATAGGAAACAGTAGAAAGTGGGGTGAATTTTCTAAGTAAAATTAATGAAAGTATCTTTTCATTTTTGTTTAAATCATATAGGAATAAAAGTTGGTCTCTTTTCAATGCCACTATCAAATAATTTTTTTTTTCCCGTGAAGAGGAATTTTTAAGATAAGATTACATCGGATTTATTCCTGTTGAGTAAATTTCAAATACTTGCAATCACCCACTTTTTATAAGTATTAGTTAAACTCCAAAAAAAGACTAGTGAAATCTAACTCAAACGTCCCAGTTTATAATTCACCTCATGCTAATCCCAAAACAAAGTCAAATAATTTTATCCTACCATATCCTTTGTTTTCAAGGCAGATTTATGTTAGAACTTGAGTTGGAACAAAGTCCTAGCTTAGAGCTCGAACGGCAGATGAGAAATTTAAAAATTTTGTTTCTAAATTAATCTAAACTCTTTCCAATATAAATCAGAAAGACTAATCACAAAAAGCCAAGGCAAATTAAACACAAAAGGTTTTCCATGTTTGAGATAGCAAACCTTAGGGCCTGTTTGGTTTGCATTTCAAAAAACACTATCTGAAAACTATTTTTGGGAAGAGTTTTAATAAAGTGTTTTTAAAAATTTTTAGATTGTCTGTTTGGTTATATATTTTTAAAATAATTTTAAAGAACAAAAAATAGTAAAACTTGTTTTGACAATGATCCATAAAACCAATTTTTAACTTGTCACTTCTAATAAAAAAAAAAAACTTATCACTCTAGGCAGTCACGTCCATCGCCTTCTCACATACCAACTCTCTCACTACCATTATCTTTTCACACAGCAAGTCTCCCTCTCTCTCCATTATCTTCCACACAGCAACCATCTCTCTCTTTGTTATCTTCTCACCCAGCAAAAACAAACACACACACAGCCATAGCACATCACACACACGCAAAACCCACACACTCACATACATCACACAATACATATGTGTATATACAGATCTTTTGCGCAGAGAGAGAGAGAGTGGAGATGAGTTCTCACGCACACACACTCACACAGACGCGCAAAGATATGTGTATATACACAGTCTGAAGCTGGATAAGAGAGAGGGAGGGAGAGAGGGAAAGTTGCGAAAGAGAGAGAGAGAGAGTGGTGGAGAAGATGAATAGTCGTTCACATTTTTTGTCTCCAACGAAACTCGAAGGGGAGATCTCATTAATTTGGAGATAGTGTGTATTTCCCGTGTTTTCATTTTACCTTAGAAAACAATGAAAACATCATTTTGTTGTTCTCTAAAATCACATCTCATTTCCCAAAATTTTTAAAAAATTGGAGAACAAAAAAGCTAAATAACTGTTTTTTATCTTCCTTGTTTTTAGAGTTTTGAGAACAAAAAACTGTTTTTTAAAACTAAACCAAATAGGCCCTTAGCTTTCTGAACAAGAGAGAAGAATACAAAGGAAAAGCACAATTGTAAGGATAATCATTACCCTTTTGCAGAATGGATTTTCATTCACGATGAAATATGTGGGATGCTATACACTCCCTAGAGAGGGTAAATAGGTTAACTAAAATTATGTTTTAACAGACACTAAAATATTAACCTATGTCTACCACAATTACTACTTCACAAAATCAATTAAACAATTAAAAATTGACAACCCCTTCAAATAAGAACAACACATAAAACCATGAAGATTGGTGTGATGAATTTTTCAATTTTACGATTTACACTCAACCTCACAAGGCGATCCAAACCCAAGGCAACAAACCTAACCATATAATGCCACTACAACAAAAATCATTTTTTGCGACGTTTTTTTTTGCGACGTTTTTTTATTCGTCTCGAATAGATTACTATTAGCGACGATTTTTTAATTTCGTCGCAAATTTCAGTTTTGGCAATTTTATTTGCGACGTTTTTTAAAAACGTCGCCAATAATCATTTTTCTTAAATAAAAAATTTAAAAAAAATCAAATGTAATTGACTTTTAGCGACGTTTTTAAAAAACGTCGCCAATAAACATTTTAATTTAAAAAAAAATTTAAAAAAAATCAAATGTAATTGACTTTTAGCGACGTTTTTAAAAAACGTCGCCAATAAACATTTTAATTAAAAAAAAATTTAAAAAAATTAAATGTGATTGACTTTTTGCGACGATTTTAAAAAACGTCGCGAATAAACATTTTAATTAAATAAAAAATTTAAAAAAATTCAAATGTGATTGACTTTTCGCGACGTTTCAATAAAACGTCGCCAATAATCATTTTAATTAAATAAAAAATTTAAAAAAAATCAAATGTAATTGACTTTTAGCGACGTTTTTCAAAAACGTCGCGAATAAACATTTTACTTAAATAAAAAATTTAAAAAAAATCAAATGTAATTGACTGTTAGCGACGTTTTTAAAAAACGTCGCCAATAAAAATTTTACTTAAAAAAAAATCAAATGTAATTGACTTTTCGCGACGTTTTCAAAAAACGTCGCGAATAAACATTTTAATTAAATAAAAAATTAAAAAAAATTCAAATGTGATTGACTTTTCGCGACATTTTTATAAAACGTCGCCAATAATCATTTTACTTAAAAAAAAATTTAAAAAAAATCAAATGTAATTGACTTTTCGCGACGTTTTTAAAAAACGTCGCCAATAAACATTTTACTTAAAAAAAATTTTAAAAAAATCAAATGTAATTGACTTTTCGCGACGTTTAATAAAAACGTCGCCAATAATTATTTTATTTAAAAAAAAATTAAAAAAAAATCAAATGTAATTGTTTTTTCGCGACGTTTTTACAAAATGTCGCAAATAAACATTTTACTTTAAAAAAAATATCAATTTAATGAACATGTTAATTTGGATGTTAATTTAATGAAATTGAAAGTCGATTTGATGAAATTACATGTTAATTTAATGAATTTAAATGTCAATTTGATAAATTGAATGTCAATTTAATAAATCGAATGTGAATTTAATGAAATTGAAAGTCGATTTCATGAAATTGAATATCCATTTCATAAATTGAATGTTTATTTGATGAAATTGAATGTCAATTTGATAAATTGAATGTTAATTTGATGAAATTGAATCTCGATTTGATGAAATTACATGTTAATTTGATAAAATTGAATGTTCATTTGATAATTTGAATGTTAATTTGATGAATTGGGTGTTAATTTAATGAAATTGAAAGTCGATTTGATGAAATTGAATATACATTTCATAAATTGAAGGTTAATTTGATGAAATTGAATGTCAATTTGATAAATTGAATGTTAATTTGATGAAATTGAATGTCAATTTGATAAATTGAATGTTAATTTAATGAAATTGAAAGTCGATTTGATGAAATTACATGTTAATTTGATGAAATTGAATGTTTATTTGATAATTTGAATGTTAATTTGATGAATTGGGTGTTAATTTAATGAAATTGAAAATCGATTTGATGAAATTGAATATACATTTCATAAATTGAACGTTAATTTGATGAAATTGAATGTCAATTTGATAAATTGAATGTTAATTTGATGAAATTGAAAGTCGATTTGATGAAATTACATGTTAATTTGATGAAATTGAATGTTAATTTGATAAATTGAATGTTAATTTGATGAAATTGGGTGTTAATTTAATGAAATTGAAAATCGATTTGATGAAATTGAATATACATTTCATAAATTGAACGTTAATTTGATGAAATTGAATGTCAATTTGATAAATTGAATGTTAATTTGATGAAATTGAATGTCGATTTGATGAAATTGAATGTTAATTTGATATTTTGAATGTTAATTTGATGAATTGGGTGTTAATTTAATGAAATTGAAAGTTTATATGATTACTTTAAATGTTTAATTGAATGTTAATTTGATAAAATTGAATGTCAATTTGATCAATTGAATGTTAATTTTATAAATTGAATGTCAATCTGATAAATTGAATGTTAATTTAATGAAATTGAAAATCGATTTGATGAAATTACATGTTAATTTGAGAAATTGAATGTTCATTTAATAAATTGAATGTTAATTTGATAAATTGAACGTCAATTTGATAAATTGAATGTTAATTTAATGAAATTGAAAGTCGATTTGATGAAATTACATGTTAATTTGATGAAATTGAATGTCAATTTAATAAATTGAATGTCAATTTGATAAATTGAATGTTAATTTAATAAAATTGAAAGTCGATTTGATGAAATTATATGTTAATTTGATGAAATTGAATGTTAATTTAATGAAATTGAAAGTTTATTTAAGAAATTTAATGTTAATTAGTTGTGTGAATGTTAATTTAGTGAATGAAATGCTTATTAGAAAAAATTGAAAGTTAATTAAATGTAATTTAGTGTTAATTTGATGAAATTGGATGTCAATTTGATAATTCTAATGTTAATTTGGTGAATTGAGTGTTTATTGAATGAAATTAAAAGTTTATTTGATTGATTTAATGTTAATTAGTTGACTTTGAATGTTAATTTAGTGAATCAAATGTTTATTTGAAAAAATTGAATGTTAATTTGGTTTTAATTTGATAAATTAAATTATAATTGAATGAAATTACATATTAATTTGGTGTTAATTTGAATGTAAATGATGAATTGGGTTTTAATTGAATGTTAACCAGTTATTCGCGACGTTTTTATAAATCGTCGCAGAATTCAAAAATTTTTTTTTTTTTGAATTAAGTAAATTACTACCAGTGAAGGGAAGGGGGAAGAAATATTTACTATTATTGGCGACGTTTTAATTAATCGTCGCAGAAGTGATTCCCTCCAAAATTTTTTGTGGCGGGAGAAATGGCTCTGAAATATTTTAAAGGTGAATATTATTCGCGACGTTTTTATAAATCGTCGCAGATTCAAATTTTTAATTTTTTTTGATAAATAAGTATGGTGAGGGAAGGTAAAATATTAATATTATTTGCGACGTTTTTTGAAATCGTCGCAGAATTTAAATTTTTATTTTATTTTTTTAAGTAAATAACTACCGGTGTAATGGAGGGAGGTAAAATATTTAATATTATTTGCGACGTTTTATAAAAACGTCGCAGAAGTCCAAATTTAATTTTTATTTTTGTAGGGATATGAAATATTAATGTTATTCGCCTCTCTCTGTTTCTGTGCCTCTGTCTCTCTGCCTCTCTCGCCTCTCTCTGCCGATCAGCGACCGAAGAGGGCTTCATCAATTGCTCCGCCGAAGAAGGCTCACTGAAGCTTCACCGGCAACCCCATCGAAGAACCTGAGAGACACAAAACACAGTCATGGATTTCTCGGAAGAGTGGAAGTCGCTATGGCCAATATCGTCTGTATTCTCACCCCCACTCCTCCTCTCAAGCATTGAAATCGGACCTCTAATCTTCAACCCATCGCCAACTACACTCACCCAACTCTTCTCTTCCCCTTCTCTCTCCCCTCAAAGAGGTGACCCCCCCCCCTCTCTCTCTCTTTCTCTCTCTCTCTTCTTCTTCTTCGATCTATACAAATACCAGATATAGATACAGACATAGTAGTGAGAGTACAGAGGGTGTGAAACCATAAGGTCCAATCGAACTGTTATCAATGGCTGAAGCGCAAAGCCCTAACCCAACAACGACGCAGAACCAGAGAGCTCCGTTCTCTCCAACGAGTCCGTTCTTTTTAGGCTCCAATGATGACAAACTCGAGCGCGCTCAGGCACGTGCAGCACGCGCCGCCGCTATATGCCGGAAAACAACCGCTACTACCCATCCTCCTCTGGCGGACCCGTATCTTGGCAAACAACAGATTCTTGAGTTGTTCCAGAATTGCATCAAACTCGCCAGCGAAAATGTGTCTACTCTCCCCTTAAGATATATAAATCCATTCCTTTATATGTTTATTTTCTAGAATTGTTGGTAATTTTGTTGGTTTGGATTTTGTGGGATACAGAAAATTAATCAGAAGAATACATGGGAGCTCGGTCTGATAGATCATCTTTGTGACATCGTCAAAATTGAAGAAGAAGATGACGTGGAGACCAATTTTCAGAAGGTAGACGCATGTTATTAGTTGAAGTAGGGGAAAATTATTAACTTTTGGTGAATAATACTTGTCTTAGCTATATGGAAATGGTCGGCTTTATGCCTTAATTAACTATATGCTTATTGGAATGCAATTCAGCACACCTGCATTGCCTGTTTTGTTCCCTTCCTTATGGTCTAATGTTAGCATTGTGCTTGCTATTTGAGGTCTAGATATGCTTTACACTTTGATTGAGGCTTTGCAACTAACATAATGATTCCCTAGGAAACTTATTACTTTCTAATCTTGTGGGGGTCTCCTAGAAAGTCTTACCATTCTAGAGAAGTGGAAGAACAATCTTCAATTCTTCATGTGTTTGTACTTTGAGGTTAGAGGGATGCAGTGTCACCTCTTTACTGAAGATTGACAGATTGGTTATGGGTAATCCTATGAGGAGTGATCAATTTGTTGCATTAGCTAGGGCGGGTCCTGATGGATTTTATTTTACTGTGGCCTCCAATTAATTTGTCTGTCAACTGTATGATTGTTGTTTTAATATGTGATTTGAAGGGTTTGACTTTTAAGTGATTTTTGATGATAAGGGTTATTTGTTTGACTATATCGTGTAACTGTTGATTTGTTTGAAATATGGTAGAAGGAGAGGTATTGGTAGGCTGTTAGTTTTGGTTTTGACAGTGCTTTGCTTAGCTGTTTCTACCTCATTGTTTAATTGGTTTTGTTTGAGAGATTTCATGGGCTGTGCAGATCATTTTTGTTTAATTGGTTTTGTTTGAGAGATCTCATTAATTTTTGTTTACTTGTTGATTTCTATTCTGATGTGCACGGATTCCTTTATGTTTTATGTGCCTTTGTATCGGAATTTAATATATGTGATCTTGTTTATTTGTGTTTTCAGGCAGCTGTAACTGATGGATGTGATCGTACGGTTGGAAATCTTCTGTACACAGTAAGTTAATTTAGAATTACAAATGGTTTGGATCAGCCTGTTTCAATATAAAATTTTTTCAGGGAAACTTAGAATGAGTACAACTAGGAAAGTTTTCTTCGTGAGGCTCTTTCCTTTTGTCTTTACATAATTGTGAAGTTTGATGAAATGTTAGCATCTTTTAGTAGCAATATCGAATAGCTGCAGGTGATATTAAAATAAAATTGGCACTAGTTTATTCCTTTTACATAACAGGTTGCTACAAAGTTCCAAGCAAATGCCCTTGTATCAGTTGGGCTCTTTTTATACCCTCTGGTTTTGTTTCTCTCATACGTTGGGCTCTTTTTATACCCTCTGGATACACTGTCTTTGGCCTTGGTCTCTTCCTTTTCTGTTCAGTGTATCAGTTCCAATATTCCTGCCGTTCTGTCTCTTCGTCTTCTGTGCCAGCTTCCCTTCTGTTCTGATGCAGACCTTATGCCCTATCTGGATTGTTGGATCTCTTCTCATGGTGGATGCCTTTTAATTCACTGTTTTAATTCCCTGCTCATTGCTCATTTAATTTTGGAGGCTCTCCCAGCTGCCCTCTCTGCTCAGCCCATAGCTTTGGTGTTGGAAGACTGGCTCCTCCTGCTCCTCACGCCTTGGGACCTTCAACTGGGCTTTTGGTCCTTGTTCAAGCTCTCAGCTGGACTCTCAGCTGGATTAAATGTTTTTCCAGCTGATCCTTCAGCTGGTTTCTTTCCTTTTTTGTTAAGGCTCTGCCTCTTGCTTCTTGTAATATTGGATTTTCTGCTATATATTTCCCCACCTTGGGGTTTAAAAAAAAAAAATAAAACAAAAATAAATGCAACACTCAAGCTTTCATGGCATTTTATACTATAAGATCCATAGCCATATATAAGTAATATAGTCTTTTTGCTTTCATGCATATAACTTATAACTTCATATGCTTTGTATGAAGAGCTTTTTGATTTCAATAGCTTAGTCTACACCTGAGCTGTTTTGCAGAGTTCTTGTTATATAATGATGCAATGAAAATTCAAGTATATGGAAATTTTGTTAACTAAGTGTGCTTGTCCACACCAAATGAATTTTTATGGTTATATGGTCAATATTATAGGCATAAAATTCGTGATTTAAACCACAAATAGTTGGACCAGGCTTTGTTGAGTTGTTATAAGTTGAATTCTGGATTTTAACCATTGTTTTGTCATGTATTCCTTTTGGAAATGTTTGATGATTTATTCCTTTTGGTTGGTGCTTGACTTATGGGGAAATTTTGTTCTTATGCTCATGTGATGCTTAGGTACTTATTAAGATAAAGTTAAAAGAAGTTACTTATGATATAAACTCTATTTGGAAGTGTAATTTCTGTGATATTTCCTTGTCTTTTCATATTTATCCCTTACTTATGCAGGGCAGTTTTACAGGGCCAAGAGTAAACTGGTCTGGTGCCAGCCTTCGAACTGAAGCTACCGGCTATGGATTGGTGACTAGTTTTTTTCTTTACTTTCTCTGTCTCCATATGTTGTGCTTGCCCCACTTTTGTGTGTATGTACGCAGCTATTTGTGCACGGGCACTTGTGCATGTGTGTGCTTATAGATGTAGGAGTTTGGGGCAGTGTGTGTTTTCATATTTTTCAGGGGCAGATTCTTGATATTCTTCTTCTGGATGCCTTTGTTTATACATGATGCTAAAGCTCATGATTCATGCCCATTGCGTGGCTGATAATCTTGTTTCTCTTTTCTCTGCTTTTTTTTCTTTCTTTCCTGTTTTTCTTAATAATTATACCCGCTAATATCAGTTAGCATTAGCATGTACACACAGCTTCTTCTTTTTTTGGTTGATTTCCTTTTCATTAGAGCTATTACGCATAGTTCATCCCATTTGCACCTTGTACTCTTTATTGACTTTCTGCTATCAGGTAAATTGACATGGCGGAATCCTTGTGCCAGATTAATGGGTGTCAACTTGAAATTAGATAATTAAATGATTGTGAGCTTACATATGCTTCTTTTGGTGGAAAAACAGTCAATAATTCTATTAAAAACGTATCGTAATTTTGTGCACTGTATTGGTCTGCAGCTATGATTCCTAATATGCTCCTTACATCATTGGCATTTTATTGCTAAATGACAGGAGATGGATGGATCTGTCATTCCTCCTGATATTCCACCTTCTAGTGAACATGTGAATGATGACGGGATATATCTTCTTGAGAATGGCGTGGATTGCTTAATTTATATTGGTAACTCTGTTGATTCTGAAATTATGCAGCAATTATTAGGCATTTCGTCATTTGATGAAATTCCAACTCAGGTAATACTGTGTTTCTGTTTCTTTCCTTTTCATCTTCTTCCCCCCCTCCCCCATTTCCCTTCTTTTTTCCTGTGGCATGCAATTGAAGACTTTTGACATCTTTAATTCTCGTCTAGGAACAACATGCTTTCAAATTATCGATCGCTATGTTTTTGAGCATCCAAACTTGAATCTTGATGCTTGATTTGTGGTTTAAAAACTCAAAACTATCCCCCAGTGTGATCCCCATTAGATGGAGAGTAATACTGGGTACAAACTTAAGCCTTTGACAATATTTGTACAAGTGGCTGACCTCAAACGAGCTGGCTGTCCCAACCTTGAAGGATTGATAAATTTAAAAGTCTACTTTAAATTCTTGTCTTGCCATTTTCTTTACAAGAAGGCTTTTCTCAGTCTGACATTGAATGATTGTGGTCCAGATTCAACATCCTAATCTTCATGTCAATTTTTTGTTTACTATGACTTTGTCTGTTTGTTGCACATGTCATTTTTTGTTTTCTTAATGGCAGAATCATTATTAGTAAGATCTTGTCTCATTCTTGTAAAGAACTGCAAAAGAGTTTCAACTCTTCTTGGAGTGCTCAGTTGTAGTTTATCCTTCATTTTGATCAATGATACGTGAACTTCTATGAATTTTGCATTGATCAGTTAAATGATTTTTTTCTGGGATAGCTACCCTTCTGTTCAGCTTGTAATCTTGTAACTCGTTTTTTTGCCTGCCAGTTTGAATTGCAGCAATATGACAATCCGTTGTCAAAGAAGTTAAATGATGTCATAAATGAGATACGGCGACAAAGATGTTGCTACCTCCGGTATGACTGATGTTTGCGGGAGTGTATTATTCTTGAAGAGAATTCTTGCGTACTTTTCATTTATATGTTTTCTTTAATTTGCGGTTGCTCAGCATATATCGTTTGCTTTCTTGTTTTTGTTTCAGCTTAAAGTTGTGCAAGAAAGGAGATCCATCAGGTTAGTGATGAATACCAAGTTTTTACATGTAAGGTTATTCGGCTTCATTTAATCCTGTTGTTTTCATTTTGAATTGTATTTAGTATTGTTTGAATAACCATAAGTTTCCTATCTTGCATTTGGACAAATGATGATAATGATTGTGGTAATGGTGCAGGTGGGTATGGACACAAGTGTTGCTTGACTTGTGGTTGTCTCGGACCTTTGATTAAGGGTACCTTGCCGTTGTAATGACCTTTGGTTTCTGTCTGTGGAGTACTGCTTGCAGCTGGATGTGTTTTAGCAGAATCAGTTCAGGAGGTATATTGAATGGAGCAGGCAGTTTAATGGGGCTGCATCTGCTGCGTTTCTGCAACACTGCTGTGAAGGGTTTGAGGATAGCTGCTGGGATGATGCCAGGGTGATGTTGTGCATTGGAGATGCTTGCAGCCTGTGCATTTTGAAGTCTACCAAGTGTCTGCCAGAATTTGTCTGGTGCAAAGGTACTGAACAGCATGCTCAGTAGCTGGACAGATTCCAGGAGCTGAATGTGAAGATCAGAAAGTAGTTAAAAATGATTTTAATCATCTTGAAGGATTAAAGCCATTTCTTGTATTATGTCAAAAAAATTTGATCTTTGATTCTTGTAATTGTTTCTTTTATCAATAAAATTTTCCTTTTCTTAGTCTTATTAAATATTTGAATGGTGTGATTGTAACTCAATATGGATGAAATCAAATTTTTTTTGCGGCTCCTATTTCATAGCTCAAATGCAGCTGTGTACTCAGCCACACTCCTGTTTAATTAATTATTTTTTATTTAAAAACTTATTTGCGACGATTTTTTTACGTCGCTAAAATTAATTAAATTATTATTTTTTAAATTTTTTATTCATGTACAAATATATTTGCGACGTTTTTTTTACGTCGCTAAAAATTAATCAATTTTTTATTATTTAAATTTTTAATTTAAGAAAAATATATTTGCGACGATTTTTTTACGTCGCGAAAAATAAATTTAATTATTATTTTTAAAATTTTTTATTTATGTAAAAATTTATTTGCGACGATTTTTTTACGTCGCGAAAAATTAATTAATTTTTTTTTAAATTTTTTATTTATGAAAAATGTATTTGCGACGATTTTTTTACGTCGCGAAAAATTAATTAATTAATTTTTTTTATTTTTTTACGGTGGTGGAACAGATTTTAGCTACGTTTTTATAACTTTTGGCGACGTTTTTTTTTCGTCGCAAATAATTTTTTTTTGCGATGAAAATAAATTTGCGTCGCAAAATACTTTCTGCGACGAGGCTATTGCGACGAACACGCGACGAAAAAAAAACGTCGCAAAAAATAATTTGCGACGATTTTTTTTAATTTAGCGACGAAAAAAATCGTCGCAAAAAACGATTTTTGTTGTAGTGTGCCCATGTGTGCTATAAATCACAAGTGCCCATGTGTGTTACCTATCAACAAATATATAGTTTCCGTGTGTGCTACAAATCATAAGTGTATACAAAGATAACAATAATGAACACAAGTGATTTGTTGATGCGGAAACCCTTCTCAAGAAAAAATCATGGGGAATCACTCAATGTTCACCAAAGCCTAATCCACTATCCTATGGTCAATCTACAAGTACTCGAGTCTTATACATCAACCAATTCTATAATTAGATGCTCATTTTCTCCAATAGATCTATCCACCGAATGCACAACCGATGTTGTGGATAGCTTCACTTAAACTCTCCGCTGCACAGTTCATTTGAGCCTTGAGCAATCTTCTTTGCTAAGATCATCGGCATGCACACTCTTCAATTGGGCTTGGTTAGAACACTCAATCAATATCTTCTTCACCAAAGTGTGAATTTGGATGAGAAAAATCAAGTTGGGTTAGCCTTTATATTTAGGGATCTAGGGTAGCTCAATTATCTCTCAAGGTTTAGAGGCAAGAAATAAGCTCACATGAAAGATACTCTAACTTGAGAAGGCTCGCTCTATTTCTAGGCTCGAAATAGGGTCTATCTTGGGGACCAAGAAAACATAAATTCACGAACGGCCGCTCAAGCAGTGAGAGGTTGGTGGCTACTAGAATGAAAAAGAATTCAAACCATAGAAGTTGAGCAGGGACCGCTCAAGCGTCTTGAGAGCAACCCAGAGACTGGTCTCATTCAATCTTTCTTGATTTTATCCCTAAGTATTCGGAGACCGCTCTAGTGAAATTTAGCGAACATAGAGCGGTCTCTACTAATTTTTAAGCCTAAAATTAAGAAAAAAAAACTTGCCCTCTTGAGCAGTAAAAGGTGTTACTCAAGTAGGGTTCGATTATATCGCAAAGTATGTTTCCAAAATGCATGAAGATTTAGAAAAATGTTTCTTTGAAAATCCCTAGGAGTCATACTCGGATTGATCAGTGATTTCATTTTAGCTCTAATCATCCTAAGTCTGACAATTAAAACAAGGGTTCTTAAGTCTCTTAGACCATTTATCTTTGCCCTAAGCAACAAAGTACATATGGAGGGTCATTTGATATTGCTTGAAGAACGATATCCTTCGTTCCATTGATACTTTTAGATCTTCAACTTTATTGCATCATGACCATGAAATAGTTGAGATTTACAAAAAGACACTACAAAATTAGCAAATTTCAAACATGATCCTAACAACAACAATTGAGAAGGAGAATGGATATAAGATTAATGAACTTGAAAAGGTAAAAAGAGAAATTTTCTATTACTTCAAGAACCTTCTTGGGACTCCTCCTCCAGAACTAGTTGTCCAAATGCAATGGATTGGACATTATATCTCAAACAAAATTTCAGAGGATCAGACAATTGTTCTAGGACAAATTGTTTCTAAAGAAGAGATCGGACTAACCATGCTCTCTTTAAAAGATGAAAAATCCCCTAGACCTGATGGATTTACATCTAATTTCTTCTAGAAAGCTTGACCTATTATTGGAGAAGAGATTACAGGTGCAATACTTTCATTTTTTAGAAGTGGTAGAATGCTACGGGAGCCTAGTTCAACTATCATTGCCTTAATCTGAATGGTCTCTAATATAGCTTCCCTAGTTGATTACAGACCAATCTCTTTTTGTAATACACTATATAGGTGTATCTTGAAAATCATAGCAAATAGGATCCAAGTTGCCCTGCCTCTACTTATTGATATGTCACAAACTGCTTTTGTTAAAAAGAGGAGGATTTATGATAATATTTTGCTATTACAAGGATTGCCCAAAAATTATGACTTTGTTAGATGGGAGTTTGTGTTGGAAGTGATGAGCCAAATGGGAGTTCCTTACAGATTACTGAATGAGTAGAATCATGTATAACAACCCCTATGTACTACATTAGCATCAATGGTGAGCTAATGGATACTTCCAAGGGAGAAAAGGGTTGAGGCAAGGGGACCTAATGTCTCCCTTACATGTTTGTACTTGTTATGGAAGCTTTAAGTTGCTTGATGAGGGCAAGTGTTCAGAGAATGGGCATCCTGTTTCATGTTGGAGATATAACAGAGTAGATTTCACATTTGTGTTTTGTAGATAGTGTGATGGCATTTAGTAATAGAACAATCCAATCTACTAGAGCCATCAGAGAGGTACTTCAAATTTTTTAGGAGTTCTTAGGTCTTAATCCGAGTGCAAATATGAGCCAAGTTTTTTTTTTTATGGAGTGGAACCTGATATCAAGAAAAATATCCTCCAACTCCTGTGGTTTAAAGAGGGGGAGTTACTTGTCAAATAGCTAGGGCTTCCCCTTATTACAACAAGGCTTAATACTACTAATTGCTAGTCCTTGTTTAAAAAGATCACTTACAAGATTAGAGTGTGGACTAACAAGTTTCTCTCTTATGCAGGAAGCATTCAATTAATAAATTCTCCATCCAAGTTTATTGGTCCTCTATATTTCTCTTTCCAAAGTGGGTAGTTGAAGTAATAGAATGGTTAATGAGAATATTCTTATATGGTCTGGGTCTGATCTTAGATCCAATGGTACTAAATTGGCCTAGTCAACAGTTTCTCTGCCAAAGATGGAAGGGGCTTGGGAATTAAGGGATTAGAAGCTTGGAATAGGGATGAAATTGTTAATTAACTCTAGAATGTGATAAAAGCATAGATAAAAGATTGGGAAATGGGAAAAGTATTTTTTGTGATTGGATCCATGGCACCCCTTTTTGCCCTATTCTCCAATCCATAAGGTCATACCTTATTATTGAATCAGGACATGATAAGGAGGCCAGGTTAGTAGCATTAGCAGGAACATAGATTATGTTTGGCCAAATGCTAGAAGTGAGGAAGTGTTGGAGATTTTGAGAAATCCCTACTAACTGGAGACCAAGCCCTAGCCTGGAAGATACTATTCAATGGTTTCTTTGTTCTAATCACTTCTTTTCCTCTAGTTCTTCTTGGGAAATGTTTAGAATGAAGGGTTAGCGACAAGAGTGGGCTAGGATTGTTTGGTTTCCTAGAATAGTTCCCAGATTCTGTTTCATTTTGTGGTTAACACATTATGTTTTATGTAGAGAGGAAGTTGAAGATCATAATCATCTTTTCTTTTGTTGCTCATTCACCAACAAGCTATGGATGGGTATATCAATTAAAATGTAATGTTCAATGGCCTAATGGAGGGTTACAGACTATTGTTCAATGGTTTGCAAGCAGTATTAGAGGGATGAATATGGGGAAGATGATTAACATATTAACACTTTCTACCTTGGTTTACTATATATGAATTGAAAGAAACCAAAGAACCGTTTGGAATTCTTACAAGGATGTTTCTATTGTGCTTAAAGACATTGTGGAGTGCATAAGATAGAAGCTCCATCTAAGTACATATGACGAAAAAATACCTTCAAATCTATGACTGCAAAGGCAATAGTCCCTCCCTAATTCAATTTTTGAGCCCCCTTGAAGTTGTCATGTCATATCCAAATGGACAGTGGTGCGAGATTGCTCTAAATATTGTGATGCTTACTGATGTTACTCCAAGAAAGCCCAAATATGTTTCCTTTTGTTTTATCTTTAATTTGAGTGCTTTTGTATCTTTGTAATTAAATATAGTTGATCCACTTTTGCCTTATGATGGTTGTTTTTATGCACCTTGTTAGATGAACTTACATCCCTCTAGCCCCTCTCTTTGTTAGTTTTCAAAGATGTAGTTGTATATCTCCTTTCGGTTAATAGAACTCATCATCTTACTTGACAAAAAAAAGAAGATAGATTCAGGTGGATTAGTTGATTGATATATACCCTTCCATTGTTTTCATTGCGAGAACCCTCCAGTATGCCACATAAAACCTTTAGGGAGTGTTTGGATGATGGGTTAAAGGGGGTTAAGACATGTGCAACTCGAAAAAATTAAAATCTTAATTAAAGGGGTAAAACGGTAATTAGTCGTTAAAGCATGGGTCAAAAACGTAAATTTTTATATAATTCGGATGACAACATAAGAATTGCAAAAGCTCTAATTTGCTTTTGTTGAGTGAAATAAACCTAATCCAAGCTATGCTAAGAGCTAAAAAGCTCTAATTTACTTTTGTTGAGTCAATTAGACCTAATTCGAGCTAAGTTAAGAGCTGCTAAAACTCTAATTTGCTTCTATTGAGTCAAGTAGACTCAATTCGAGTTAAGTAAAGAGCTTCAAAAGCTCTAATTTGCTTATGTTGAGTCAATTAGACCCAATCCGAGCTAAGCTAAGAACTGAAAAGCTCTAATTTGCTTATGTTAAGTCAATTAGACTTAATTCGAGATAAGTTAAGAGCTGTAAAAGCTTTAATTTGCTTATGTTGAGTCAATTAAACCCAATCCAAGCTAAACTAAGAGCTAGAAAGCTCTAATTTACTTCTATTGAGTCAAGTAGACCTAATCTGAACTAAGTTAAGAGCTACAAAATGTTCTCATTTGTTTATGTTTAGTCTATTAAACTCAATCCGAGTTCGATTAAGAGCTGAATTCTAAGAATGCTTCTAATAATAGAGGTGGTTGTGCATAACGTTATTTATCACGAAAACTGTGAAATACATACTAGCTACATAGGAATTGAAATCCATACTAACTAGGCTACCACCAACTGGTTAATGAAAGAACTTCTTAAGATGCTCCGCATTTCATGGGTGTGGAAGTTTGACCCCCCCCCCCCCCCCCTTGAGTTTCCAAGTGATAGGTCCCTAGTCTTAGGATCTTTACAAACTAGTAGGGTCCCTCCCACGTTGCTCCTAGCTTTCTTTTTTTGGGATCCTTTGTGGTCAAGGTCACTTTCTTCAAGACGAGGTCATTTATCAAGAATTCCCGAGGTCATACTTGGACACTTTGCTTTGCTATGCTACCACTCTTATCAAGAATTCCTCGCTTTTTTCTTCTAGCCAATCCAAGTTATTGGCTAGATACCGGTCGTTCGGCGTAGGGTTGAACTCCTTAGTTCGATTGGTGGCCATCCTAATTTCTACTAGAATTACTACCTCAGTGCCAAAGGCTAGGGAGAATGGGATCTCCTCGATGGGTGTTCTTACGGTAGTCCTATAAGCCTATAGGATACTTGGAAGCTGCTCTATCCATAGTCCTTTGGATTGCTCTAATCTTGTCTTTATACTTTTAAGTAGGGTTTGGATGGTTACCTTTGCTTGCCCATTTGCCTGCAAATGACCTCTTGAAGATTAATGATTGTAGATTCCGAGCTCGAACAAAATCCTTTGAACTTGTCATTGTCAAATTGTTTGTCGTTGTCACTAATAATGACCACTGGGATGCCAAACCTGCAAATAATTGACTTCCATATAAAACCTTGTATCTTTTGTTTGGTAATTGTTGTCAGCGGCTCTACCTCTGCCTCTGCCTCTGCCTCTGCCTCTGCCCACTTAGTGAAATAATCAATGACACCAACTGCAAACTTATTCTACCCTTTTTCCATTAGAAGAGGTTCCACAATATCAATTCTCTATTGGGAAAACAATCATGGGCTTTCTATAAGTGTGACCTCTATGGGGGATATTTCAGTGCTACAATAAAATTTTGGTATTTTTCACACTTCTGTACATAACCTAGTGCATCTTTCTTCATGGTGGGCCAGAAGTAGCCCTATCTAAGCACTTTTTGTGCTAAGGAATATCCCCTCGGGTGGTTTCCACACACCCTTTCATGTACTTTCTCAAGCATATAAGCTGTTTCAGCAGGATTTATGCACATTAGGTATGGGAGCGAAAATCCCTTTTTGTAGAGTACCTAGTCTAGGACCACATACCTTGATGTCTTTCTACGAAGCTTCCTAGGTTTCCTGCGAGGGAGTCTTGTGCGAAAAATATGCTGATATTTCATCCATCTAGCTTGGTTCTTGCAAGGCTAGCAGTGACTGCAAGGTTTTGGCAAAAATTCTACTGATATTGTCCTAGTCAGGCTATCAAAAAGTGTAGAGGCCAGTCGTGCTAGCGAGTCTATGTGAGAGTTCTGCGACCATGTACCTTCACATAGGTTCGCGATACATATTGAATGTTGAATTCTCTAAGATCGATGGACCATTTGGCCAACCTTTCAGACAACTCGGGCTTTTGAAAGATTTTTTGTAGAGGGATGTCTATTAGCAGCACTTTCGAATGCGGCTAAAAATAAGGCCTCAACTTACTGGATGCTATGACCAACATGAAGGCTACTTTTTCCACCATAGGATACCTCACATCTGCCCTTCTTAATGTTCGTCTTACACGGTAAACTAGATGTTGGGCTTTATCTTGTTTACAGACGAGCATCGCACTTGTTGCTTCTAAGGATATTGCAAGGTACAAATACAACAGTTCCCCCTCTCCTGACCTCATTAGGAGTAGGGGATTTCTGATATACTACTTCAAAGCTTGAAAGGAAATTTCACATTATGGGGTCCACTTGAATGTTTTTTCTCAGAATTTTAAAGAAGGAGAGGCATTTGTCACTAACTCTGGAGATAAACCTGTTCAAAGTCGCCACCCTTCCTGCTAGTACCTATACTTATTTTGTGCTCCGAGGAGATCTCATATCAAGGAGCCCCTTGATTTTCTCTGAATTAGCCTTTATGCCCTTCTGGGTGATCATGAAACCGAAAAACTTCCCCGAAGAAACCCCGAATGCACTCTTAGCTGGGTTAAGCTTCATGTTGTAGCTTCTGAGCATCTTAAATGTTCCTTTCAAGTGTTCATTGTGCTCAATGGCTCAAAGGTTTTTTATGAACATGTCATCTACATAGACTTCCATGGAGTTTCCTATGACCTTTTTGACACTTGGTTAACCAGCCTCTGATAGGTCGTTCTTGCATTCTTTAAATCGAAAAACATGATCTTGTAACAGTACGTTCCTTTTCATTATGAATGAGGTTTTTTCTTGGTCTAATTTGTCCATCATTATCTGGTTATAGCCAGGAAGCGCGTCCATGAAGGTGAGCAGCTCATATCCTGTTGTAGCGTCAATCAGGATATCAATTCTAGGCAATGAAAAATAGTCCTTCAGGCATGCTTTATTCAAATCTGTAAAGTCGACATTTGCCAGCCATATTGCATACTATACTTCTCTGATAGATCTTGAATGAAGGATCTTCATTACTCCTTTATCACTCTATTTCGTTCGGGGCAAAGCTTCTTCATTTTTGTTGTATAGTTTTATAAGTTGAGTCAGCTACAATAAGGTATATTCTCCCATGTTAGACTACTTCCAAGAAGAAACATTATTGTTGGAGTACAAGAATTTCACGAGTAGTAATTTCAAATCTTCCTTGACCATTTTCCCAACGTAGGTAACTTGCTTAGAGTGCTCCCCGATCTGAATAGGTTCAAGGTCCTAAATTGGTCGTAGGCATTACTCCTCCACTTTATAGTGTAGTGACTCTATTTGTACAGTCTCTTATTGTTGCTTCCCTCGCATGAATGCCACATAACATTCATGAGTCGCAACTTGGTCCTCCCCATACCTGTCCAATTCTTGCTTTAGCAGGGAAGCGTAGTAGGATATGATATGTTGATCGCACTGCCTTTATGGAATTGAGGTTGGGGCAGCCTAGAATGACATTATATGTTGAGGGGAAATCAAGCACAAGGAAGTTTTTCATTATAGTAGTTTGGCATAGGGCTTGTCCAATAGTAACCAGTGACTATAACGTCCAAAGGATAAGCCTTCTCGCCAGAAAATTCGATTAGTGGAGCAGTAACAGGTATCAATGTTTCCCTCTTGATGTTTAACTTATCAAAGGTAAGGAAAAATATGATATTTGCCGAGCTCCCACTGTCAATCAAGACCCTCCTAACCGATTGGCTATAATTAGCGTAACTACTAGGGGTCATTTTGTGGGTGTTGAAATCCTCTGAGGTCATCATTTGAGAAAGTAATTGGAGGGTCCATTCATGGTTTTTGTGACCAAGCTAACCTTCTACTTGTCTTTTACCTTGCAGGCATGGGCCCACCTTGCTAAGCTACTTTCGCCTCCCCCAACAAACCCGCTAGAGATAACTGTTACTTCTCCGATAGGCCGCTGGTGTGGAGCTTCATCTTGGTTAGGTGGTACCTGCGCCCTTTCTTGTTGTATGTGCTCGATGTACCTTCCGAGGTTTCCCTTCTAGATAAGATCTTCAGTCTGGTCTTTGAGCACTTGGTAGTCCTCAATATTGTGACCATGGTCTCAATGGAACCTATAATATTTATCCCTTGACCTTTTGTTGGGATGGGTCCTCTTCTTGCCAGGCCACTTGAAGACTTTCTTGTCTTGGATCTGAAAGAGGATCTACTCCACTGAGGTATTTAACGGTGTATACCTCTGTGCTAGTTATTTTGTGTGGGGGCCCAAACAGTCCCTTGCAGTCACTCGCTCGGAACAATTCTTATTTGGACTACACCCCTGTTCTCCTCGGCCTGGTTCGTCTCTTCTCTTCCTTTCCTCTCCCTTGTACTCCTAGCTCCTTTGAGTGAGGAGGGTGTCATCAGAATTCATATAACTTTGTGCTCTCGATAGGAGCTCTGTCATGGATAGAGGTGGGACTTTGGAAAGGAAGAAAAGAAACTGGTATGACTGAAGACCTCCTATAAAGGTAGTAAAGGCTACCTTGTCATCCAAATTATCAATCTGAAGTGATTTTGTGGTGAAACAGTTCACAAAATCTCCAAGCGATTCGTTTTTTGTTTGTTTGATGTTTAGGATGTAGGTACGATGTCTCTGGTGAGCTCGGCCTCTGATAAAATGTGAAATAAAGGAGGTGTTGAGCTCCCCAAATAAGTAGATAGAGTTGGGTTTCAACTTGTTAAATAGTGCCTTATAGTCATTTTAAGGGTTATTGCAAAAGCCCTGCACATGATCTGGTTAGAGACATTATGAAGCATCATTAGATACCAATAAGTCTTTAGATAGTCAAGTGGATCTTTTGTTCTGTTGAAGCTTTCAATTGTCAGCATCTTAAACCTTTCTGGGAATTGGTAATTAGACATGTCCTAGGTGAAAGGTGACTCAGTGTGTTGTATTAGAGCCTCCACAACCCGAGGACCCTGGCTTTCACAGTATTTATGACATTTACGAACTTCTCGTTGACTTCCTAGAACTTTCTTTTCCACTAGTCATTGACTTATGAGCAAACGACCCTATTCTGGCTTCACTCTACATTCTAATTGTCTCCTTCATGTTCCTTGGTCTATTGATCCCTTTCCAGGAGTTGATGGATTTGTTGGTTTTGACGCTTTAACTCTTCCACCAATTTTTCTAACCTTTTGAATTTCATCGATTCTCTTTTCTAATGGTGCATTCGTCCTTCGTCTTTTTGGCTGGGAACCTACATGCTCATGAGGGTGAGTCTGATCCACCGCTAGTTCCTTCGATAGGGTGATAGCCATGAGAATTGAGGATTTGTGATATTGGAAACGTGATTTTCGTTTCCACAAACGCCGCCAACTGTTGATCCCAGAGTCTGTTCACTGAGTTGGATTGCCAAAGTTATGACTTGGAAACAGGCAGGAGTCTTCTTGCAAAAGAAGTCAAAGGCCAGAGGCACTCTAGCGATCGACCCTTTGATGATAAAGTAAAAAAAGAATGATAGAGAGAAGTTGTATTTAGTTGGGAATGATTTACTTACCTGGATGATGCATAGCTTGGTCTTTTTATAGGTCAATGGATTGTATCGTTGTAGATTTTCAACAGTTATTTGAATAGAGCGACATTGAAAGTGGAACAGAAGTCGGCACCTTCTAGCATGGACAAGGTCGGCCCAATAAAAATGGGGGCCCTAAGCGAAAATTTAGATAGGGTCTTTTGAAAATTTAATATTAGTATACAAGTAATGTAATCAGAGTTCTATTTAAATTTTTTTTTTTTGAGATATAAAATTACTAATTCAGCTTTTTTATTTGAGTGTTGTTAATGGGTGAGAGTATGTTATCAAAAATGGTATCTACAAAAAATTAAAACTTTTATGCATTAGATTACATTTTTTTACTAGGTCACATTGTAACCAAAAAGTTAAAATTAATACTAAAAAATATTCCTTCTCGGATCAAATTATAACCTTTTGGGGGTTAGTTACGATCTTTAAAGGTGTTGAGACTGATGCTAAGATGTTCGGATTGATCAGTGACCCCAAAACGATATGGGTTCAAAAAATTAATCTTTGAGTATAAAAAATGGGAGATATGTGGAGGGAGAGACTACCAAGATGTGATTGATTGATTTGTATATTTTTTTTTTTTTAGAATTGCACTCAAACTCTCTGAGGTTTGTCACTTAATCATTCAGATCCCCTGACATTTGAAATATTACACACAGACCTCCTGAAGTTTGTACGCGCATAACACTTAGACCCCTACTGTAAATATATCCGTTAATAAATTACACTTAAACCCTCCTGAAGTTTATAGGTATATAATACTTAGACCTCTTAAGTTTAAAATATTATACTTAGACAAAAAATACTTCAATTAAAGATAAAATATCAAATATTTTTTCTTAAAAAATCGTAATTAGTATACAATAATACTATCTATTGGAATAAAACTAAAAAATCAAACAAATGGTCTAAGTCATTCATAATAGAACATGAATTTTACATCCAAAATTCATGTTCTATTATGTCATTTATTGAAATAAAATCAAAAATAAAAATCTAGTTTTTTTTTTAAAAAAAAAAATAGTTAGTATATAATTATACTATCTATTAGAATAAAACTAAAAAATTAAACAATGAGTCAAACTGTAATTGACACAATATCTTTTAGCTTTAATTGGGATAGTTTGATATTTTAATTTGGTCATTTAAACGACCAAATTAAATTCCAATAGACAATATAATTGTATACTAATTACGATTTTTTAAGAAAAAATTGAATTTTTATTTTTGATTTTATTTCAATAAATGATACAATAGAACATAAATTTTAAATGTAAAATTTAAAATATTTGTTATTTTATCTTTGATTGAAATATTTTTGGTCTAAGTATAACATTTTAAACTTAAGGAGTCTATGTAATATATGTTTACAAACTTCAGGGGGTCTGGGGGTAATTTATTAACGGATATATTTACAACAAGGGTCTAAGTGTTACATGCGTACAAACTTTAAGGAGTCTGTGTTTAATATTTCAAATGTCAAGGGGTCTAAGTGATTAAGTAACAAACCTCATGAAGTCTGGATGTAATTCTCTCATTTATTTACTTGGAGATGCTTTTGAAAGTTAATATCAAATATGTGAATCTATGATTGTGATGAAATGATTATTTGAATTAATTAAAGTTTGTAATAAACTGACATATGGGATGAATTGTTTAATTTGTGAAATAAAAAATATATAAAATAGTATCTAAAATGCCAGTTATCTTATATATTTTAAAAGATGAGACTTTCTGTAACTAATAAAAAGATAAGACTCAAACAAAGCAAAATAAAAAAAAAATATTGAAACATTTATAATTACTTAAGTACTTATTTAAAAATTGAGGCCCCATCCCAAATGAGACCCTAAGCAATTGCCTAGGTGGCTTCACATATGAGCAGGTCTTGAGCGTGGATATCTCAACTGGTTTAAATTAGTTATGATGAGCTGAGCTGAGGAACTGCCGAGCTGGAGTGCAAGCGAAGGAGCTAAGGTCCTTACTAAGTCTAGAGCTCGCCTTATAAAGTTGTTGAGCTCGTGTCCAGTCCATGCTTAATTTACCATTATTAGTCATATTACATCATCATTAACACATGGTACCTCCATCCAAACATAATCAAACAAGTAGGATTAGTGGATCACTAAATTCCATAGTCGCTAATAACTTCCACATCTAGTAAATTCTGTGTTGGATTAGTGGGATTCACTAGTCCTTAATTGTTTGGTTATAATTGAATGGTGATACCGTATGAGAAACAGGAAAGACTATGGTGATACCAAGTTAAGTTATAATTTTTTTGAGGTGCAAATTACAATTTGAAAAAGACATGATCGATCATAGAAGGTTGTGATCGATACCAACATTTATAACTTTTAATAAGTCATAAGCGATAAGTTACAATTGCTCAAAACAATAATGACATGGTTCGATATGGTTGCATTGAATATTTAAAAAGACGTATTGGTGCACTGTAGATGACGTGAAGGCCTTGAAATAGTGTAATCGTCCTTTGCCTGTTGTCCATACTTTTTGTTTTTTGGCTCCCAGTGCTCATGGGGCCATAATCCATGCACTTGACATTTGACTTAGATGTGGACACTGTCCATTCATTGTACATAGCAACATTTGACAATCGGGGTACACTACAAAGCTGATACTCGGGAACCCGAGAATATTTTTTCTAATTTTACTCGAAAAAAGATCATTTATTTTATATTTATAAGAAACCCGCTTCTATAGAATCAGTCATAAATCTAAAATTTATCAGTGAAGCTTCTAATCTAATAGTTCAATGGGACGTACGGATCATGTCTAAGTTCAAATTTGATGAATTTCGTTACATTACAGTTATCTTAAAATTTTATTACAACTTTACTATTGTTTTTAAATTATTTCTCAATTTATCATTCGTTTTAAATTCAACCATTTAATATAAAAACATTTTGGTCAACTATATATTTGTTTTCCGTTATGGAACTTTTATTTTATAACTAAGTGTTTCAAATCGAACCCTAATCCAAAACAAAGTAATGAATAAACATTATGAATATGGATGTGCTGATCATTAAAAAAATTTCAAAGCACAACAAATCAAAGTATAATTATCTCTATCATAATTAGGAATATTCAGTAGCAGCACTTGGTGCTATGAATGCAGTACTTCTATTGATTATCTCTATCATAGCCAATACTATACTTCCTTTACAAATTGACATTTAAGCTTGCAAAAGCTTAGAGAAAGGCACTCAAAGACCATGAACTGGAACCTGATCTTTAAGGAGACTAACCGATTACGCACCATATTTCTAATCCCTTGTGTAATTATATTCGGAATTCTTAATTCATTCTTGAAAATTCTGTTGTTTCTTTCTTCATAAATAATGACTAAGAAACACAGTTTTAGCACAACGGCTTTAAGTGATTTGCATGTGCACTCTTCAGTAATCACGTATATGTTCATCAAACACCAAAATAGAGAAACAAAGCAAGAGTAAGGGCTTAAAGTTCAAATTTAGGATTTACTAGATCACGTGTTTATTTTAAGTTTGGGTTTAAGAATTTGGCCAAAATGAATTGCAAACTTATTCCGTTTGTGATCATATGACCCTGAATCATAGAGTACTTATGATACCTACGATCCCTCGTTGGATTAGGACGCCTATAATATCACTATGTTTTAGTTAAACACAAACAAAGTCAAAGTGTTATTAAATGTAAGAATGGCTAGTAGTGTAGAGAGAGCACTACCCCACAGCGTTGTTCCTATCCTATGATAGTTGCTTGTCAGTTTTGTTTGATTTGTTCCTATCCTATGATAGTTGCTTGTCAGTTTTGTTTGATTTGTGTGTATGAACAAGGTTGACAGTCTTAAAGAAAATGAACTCCATGGTTTTGATGTAACATGAGCCACATGACCATTATAACATTGTATGGTGTGCCACGTTTTGGGCCAACCCAATCTCGGTTTTCACATTATTCGAGAAAAATTGGACCACATTCCTCGTGGATTGTTACACTTACGTGTTGCATTTTTATTGATTAAAAAGTAGAGGTACGATATTAAAAATATATTTCAGTATAGTAACGCTCCTAATACATTACATGTGTTTCAAATTTCACTAATGCCTTGATTTGAAGTTACTAACAAAGATGAAAGTGATGATGCCATAAATTATGCTTCGCTATAATCAAGAAACATAACATCGGTCAACTTGAAAATGAATAGGATGAAATCAAAGAAAAAGTTTGAACAATATATTTCGAAATATTCCAAAATATTAGTCGAAACATATGAATTTAAATATTTACTAGCGGTTTGTTTAAGTTTCTATAAAAATTTGGAAAAGTTTCGACTATTTCGACATTTTTAAAAGGAAATTTAGTTTATTGACCACAATAAAAATTTGCCTTTTAAGTTATGAAATACAAAGATAACATAATATTATCCCAATTGTAGTTTTAGAATACTATACAGATATCTAAATGAACTAAAAATAGAATTGTCGTTGTCCAGAATTAACAATAAACTGAGAAAATAAATATAATAAACCAAATTCTTGTACTTAAGGATGTATTATGAAAACCCATCACCACACACACACACATCTACAATGAAGACAAATTGTAAAACAATATATTTGATATCAACATTACCCACATGTTTTCGTTATATTATTGCATTTGTTTTCGAACTATGACTTGACATGTTTTCGTATGTATTTAAAATTTTCTTTAGGTTTGAAAAAGATTATTCTATTGGGCTAGTTGAGTTCAACCCATCACCACACACACGAAATATGAGGTTGATCTTGAATTTGACCAGAATGTTTATTGTGAGGCCGAGATTGGAGGGTTAGAGATCAAAGCCGGACAGTTCAATCATAGTTCGTGACAGGGTGGAAAGAATATATGATCAATGGCGCAATAATTTGATGGATGATGTTGATAGTTGGTTAGCTTGTGACGTCGAATGCTCTCATAGTCAATTAAATTCTCAATTTCCAACCAAAACTCCATTGATTTTTTAATAAATAAGTGTTATTAAAATAACTGTTTCTTTTTTCTAAAAAAAATACTTTTAAATCAGACAGAATTTTTAGATTAAATGGTTTTTTAATTAACTATCGTATTTTATAAAATTTGGAGCATTGCATAATCAGTTCTTTCACATTTCAAAAACATTAAAAAGTAATTTTTAAATGAATATAGTTTAACATTTGAATAATTATATAATATTTTCTATATTGAGATGGCCAAAATTGATAGTCTCATCCGAAATTCTTGCTTTAGGTCCCGCAGTATATATTGGGCCGCCCCTGCATGTATACATTACATTAAAGTAGTCTTTTGTAAACACGATGTGTCGAACAATATAGGCTCATTTGGTTGCCGTATTAAAAATGGATGGATTAGATATAGTAATCCAGTCTTATACAATACGGAAGGATAAAAGACAAGATTAAATAGGGTATTAAAATAATACGTAATTTTATCAAGTGTTTTGTAATACATAATATAAACGTTGAATAGTAGTTATTTAATCCAGTCGATTGTTTGGTTAGAAAATTATTTTATCGTATTAATGTTGAATTAACAAAAATATCATCAATCAGTGTTTGTTACATTGATGACAACTTGATTTTATCAGTTAGGGGGTTATAATAGTAAATGTGTAGAATAATACGTTTCAGTTGGATTATAATACCACCTCTCTTGGTGGTATTAAAAAACCTCTATAATACAGAGCTATCGTATAAAAAATATACGATAAGTATACGATCAATATACGTTTTTGAAATTAATACGGTATCAAATTTGTTTACCAAACAAAGTATTAGCTCCGATTAAATAAAAAACAGTACAATCCAATATTTAATCCCCTCATAATATGTCTAACAAATGAGTCCTATATATATTTTTTATTCCCCTGCATTTCACGCTTCAATACCTCCCTCCCAACAAATATTATCAGATAATCCCTTGAAGAAGTAGAATGAAATATTGATGTACCACTAAGTGGTTGGTCTAAGAACTTGGATCTCCTTACTCATTGCTTGGATTCGAATTTCCATAGTTATGACGATTCATTATGGTTAAAACTACTCCTCAACACTCAAAAGCACATAATAGGACTTTAGTTTCAACCCCGACGTAAGTACAATTAGATCTCCCATAAATAACTGTGACGTACTGAATAATCATATTTCAAGACGAATATAGTAGTTTATCTGTATATCTATACTACTAATAAAAGTACTTTAAATGAAAAACTTTTGATCCACTATTTTATTCTTGTAAAGAATTTTAAACACCACATTATCTTTTCATAGTTAAATATCAAAATTACAATCACAACCTTATGTATTTAAATCTTCAAATTACCCTCTAATATCTTTTTTAATTCTTTATTATCTTTGTATAAATATCAATATCTATGAAAATTTTAATTGACTATGTAACCCTTAAAAAATATATATGCATCATTATAGTTTTCAATAACGTGTTCAAAAAATTTGTCAATAGATCATTACTCTTTTCAAATAAAAAAATAACATTATGTTTATACATGTGTGATCTATACTACTGATAATCTATATTACTAATAAAATTATCTTAAAATGAAAAACTTTTGATTCACTATTTTACTCTTATAAAGAATTTTAAATATCACACTATTCTTCCGTAATTGAATATCTAAATTACTATTATATACTTATATGTTCAAATCTCTAAATTACCTCTAACTTCTCTTTTAATTAACTATTCACTATGTATAAATATCAGTATCTATGAAATTTTTTAATTGACTACGTTACCCTTAAAAAATATGTGCATCACTATAATTTTCAATAAAACATTCAAAAAATCTTTAAAAACTTCATCAATCTAACATTGTTCATTCCAAATATAAAGATAACATTATGCTTATATATGTATTTTTTTTTATCCAAAATTTCAATCATTTCATTTTTAAGATAAAATTTTTATATAGTTTTTTTTTAAAATAATTTATGTTAAATCAAAATAATTCTTCAATCATAGTAAACTTTTCATATTTTATTAAGAGTTTATGTAAAAAATTTATTGTGTATTTTTAAGTAAAACTTGAATTTTTGAATTTTAATATTTTTTTAAAACATATATTATAAAGTAGTATATTATATTTTAGTGTTAATAGCACTTTTAGTCTCTGAAATATGCATATTTTATCAGTTTGCTCATCATTGTATCAATTTTATCAATTTGGTCTCTAAAATATTTAGTTAGTGTTTAAATGATCTATACATAAACAATCTGTTAAGTTTTTTATGGAAGTGATCACGTGATACTATTTGATGGAATGACACGTGGTCACTTCTGTCAAAAAACTTAATAAACCGTTTGGTTAGAGACCATTTAAAAAAGAATTGAATATTTTATAAACCAAATTGATAAAATTCATATATTGAGGACGAAATTGATAAAAAAATGCATACTTTAGAGACACAAAATGTTATTAACCTTATATTTTATCCCTATTGACCTATCTAATTCCTAATTATAGTAAGCATTGAATATAATATTGAAAATTATTATTATTTTATTCAATAAATTATAAGTTAAAATCTAATCAAATGAATTTGAAATAAATTATTTTTTTCTTTTTTCTTATAGTTAGAATAACGAATCGCTGGGAATAAACAATATTTTTTGAATTTTATAATATAATACGGACTATAAAAATATTTAATTTAAGTACACTTATATCTAATATTTTGTATTAATATTTTGAACAAAAAAATTATTTATGTGCAACACATGGGTTGCATTACTAGTCTATTATAAAAGACGTGATGGCCTTGAAGTGGTCGTAAGTTCACAATCCATGCAAGAAACAGGTACCTTAGACGATGTGGACAGACAGATACTAGTTCAAGTACGATAACTCCTCTGTATTCCATGTGGGACGGTTAAGTCGGTGTCTCTCAACTGTGCATTCATGGTACATAGTAACATGCCATTTATTTATAGCTTAAACCCATAATGTTTAATATAAAAATGTGTTTTGTAAATACGTTTTTATCGGCCGTTCTCTTGGGGCTAGGGTGGGCACTCCCCTCCCCCCCCCCCCCCCCCCCCCCCCCCCCTCCCTCCCTCCCTCCCTCCCTCAATCACCTCTGATTAGGTTTTCATATTGTTATTTTAATGTACTATATTTGTATCTCCTAAATTTTTGAAAATTTTTATTAAAGCACTAGTTTTTTTTTTTCAATAAATTAGTGGTCTATTACCACCTTAAAACAATTTTTTTCTTTTAGAGTGAGTAAATTAGATGTAAATGTTGTAATCTATTTATATATTAAAAAGAGAGACAATAATTCTCTTCTATCTAATACAACGTTTCCTATTTTTTAGAAATAATTGTATAGCTGTTGTCATTTACTATTATTCGATTTGTTTGTAATTTATAGTCAATAAAACATAATTGGGTGTAAAAAGTTACATGTTATAACCCAAAAGCATTTTATGTTATTTGAAATATGAAATTTCTCAATAAGCTTAAGAATGATCTCAACTAGATTTCGTAATTATTAAAAAATAATTTTACTACGGGATTCTATTACTGTGTGTATTGGTAAGAAATTAGTGAGAATTCTAGGTCATACAATTAAACAAATATAAAAAAAAAAAAATTAGAGATTTTAAAGAATGTTGTATTTCACTATAACATATAATTAAAACATATTAAGAGAAAGTTATTTTGTGTCTTTTGTTCAGATTTTGTTTAAGAAAAATAAAAATTAATTTTACTGTTTCGGTAATTTTATCTCGAATCTTAGTCTATTTTGCCATTTTTGTACTCAATTGTTTTCTCAGTATCAACTAGTGAATTATTCTCATTTATATTTTACCCCTCATTTGGATTCTGGCTCTGCCCCTGATTATTATGCATAATAAAATTTAATTTGGAGTACAAAACATAGAAACAAAATACTAGCAAGGCTTATAATTTGGAGTTAAGAGTTAAAATGTGGCATTTATCAGATTATAAGTCGATTTGTGTTTATGGTTTAAATTTGAGATTGATCATTTAAAACTCTGACTCACAATTTCGTCTCGTGTCATCTTGTGACCCAAAAAGCATGGGACACTTGAGATACCTACAATCTCGATATCCCTATTCCAAACTTCAAAATTTTCTTCAATTAAACGTAAGTATACATAGTATAGCAACCCCTCACCCTCCTGCCCCCAAAAAAAAACAAAACAAAACAAAACAAAAAACGAGTTCCTATTGTAGTAGCTTGTGTGTAACTACGGTTTTGACTTTTCATGTAACATGAGGAGACACATGACCTAACGTTGCAACTTGCAAGTTAACGATATGGTTAAAGATTTTAGCTGAGATTTTCCCAAAGACCGACCAAAGGTTTGTCCCAACAAAGTAGGAAAATATCAAAGTCATAGGCTTTAACATTCTAACATTTGTGGTTCCGAAATATTCTAACATTTGTATGAGAAATGATTGTTGGACTGATTCACGTAGTTTATAAAATGACAAAAACAAAAAAAAAACAAAAAACTGATTCACGTGGTGCTGACAAAGTCCCCTAAGACCACGGCATACTTGGCTACTACAAAAAAATAGAAAAAAAATCTCATTAGGAGAGTACATATGTAATAAAAGATGGAATCCTATCATACTTATAATTAGGGTTGTCAATTTTATCCGTTAACACGAACCCGACCCGACACAAAATTTGAAAATAACACGATTAGTTGACACAAGTAATAAATGAGTCAAATTAAGGTTCGACACAAATAACATAATTAACGGGTACTGTAGATAGAAAATAAGAATTTTATAATTTTTAAATATTTTTTTATTAACACGAATATTGACACGTACTGAAAGTGATATGACACGAAAATAACATGACCGAAAGTAACACAACATAAAAATGACGTGAAACTGACACAATTCACACCCCTACCTATATTAGTATGGGACCTCTCGATCTTCATTATAAGTAGAATGAATATCTTGGTTTGAAAACAAACCGTCAAACAAAGAATAATAAGAAATGACACAAAGTCCTTTTTTTTTTTTTTTTGTTGTTCAACCATATAAAGTTGTGTTACATCACTAGAGTGTGTGTGTTCCAAATTTGGACTTAGTTTTCAAATAAAGATTACGGTACCAAAATTGGTTTCGGTGCAATACCAAAATTTATTATTTTCTAAGGTTTATATTTTTTTGAGGTAAAAGTAATAACTATAAAAGACATGGTCGATCCTAAAAGTTTAGAATAGATTAGAGAAATTGTAACTTTTAAAAGTCAAGTAACACATTTTAAAAGTAAAGTTACAACTGATCAAGAGTATTCATGATTGATCGTAACATTTTATGATAGATTATCAATTATCTCAAGCAGTTGTAATTTATCCTCAAAAAGTAATAACTTGCGGCATATTAGATGGCTATGGACTACTTTACTCGTAATCCGTAATCGCCACCAATATCTGTTTTCCTACTGTCGATATTATCTTTATTTTATTTTATTTTATTTTTTAATTTCGGTTGGTCACAAATAAGCCTTTGCTAAGAAAAACTCGAATAACAAGACTTTTTTTTTTATTATTATTTTTTATAATCTTTGCCTTTTTACTAGAAGAAAACTCGAGAAACCTTTCCTTTTGGATGTAAATGTGCCAACAATATTGATGATATTCACCATGTCTCATACATTTTCTTTTAGTTTACTTTGGGTTGTAGACCAATTTGTCTACATTTATCCTTCTCAAGTTGGGTAACCCCCCGGCTTACTCCCAAAGAGGAAAGAAGAAGACACACATCTACAATAATAAAACGCGAGATTTCCTTTAATTTGACTTACCGAAAAGTCCTCAAAAAAAAAAAAAAAAAAAAAAGCATGAGATCCACTAGCCCACCCCAGCTACTTGTTAGGAATGGAGTCACAAATTTAATTTGGGAGGACTGGGGCGATATCCTTTGAATTTTTGTAAAAATGTGTACAGTTACACGATGATTGATGTGCTAGTCCTAAGGCCCAACTCAAGTTATAAGTTCAATTTGAATTAAGAGTCCAACTAGAAAAGATCTAATAAGTCCAGCTCAAAAGAGGTCTATGCCCAGTCAAGCTCATCAGAGTTCGAAGAGTTACATCACTAAGGGAGTAGGCATAGTCATCTCAAGAGCCTCATCCAAGCCACCTTAGAGTAAGGGTCATCCCAAGAGCCTCATCCAAGCCACCTTGAAAGAAATCAACTACCACGTCATCATTTGACCAGATCTTATAGAAATAGCCGTAACTGTTTCATCCGTTAAGAATATGGCACCAACTCCACCAAATTAACTTTTTAGTTACTAATAAGTCGCCTCAATCTGTTAGGAAGCGACTATAAATTGTAAGCCCTGCCAATATTTGGGGTACATCACACACAATCGAGCACATCTTCTATCACTCTTCTCTGTCTCTCATAGCTTGTATCTCCCTACTCTCCCAACACTCCTCGAAGTAATAAAATATTCAGATGACTCTAACCCTTCATAGTGGACGTAGGTCAAGTTGACTGAACCACTCTACATCTTTGTCTTGCTTGTGTTACTCTCTTACTTCTTAATTACTGCATTAATTACTAATCACTTGACAGATGGTGCATAAAACCAATTTGTGCATCATCAAATGTCGTTCTATATAATTTGATAATATTCACGGTTAATAATCTTATAATAAAAAAGATTTTCCAAGCTTTAAGGGACAATCAATCCTTATGGTAAATTCCAAATAATGCAGTTCAAATGTCATCTCATTCATGCTTGAATATGAATTTTTCTGCCCTGTAAACATCTACCTGCTTGCATTTTTCCTGTTTTTTTCTTTTATACTTGCATACTTTTAAACATCATGGCACAGAACAAGCATTACATACATAAATACATATATAACTCAACAGCATGGAATCCAAAATCTATTGAGTTATATGTACACTGCAATCAGCACAGAATCTTAATACCAGTTCCAAGCAAGTATAAAGGAGTCCAAATATCAGACCTTATTGTTGCTGGTTGAAATTGTTATGACTTTATGTTGGCTAATTCAAATTAGCAAATGCAATGGCAAAAGGAGAAAATGTAACCAATCCAATAAGGTCAACAGAAGCACAAACAATTGATTACGCAAACTGGACAACTCAAATGGTAAAAGTACTGCAGCTATATAATACTATCAGAAGTTTTAATGTATGTGCTACATAATCAGTAAATTTTTCTACCGTTGTACTCGTGTGCAATATGACCATATTGAAATTCCCTACTTAGCAGTAGACAAGTTGATACATGCAGATGCATATCAAAGTTTCCTTGAAACATGTCTGACACTGTTCTGTATAAGATTTGTATTGTAACCATCAATAAATTGTTGCAAGACCACCAACAACTGCTACATCTATGAAGTTCTATAACAAAAGTTAATGCATTCTTTGAAGTGCAATGCCCAATATTCATCTTTCATAAAATAGAAGTACATAGTAAACATTATCAAACATGACGAGAGATAATGATGTCCAAAAAAAGAGTCAAATACAAATGAATCCTTGTACAAAAGCTATTTGGACCAATTTTTATTCAGGAAGTGAACCAATATCAACCAACCAAAAGATGACCAAAGTTTAAAGGGCACAGCCTTCATTATATCAGAAGACATCATCTATTTCCTCTTTCTCATCATCTCAACTCAAATGTTTTTCTTTTCAACAGCTTGTAACTTATTTTAGCTTTGCAATCAAGCACTCAGCACTAGCAGTGTCATAACAGGATTTGCTGCAAATGGACACACGTCCAAGATGATTTTCCTTGATCTTCTACAAAATTACTGCTGCCACTAGTTTCGCTAATGCTTGTCATGTCACAATCCATCTCAAAATCCATACTCTGGATGCAATATCATACAAAAAATTCCGAAAGCATTTTTGGACTTTATTTTACATCCTTTTGATTTTGTGGTCACTTCTTGTCGATCACACAAATTGAAGATCAATACAAAAGTACGATACTCACTTTTATATTTGCTGGCCATCAAGGATTATAGTTCAATTCATTATAGAACTAGAGTTAATTAGAAACCACTGTCTTGCTCTTCTTTACCTTGAATATGTATACTCCTTAATTTATCAATGTGTATGCCTTTGGGTTCAACTGCTTCAGCCATACAATGCCACCCGCACACAGACATATAACCACCCCAACCCCATATCTCTCTCTTGTTTGAACATTCTACCTTTTAACAAGGAGTGGAGGATACACACTGCTAGGATGATGATGGTGGTATGTTACCTTCACGTAAAGAACCTAAAATAAAATTGTTATTGGGAATAGGCTCTGAAATGTTTCTCTAGGAACCTCGTTTGTATGACTTGTATCGGATGTTTGAAAGTGAGCCGTTCCATAATAAATGGTTCATGTTCATCAGTGTATATAACCATATCTGGCTTTCAGACAACCATCTTCAGTCAGAAATGGATGAAAGTAAATCAACAAGGCTCAACAAATCATAGAAGTGAAACATGAGCTCAGAAAGGACCTCAGATTTCATCACTCACACCTTCCGAGACTCATTAAGTAGAACTTGGGGATTTCGCATTTCTAGTATCTTAGTCATTGCATAATGACACCTGAAAATCCAATGCAATAACAGAAGGTGTTAGGATAGTATCCATCTTCCTGAATAATAATTCTTACAAGCAAAGTTAATAGGCAAGTTCAAATACCTCCAAGGTAGGTGGTCGAGGAACATGGATGGTGACACAATAATATCCCTGAAGGATTCTCTGTCTGCTATATAAGCTGCATAACCACACCCTTCCTCCTGAGTTCTCCAGCGTTTCCATAGAGGCATATGGAAGCTAGTCCTCTGTGGTACTATATGAATGACAAGCCCTGGTATATACATCTCCAGAAGATCACCAGATGATTCAGAAGACGGCACAGCTTCCATAAATACAGATACAGGATCATCATATGAATTTACATCAGTAGAAGAGCCAGAAAAAGGATTGGTGAAATGATTTTCTGAATCACTAAATCCCATTTTCTTATGAGAACTGTCTTCCATGTCCACCTCTTGCCAGAAAGAAACCTCTTGATCTTGTTGCCTGCATTCTTTAGTAACATTGAAAATGTTTCAGCAGAAGAATCTTATGCAGCCAAAGTTACATTCAAAAGGAGCTTGTGATACCCACTCCGCATCATAGCAAAGACAATAATTGTGTTTTTGAATTTTAAGATGCATGCATACAAAGGCAATCTTTAGTACCAGTGAAAAGCTGATTCCTCTTGACCTGATCGTTTGTATCTTTGGTTGTCCTGGTCCTAGAATTCAAATTGGAATCTAGAAGTCGATCCTCCTGCTTAATTTGTTCATGATTACTCAAAAACAAAAATCGCCGTGCAAGTTTGGAAATTACGGTTGAATCAGCTGTTGCATCTTCAGATAGCACTGAAATTGCAGCTCCACGAAGCCTCATAATTGATGCAACCGAAAGACGTGAGGAGAATTCATTGTCGTACACGATGCTGCAGAAAGTGTGCAGATTCACATATCAGGTTCGCTGGACAGAATCAAAGGTCCAGGTACGTACATACTGGAAAAACTGCATATGATAGAATTCTATTTATAACCAAGAACTGTCCCAACCACACACAATTTGGATTTGTGGCTGCGAAGTCAGTTCAGGATGCACATTGGGGTCAACTAGACTGTTTCTTATGAGATTCAAACTTGGAAATACATAATCCACCAGCCCATTGAAGAGTAACAATTGAAAAGGGAGGAAAGGTTTTAAAATGACAATAATGGAGACAATTTTAATGGCCTTTACAATCACCTTGTAACAAATCCCGAGCATGCCTCTGCTATGACTGGATCCACGCATGGAAGGGAGCCATATGTATAAACATGTAAGGTTGGGTATCGACTGTATAGCTGCTTAAAGAGCAGAAGAAGAAGTTAGGTTTCGTTGTTATCTAACTAGTAGAAGATAGTTAAATACCCCTGATTTGACAACATTATTACTTCTAATAAGCCCAGTTGACATTTCACTGTTACAAACAAAAAGGGGCACCTGGGTGTCCCATCAGCTGTAAACAAGAAACATACAGTCAATGGATTCTAATAATGCCAACAAAAGATGTAGCCCAATATACAACTCCCTTAGAACCACAAATTATGTGAAAACATTGCAGAGACTAAAGTTTACTTAAACAGCTTGATTATGGATATTGTGCAACACAAATTCTGTTCAAAGTTGTTGATTTTGCAATGTATCTGTGCTTATTGAAAAATTGAGAGGAAAACAAAGTTTTATCCGTGAAACAGGAGTCCCCTAATGCCGAAGTAACTCAAAGTGGAATGGAAAAACGGGAAAGGAAGATGACTTTAGTTTCAGGGCCCGCGCAGCCCGCCACAACACCTGAACTTACACTAATAAAAGCATATCAGGTACTTATAAAAGAATTAAAATATATGTTTCCAGGAACAAGCATGTTACTGATGAAGGTTGGAAAAGAAATGTACATTATAATCGTGAATCAACCGATAGTGAAGCCCAACTATTCAGCCATACACTAAAAAACAATATGTGAGAAAATGAAGAAAGGACCTTGTACTACAAGGAATAACAAGAAGATGCTGTTACCCTCAGTCCTAACAATGCAGCAATAGCTCCTCCAAGGGAATGTCCAACTATGCGAACACTATATCCGTCACACTCACATCCAGCTCCCAGCAATGAGGAAAGAAATCCACCCAAATAAGGTGGACTATCTACATTTCCTATGCCATCACAATCATCATAAGGGGGAATACAAATTTAAGGCAAGATAGAACATACAGAGATTGTCTTGGAACTTAACAAATTCCAATTT
The DNA here is from genome assembly GCA_951799425.1 of Ilex aquifolium. Taxonomy (NCBI): domain Eukaryota; kingdom Viridiplantae; phylum Streptophyta; class Magnoliopsida; order Aquifoliales; family Aquifoliaceae; genus Ilex; species Ilex aquifolium. The sequence continues at coordinate 14,279,137 of OX637397.1, read as the reverse complement.
ATGCAGGCATCAGAACTAGATTTAGGGAAGGGATACTTTTCTTCTCAATTAACATGATCAAGGGAAGCAAAGTTCTGCTGACGAATCGTGCACAAGTAAACATAAGTGAGCACTTTGAGTTATGAAACAAGTACAACTTAAGACATCTATATTATTATAACCACAATATGAAAGCCAGAATTAATATCGAACACATCATTCATATCATGAGTTAGACATATCATTATCCAAGAATTTACAAAAATTAAAGGTAACTAACTGGAAGAATACAAATGTCATATCACAAGAAAAGCAAAACATATGATGATTACCTAATATTTTATTTACCTTTGTGATATGTCATAATTTCTTATGCAATTTCTTATAACTCTTACCACTACCAACTCAGTTAGAAGCACATCGTGACATGGCAAAAAGCAGAAGCAACCATTTATGAAGCCAAAACCTTCTATTAAGGCGTGGGTTGTATAGCGAGTGAAGAACCCTTTATTCTTCTTTCTTGTCCTCTTTGTGCTGTGGCAAATCCTCAAATTAGGAAGACTTGCCAATTAGTTTTGGGTTATATGTCTATAACATGGCACTAGAGTTGGGACTTGAGTGGTTAATGAAACAAGCCTATCACCAGTTTGAATCAAGGATCAAAATTTTGTTTCATTGTATTGTTTCAATCAACCAGGAAACGGAAATGTTTCGAAAACATATAGGAATTTATTTTCAAAACATTCTAAAACATTGCTCAAAATATATAAAAACATTCTGAAACACCTCGAATCATTGGATCTTCGATTCATTCACTAATTTATCTCCTTGAAAACAGAAATGTTTCAACCATTTCAAAATGAGATTTTGATCTTTGGGTTTTGCTCATTAGCCCATGTGTGAGCCCGAGTCACTTGTGAGGAGGCTATGAAGAGAATTTGCATTTTTAATCGAAAAAATTGGGCCACCCAAAGTTGGTTATGTGGTTGAGCAGCCTCTGCATGTATTGCAATAGGTTTTGGGTTGGATGCCTCTAACAGGGTCATTAAGTGAAAAACGTTGATGCAAGTGGAACTCAGTAAGGTTACACCTATTTCAAAGGAAAACAGATAAAACTCAATGAGACAATACCTGTTCGAAAGGGAACCTAGGTAGCCACTGACCCTGAGATCTTAAAAAGAAGTGAAAAAGGAACCCAAGTCCTAAAACTAAGATCCTCAAAGAGGCTTAGGAGAAGAGGATCCAAAAGTCATCTTATTTCAAATGCAAATCTGGAGAAAGGGATACCCGAAGGAAACAAAGCAGATAGATGGGTGCTTTAATTGTGAAACTCCGAGTGAAATCCATCGAGTATAAAATACATTGCACCAAAGTGAAGAATACCTAGAGATTATAGGGAGACTGAATCTTTGGAAATGGTTGAGGGTTACTAATTCTTTACATTTGACATGGTGTCTGAGAGGGATGGAGTCATTGACAAGAAACTTGGATCATCATGAACCATCACTGAAGGGGGGGATTTCATTCACCCTTTCAGATAGAACACATGGAACACAACTCAATTGGACCCAAGGAATAGAGAGCCCAGGATAAAGGACTCAGACCCAATACTCAAGGGAGGCTCTTATTAGGGCATAAACTTGTTAAGAGTATCAATTGCACGTGTGGAGGCAATTAAACAAGACTCTCAAGTCAGTTAAATGTGCAAATTAAACGTGGCTAGAGATTAGGGCCAAATCAGTAGCTAGTTACCACCTTATGAGCCTACTAATCATCCAATGGCTACCTCAGATTTCATCTATAAAATGGGAACCGCACCATGTGAACATGCTACATAGCCAATATCCCTTATGTAGATAAAACAGAAGCACACAAGATTCAATACTTTCCTTTCACCCTAACCTTGTTGAATCCAACTTGAATGTCGGAGAGCCTTAGATTGACATCACACCAGTGTCCACTTATCTCCAAAGCTTTATTTTCAATCTATTTTTCACAAAACCCAGGAATTTCTTAACAGTGATCATTTTTATGCATCAACAGTTTAGCCTTGTCTGTGGAACGTTAGTGTTTTCCAGCTAATTATAAGTAAGAGACATCAACTATGTATACAATGTTGCCATGGAAACTCCATAGATAGTAAACGTAAGTCCATTAGAGAAGTTTGCTATTGAATCAATATTATTGATTTATTCAAATACGACTTCAGGTAGAGATTCAACAGCTTTCTACATTATATGAGTATATTCCAAAAATAATCAATACCTATTAAGAGATCCGCTAAAATAAAGTAGTCATTGTAGGAAAGTTTTCTAAGCCAATAGAAACTCTATAAGGCTACCTCATTACTGACACGTGATATCTCCAACTTATCTGCCAGCCATGCCTTCTATAAAAGGGTATCATTCTCCACACACAAAGTGCGTATCTAACACATAATTCACAGCTTACACAGAGCACACAAGAGCTAATGCTTCCATAAGTCATAAGCTATAGAGATAACTGGCAAAGAGGAGAGAGAGCCTTAGGCCGACAGTACACTAAGAAGAAGGATCTTTTCACTTTTGGAAGGGCGCTAATTGAAGATAAGCAACATTAATTTAGCAAGGTTGAATGAGTTCTGACTTGTTACGCCTACTGATGCTAAAGGAAATTTACTATAGATTCCTAAACTAAGCTTGGAGCTAACAAAAACATTTAAAGAACCTACTAACGTCATCACTCCAATGAAAAGCATGACTGAACTATGCTTGAAAAAATGCACATAAGAAAATCCCTGTTGTGGAATTCTGTACATGTAAAGCTGCCCATCCGGGTGTTAAACGCATCAAAATAAAGAAATCCACGGTGAGATTATTCTGGAATACCACATTGGTGAATATTACTTTTAGAGGGATGACAAACCATATCTTGTTTAGTGTAACCATGTCCAAAATCAGACATCATGTAAATTATAAAGCTATTGATGTCAAAACTTTAACAAAAAATGTACTGCAGTGACGGAAAAAAACAAAGGAATGAAAGAAATGTACGAAAAAGCAGTACCATCAAATGAAAAAAGAGCTTTCAATATGCTTAACTTCATTCCTTGCGAGGAGAGAAGCTCTCTAAAACTTCTTAAAGTTAATAATTATAAATGGAACCATAAAGATATGTAAGATTCAGATTTAAATAACAGCTAATCAGATAATGATATGGGAACAAAGAAACAAAACTTGGTTTAAAAAGTGGTTAAAATGGCTTCATTTTCCTTATGCCGCCTATTTCTTTTTTTCCTGGGGGAGGACGCTGAAACGACTCTGTTTGATGTTAGCATATAGAAACTGGTAATAGATTCAAGAGAAAATAAAGAATAAAATTACAACTTTACAAATTGGAAGGCTTAAGTTAAAAAGCTTGAAAGGGTTGAAATGCTCAACGCAATGGCACTGAAAGTAAAACAAAGAAAATGTCTTTACCATTATCACTAATATTTCCATCAATTTGCATGAAGAGATCCCGTGCAGCCTCAGCTACGCCGGAGTGCCCGTAATGTGGTGAAGAAAAAACCACATGTTCCCTGTGATTGCCTCTGAGAAAAAGAATGAAAGGCAAGAAAGAAAGAAGAAAAAATTATATCCAGATGAGTCCATAAACAACACCAGATGACCGCAAAAAATGTCTAAGAAATTTGTAAATGCTAGCAATAGGAATATGCTTGGACATGAAGCTCTGTCAAAATGCAATTTTTTCCACAGTACAACTGAAAGATCATTGTATTATGAAAGGCATTTCAACCACACAAACCAGGGACATCTTGTCCTCTGGATGCTTTCGCCAACACTGGTGGGGTCTTACCTACTCACTTTTGAATGAACTTCTGTCGCCTTAAGAGTTCAGACCATATACACGATGTGTTGTTGTGAATGCCCACATAGGCAGTCCTAGTATGATAGTCTAAGCTTATCTTCCCCTCGAGTTGAACTGCATCCAGTACAATTCTTGTTCAGCTCATTCCCTTTATCATCTGTTTGATTGGATTACAATTACCTAGGTTCCTAAACTTGCACTAGATGGCAGGACGTAGGTGGCAAACAGTTATGTGGATAACCTAATATGATTGTTGGCAAAAAGATTCTTTGGAAACAGAACTCCTTGAGTGACTTTAGATATGTAATTCTTTATTCTGACTAGTCGACTACACTACATCTTGCCATACCAAACGGACTGCAAAGTGCCAAGCTACTCAGAACCACATGATATGCGAAAGGTAGTGCGATGAGAATCTAGAGATAAGGATCAAAATTTCTTTTCGAAACGGTCAAAACCAGTGTTATTTAAGGCGTAAAGCGAATCAAAGCGAACCGCTCTCCTTATGGCCTAGGCGCTTCATCGAAACGGGCGCTTCATCGAAACGAGAGCTTCATCGAAACAAAGCGAACAATATAAAAAATAAGCAAATATTTTAGTTTAATACTTTCATTACTCCTAAATATTCAAGTTTTAACTTTACAAATACAAAATATTTAAATGCAACCAAAATAATAAACATCAACATATTTTAAATACACAAGATATTAAATATTGAACATTATTGCATTCTAAAAATAATCAAGTGACATAATCACGTCATCTAAATGTAAAGCTAGCAAATTTGGGTTCGACTTCCACCGTGATTAATCAATATCATTACTAAATAGGGCACTCACAAATTGATTAATCAAATAGAGCATATAACAAATTAATTAATCAATTTGATTAACCAAAAAAATTGATTAACAAGAGTATTCACATCAAAACAGAGCATTCAACATCATCTAATCATAATAAGATAAATTGTCATATGATACTATTAGATGAATCAATCGATTATTTTATATATATACACATACAACATCATCTCTACTAGGGTTTGGCTAATGTTAAGGAAGAAGAAGGAGGGAAGAAGTAGGAGGAGGAGAAAATAAAAAAACTGTAGTCAGGCGTTCGCTTTTCTCGCTTGGCTCGTTTCTTTGCTTCGTCGTCTAGCCTCGATTTTTCCTCGCTTTACTTAACCTCGTTTCGTCTGGGATGTTTAAGGCGACCAAGGCTCGCTTCGCTTCTCGCCTACGGTCGCTTTTCACAACACTGGTCAAAACAACCGAAATGTTTATGTTTCCAAGGAAACCAAAAATGTTGTTGTTTCAAAGGAAACTGAAACGAATCAGTGGTTGAATCAAAATTTTAATACTTCGAGGTGTTTCGGAATGTTGCAAGGTATTCCGAGATATTTCGGTATGTTTTCACCAATTTGAAATGTTTCGAAGATGTTTTGATATATTTCAACCAATACTTTGAAATGTTTAGGAAATTAATTCCCAAAATTTTTCCATTTCCTAACTAAGCAAAACAATGCATCAAAACAAAATTTTTATCATTTTTTACAGATATCCAAGCTCATAAATGCTTCTTTAAGAATGCTTATTAAAAATCGCCTAACATTTTTGTTTTTTAAATTAAAATTTTTTTTTTTTTTTTTTTAGTAGGAAACGACAAAGTTCAAACCTACGATCTTAAAGTCTAACAACGGGACAATAAACATTAGGTCAACCGCTAACGTCTAAAAATCGCCTAACTTAATAATAGGGATGTCAGTGGACCGAAGCGGGGGCGGGGAGTGTAGTCTCCATCCCCGTACCCACTTAAAAAAACTCCGTCCATCCCCGGTCCACCCCCGTTAGCGGGTATAGTTTTAATCCCCATCCCCGTCCGCGGGTAAATTTCTAATCCCCACCCCCGTTCCCGTCCCCGCTTCCCCCATACCCGCCCAAGCCCAAGCCCAAGTCCAAGCCTAAACCCAAGTCTAAGCCAACATAATCCAAAATTCTAAATAAATCCAACATTTTAAATAATGCAACAACATTCTAAATAATCTAACACAACATAATGGGACAACATATTCCAAAATATTGTCCAACATATTATGTTCCAACATAATGTCAAACATATTCTAACATAACACAAACAACAAATGTCCAAAATACTACTTGAATTTGATATAATTCAAAATAACAAACAAGTGTACTTATCTATGGGCATTAACAAATCTATACTATTAACAAGCAAGTGTACCATGTGAGAATTAACTAACTTCATATTCAATTTTTTAAAAATGTGTTATGGAAATTTCAAAGGCATCTCTTATGATCAGAGGATTCCAAGGCACAGACAGATATGGCAATCTAAAGCATTAGTATTCAAATAAACAGCTGGCTCCTTGTATATGAGTTTGAAATTTGCATATGAGTGTTCTACTAGGCTGGAAATAAGGTAGATTAACATGGAATCATAATTGCAACATGCGGGAATCACCATTTCTTCTGACTTGAGAATTACAATGAAATCCTTCTTAAACTTATATTATTTATCCACATGGCGGATATATCTACCCTATGGCCCTTTTCTATGTTTGCACAATACTGTGTTCATTCCTTGCCAAATAACATACTTTGTGTGAAACATATTCATTCTTGAAAGGTTGCATGTAGAGTTTATCAAGGTTGATCACGGATCATGCTATTTTAATGTAACTATGAATAGATATATTATATATATAATAAGAAACATAAAGTTAAGTACGGTGTACTAAGAGGATATGTTGTATCGAATTACTTCATATTTTTTTGTCATTATTTTATTATTTTTTCTATCTTTATATTTCTATCTTTTAACTTATAATATCAAAGTTAATTACGTTGTGCAAAACCAACACAACATCTCTCTCACAAAGAGACCACCAGAGTAGAGAGCATCTTTAAGGTGGTTTTTTTTTTTTTAATCACACCATTACAAGAAAGGAGAAGAGAAGAGTCAAACCTGTTAAAGCTTCAGTAAATGAGAGAAAAGGACACCGACAGAGACACATTGGACACCATAAATTGTGAGACTATTTCAACCACTCCATAGACTATTTCTTATTATACATATTTGTTTTAGTAAAGTTGGACACAATCACACAGATGGGTTCCATTTACGTCTTCATAACCCTGACCATGATCTTCTTGAACAGAGTACTTCAATTATTTAAATCATCTAACTACAGAGTACAGCAGACATACTTCTATTTAGTTTCTATTGAACAGCTGTTCCCTCCATGTGTTCTGATTAAACCATGGTAAACAACATACATATAACAAAGAATGAACACACAAAACAAGTATTGAAAGTACCCATCTCAAGAAAACAGTTTCTATATGCTCACTCTCACTCTTCGTTGCCTGGGGCACACCAAACCCAACCACTCACCCAAAAAGAAAAAAGAAAACAAAAGCATTTACTCTTTCTCGTGTTCACTCAGAAGGATATTTCATATAAACATCAGGACAACAAAATTTGCAGAGCATTTACCTTTAAAATGACAGCGACAATACCAGCGGCTGAAGAGTGAAGCTTGGTTGGTTCACTGTGTCTGCGTGATGACCTGATGGGTGTCTGATGAGCAGGACCAACGGCTGTGAGGAGCTGCTGACTTGCTGAGTGCAGCGATGGGTGATCAGAGGAATGCGTGAGAGATAGAGTGAGAGAGAGAGAGAGATATCAGATATGGGGGGAGGCGGGCAGCTGAAGAGTGAAGGCTGATATAAGAGGAATAGGGGAATAAATTAGGGCTTTAAGCCTTTAACTGACTGGGAGTATTTATATATATATATATATAATATATATATTTTTTTTAATGGGTAACGAGGACGGGGACGGGGACGGGGACGGGGCGGGGCGGGGGTAAGGTTAAGTCCAATAGTCCATCATCACCTCCATCCCCGCACGGGTTTATACAGGTATACCCGTATACGTCCACCGTCCAATACGTATAGTCCATCCCCGGTCCAAACGGGACGGGTTTGGACGAATACCGTTTTTCCCCGGTCCACTGCCATCCCTACTTAATAATCAGCAATTCCTATATATGTGGGAGCATCTCTAAGGGTGATGGAAGAGGTCAAAAGTGAGAATGATGCTGCAGACTGAAGATTTCAAAGCGAAAATGAAAGCCTTTAAGAAGATACTGGATCCAAAGCATATATCATTGGTAAATGATCACGAGAATTGTTGCTTATAATGAAACATGATTAAAAAACTGGACCCATTGATTTTCTTTTATTATGTACTACCACTTGCCCTAAAAGCTTCAACAGCTAGAGATTGAGCTCACAATTTATGTCAACCTCTTAATATTAGGTCTAGGACCTTAGGTTGGAGATTTGATGATTTGTACTAGTACTCGCATATGACGATTTGAAAATGGATCAATTGGAAAGTGAAGTACGAGCGTCAAGAGAGTTGAAGACTTCAAAGAGGCATTAAAAGTGCAGAAAAGGATCAACCAGGCCAAAGGCGAGGAATACTTCAACATGCAGAAGACTTCAAGACTCTTAGGTGTAGTCTCTAGATGCATAAGGTGTCAATATTTGTGTTTGACACAAAATGAAGATGGCCAGTCTGTTCTGGAAGAAAACAGGAAACTGCAGCAAGTAGAGATGATCCAATAAATTGGCACATATCCAGTCAACTAGACTCAGCACTTTGGAAGAGTTCCAATTGACTGGGCTCTGTCTATAAGAACTCCTCCAATCGATTGGATCAGGGAAAATTTTCAAATTCTTCCGTTGGACTAACCATTAGAATTGTAACTATATATTCATCTTCATCAAATAAAATTGATGGCTTAGGGGTTTCCTACCTCCCAATTCCATCTCCACACACCATAGGAGAAAGAAAAGTTGGCAAAATTGCCATTTTACCAATTTTGCCATTATAAGATTTTGCCTAAGACCTTCAAAGACATTTTGGGGCTTGCCACTCAATGTGACCTGGTATAACTCTTTCCATTTATACGTTTGTATCACTTAGTCCTACACATTTATGAGAAGGCATTGCCCTAAGGGGAGCATGCAAGTCGATCAAGAAAGCTTAATTGTGGTGTAGAGATTGAGATGGTAGATCGGTTGTAGGCTAGCCTAGAAACCTTCACAAACCTAGATTGTAGCATTATCATGGCAATCTCGGGTAGGCTAGTGGATTGCTCTTATTGTGACCCCAAGGTTTTTGGGATTGTCTTGCATAATCTCATCTACCGAAGAAATTAGGCATCTTTATGAACTTCCTGAAGAAGCCTTGTGTTTTCTGTGGTATCTTTTAGAAGCTCACACTATTTCTTTTCTTTTAGATGCTCCTCAACTTACAGCTTATCTTTTCCAGTGTCAGCTCAACTCTACAAGCAACAATCCTCTAGCTCTTAATTTGTCTAAATTTCTCGTGGTTTTATCTGTTGTCTACCTGGCAGTTCTCTAAACTCACTACCACACATATGCTCTTATCACTTTCCATAAACCAGTTGATTTTGTTCCTGGTTCTAGCATTACTCCTGCCACATCAGATAATTTTATTGCTCATTCACCTCGGGCAGAAGTCCAAGCATGTTGTGCTTATAATCTATGCACTCTAGCTAACACATGTTGTCAACATGAAGAATGGCATCAATTCAAGATAAACAGGTGTCATCTCAATAATATACTTCCTGAGCAGGTCCCCCTAGCAGTTCTACAGGATGAATATGTTTGGTCCTCAAATAATGCCTTGGGTGCCAAACCCATTGATAGGCATTTTTATTTTATGCATACCCATGATCCTGAAGATCTTTCCAGTTCATCTGACTCTCTTTCTGATTCACCGCCTCATATTGATTGGTATGAAAACAATCCTGACAACTATGAGTGATGCAATATATTACGTAAGCATGATGTATGCAATGATGTAAGCAGTGATGGAAGATATTATGTAAGTCTACTAGGAGAGGTCTTGGGTTCCCCTAAAAGGCATAACCAGGAAGTGTCCTGACCTCTCCTTCCTTTGTAACAAAGCTCTTTATTATATTATCAAGTGTTTCTCTTATTCTCTGCTCTGGTGTTCTCCCTTTGTAGTAAAATACTGCTTTCCATTTGTACATCCTTAGTGTGGAAACGTTGGTTGGACAACCATTCCTCAGAAAATTAACCCATGATGAAAAACAAGAGTTTCAAATAAGGCTTGCCAATTATGATGGTTTCTCTTGTATAAAAGAACTGTCAAGATGGAGTCACGAACTTCGGGAGGAAGTAAGTTAATCTAGAGTGGACATATCAATGGGAGGACCAAAAGACTTGCTTTAAGAACTTTTCTATAGAGAAAATCAGCTAAAATATTTTTACCACCCTTGATATGTTTGACTTCAAAAGACCATTGAGATAACCATTCAGCCCATCATAGAAGCTGGGCATTCAGGAGCCTTTTCTTTTTGCACTTGAGCATTTGAGGAAAAGAAGACATATCCATTTCAATAAGAAAATGGTGACCAATTAACTGAAACTAAAACTTCTCAATTCCTTTTCTCAGAGCAAGAATTTTCTTAAAAGTTGAATGATAATGCAGCTCAGAGGGCTTAAAGGCACTACTCTTATATCCACAAAGAGATCTATGACCTTCTTTTTCCTCAAACAGAACAGCAGCCCAGAAATGATCACTAGCATCAGTTTGAAGAACCCACTTTCCGGTAGAAGGAACTTGAAGAGCAGGAAGGGTCTGTGACAATTGCTTGAGCTATAAAACAACATGGATTTGCAAATCAGACCAATAAGGAGGGTTCTTTTTTAGCAAAGCAGATAAAGGACTAGCGTACTAGGCCAAATTTGGGATGAAATCTGCCATGTAATTTACAGTACCTAAAAATTGCTGAATCATTTTAACATACGTAAAAACATCAGGAAAAGTAGTAAGCTGTGAAGCCACATGAGGTTGAAGAGAGTAAGGACCATCAGCATCCCGGACTTGATAAATGGGAGTACCGTTGCTAGAAAATCCAGCAATAGGAAGTGGTTCAACCAGATTAATTTCAGTGGGAAAAACAGGGCATGTGGTGGAGATAAGGACAGAAGGAAGAAACTGAATCTCAACAAATCCATCTTGTTTTCGAGTAAAACATGAACCAACGATTGCAAATGTTGGGTATCAGCATGTAATTTCTCCTACCGAGTGACCCAAACTCAGGAAGAAGCTTAATAAGGTCTTGTCTAGAGAGCTGACGAGGGACCTATGTTAAGCTTGGGGTTGTTGTGGAATCAACACTAACAAGCAAAGCATCTTTGGCTTGAGCATTAGAAAGAATGGAAAGGTCAAAAGCATGATTTTGAACCTGATAAACCATCTGATAGTGCAAAGTATCCGAATAAGTCTTATTGACTTGTTGGACATCATAAAGTTGAATTTAAACTTTCAAAGCACCGAGTAAGTGCGGATCACCAGACAGTTATGTTAATGTTTGGAAACAAAGTGACTACTACAGTTCCTGAATTCAAAATAGTTTGCACAGTGCCAATACGGGCATGTTGATACTCCAAGAAACGAGAATCAAGAAGAGCTATAGGTGAAACAACAGGAACCCCTTTTCTGCCGTGAAAAGTTAGGGCAAGCCTAACAGCACCCCAGTAAAGATGAGTAAAACATTCCTGCTGCCATTGAGATAAGAGTGAAAGAGTAACAAACTGCTCAAGAGAAGAGGACGGAATAGAATATTGATCACAAAAAAAACTTTAATGTATTCCCTGGCTTCAGTGGGTCTAGAAGTGCCAATCAATTTACGAACATAGGTTTTGAGCGAGTTAGAAGGTTTGGTAAAAGCTAAATAGGGATTTACAGCAGGAATCTGAGTAAGAGGACTTTTAGAGTCTTCAGGAAGATAAGAAACTTCATACAAATACTCAACTTTAGAAGACATAAGGGAAGAAGAAGAAGAAGAAGAAGAGAAATTTGAGGAATTAGAGCAAGAGAACCAAGTATTTAAAGCCATAATAAAGAAGAGATATTCTGTTTAATCATACACAAGATGGTCAGGGTGGCAAGGTGCCTCTTTATTAGAACAAGAAAAAACTAAAAAGAGGATAAATTCGAAAAAAACAACACATCCGAGACAACAACAACTTGCCTAATACAGGCTACAAAGTCTCAAGGAACCCTCTGTTTTAATCTGAAAACGGAGAAGACTGATTGGTCGGTACCACAAAAATAATCACAAATCGTAGGATTCAGATTAGTGTCCTCTATTTTAAATGTGGAAGATCCAACAAAGTGGCAACCATGGAGCATACATAGAAGACGATGAACAGAGCCAACCAAATTAGTGATAGCTGATAGTCGGTAAAGAAGCAAGAAACCTCCTCAGCCAACTTTTGTAGATTAAATAGAGAACAGAATTAAGGGGAAAACATAGTATAGGAGAAAGATCTTGAAGAAGATGGTCCAAAAGGTGTTTGGGTTGGAGGTAGGGGTGTTTACCCTACCCTACGGGTAGAAATTATAGTACTCCATCTTCCTACCCAATACCTTGCGGAATAATTTTTTCTTGACCTACCCTACCCGATCAAGTATACTATTCATACCCGAATTCTGTCCAAAAGAATTGGGTAGGAAGTCAGGTGAAAATGTATTTTTTAGTTATTAATTTTTGGATTATTTTAACAATTTAATTAAGTAATCTAACCAATTAACTAATACAATAAACCAATAACACTAAAAAAAACACAATAAATTCGATAATACATAAATAATTACAATAAAACACAACAAGAAAATCATAAACATCAATACATCAAATATCAATAAAACATTACGGAAATTTTGTAGATATTCTGCATTCCTACCCGATTTTTTGCGAAATACAAAAAAATCTTTAGTTAGCCAACCTGATTCTTTCGGGTAGCCAATCAATAGAGTCGGATAGGGTAGAGTAGAGTCAAAATTTACGAATAATCGAAAATTTGAATGCCCCTAGTTGGAAGGGATAAATAAGTAGAGGAGTGAGGTGAGAAAGGATCAAGAGCAATTTTCATAGGAGGAGCCGAGTTTCCTTTTGGAGCTACAGTAGAACTTGAAGATGTCTTTTTTCAGCTTCTTTTTCATCAATCAAATTGTGAAGCCCGTTTAACATCTTTTACATAATACACTATATATAACAGCTACTGATGAAGGTCTTGAATCTTATGATTGATTTTAGAAACCAAGCCTTCCAAAGTAACAATAGATTGCTAAAAAAGTTCATTAAGAGAGGCAACTTGTAAGGTGATTCCTTTAACATCAAGAATCTTGGAAGTTTCATTGCCAATGGGGTCTGGACGAGAATTGAGAAAGATCTGTTTCAGGTTGAAATCATCCATGTTATTGAGAACATAATATCGTTTGGCCATGCGATTATAATGTTTCTCCAGATCTTTTCGTCGAAAGGAATAACATTTCATCCATAAGTATTTTTCACGGGCTTGACGGCATAGTGACCGGGAGTACCCAGAAACTCATTAAATGGGAAATTCATGAATTCTTCAGCTAAGGGTACTTGGAAAATTGGAGTTGGCAATATTCATGGGTTAATTATTCAGGCACGGGTACTTGACTAATCACTTCCATATATACTTGATTCATCAACTCTAGATTAAGCCTATCCAATACTACATTTGAATTCATCAAATTGTCTTACCTTTCACCTTTGTCAATCTAACCGGATACCCTATGACCAAATTCAGCTGCAATATTATGTAACCCAAATACCAACCAGCAATTGATTAGTGATCGCTAAGCTTGAACCTTCGATAACGAAGTGCTAAAATGCAATGTCATAGTGGGAAGATGGGGAGACTGGTGGAATGCAATTTTGGACTAATTGCGACACTAGTCAATGAGAGAAGTTCCAAAGGTTGCGATTGACGGTGGAGATTTGACTGTGGATAGATGTCACATATCAGCGGTGATTAGGGTGTAAAATTAGGGGTGTGCAAAATGCTGGTTGGAGGTCAGCCATATATCTACAAAGGATTGCATATATTGGGCTGGCCGATTTTTGGGGTAGGAATCAGGGGGGATGATGTTGGTCGTGGAGCAAGGGGGAGGGACTCCGATGGGGAGGGAGGGGATTACATAGGAGGGGGAATAGTGGGCTCTGCCTCATGGTGGGGAGTGGTGGGGTGGGGCATTGGAGAGGTTTTCTGCCCGTGGGGTTCGGGATGGGTTGCTTTGCATAGAGATTAGGAAGGGGGTTATGGGAAGTTAGGTTCCGAAGGAGGCAGGCATGGGGAGGAGTGTGGATGCTCTTTTGATATTTATTTTGAATCCTATCTGATCAGATTATCAGTCAAACAAGGGGTAAATAAGCCATTTCATTGTTAAAAACTATGATTAAGACTCCCATATCATTCAACAAATGTCAATGGCTGACCGTGCTTTTTGTTTGTCCCTTCTTTCTAGAAAATGAAGCCGCCATCATACGATCATAGGCCACTTCAAGTTAGGAAAGTTTCTTTGATACCAGTTCTTGCTCCTTGTCCGTGTTGATCATGCATCATATTATACTTTCCTTGATCTTTAAAAATCTATATGACCATTAATCACAGGGAATGCATCAAATTTATTTATGATTTCAGCAACAACTTGGTCGTAGCTAGCAACACTGTCTCGATTGTGAAATTACAATTTCAACAACTAACCAGCAACAATGATAAATGCATAAGGTGCTGACAACGAGGATCGTCACCACAGCTGGTAACTTAGAAGGAAGATATGACAATCATGGTGGTGGTGCTTTTTGGTAGGTTGTGCTAGGTTTATGTGGAAGCTAACATATTGGACTCAACAAGACCGATAATAGGGGCACTAATAGCAAGACTGTTGGATCGATAACTAGATCTGAGGATTTGCAGAATTCTATATATAGGATAAAGAAATATAAAAGAGTTTCTTCCAAATTACAGGACTTCACTTGATTGGTGAGAAGAAAAATACAAGAAGGGCAGTTTTGGTTCATCAAAACTGGAACAATGTTAAGGAGCATTTTTTATCATGGCAATTGGAACATTGTTACCCTACTTCTAAAAGCATATAAGGGCACACCAAAGTATCAACCACTTTATGGATCTGAAATCCACATTCAAAAGCTTTTAAAGCACAAGAACGAAAAAAATTATGCACAATTTGGAATATGCATGAAATAAACTAGTAAAAACGGGGATACACACACACACACAGACTTACTTTATAAACCCATCCAGATCTTCTGTAGTGAGATTGCATTCCCTGCCTAAACCATCCGTTATGAGATCTTCAGGAGTCTCAGTTCCCCGTACAGCAATGACAACAGACTTTAGATGATGTAGAACGACAATGAAGTATGCTGCTTCACATTTAGCCTGAGGTGAAAAAAAGAACAAAGTATCGAAGTGTTAGAGATAGAGGACGGACAAATCAGGCACATTGTAGAAAAGACCTTTTAAGTGCCCTGAAAATATAATGAAAAAATCAAAGTTTCAGAAATAGAGTACAGACAAATAAAACACATTGACGATCAGACCTTTTTAGGTGCCCAGTGCCCTAGAAATCACATACTAGTAGTGTACTATTGTTCTTGTATGCACTTAGAGACGAGTGTGGAAGTACATAGATATGAAAGTTACACACTTTCTAAAAGCTCAATCAAAACAAAGCCTTGGGTGATCAATAGGCTAAGTATCTCACCCATTTGAATTTCCAAGAATGTTTTTCGATTTGTTTCAGTTTGATTTGTTAGCCCACATGTGAGCCCAAGTCTCACGTGTTGTGTCTCACATAGAAATATTAGGGCCATCAAAGGTTGGTTTATATGGTTGAGTGGTCAATCCACTCATTACCAATTGATTTTGAATTAGATGTCTTAACATGGTATGAGAACAGGAGTTACTACGTTTGAATCTTGTTGTCACCATGCTAATTATAAGACTTCCAGCTGCTTGGCGCAAAACTTGGCTCACATGTAAGGTGGCGGGTTGAAGTATAGAAGTACTTATGTGCTTAAGCTTAGAGATGAGATGATGATTTAACAACAACAATAGATAAAAGTGGCCGTACTTGGTTTCTTATCCTTACACTACTAATGTCAAACCCCCAAAAAAAGGAAAAAGCAGAGGATTGCATGATGTAGTCGACAATTAGTGGAAAAGCTATATGAAACCCCTACAAACATAAAACCAAAAAATATTTCACTAATACAGTGCCAAGTTTTAAGTCACACATTGCATTAACATCGAGATGCAGTCAAAATGGGTGAAAGGATGCAGTGGTGCTCCCAATAACAACATTTACAAAAGGATTGATATGCTGCTCAAGATGTATGCCAATAAAAAAGAAAGTAATGAATTTTGTAGACCCTCATATAGCAGGTCTACAAAAGACTACAGAAAAGGAAGGAAGCAAAGAAAATAAAAGAAAACAAGATATGAGCTCTATTTCACTAATTAGATGGATATAGTTACAAAGTAGTCAAGGATCAAAATTTCATTGCGCTAAACTTAGAAACGAAAACGTTTCAGTAATGTTTTGGAAACATTTCGGAAATAAGATGGAAACAAAGAAAAATTTGAATTTTTTTTTTTCGAAATATGCCAAAACAACCTTCAAAACCTACTAAAACACCTCGAAACATACGTATTTTGATATTCAATAATTCGTTTTAGTTTTCATGGAAACAGAAACGTTAACGTTTCCATCATTTCGAAACGAAATTTAGTTCCCTGAGAGTAGGGCTAAAATTGAATAAAAATATTAGAAAAAGTGAATTTACAAGAAAAATTGATAAGATAATAGTACTAAAACTTCTTGTGGGAAAATTTGAAATTTACATAATTTGCATGCATGCGATCATTCTATTCAAGCTAATGCAAGTGGTATATAATATAAGATCTAATTTTTAAACTCACCTGATTAACACGCCCTCTCCGAAGTACATCGGGAGATAAGTTAAGATATTTCAAGAAGGCTGCTGAGTGACCTCGCCACCAATTATCACCTTCAAGCACAGGCCACCTAGAGAACAAGGAAAGTGTAAGAACCACGAGTCTCAGACACTAACATGAGGAAATTTCCAAGTGACAATCATATACAAAGCAATAAAAAATGCCAAGGAAGGGAGAAAGTATAAATCAACAATAGCCTTGATGATTGTGCAGGTTATAAAAATTCATGAACCAACAGTTGAGATGGATTAATGACCTTTTACGCCTCCAGGGAGTCAAAATCCCTTGCCTGTAGAGCCATGCACAAGGAAACAGTATAGGATTTCTTCCAAAATCCAGTAACAAACCCTGCACCATTTATTGCTTTAATTTTATCACTACCTTGATAAACTATCCGGAGGATTACTTAGGGAATTTATAAGCACAAGACCGTATAGGCAGCTTCAGCAAATGGATAAAAAGCAGCAGCTTCGCGTATCCTGTCTTCAGGTGCCTCCACAAACTCTCCATATGATTTAGGAGATTGACTATCCCTCTGTCTTTTCATTAAAGCTAGTCCTGAACAGGGAATGCCATCGAGTCATGCAAAATAATAACCACAAAACAATCCTGAGAGAAATTGAGTATAACTGAATAAGAAGCAGACGTCAGCCCAGTCTGGTACAGCCCTCATAATGTCCACACTAATTTTCAACACAAGTAACATGAACCATGCATGAACTGCATCTATCATCAAGAAATCCATTAAGTTTTTTATCAAGAAGTTTACAAGGTTTTTTAACTGCAAATCATTTTCCTGGCACAAATAGACAAGCACTGAATTTTACACAGCCATGCCCATGTCAAATTCTGGTTCTCTTAAATAATTTGTTTCATTGTAGGTTGGATTCCACCTTCTAAATGGATAAAGCATTATATTAACAACCATTCTTAAATCTGGATTCTCAGGTCATGCAAACATGTGCACATGTGTGTGGCCACATGTGGGGTGCATGGGGGAGGTGCGTGTGTGTGTGAGAGAGAAAGACAGAGAGAGAGCAGAGCACACTTGCAGACACATGATTTACAAACTAAGAAGCTGATGCTGCCTCAAATATTGAGGTTCAATTATAACCATCAATACACTACGTCATTAAATTCTCTTTCTTCTATGCAGAAAACGAAAATCATACCAGTCCTTGCTGCTAAGAAAATATCATGACCTTTTTGCATAGGTTTTAAGAGCTGTTTTTTTTACGGTTATCTATCCTCATTTGTTACGATCAAAAGTGGCCAAAATTTAATAGAGATACATTTCTCTTTTTCTTTTTTTTTTCCTTTTGATGGATATGAATCATTCATCTTATCTACTAATTCACAATGGCAATGATCACCTGTACTTTGGTAAACTTAGATCTAAAAAGGTTTTTAACAAACCTTGACAAATGGTTTCAAGAGACCATTTTCCTTCAGTTTAAAATGGTTTTAATGTTCCTTATGTTGTCAAGTTCATTTGTTCTGACATGTTCCACTACGAATTTTCAATGTGAAGAAAAAAATTTATTCAATTGTATATACACGAAATATTTTTCAATATTGATGTTGGCAGAAAACGACTACTTAATAGGCAAAAAGGGGTGAAAGGAAAGTTTTGTTAGGCCTAGAGTTCAAAGTTGGTAATTTCATCAATTGGAAGAGCAAGCACTAAGCACAACCCTCAAGAGAGAAAAGGATTTCAAAGCCACATTTATAGCGAAGAAAAGAATGTACTAAACCAAACCGTGGAAGATTTCAATAATCGGAAGACTTCAATACTTGTATGTTGAGTGCCTAGGTAAATGGAGAGTCGCATTTAGGTGCTAGGCACAAGACATAAATGATGGGTCTGTTCTATAAGAAAGCAGGTTTCTGCATGGATAATTTATTATGGTAAGATTAGCACTAATGAGGTCCTTCAAAAGAGGAGACCTAACTATTGCCTACAAACTGCAAAGGTGTGTCATGTCTAGAGGTCATAATGAAAGTGTGGACCATTTGTTTTTGAATTGTCCTTTGGCGTGAGCTTTATGGAATAAGCTTTTAAACCTCATAGAATTTATGACTTTATGAATTTATGGAATTTATGCTTTATGGAATAAGCATTTGTTTTGAATTTATTGGGTGGCTCCAAGTCATGTTTACCACAATTCACTAAACCTTTAACGACCCATGATCTGGGTACATCGATTCCAAATGAGGTGGGTTCGCAATCCAGATCACGAAAATGGACGACCCTAAATTGTAATACTAACCCTAAATCAATTCACTTTAGAACATGCAGTACAAATATAAAATACATATTAATTAACTACATGTATATAAATTTATAATTGTATATTGTTTTAGATAATAGAAAATCAAGTACAACTATAAGATAAATGGTAACCTATGAAGTACGGATACTTCATTGAGGTTAACGTACCCGTATTGGATACGATACTCGAGGATACGTATCGGATACACTTTCTACGTATCCGATAATAATTAAATATTATGATACTTCACGGATACTTTTGTGGTCCAGCAACATATATAATTTTCTAGTTGAACTTTTAACATCTCTTTTCAAATTCACATACCATACAATACATTAACAAAAAATTCATATTACGTCAAAGGCACATAAGTGCTTCTTAAGTATTATCTCTAATTACATGTCAAAAAAGAATAAAATAAAGTTATTACATTATAATCTTAGCAAAAATTACTTCTAAATACTAGGTAAATATTGATTTTGATTCCTTTAATTAGTCACTTCACTTTGTGAATATACTACAGCGATACGATTTATATTTTCTTGAAACTAAAAAGAATTACTAATTTTTCTTATTGTATGTTAAAGAACTACCAAAATATATAAGTATTAAGTTGGTTGAAAACAATAAAAATATTAAATATATTTTATTATAGTCGCATCTTGGCCATACTCGTATCCTATTTTTTTAGATTTTGTCGTATTGCCATATCCGTATCGTATCGTACTCGTATCCCGTATCCATATCCGTGCTTCATAGATGATAACTAACTTAGTGTGTATGAATGCTCTATAATATATAATGTTGTATAGTAGTAAAAACGCTCTACATAAGAGTTCCAAAATGAATTGCAACCAAAAATACCGTACCAGTTAAACCTATCCCCATCGTACCGCGTACCTAAGAAAGTGTCGTATCATGTACCCGTACCCGTACCACGTACTAAAGTGACTCACAATCCAGGTAACATTGCTCCAAGTACTATAGAATTTATGTTTTGTTTGGATGATGTATGGTTTGGGAGAATCAGTAGATGGACGACCATATGGCATAGCACTTTCTTTTCTAGAGTTAAAAGCAATAAATTAATATTAGGGGCAAAGAAATACAGAGAAAGGATAAAAAGTGGTAGAGAATAAAGAATTAGAATAATTACAATTTTACCCTACACTAATTAATCTATGCCTAATATAGAAAAATAAAGACTCTAACAACTGATTTATGGGTATTTGGACGGAAAGGAAGGAAAGGAATTTTTAGGATAAATGTGAAGAGCTACCGGGACTATGGAATAGACTTTACTTTTTGGACTCTTTTTGGGCCTCAATGTGTAAGGAGTTTGAAGATACTCCTCTCTTTTATATTAGGACATGTTGGAAAGCATCAAGTGGCTTATAGTTTAATTACTTTTTATATGGCCCATCCTTGTGTTGGGCTCCTTTTCCACACTTGATATGGTTTTCTTGTAATATGTCCTTTGATTATTAATAAAATGATGTTTCGCATCAAAGGAAAAAAAAATATCCTCAACAAAAACAGACTGCATGTCAAAAAACCAAGGAGGGCACATCCTTAACTTAGCATACACCACTTCATGTCTTTCCTTTCCATTGGTAGCAACATAGTGTAATTAGTGTCTGTGAAGAAACCAACTTGTCAACCCTGTGAACTCCTGCGGCCTCAAATGCATCCTGAGTTCTTCAAGTGCGTCAAAATAATTTCTAGGCAACTTTTAATGTGTTGCGACATGCAAGATTATCTTCAGCTGGGGAAAAAAAACCCAACATGCAGGATGATTTTTGAAAAACCATGATTTAGAGAAAATGCATCAAAATGGTATGATTTAGAGAAAATTCATTTTTATATCACTAATACTTTTGTTTGTATATCTCTTCATGTAAGCGAACGCATCTAATCACAGCTGAAACAAAGAATTACAAGAAAGGAAGTCCTTAACTTAGAGGTAACCTCCTCGTTGCTGAAAAAGTGATGGGTATGAATGAACCCCAGTTCTCAGAAAAAGCTCATTGCACAGGTAAAGTATTACATGAAATATACAGTGATAACTGCCTGATTACATAATAAGGCATGCATGAACTGCAAAAGGTATCAAAAAATCATATGTTAGCACATGATTAAATAAAAATACTGCCATTATCTGAATTTAAGAGTACCTGCCAGTAGTTCTAAATGCCCTGTGCCCGACGCACGATATGCCACAAGATCGCCCAATAACTGTGCCACTGAATAAACTTCATCTTCCTCCAGCACAGTCCTAGATGATTGATGTATAGGATGGGTGAATATCAAATGATAAATAAAAATCAAATTTTGTAGGTTAAGAGGTTAACCCAAATGTAGAGAAGCCTACAAGTATTTGACACGTCCCAGACAGCACAAAGCCTCACGAATGCCATGGTCAAACACCTCCCTATAATGAGCCTTCCATATGGTATCCTCAGTTGAATAAAAATACCTCCATCTTAAGACATCAGATCCCGTAAAGCATTGTACCAGTGGAACATAACAAACCATGATCATAAAAATCACAAGTATATTTTGCTGCCACTTGGTGCCTTTAGAAACAAACCCTGAAATATAAGCATTGCCGAAGAAGACTAAGTTTGGAAAAAAAATTAAAAACAAGATAATGATGTATTTGACAATGTGAAGATGAAAAAGATTATGTGTTTCTGTCAAAGAAGAAAACAGCGCAAGGGATTCAACATGATGGTTCCTAACAGACCTATTGATGAGAGTAAATGATTAAATAAAATGTATGAAACAAAGGGTCAAAATTCCAATTCGGTGCATAGTTTTGGTTAGCTCAAAAATGAAAACGTTTCGCATATGTCTAGGAAGTAAAATGAGAACAGATAGAATAACTACTCATTTGTATCGGACCTATCGAAATTCACTGAAACTTTTTGGCCGTTTCCGTGGAAAGAGATGAAACTCTAATCCTTGCCTAAAAGGTTAGAGATTCAGTACGTCAATTTCAAACACTATTCAGCAACTACCATTAACATATTCATACCCTAAAATTCAACCTGTTATATGGATCTATGCATGTAGTTGTTAGAGTATTTTAGCATATTAGTATTAGGGCTAATATTTTATGTTGCTCTACTATATAAGGGTCTCTAGTGTGTATCTTAGGTTGATGTATGATTGCACAAACCAAGTGTCGTAATAATATTTTCTCTTTTCTCTTCTTCTTCTTTCTTGCTTTGATTAATATTATCATTGTATAAGAGCAAAGTTTCATACCAAACATGATTAGCGCTATTGTGGTTCCATAAGAGGCAAAGGCAGAAGCTAAACTGGGGTTTATGTCATCGTCTGTGATGAAGATGTCATCATGCCGTCAGTAACCAGAGTACGTAATCCACATCAAACTGATTGATTTTTGCATGGGGTTCAACATGATTTGATTAGTTTTCAATTTGGTGTTCGTTTGATAAGATTTGTGATTTTTCGAAGAATTTTCAAGAAATTAGGCCAAAACTTTCGATCTAAAATTTCTTTATCTTACTCCCTAGTGTTCTTCGTACCAAATTTTCTGTTCGCTCAGCTTTATGTGTTTTCCTTCATTATGGTGAGGGTCAAACTATTACCCACAAACTTTATGTCTCCCGCTATATTATCTTTATGGAGCATATTCATTTCTTCTCAATCTCATCTAGTTCTTCATCTCTCAATGGATCGGATCTCATTTACATTGATTCATTTCTAGATAATGTTCCCCATGATACATATGTTGGTGATATCACTACGTCGGATTTTCCATCCTCCTCTTCTTCTTTTGATTTGTCTGTTACTCATCCCCCTATTGTGCATAGTAATATTCGCAGGACTTCCGCTATCTTTTTTACAAATGTGGTGCCTCCTCCTTCTCCTCCTGTTCTTTAATCAGGTTTTGGCAATGGATCATGCTCATCGCTATCCTCAATACTCTTGAAAGTATCCAAATAGATTTGGTTTCTCCAACTCTTGCTATTCTTCAAATTTTTGTTATTTTCTCACTTCTATTTACTCACTGACTAAACCCACCTCCTATAAGGATGTTATACTTGATACTTTTTGGCAACATGATGTGGATGAGTAGCTCTTTATCTTACATAAGACCCAAGTTTGGGTGATAGTATCTTTATCCCCCGACAAACGCACCATTAGCGGTAATTGGGTTTATAAGATTAAAACCAAATCTGATGATTTTGTAGAATAGTACAAGGCTCCGTTAGTAGCCAAGGGATTTACTCAGGAGTATGGACTAGACTATGACGAGATTTGTGCCCTTTTTGCCAAGTTGACCATTGTTCGTACTGTGATTGCAGTAGTTGTTATTCGTTAGTAAAGCTTGTCTCAAATGAATGTGAAAAATATTTTTCTCCATGGAGATTTATCTTAAGAAAATTGTCTCATAGTCCCGATCAAGTATGGAGACTTCAAAAGGCTCATATAGCCTTAAATAGACTTTCAATTTTTTGTGACTTGGGTTTTCGTGCCAATGATCATAATTCTACTTTATTTGTGCAGTCCATTTCCTCATGTTCTATTATACTTTTATTTTATGTTGATAATATGATTCTTACAAATGATGATACCTATTGAAAAATAAGTTGCAGTAACATTTTAAGATGAAAGATTTGGGCTAGCTTATGTATTTCTTGGAATTACAGTTGGTTCCTCTCACAAAGGTTATCTCCTCTCGGACTCTCAGTCCAAGTATACATCGAATTTTATTTAGCAAGCTTATTTATTGAATAATCGGACAATTAAGACACCCTTAGAGTTCAATGTTCGTTATTCTTCTTCTAATGGTACTCTCTTGCCTAATCCTACCATCTACTAGTATATCTATCTGCCACTCGCCCACGCCCAGATATCTCTTATGTTGTTCATACTGTTAGCCAGTTTGTTGTTTCACATACCATTGTTCATTGAGCGGCAATTCTCTTTATTCTTCGGTATGTTCGACGTATTCTGCGTCAAAATCTATTATTTTCTTCCTCCTCTTCTATAGAACTCAGAGCTTACTTGGGCCAGTGACTCCATGGATAGCAAGTCCACCACTGTCATCTGTCTTTTTCTTGGTGATTCTCTTACTTCCTGAAAACAAAGAAGAAAACTGTTGTTCGTTCTTTAACTAAACCGAGTACCGTGCTATGGCCTCTACCACAGATGATAGTCTCGTTACGATAGCTGCTTCTTGATCTTGACATCTCTTTTTCAGCTCCTACTCTTATGTATTGTGATAACACCAGTGGTAATCAGGCGTACAAGCATATTGAGATTGACTGTCATTTTATGTGCCATCATCTTCATTTGGCACCATCTCTCTCTCCGTTTTTCTTTCTACTATGGAGTTAGCGGAACTTTTTATGCAATTTCACATGATAACGTGTTTCTGGTTTCTAATTGGCAAACTCTTGATGTTATTTGCTACCACATCATTAGTTTTTTGGGGAGTGTTAGAGTATTATAGCATACAAGTATTAGGGGGAGAGGAAGTTTAGTCATTTAATTTATTTTATATTGCCCTACTATATAAAGGTCTCTAGTGTGTATCTTAGGTTAATGTGTGATTGCACAAACTAAGTGTCGCAATAATATTTTTCTCTTTTCTCTTTTCTCTTTTCTCTTTTCTCATTTCTCTTCTTCTTTCTTGCTTTGATTAATATTATTAGTAGTAACTTAAAGTTCGAAATAATTTATTCTCCACTGTAGTATCACACACTAAGGATAATTCTATTCTTCAAGGTTGAATTTTTTTAATGATGGTGTTCTCCTAGAAGAATCAAAGGAAGAGGATGTTATTTGCCTATTACAAGGAAGACAATATCTTCTCTTCCCCTTCAGAACTCTTAAGGATTATACGAGCTTTGGGTTTTCTATTTAGGATGAGTTTTTATGATATATAGCATGGGCTTCCTTGGAGTTATTCCTACCCAGGCCACATGGCCTGCCGTTTTTTTCTGTGATATCAACCTCACCTTCCCATGGTGGTTTAAGGATGGATATGTAGAGTGGCTACTATCATAAAAAATGAAAAGAATGAAAATAAGTTTTAAGTAGATTAAACTAACACAATCTACTGCAAATCATAAGGCTGTTATGAGAAGACAGCATCCTGACTCCTATTCAGAGAAGCAAATTGAGGCTGATAGATACGTCAAGTTTTGTTGAATAGTCAAGGAAAGTCACCAGTAGACAGGCCTAATCTTATCACACCACGTTCAATGCTAGGTGATAGTCCATGAGAGGAGAGTTTTTATGTGAGAATATAAAATTAAAAGTTCTTACAATGTGCACTTGCAAAATCAAAACAGAGAAGGTATGCATCTCAATCTTACTCGTAATTAAAATAAAATACCCGACAAGCATCACGACAATGATAAATGCAAGGGCTGTTCAGTCTACCTAACATGCAGTTACTTGAAGTTTGATCTTCTGAAACATGTTTAGCCACACTGAACACAAGGTAAGTTGCTCCCAGAAATTGCACCACAGTAATGAATGTCATAAAGCGGGTCCACTGAATCCATCCCTTGTATGTCATCTGCTAATTGAGAGATACTTAAAAATTCTACATAAAATAGCTGTTGTCAACAAAATTAAATTCAGAGGAAGAAGTCCACATATCTACAATATAAGAAGACATGTCCTCTTAGATGAAAATTTTCAGAATTAGATTTTGACATAGACCTATTGTGAACCAAAAATAAACACATCCTAAAACTTCCGAAAAAAAGCACAAAATTGATGGATTGAACTACTAAGGTTCGTCAAAGCACGTCAAGTAAAAGAATGATACATTTTCTGAACAGTTTAACGGAGTGAAACAATCATACATTTTGCAAGAAATATTCTAAGAAGAATGAACACTTTTACTTACTGAGACAATCAAACATCTACAAAAAACATTCTAAGCAGAATGAACACTTGCACATACTGAAACAATCAAACATAGACAAAAAAAATTCTAAGCATAATGAAGCCTATTTATCTATTAAAGGATCTCTTCTAACTGCACTAAAGATTTGTGACAAAGTGCACATTCACTACTAAACCACCCCAATTATGCAAACACACTCTAAGCACAATGGCTTATTTATGCTATTAATGGATCTCTTCTAACTCCACTAAAAATTTGCCACAAAGTGCACATTCATTGCTAAACCACCCCACTTAAGCAAACTGTAGTGTGTCAGTACTTTTAGGCTTTCATTCAGTGTTTCAGGAAAGGCAAGCACTTTTTTTAGGCCATTTGAGCTGCTGTTGGTTTTCAGTGATGAAGCGGTCAATCCTTAGGCAGGGTACCAAGCACCCAAATGAAACAAAGCTTGAGCCAAGGCCTTTGACCAATTAGTGGATCGAGAACAATGCCAGAGTTGAGTCCAACCCATGGGCCAACACTAGCCTCTATTAAGAATAAGGGCTTGAGAAGCATTCCCCCATGCAGGGTAGATTAGAGAGTTCTTGCCCCTACGACCAACAAGGGCGAGAAAAATATGAGGCCAAAAAGTAAGGAAGCAAAGTGCAGGGAATCTATGGTCCAAGTTTCCCCAGACAAAGTCCTACGTGCCAACCCCTAAAGAGCAGGGTCCAAACAGGTGGCTTGCAGATACAAGGGCCGGGAGAGAGTCGATTACTACTACAGACTCCATCGCTCTGTTTAGGAAGATGGCATATATTGTCTGCAATGCTCCCCCTGGACATGAGGAAACACAAGAACCGGTTTGAGGACACCTTGGTTATGTCTTCCACCCAATTTTTGGAAATGGTAAGCTTTGTTGAGCCTCAGTCTTAATACTAAAAAATTCCAAATGTACTCTAGTATAATACTTCTCTTTCGTATAGCCTCAAATTCTTTAAAAGTTTAAGCAAATATTAAAATTTTCTTTCGGTGCATTGTTTCGGTCACCTAGGAAACAGAAACGTTTCGACATGTTTCAAAAACGTTTCAATCCGTTTCAGAAATAGAATGAAAAAAAAATAAAAAGTTTTTTTTCAAAACAATGTGTAAATGCATTGAAATATAGGGGCCTATCTGAACAAGCTAGAATATGCCTCCCGAACAAGTGCCGCATTTTGAAAATGCACTATGAAGCTTTATTGGATAGAATTTCCAGCTCAGTCCTCCATGTATCACATTTATGTCCCCCAAAAGATTGGTTCCATACTCTTCCGCTGAAGCTCAATTCTGCTGCTTCTCCTCCCTTGTTTTGTGGTCATCAATGAACTAATGTAGATGTCCAACCTTAACAAGTTCTCCAAGATGACTTTTGAGGGTTCTGCAATTCTCAATCTTATTCTTTAGTTCTTGATTGCGCTTACAATATGTATGCTGATGCAGATCTCGTCACAGATGAGCAAACTTGTCTTCTACTCTAGCGTACTTCTAAAGCTGTTCAAAACTTCAAAGAACCGAATGGCTCGAGCTAAGCTAGCTAATCTCGTTTGTATCACAATACGAGCCGAATCTAATCCAAATTTTAGGTTCGTTTTCATCTGAGCCAAATCCAAATCAAGCATGGGTATGGCTCATCCCGATGGGCTCCACACGACTAAATTCAATACACTGTACAAAAAACGATGTCATTTCCTGAGTCAAACACACAACCAACATTTCATTTCCTCCAAATTCACCAAACAATTCAAACTCCTCCCTCTCTCATTTCCCTATTCATTCCCCCCAAGTCTCTAGTACACCTATCATCTCTTGCCTTCTCTTTGGTCTGTCACTTTTTCTCTATCTTGTTACCTCGGGTACCACCCATCGGCCACACACCACCTCCACTCTCTAGCACGCTTCCCCCACCACTTCCACCCTCTATTCACATCACTACCAACACCCTCTACCACATCACCACCTCCACCCTATGCCACTCTTTCCACCATCACCTCTAGCTCCAAAGGATTGGAAGACGTATTCCTTCTACTGTCTCTATCTCTTTCGTCTCATAATTAATTCCAGCGATGTCCTCTTCAATGCTCCAGCATAAGGCTCTTCTTTGCAACTCCGACACCACAGGCTAAACAACTGCAATTCAAAAGGCTCAAATGCAGTATAGGTTTGGCATTTGAAGATTCACATTATATTGTGCTATTTTTGCTTTTCTTGGCTCCGGTTAATTTGGAAAGTGGGTTAATGAAAAATTCATGGTGTGTTTTTTTTTTCTTTTTTGCGATTTGGGGTTTTCTCTCAATGCTCATGGCTCAGTTTTGGCCGGAGCTTGGCTCAAAAGCACTCGAGGCTCAACTTGAGCCAATCTTGAGCCACTGATCAAACAAAAAGTGAGCATGCTCAACCTTGGCAAACTCAGCTTGATTAACACTCTTATGTACGTCCCAATCCAGGCCATGAGGCCCTCCCCAACTATGGTGCCACATCTTTACTGGCACACTTAGTCAAAGACAAATAGAGACAATTTTACTTCAGCAAGACGAGGTTCATAAAAGCTACAGACATACCACTAGAGGGTCGGCCATTAGCATTGGTCTTCCACCGAGTTCATGAGGAACTATTTGTTTGGAGGCTATGTCACTGTCTTTTCTCATGTCACAAGATCTTCAAATGAAGCAAAGGCGCAATCCTGCACATGCCATAACAGGTGTCACCTTTTCATCCTGTGACTAATTATCCTCCCTCATTGACATTTAATTAAACACCCATTGTTCCAATTAGACGAGGCAGAACAAAAAGCAAACTATACAAACTACAGTAGATATTCCATCTATGGCCTAGAGTTTGATTCCGTCTCTGGGACATTACCATTAACCAGGTCCCGTTTCTTAAAATGGAATCCTTAATCTTCCAAAGATACCAACACTAATAGTAGTAAATGCACTCCATTCACACCATAGAATAGTAACAGTACATAGATTTTCACATTAAGATACACCCATAAAAAATGGCAGACCAGAGGGACTTGCACTACAATGTCTAGGGATAGTTAGATATATGCAGTCTAAACCGACAAGCGGATAGGTTGTTTCCGCTAACATACAACAGCAACATCCTACCTAAACTCACAAATTACGTCAAAATTTGGTAGAAGGTCTGCTTACTGAAAAAATCTTATACACCCAACTGAAAATGGAAACGCACTTTGATTGAACTAAAAAAAGACTACGAGCAAAACCCAAAAAAAAAAAAAACACAAATATCATGAAAACGAAATTGTAAACAAGTAATCGTATACCCTTCTTTTATGGCGAATCGCAGTATCAACTACCGTGGTATCGGATTGAGAGTCAAGAATCATCATTGCCGTAGCTCGCTGTGCAATCGCAATACGGATCATGGCAGCTAATCTCGCACAAGAAACCAATAAAATCACGACAAGGGCAAGAATATCTCCATGCCCACAAGTTGGGTACACTAGAATAATCAAAACCACGCCCAAAACGATCACCAATACGTTCGAAACTCCCAAAATCAACGCAGAGCATCTCAGTTGCTTTATGTTTGAAACCCACATTGCTGAATTTTAAATACCCAAAACCCCCCAAAAAAATCAGAAACAAATTTGATGAACTCGTGAATTGAATTTCATTCAGTGTAGATGAAGTGTAATGGGTATGCCAGAAGATGATCAGAATAGATTAAGGATCGAAGATATCAATAAACATTGTCGAATGTTTGGTGCACAGATTTGATCGATAATTGCCATTTCCAGGCTTGACTACGTGAAACAGTTGGGAGTTTGTTATTAACGCCTGGAAATTTGCCGTTGCCCATTGGCAGCTGATGTTTCCCAATTTTATTTTGCATACCCGAAATCATTGTTTAATAGTATTTTTAGTCCCTAAAATATATATTTTTTATCAATTTAGTCTTCAATATATTAATTTTATCAATTTAATCTCTAAAATATTTAATTCGTGTCATTTTGATCCCTAAATAAACAGACTGTTTAAGTTTTTTGACGAAAGCGGTCACGTGTCATTTTTTTAGACAGTATCACGTACCCAACATGTGATCATTCTGTCAAAAACTTAACGGTCCGTCTATGTAGGGATCAAAATGATAAGAATTGAATACTTCAGGGACCAAATTGATAAAATTAAAACATTAAGAACTAAACTAACAAAAAATACATAACATTTTTAGTCACTAAAATATATATTTTTTATCAATTTAGTCTTCAAAAAATGTTATTAACTCTTACTAATATTTTTAGATCAAACAAAATTGTTATATGAGATAGATTTGATTAATAAGACCTAAAAACTATTATTCTTGTACAAAATAATGTTAAAAATTAAGTCTATGCTCAATCTATCCTCTTTTTAAATCCCTTTTTTTCTTAATAGAAATGGCATGTCTTTTTTCATAAGAAATGTTATAAAAACGCGAGACATCACATAATAAATCTCGCATGTTTAGCAAAATTGAAAGTTACTCAATTTTCATTTCTACCAACCATGACTACTGCATGATGACTAAAATGTTGAAGATCATTTTTGAGATTGTCCAAGTTCGTTACTAAGTGTCCATTAATTGGATGCAAGTGTTAAATCTATGACATTTAATTATTGGGGTACTTAGGATTTTGGGAAGTAGATGGACACTTTGTCAATGTTTGTCTCCTAAGGAGATTAATAGGAATTGCCTTTTACATCAAATAGGTTTTATCACTTATCACATTTTGATTATTAAAGTTTCAATTTCATCGATTTTATTCCTAAAATTTAAACATTGAGTGTTGATCCTTCACACTACCAGCAATTAAAAAAAAAAGACAAAAAAATATTAGGTGCTTGTCACGTGGAGTTTATTTAGGGGTGCTTGTCACGTGGAGTTTATTTAGGGGCATTGCTGATAATTTACAAAGAAAATAAAAGGAAAAATTGAAAATCGTCTGAAGCATGAATAGAATCGCCTTTATTCCAAAGGCCTAGCGAGTTAAGTGAGTTCCTTCTTCTTCTTTTTTCAAAGGCAGTCCTTTTCTTTCCTTGGACTGATGACTCGCTTGTTCAACACCGTTAACTATTATAAGAGGATGTCGTTCCCTCGGGACTACTAGTAACTTCGGTTGTTGAATCTCGTGCAAGTTAGGTTGTGATTGTTTTGGCTGCAAGAGGAATGTAGGCACTTTAGGTGTGTGTTGACCATATACTTTTGCGTCATATAATATCGTATGTATGATAGAGGTAATATAGTGATTGACCTCAATGCTAATGGTTATTCCCAAGGCTCAACAAATGAATGAAGTTATGATCTTACCCAGATAGAGATAATAATCTTCCTTTGATGTCTCCAAGCCGACCATAATAGAATTGATAGGCGATGCAGCCAATAGCAGTCTGTTTTCGCCTATTAATAGATAACAGGTTGCTTCCAAGCTCAAATTAAAACTAAATTGTAACTTTTTCTTGTTATTGATTGATTTTGGGGTGTTACACCTCCACCATCAAAAAATCCATTCCCTACCACCTCCATGGCTAAGCCAATCCAATCCAATCAGCTAGCCATAATCTGTATTATAGCCACCTCCCCTTTCATCTGTAGCTTGTGAGGCCACCACCACCACAGCCCAAAGCCCCACCACTATCATCTCCACCACAACAATATAAACACTGAATCTCCGTAACCCACACCAATTTCGTAGAGTGGAGCAGGGATTCGAGAAAAAGAGAGAGACAAAGAATTATGAAGAGAATCACAATCAAAATCCAATGCACTATTCAAACCTAATTATTCATCAACTTTGGGAATCTTATACTGAGTTTAATTGTAGATGAGCATTTATTTTATATATTTTTTTATATGGCAAATATGTTTTGGAAAAACAAAATTAGTGGCCAAGTACATTTGACGCAAGAGCAAGCACTATGGGAAAGAGCATGATCCAAACCTACATCGGAGGAATCATTAATTGTTAGACACAAGTTGAATGGCGAGAAGGTTTGTTGGGAGAAGCACGAGACAAGAGGATATTTTATCTTATGGCTTGTGCGTCTAATTTGAATGTAAGTATTGAGTCTATACTCTGATTTCAATAGTGGATTGGTTTGGACTGAATTTGGTCATGTATTTTTTCAAACTTTTTTTTTAATTTGTTTTCTTTTCTTTTCTTTTTTACAGTTTTTCTTTTTTCTTTTTTTTTTTTTTTTTTTTTGGGGGGGGGGGGGGGGGGGGGGGAGGGAGGGAGGGGGAGGGGGTATTTTTTCACACTAGATGGGATTTTTCACGTTAAAAATCATTGTCCTCTTGTGGTTTTTATTTTACTTATATGTGATTTTTATCCTTGAGATCTAACTTCCTAAACAATTGATTTGCATAGTTGCCTTCACATCTCTAAATTAGAGTTTACATAGACATCTATCAGTGCACCCTAAGAGGTTAACTCATATAATTGTTATGAGAGCAGTAGGTTTGAGTGCTAGCCATGGTTGCACAAGAAAGGGTAAAGTTCACCACGGAAATATTCAATGGTGCACACTTTTGGGTTATGTATTCAGTTAGAGTTATTTAGGCTGTGCCACTAGCACAACCGCTTTGAGATTCTTAGCATTGCTCGTAGAGATGCTAAATGAGTGGATTGGGTTAGGTTAGTTATAGGCTCGTTCAAAATAGATTGGATACAAAATAAGTCCAATCCAACCCGCTTAATAAATAGGTTGTAATGGATTGGATTATAAAAGGTTGGGTTAAAACCATTAATCCGTAAAATAATTAAAACTCTTGATATAAATATCTATATAATAAAATAGCTTACAATTCAAATTTCAAAAGATAAGCAAAATGACTTTTGCTTTTTGCGGTTCAGATCATTTTAAATTTTACTTTAAAGTTAATCTAACGGCTAATATTAACACCCTAAATTTAATAGGAAAAATAGGCCCCTTAGGTGTGTTTGGAGTTACTTTTTAAAAGTATTTCTAAAAATTATTTCTCATAAGTACTTTAAAAAAAAAAATAGTGTTTGAAACTGTCCCCACCAATACCTCTACCACCACCACCCCCACCACCACTACATCTACCACTACCACCACTACCACCACCACTGCCACCGCCATTGCCACTGCCGCTGCCGCCGCCATCGCCGCCACCACCATGGCCACCACCACCACCACCATCACCCCCACCACCGCCACCGCCACCGCCATCACCACCGCCGCCGCCACCACAACCATCACTGTCTCCTACCACCACCACCTCTCACCCCCACTACAACCGATGCTTAAATTCATTTATCTCTCCTCTATGTTTATAATTTGATTTTAGATATGAATACAAATATATTTATTGTTTACCATTTTTTATAATTTTGTGCCTTCAGGCACATGCAATAACTAGTCGATATAATAAAGTACAATACAATTCAAATATCAAAAGATAAACAAATGATTTTTACTTTTCGCGGTTGAGATCTCTTTAAATTTTACTTTAAAATTAATCTGGTGGTTAATATTAACTCCCCAAATTTAATAGGAAAAATAGGCTCCTAAATGTGTATTTGGGGGTGACTTTTTAAAGTGATTCTAGAACTTTTAACTTCTCATAAACACTTTTTAAAAAAAAATAGTGTTTGGAACCGTCCTACCACACCCACACCCACCGCCCAACCACCATCACCACTACCACCACCATTGCCACCCCACCACCAAACTACCCCCCTCCCCCACCACCCCCACCCCCACCCCACCACCATTACCACTACCACTATCACCACCACCACCTTTACCACAATAACCACCACCGTCACCGCCACCATCAATGTCGCCACCCCAACCACCACCACCCCACTCACCGCCTCACCACCAACCCCATCGCCCCCCACCACCACCATCATCGCTGTCGCCACCATACCACCACCGCCCCACCACTACCATCATCCCTCCTGCCTCACCACCACCATCACCATCAACATCGTCACCTCTGCCCCACCACCACCGCCACTATCCTACCATCACCCCTACCGTCCCACTACCACCCCACAACCATCACCACTACCTCCTCCACCACCACCACCACCATAACCACCGTTGCCACCCCACCACCGCCACTAATGTCCACTGCTCACTCCCACTACAATTGGTGCTTAAATTGATTTTTCTTTTCTCTATATTTTTTTATTTGATTTTAGGTGTGAATACAAATATATTTATTGTTGACAATTTTTTTTATTACTCCGTGTCTTTAGACACAGACAATAACTAGTATACTAATACATCAAATAAAATATATGATAATACACAAAAATATACACACCGCCCAATACACTAAAAATACACACACACTAACACACTAAAATATTTAATAACACACCAAAATGCACACACACTAATACATCGAAATACACACACGCGCGCATGTACTAATACGTTAAAATACACACATACACACTAATACGTCAAAATATACACATGCATACATACTAATACACCAAAAAACTACCACATTAAAATACACATACACGCACATTAAGACATTGAAACACACATAGCCCTCAAAACATAGACAAACACACACACACACACACACCCCGAACCACAACAGTACTTCTACACTAATATACCAATATATACACATAGATGCACACATACATCAACAAACACACACTAGTACACAAAAACGTATACACACACATACTAATACACCAAAAAACATACACACATACACTATTACACCAAAACATCCTAATAAACCAACGCGAACACACACACACATATTAATACATTGAAATACACACATACTACTATAACAAATTACACACACACACACATACTACTACACCAAAATGCGCACACACACACACACACACACACACACATATTGCTATACCAAAATAAACACTCATACATTAATTCATCAAAATATATACATACACACATTAATTCACCAAAAATACACATACCCCCAAAGCACACATATGTATGCACACACTAAATACACAAAAAAATATACACACATACATTAACTCATCAAAATACACACACATGCATGCACACACTAATAAACTAAAAAATATACAAACACATGACACATACACTAACTAATATAAACACACACATACTAATACACCAAAGCACACATACACAAACAAGTACACCAAAATACATAATTCCACACTAATTCACCAAAATACATACACACACACTTTTCGTTTATGCATCTTTCTTTCTTCCATGCTTTCTGTTGATCAACAACCAACAAAAGTTCTCTATAGTTCTTCACTATTCGTACAGGAAGGAGTCTCTTTCTGTCTGAAGGGAACCATTTTTCTCAATCAAGAATGCCTCAACTAAATAAATTCACTTATTTCACACAATTCTTCTGGTCATGCTTTTTTCTCTTTACTTTCTATATTCCCGCATGCAATGATGGAGATAGAGTACTTGGGATAAGCAAAATTCTAAAATTACGAAACCAACTGATCCCCACATGCAATGTTTGGAATATATCTTGAGAATAGGTTTTAGCACTGATGTATCTTATATGTACTCCAATTTATTTGAAGAATCCCAATGATGTAGTGCTGTCGATTTTTTGGGAAAACACACGTACGTTGAAATACACACACATGCGCATCCACTAATACATCAATTCACACACACACATATACAATAATACACAAATTCACACAAACACACATACACTAACACACATTAATATATTGAAATACACACACATATTGCTAGTGTGTTTTGGTGTACTAGTGTGTATTTTTATGTATTAATGTGTATATTTTTGGTGTATTAGTGTATTTTTTTTTAGTGTAACAATTTGTATGTGTATTTGGATTTATTACTTTTATTATTTAATAAAAAGATAAGTACTCAACCAAATGAGTATCCATTTGTAATAAATTTTAATCCACTTAATTAAATTGAGGGTTATTTCTCAATCCATTTAAAATTTACATTAATTAATACAACTACCCAACCCATTAGTGTATGGGTAGATTGGGCGGTTAATCGGTAATAGATGAAAATTGCTACTCCAAATTGCTCGTAACACTAGCGCAAAATCTGGGGTTGAAAATCAATCTTCTAATAAAGCTAAAGGAGTCTTGGAAAGTAAATCTAATTGATGAGGTTTTCTTAGCACATGAGGCGGAGGTGATTAAGCGTATTCCATTAGGGGTATCCTTGACGTCGGATAAATTAATTTGGCACTACAATCCAAATGGCAAATTTTCTGATTGTAGTGCTTATCATCTTTCATATGAGTGGAAGTTATTTTGTTCGGTTTAGTCGGAAGCAAGTTCTTCATCCTACCACGCCAGTAAATTCTGGAAGGTTATTTGGAATCTGAAAATACCAAACAAAAAAAAAAAAAACAAACCCGCAGGTCCGGTGTTAGCTGATATTAGGACTAAATCCCGCGAGTTCGATTTTTTCAAGGTTTCTATTGTTAGACGTTCTAGTAATGAGGCTGCACATAACTCGGCTAGAAATGCTCCATCTATTTTATCTGTTGATGTGTGGGAGGTGGGAGGTGGAGGCCCCGTCTTTCTTATTCCCTCTCTTCCTCTCAGATATTTCTCATTAATCAAATTCCTATCATTTTTGTCCAAAAAATAAAAAAAATTTGCTCGTAACAAATATCACTGTCTTTGATTTGCTTGTGTGTGAGAGAGAGGGAGAGGGAGAGGGAGAGAGAGAGAGAGATGTTGGCATACCAAGGAACAAAACTTTGAAAGCCATTTAGAAATATGTCATACTATTGGTGATCGTAATAATATTATTTGGATTTAATTTATCGACAAATCTATTATTTACTTTGATTGACAATGAATTATTCTATCCAAAATCCACATTCATTGTTAATTCAATTACAAAAATAGATTAAACAAATAACCTTGAATTAAATAGATACAAAGTAAACGATAAAAAACATATAGTTTAGTCTCTCTTGTCCACTTTGGTCTCTATCAAAAGTGAACATTTAAATCATAATTAATATTTTTTGGGTCATTGTAAAAAAGTCGTAATCTCAATAAATTTTGTTGTACTTTTTGATGCGATATCCAACTCGATACCATATGCTTTTATATTAACAGTCAAAGAAAAATCCGGAATGTCACACATTTCCGGTTAGTAGTTAGTACGAGGAGAAAGTTAAGAAAAAAAGAGGGGAGAGAGAGAGAGAAAAAAACAAAAAGTTCAGTTCACTATAAATTGACAGGTTAATCGAAAATTATACCCTAAGCACCTTCAAAGATAAAAAATACTAATTTGCAATCTCAAATATAAAAATTTGTATTAATGCACACTTCAAACTAACAGCCGTTAGTTTGTCGTCGAAAACTAAATGAATAAATTACACCTAGATTTTCTCATACTTGTCGCTTAATTATTTAGACACCCTCACATTCAGAATATTACTCTCACACCTCCTGACTTTTGTACACGTGTAACACATAATCATTTGTCGTTGATATCTGTTAATAAAACCGTTAAAAAATATGATTTCATCCTAATAAAAAATTATAATTTTCATACTATCATTTATTTTGTGGGTCCGTTATACTCTAAAATTCAAAATCAAGTTTGTTACTTGAATGTCCAATATAATGTAGGTATTTACATAATATTCTTTATATCCAATGCAATAAATCACTTGAACAGAATTATTTAGATGCCCAATTGGGAAACATTTTTAGTCATATTTGGATTCTCAATAGATGTAGGTATAATATTTCAAATATGAAGGGTCTAGGTAATTAAGTGACAAACATAAATGGGGTCTATATGTAATTTATCTATTTAGTTTTAGACGGCAAATTGATGGCTGATAACTTCAAGTGCGCATTGATGCAAATTTCTATCTTTGAGGGTGTAAATTAAATTTTTTGATCTTTGATAGTATAAATTGAATTCAAACAATTTTTCGGAATGCAATTTGAGATTAACCCTAAATTGATTTTTTTGACTCTTATCATTGATTTTTTTTTTTTAAGGATACTAAAAAAGTTTTGAAGAAACTTGAGGGGACGTGTTTGTAATTTTTGCAATATAAAATTAATGAGATTAAGTTTGTTTTTGTAGACCCTGAAATGGCATGTGATCCGTCCTACTTTCTCTCTCTTATGGGTCGCCATCCGTCCACTATTTCACCTGCACTTGCTTGATTTCAACGAGGGTGGACATTTGTTGGTGGAGAACTACCTTGCCTGATTGCTATGTTGCCACAAATTTTATATTGCAAAAATTACAAACACGTCCCCTCAAGTTTAGCGAAATTGCGGAAAAGTGTTAAGTGACGATCAGCCTAATTTAGTCGAAACCCATTCCTTAATGCTTTTTTTTGAACCAAACACACCCTCAACCGTTTACATAGTTACACGTCTAAATAGATAAACATATATTAATTACAAGTTCATCCAATTAAGTATTTTACAAATGAACTAAAAATGCAAACAAATAATTAAGTTCAAGGAAGTAATCATTTTACCGTCCCAGTCAATTTCCACGTGTTAAATCAATTTTCATAACCAAATCACTCCTTTGATCACTCCCTCAATCACTCCCATTGGTATGCTCTTGAAAACACAATCGTCAAATGGCTTGAAGTTCAACAAAGTCGGGAACAATTTAGGTTCTTTCGCATTAAACATATAATAATATTAAAATGATCTAATTTGCTAACATAACTGTTGACCTAATCCATCACGGATTTAGATCCCCTCCATTATTTTTTCCTTTCAATTTCCCTCAATACAGTACTAGATGAGTGACGTGTGTACGATTTTGAATTTCAATGGACAAGATATTTCCTCATTCATTTTGTTGTTGGTGGAGTATTAACCATTATTAAGGAATTTTCTCACAAGAAAAACAATATTGTCTATTGAAATTCAGAATCTTATACATGTCATTCATCTAGTACTGTATTAGGGGAATTGAAGGGAAGGGGAAATGGAGGGGATCCGAATCCATCCATCACAAACACAAAAGCGAATCTTCTATATATCCTCTTGCTTGCGTCTTCCAAGTTCCAACTCTCTTTTATACATTAAAATAATAAAACTAAAAAAAGTCAAACACAATATCCAGAGAGAGGGAGAGAATTACTCTAGAGGAAATTCAAACTTCCTAGTAGGATTTGCACTAACTGAAAATTTTACGAAAATGATTGATTGGTGTTTTGAATTTGACAAAAGTTGTGGAGAGGGTCAAAGAAATTCCCAAAACTTCCCATATACAGCATTAGACTGGGAAATTTTGTACTGGATTTTTTTTCATAATATGCATAAGTCTAGGGAATCACTCGCAATTGTTAGGCACTAAATCCGGAGAAATTAGCTCACAAATAATTTGTCTTTATTACATTTTTTACCCTTCAAATGACAGTATATAAGAACAAAGATTGTGATTCCTTCTCATCCATCAAAGAGGTACACAAGTATAACACGTGCACCCCAAAACAAGAAGAGATGAGCTTAGGATTTGCATTTCCAATGGTTTTCTTCTTAGTGTTTTTGTTGGTTTGGACCAATGAAGTTTGTGGTCAAGCCAACACTTTTAATGTGAACGACTTTGGTGCAATTGGAGATGGAAAAACAGACAATAGCAAGGTAAATTCAGCTATTTGGAAAACTCTTGTTAAAGATTACAATAAACCCATTCACACATCTTCCATTCTTTTCATATTACTCACGTAACATCGGGTCAATATTAACTCATGTTATTTATTTATTTATTTATTTTTTTTTTGTGGTTGTAGGCCTTGTTGAATGCATGGAGCAAAGCATGTCAAGGGAAGGCACAAGGCACAGTTTTGATCCCATCGGGAACGTTTATGCTCAACGCGATCACGCTCCAAGGCCCGTGCAATGATCAAATGACGTTTGAGATTGATGGGGTTCTAAAAGCTCCTTCTGATCCTTCACTTGGTACTGACCAGTGGATTAGCTTTAAGGATATCGATGGTTTGAGAGTCTATGGAAAGGGGACATTCGATGGCCAAGGAGCTTCTGCTTGGTCACACACTAGTTGTGGTGAGCATGAAGGTTGCCAGAAGCCTCCAGTAGTAAGCCCTTTCTCAATCCAACTATTTTGCTTTTGAAACTAAGTCTACCGAGACTCTGCAAGTTTATGATTCACCCACTGTTTGGCCGTTGACCACATATCATTCGTTAACCACATACATTGATTAAACGTGGGTTATATAAAGCCGCTGAGGCTGTGCTGGTTTAAGGATTCATACACCTTATATTGGACCAACTCTTTTGGGTTTGGAATACCTTACATTACATGACTTTTTACCTTATTTATTGATCTAACAGTTAATTTTTTCTTTCTCTTGAACAGTCATTGAAATTCAATTCTCTCTCCAATTCATATATTCAAGGGATAACCTCAATCAACAGCAAGTTCTTCCACTTGGAAATCTCCGAGAGTGAAAACGTTGTTGTCTCCGACCTCAAGATATCAGCACCTGGTGACAGTCCCAACACTGATGGTATCCATATTGGGAACTCAAAAAATGTCCAAATATTTGATTCCACCATAGCCACTGGAGATGATTGCATATCCTTAGGCCCTGGGAATTCAAACATAGCCATATCGAGGATTTCATGTGGTCCTGGCCATGGAATTAGCATTGGAAGCCTCGGAAAATACCCAGATGAGAAGAATATTAATGGAGTTCTTGTAAGAAATTGCACTTTTAGCAACACCCAGAATGGTGTGAGGATTAAAACATGGGCTCCTTCCCCACCCAGCCAAGTTAGTGATGTTACTTTTCAGGACATTGTCATGCACAACACAGACAATCCAATTATCATTGATCAACAGTATTGCCCTTACGAGAAATGCAATTCCAAGGTATGCCTTTGTCAAGATTAACTTCTCTACATTTACTTAATTTTAGGGCGGTCTTGGCACATCAGTAAAATTTCTCAACTGTAGGTGTCAAGATTTTGATGTTGCAAATAGCCTCTCTGCATGCACATATAATTTTGTGTACAAGTACAACCATCCCTCCCAAATCTCATAGTGGCAAGGAGCTTCTGGCCAGGGCCGTCATGTTATGATATCTTGTTCTTTGTTTAAAACTATGTCGTCAAAGTGTTAATTCATGTTATATTTTGTTTTTCTTGTTCTTTTTTTAGGGAGATTCTCGGGTTCAAATCAGCGACGTAAACTACATAAACATTCGAGGGACTTCAAGTTCACAAGTTGCAGTAAAGTTGCAGTGCAGCCCAAGTTTTCCATGTGAAGGCATTAAGTTCAATGGCATAGACTTTAGCTACAGTGGCCAAGGAGAACCAGCAGCTTCATGTTCTAATGTCAAAGCATCCTTTCAGGGACAACAAATCCCTCCTCCTTGTGTTTAGTCCCCTAGGTTGCAGTAGTGTAGCGTCTTAGTCTTAGTTTGCATGATGCTTATTCTCTTCTTCTTCCTTTTTTTTTTTGTGGGTGTGTGGAACTCCATGATATTTACTAGTTATAAATAATAGTTTAGTGGATTGAAGTAATTAGGCTACCATATTGCAGATAACGCACTGAAATTTAATTTGGGTCATTGATCTTGATTTGAATGATCAATAAACATTGGCTAAAGAAAGTAATAAAAGAAATAGAATAAAAAATTACACGTGACGAATTTTGTTGGGCAAAAAATAATGGTACGAAGTAAAAAAAATGGAATTCCTACATCGGAACCACGTCAACAAGAATGCTACTATGCTACTACATTGGAACCACGTCAACACTGTCAACCTTTGAAGAGTGTCAAAAAAAAAACACAATAAAGAATCATATGCTTTCCAATTTTACCTTTTAGTCTAAAAAGGCACCTCTAATAAAAGACCCTTTATTTCCTTTCTTTATTTTCCAGGAATCATCCAAGCATACCCTTTTTACGACACAAACCTTCGATTTGTGTAATCATCTTCAAATAATACCGATCAATTAAACTCGAGTTTTATGCACCAAAAAAGATTTGAACCCGACATGTAAAAGTTTATATACTGCCCTTATTCAACTGCTGAAGTTTTTGGTCAGAGGATATTCTGCTTTAAAGATAGTTATATAATTACTATCATCAGTTTGGTAATCGAGTGATATTAGTAACTAATTTGGGTTTACTTTTTAGGAATTAATATTTATGAATTAATATTTGAAATCCTATCATATGCTACATCTTTTGCCTTCAAATTAGCAGTAGATTCTTGCAAAAAGTTAGGCTCAATCTCCGTTTTTATGAGAATAAGAGGATTTTCTCCGATGATTGTGTAATAGTCAAGATGTATCTAAGGGTCACAATTGTGTCGTCTCGGACGTGTTCATATTGAACACTAGTCAACTCAAATCTAACCTATTTAACTAATCACGTCATGTCGATTCAATTCCTGTCATGTTCGCATAGACCCATATAACCCATAAATAAAAATTTAACGCAGATAATTAAATTTAAAATTTTATTATCACTTAATTGAACTCATGCTTATACTTTTTCAATTAACTAAAAATTAATTTAATAGAAATAATAATAAAACTGAGTAAAAATATTTTTGTTTGTACAAGAATTATGTAAATACTTGATAAAAATAACAAAAAATTATCATTTTAATCCTATAATACTAGTTAAACATGTTAATTGTGTCAATTTCGTATTGTTCGTGTCTGACACTAACTCAACCCATTTATTATTCATGTTAACGGGTAGTGTCATTTACGGGTTCGTGTCAAGAAATGGTCAATCAAATCCGCTAATTTCGAGTTGTGTTTTCCTGTCGTGTCAGAAATTGTCACCCTTAAATCTATCTACATCAATAGACTCTAGTTGATTTTAAAATTTAAAAATCTAAAATGTGTTTTAAAAATTTTCAAATGGAGCTTCTGAACATTTTTCAAAATTTTCTGTGTTGGGTCCGCAGGGAGGGTAACGTTACTAGTACTCTAGTTAGATTTGCTATAAAACTGTGATGATTTATGTTTTGGAGGGAGGATAATTCATTTGATTTGGGATTTGATCCAAGAGGATTTAGGTACCATTTGGGATGACTTATTTAATTTAAAAGTAATTTTTGTGTAATTATTTTTTTAAAAATTGTTTATTCAAAAAACACTTTTCCCAATAAACATCGTTTGGATATTTATTAAATAAAACAATTCAATAAAAATGATTTTCTCAAGGTATTGTCACAGTGAAAAATGTTGCTACAGTAGAGAGCCCAACAAATATGTTTACTAAGCCGGTACCACTGCTCAAGTTCAAGTATTGCTTAGACTTGATTGGTGTTTGTACTATTTGAGTTGTACCCTTCGGGGTATTTGGCGAAGACAACCGTCTAGTTCACTTTGGTTGGATGACTTGATGGAATTCAAGTCAAGATAGAGATTTGTTATAATGACTTGTATTCTAATTCTTATTTAGATTTATTTTTTATTTGGATAAGGCTCAAAGGTGTTTGTATTTCAATACAAGTTGATTTCTTTATGTAATTGGGAAAAGGTGTTCAAGTCCATCACGTAAGGGGTTGAGTTGGTTTGACTGTTAGGTTTTATCGTTTCTTGTCCAAAAAAAAAAGTCCATCACGTAATGGAGATTTGGGAAAAAGGCTTTGACTATGCCAACTTAATATAATAATAGCTTCTTTGGTCATTGGTCAGGAAGTTTTGGTGTAGAATGAGAGTTCGGTCTTCAGCGGCTTTGCTTGGGTCATTGACAATGACGACCGAAAACGAATTTTCTGGTTTTGAAAATTTTGGGGTTTGCTCTATTTTGGGTCTTCTTCGAGTAAGGAGTTTTCGACACTATTAATTTTGTAATAGTGATAAAGTAAATACGTTTTCTTGTTGTCTTTGTTTCGAGAATTTTGTAATTTTTAACCTTTAATAGTGAAATTTTGTCGTTGTGTTTCATTCGTGGATGTAGACTTCCTTGTTGAGCCGAACCACGTAA
This sequence comes from Ilex aquifolium, assembly GCA_951799425.1. Taxonomy (NCBI): domain Eukaryota; kingdom Viridiplantae; phylum Streptophyta; class Magnoliopsida; order Aquifoliales; family Aquifoliaceae; genus Ilex; species Ilex aquifolium. Next base: position 14,235,215 of record OX637397.1, on the reverse strand, counting down.
ATCTTTGTGTTCTATTTTTTCTATTTCGTTGTATTATTATTTTACTTGTGGTTTTGGTTCATAACAGAGAAAAATTGTATTTCATCTTCTTCTAACACTACAAGAAAAAAAGGTTTTTACGACGGTGAAGTGTTGTCATAAAAGGTCTATTTGCCGTCACAAATACTTTTTGTGGCGGCATTGCCTCGCCATATGGTCTCAAAAGGTTTTTACGGTAGCAACGGTTTGTCTCAAATAGTATTTACGACAGCAAGACCCTGTTGTAAATAAGTTGTTACAAAAAATTCGACACTTTTGCTTTTAGCACGGCGACAAAAGTGCTGCTTCAAATACCACATTTGACAGTTGTAAAAAATAAAAGATGTATTTATGACGGCAACGATGCCGCCGTTGGTAACCAATGTTATATACCCTGTGCATATATACACTCCGTACAAATTTTTTTATTTTTTGGAGGGGGAGGGGGGAGGGAGGAAGGAGGCTTGAACCCTTGACCTTAAGAAGACAAAACTTTCACAATTTAAGGAGTACCATTAGACCAAAGATCCATTAGTATCCATACAAATACTCAATTCAATATATAAATAAACACAAAAATAAATATAACCGACATTTCCAAAAACATAACAATATTTTCATATAAAAAAATAACTCATGAGTTAAACAAAATGTAAAATATGTCATTTTATAAAACATAACGATCTATGACTATAAGAAATTAAGGCAAAAAGTTGAACATCCTTCCCGAACCATCTACTCTCTCAGTGACATCTAGAAAGAAAAAAAATTATTGTTATTATACTGAAATGATATTTATATACATATATACAATAAAGAACTAAAAGAAGTTAGAAAATATATCAACAGAGGGCCACACAATATTTTTCTGAACGGCTTGTCCAATTAGGTAAATGGTATATAAACGAGTCATATCGTATACATTTTTTCTAATTGGTTTCACCAATACCTGATTCGTTTATAATCGTATCGTGTCGGGTTCACTCTTTTACTAAACAGGTGGCTTAAGGAAGACTCAAACCTACTAATTTTATATCGTGTAAACGGATCGTGTCATATTTTGAAACCCCTTGTTTTGATATAAAAAATTGACTTTGTAGAGTTTAATTTTTTTTTCTTTGAACTAGAAATTATATTTTGATGTAAAACTACGTAATTTTATAAAATATTACTTGTAACATGAAAAATAGTTGTGGCCAATACAAATTTTTTTTAGAGTTTTTCTTCTTTAAACTATAAACTGTTTTTTTAATCTAAAACAACATTTTAATGTTTTATGAAATATTATATATGATAGGAAAAATAGCTGCCATAAATATAAAAATTCTTTTGAGTTTATGAAATATTATTTGAGACAGGAAAAACAGCTGTCTCAAATACAAAAATTTCTTTTGAGTTTATGACACTATTTACGACAGAAAAAATAGCTGTCACAAATATTAACAAAATATTAATACAAACACGTTTTTTGTGACGGCAAACATAGCCGCCCCAAAACATTGTCTCAAACACGTCTTTTGTGACGGTAAACACAGCAATCATAAAAAAATTGTCACAAAAAGCCCTTATTCTTGTAGTGTAGGAAAGAGAAATACAAGAATACCCAATGATAAAAAAAACTCCATTAGAGTAGACTAACCAAACTCTGAAGCTGATAAACCACTATAAACTTGGCATCTTCGCTGTCTGTTTACCTAATTTTCATACTTGCAATTATATACTCTTGCCTTAAGCTCTTCAACTTAAGCACTACTCATTCATTCATTTACAAGGGATCGTCTTATTTCTAGTCCACACACCATCACTCTGTAATAAATTTTTTTTTTAATTATGTTAGTTTAAAATTAAAGTGGATAGAGAGAAAGAAGAGAGAGAAGAGAGATAAGCGTAGATTAGTGGGGCTGTCTAGTATTAAGAAGTATGTTGGTTGAGTTTATGATTTTGAACGCCGTGTACAAAAAATGATGTTTTTAGGTGGGAAAAATAGTTTTAGAATAAATTTTTTTACTTTTGGATGAAAATTGGATTAATATCATAGTTTTAAAACCCGGCCCGGACATCAACCCGGGAGAGAGACCGGGTCAATGGGTCACTGGTTCAACCGTTGGGTCACTGGTCGAACCGGTTATATAATAAAAAAATAAAAAATAATAATAAATAGACTAAAAATCAAAATAATTGTCAAAAATAGCATGCTTAATGTATATTGGATCAAACAAAAAACCCCAAAAATCATCAAGTATGTATCCAATGCATTCAATTTTCCTAATCTGTTGAATGTAGAGCAATTCTTCCACAAAATATTTATGATTAAATCCTTACTTTTCTTCATTTTTCCCCAACAAACAATTTCTTGTCTTGACATTCGTAACAGTAACTCAAAGGAAAACCCAGATGCATTATATGTAATGTGAGTTCTAATTTTCTTCTCATTTTTAGATTCATAACAATACACCAAAAATTAGGCACAACATCATTCATTTTCAGTAATCATCTTTGCGATAATCTTGATATATTGGCAAACACAATAAAAACAAAGAACGAAATTAAACAAAAAAATACAACTAATTATCATTATTCTGTGTGTGCAAATTGTAATTGGTCTGTGGGCATTGTAAAAAATTGAAACTTTGAATAGTCATCAATGGAGGACCAATTGTAAGTTACCAACCAAGTCTACGGGGAGAGAGAGAGAGAGAGAGAGTACTTACTGCCTTACTGGTTATTGACTTGTTGCTTGTTGGGTGATGTTGTGTCTCACTTGACTTGAGGGAAGGAAAGACATAGAGAATAAGGGTGAATCAAATCATCGACCGAGGTCTGAGTGAAGAATCCCTTCGATCAAAGTTTGAGAGAAACAAATCGACTTCGAATGTTCCAGACTTCGAGTTCCACTTTGATCGAGTCGCAACGCCCAGAGAGAGTGAGAGAGAAAGAGAGGAGTCAAGCAAGCCATCGCCCATCGCCAGAGGCAACGCAGTTGGATTTGGGATGAAAACGATTTAGGGCAAAATGCCCAAAATGCCAAAACTCCTGTTTTTATAGCCTTTTAATTGAACCGTCCGGTTTATTGAAAACCGTCCGGTTTGAGCGGTTTGCTCATGAATCGTCCGGTTCAGCGGGTTTCTTCCGGTTTTGGTGCTCAAACGATCCAATAAAAGACCCGGCCCGGTTTAAGCTCCGGTTCACCGGTTCACCGGGTCAACCCGCCGGGCCGGGCCGGGTTTTAAAACACTGATTAATATCGTTTATTGTTATGTTTTATAAATGCGCAATTGAAATTATTAGTTGTATTATTACATAGATATTGACCTAAAACCCATTGGAGCCAATCAATCAAAAACAATCATTAGTCATTTTATATTTTAACTCCAGTAATTATTCTAACCGCTCATATATTAATAACTCACTCAAAAGTTAATTACAGTAAATATTTTAATTGCTTTAAAAAAAACAGTACACACTTGTCGTGCATTACACGAATAATCCTAATACTACTATATATGACACTTGCTGGGTTTATGTTGTTATTCTTAATGTAAAATAAGAAAACAAATCATTAATTGCATAATTCATGTAATTCAAGAGCTTGTTTGGTATCGTTTTTATTTTATGATTAAAAAACAAAGAAATCTTAAACAAAATGCATCCCATTTATGCTTTCTATATGGTAAATTAATCAGTTGACTCTCTAAAAATGGAGAATGAAATTTCCACATAGAACTAAGATTACACCAGTCAAAGGAGGCATTAATGGCTTTTATAGTTACACTGACATAAATATGAAACCACACAATTACCTGCATAAGTCAAGCAACTAATCAGTTTAACTCTCCTTGTTACTTTCTACATGATAAATCCATATGATATCTTTAATTACGCCTCTATTGAACTTTTTTGTATGTGTGGATCTCGTCAATTTTTATAACGAAACCCATTAAACCCGTCAATATAGCTGGAATTTTCACCAAATTATTACCCATTTCAGAAAAAAAAGAAGACAAGGAATACGCCCCCCCCAAAAAAAAAAAAACTCATTATTTGAGATTCAATATCTCTTCAAATGCCATGCAATTCAAAAACAATTATAATTAAAGACCAAGAAATCATGAAAACTTGTGAATTGTTCAGCCTCTTGTTAACTAAAGATTACTATGAACAATCAAAATATAACAGCTTTATGCCCTGCAGAACTTAAAACAGCTTACTGGGCGCTACAAAGCTGCATGTTCAAAAGCTAAACACAAGGGGGAGGAATTTGTTGTCCCTGAAAAGATGCTTTGACATTAGAACATGAGGCAGTTGCTGGTCCTCCTTGGCCACTGTAGCTTATGTTTATGCCATTGAATTTAATTCCTTGACATGGAAAACTTGGGCTGCACTGCACGTTCACTGCAACTTTCGAACTCGAACTCCCTTGAATGTTTATGTAGTTTACGTCGCTGATTTGAACCCGAGAATCTCCCTAAAAAACAACAAAAAAAGATAATTAACCTTAATTAGCACTTTGATAACATGATTTTAAGTGCAGCATAACATTTGATAAAATGGTGGCCAAGGGCACAAGTCTACCACCACTGTGTGGTCGAAGGAGGTTTTTAAGACTCAAATTGTTAATGCTTAGGTCACAATGAAGCAAACATACTGTTCGTCCAAAATCCGCCCTGAAAAATGAGTAACTATAGAAAAGTAAACGTTAACAGAGGCATACCTTGGCACTGCATGGCTTGGAAGGGCAATATTGTTGATCAATGATAATGGGATTGTCTATATTGTACATAACAATATCTTGAAAAGTAACTCCAGTAACTTTGCTGGGTGGGGAAGGAGCCCATGTTTTGATCCTCACACCATTCTGAGTGTTGCTAAAAGTACAGTTTCTTACAAAAATTCCTTTCACAGTCTTTTCGTTGGGGTATTTTCCAAGGCTTCCGATACTAATTCCATGGCCAGGTCCACATGAAATACCAGAAATGGATACGTTTGTATTCCCAGGGCCTAAGGATATACAATCATCTCCAGTGGCAATGCTGGAGTTCAATATTTGGATATTTTTCGAGTTGCTAACATGGATTCCATCGGTGTTAGGGCTGTCACCAGGTGCTGATATCTTCACGTTGGAGACAATAATGTTCTCACACTCACAAACGGCGAAATGGAAGAACTTGCTATCTACTGAGGTTATGCCTTGAATTGATGCATTGGTGATATAATTGAATTTCACTGACTGTTTGAGAGGAAAAAATGATATGTTAAATCGATGACTAGTATAAAAGTCATGGAATGTAAGATGTTACGAACCCTAATGGGTTGGTTCTATTGTCAAAAAAGCGACATCTGGATCTTATTGCCCCCGACAACCAAACTCTAATAGATGCTTATGGCCTAAATCCCTCACACATCACACATCACTTCCACACCGAAATCCAGGTGCCAATCCGAAATCCAGACCGAAAGGGGTCTTAAATTCGACACCAGAGACACCTTCTTCCGCCATAAAAGTGTCACCAGCCACGACCTTGGCGTGCTCGCCGCAGCCCTGTACAAGAAATCCCACACACACAGAGGGAGTGAGAGAGAGAGAAGACCGATTATTTCAAGCTGGTTCTTCGCCTTGAGAGAGAGAGAACACTGTGTAGATGACGGTGAAGATTAGGGTTTGGGTTTAGGTCGGGTTTGTGTTAAATAAAGTGGTAAAATAGTCTTTTTATTAAAATAGTTAACTCTGTCTAATTATTGGGATCTTAGTGTAATTTTTAAAACGTGAGAAGATGTCTGTGTAATAAAACCAAATGTCAGGGAGTATGAATATAATTTACCCTTATTTCTTTCAAACACCCTTAACCATAGGAACAGTGTCAACGTATTAAATTAGCTGAACAATCTATCACTTAATTGGCCACAGAAGCTCCGAGGCCCACATGCATTAACCAATTGAACCCGAGAGAGACAGAAAGAGTGACTAATGGTGTTGCAAAACCCTAGCAGCTTGGTTCAATGGTCTATAATAATGTGCGAACCAAAAATCCGTCTTTCTAAAATCCGAGTTTGATCAATATATGTGGTTAATGGATGTTACATGACTAACACAATTCTCTCTTCCACGAAAACGAAAAATAGTTAGAATTGAAAAAAGAGCTTACTAAAGGAGGCTGCTTGCAATTGGCATTCCCACCACATTTGGTCTGTGACCAAGCCGAAGCTCCTTGGCCATCGAAAGTCCCCTTTCCATAGACTTTCAAACCATTGATACCCTTAAAGCTAATCCACTGGTCAGTACCAAATGAAGGATCAGAAGGAGCTTTTAAAACCCCAACTATCTGAAACGCTGTTTGATCGTTGCATGGGCCTTGGAGCGTTATTGGATTCACTAAGAACGTTCCCGACGGGACCAAAACCGTGCCTTGTGCCTTACCTCGACATGCTTTGATCCATGCATTCAACAAGGCCTACGAACAAGAAAAAAAAATAACAACATGAGTTAATATCGACCCGATGCTAAGTGAATAGCATGAATATTGTAACTACTCGTAGTGTTTAACAAGAGATTTCCAAAGAGCTGGATTACCTTGCTAGTGTCTGTTTTCCCATCTGCAATTGCACCAAAGTCCTTCACATTAAAAGTGTTGGCTTGACCACAAACTTCATTGGTCCATACCAACAATAACACTACGAAAAAAACCATTGAAAAAGCCAATCTTGAGCTCATCTCTACTACCTTTTTTTTTTGGTATCTCTTGTTCTACTTCTAACCCTTTGATGGAGGAGAAGGAATTGCAATGTTGTTGTTCCTTTATAATGTCATTGGATTGTAAGGTATATAATTAGAAGAGAAGATGAACGGAAATGAATAAATGAAGTAAACAAGATTTATTTATCATGTGGGAATATATGAATGGAAGGTAAAATAATTGATTGCATAAACGAAGCAATCAATTATTAGTTTCCTTATCTGTGTCATTTGTAAAATACTTGATTGCATAAACCAAGCAATCAATTATTTGTTTCCTTATCTGTGTCAATTGTAAAATTATTAATCGATTTTCCTTGTAATTATTATTTTTTAGTTACTTGTAAAATAATTAATATATTTTTTAATTATTTAATTATTATAAAATAATTAATCCAACATGACTAGAGTACTCCTACACGCGAGTAAGTGAGAGTCCTACATTGATCAGTAATGTCATTTAAACTTAAAAATTTGATCTAATTTATTGACTTAAATGTGATTGCATTATAATTGTCAGATCAACATTAAGTTTTGATGTTTGATGGGATTCACAGTCAATCTAATAATTATGGTAAATTAAGTCAATAAATTAAGCCAAAATAACATTGCTCATACATTGGTATAGAGTGTTTTCCTTTTTTGAAACTTAATACAATATATTACGACAATGAACTCCTGCATCTTATCTAAACCTTGATCTTATCTAAACCTTGATCCAAACATTATACCACTTCATCTATCACCATTGGATTGGATTGCAATCTTATTTACCACACTCTAACAAAACACGTCATATAAGTCATAAATATTTGGGTAAATTTCATTGACACCCCCTTTAATTTTAGAAATATCACTGTATACCCCTCTCAACTTTTGTGCCCTAATAGAATAAGTAATTTTACTAATATACCCTTACTAGAACTCCCATTTTACTTAATTACCCTTACTCAAATTAATACTAAAATAATCTATAATTTTATCCAATTAATATTTAATTTTATTAAATTAACACCAAATTAATATTCAATTTCATCAAATTAGCACCAAATTAATATTAAATTTTATCAAATTAACATTAAATTTTGCCAAATTAATATTCACATTCATCGAATTAGCATTCAATCCATCCAATTAACATTCAATTTTATTAAACTAATACCAAATTTATATTCAATTTCATGAAATTAACACCAAATTAACATTCAGTTTTATCAAAACCACAATACACTTCATCAAATTAACTACTAAATTAATATTCAATTTGATCTAATTAACAACAAATTAACTATCAATTTTATCAAATTAACATTACATTTCATCAAATTAATACAAGATTTTACCAAATTAAAATGAAATTGATCTTAAATGTTATAAAATTATAATTTTATTTCAGCAAACTAATATTCAATCTCATCAAATCAATATTTAATTTTATAAAATTAACACCAAATTAATATTCAATTTCATCAAATTAACTCTAAATTAGCAATTAATTTCACCAATTTAACATCCAATTTGTCAAACTAACACCATTTTTTGATTGAATTTCAAATTAACATTCAATTTCATCAAATTAATATCAAATGGTCATTCAATTTTATAAAATAAACATTCAATTTTTTGAATTTAATATTTAGTTTTATCAAATTAATATTATTATTTTTTAAATTAACATTTTGTTTGATACATTTTTTTTATAAGAAACATTCTATTTAATCCAATTAGCATTTAATTAAATTAGTATTAAAAGGATATTTACTACTATTTTAAACTTATTTTATATGGCCAAGGATAAATTTGGCAATTCATAAGAGAATAAACCATCACATCACATCAGGGGTAGTTTGTGAAACGTGTATATAAACTATAGGGCTAAGCAGTGATATTTTAGAAAATAAAGGGGGTGTCAGTGAAATATGACTTAAATTCAAGGGGTGTCAGTGAAATTTACCCTATATATTATTATGAAACTAGGGGTAACCCGTGGCTGAAGGCACGGTGCAATGTAAGTGAGAAGTGATGAATTTGGGAAGAAGAAAATTCAATGTGAATGGTTTTGAGAAAGATGTTAGTGGTCGTTGGATGAGTTTATTTGAGACCGTCAAATAGACTTATTAAAGTCTGTCCTGTTTTATATTATAGATTCTATAACAAAATCTCAATTTTATACTATAGGCTTTCACGGACAAACTAGTGGATGTGTCATGAGGCCAGTTTGCATTTTTAAATATTCTCCCAATTCAGTTTCAATTTTTAAAAAATCATTCAAACTAAAATGCTTGCCCTAATTATGTAGAGTAATGGACTGAAAAATAGGACCAAATTCAAATGTATTGGAAAACCTAAATTCGTGCCAAAAGTTTAGTTGATTAAATAGGGTTTTTCATAACTGTTTGGCCATCATAAATAAGGGCAAGACTACGGTGGTGTTTGATAAAATTGAAAGCTGAATGCTGAATTTTAACAGTTGAATGCTGAATTTTTTAATTCGCAGGCTGTTTGGTATCAACTGAAATTTAAGTATGGAATCGAATCAAACTGTTTTATAAATATAAAGAGTTGAAGTCTGAAAATTATTATTATTCTAATTTTGTTCTTACTTTTTGACCATCTCTCCGTAAATACCTTATTCCAACCACCACCATCATGATGGTGGTGGTGGTGGCGGCGACGACGACGACGACGATGACGATGACGATGGTGGTGGTGATGCAACACAATGGTGGTGATGATAGTGGTGGTAATGGTGATGGTGGTGGCGACACAATGGTGAAGACAATGGTGGTAGTGTTAGTGGCACAATGGTGGTGGTGGTGGTGACGGCAGTGGTGGCACAATGGTGGTGTTGGCAGTGACATAATGATGATGGTGTGATAATGGTGGCGGTGGTGGTTGTGATGGTGGTAGCGGTGGTGGGGGCGATGACACAATGGTAATGACAGCAATACAATGGTGGTGGTGGTATAATGGTAGTGATGATGGCGACACATGGTGGTGGCAATAGTGGTGGTGGAGGCGATGGCGGTGGCACAATGATAGTTGTGTGGCGGCGACACAATGGTGGTTTGTGTGGCGACGACACAATGGTGGTGGTTGTGGCGGTGGCATAATGGTGGTGGTGTGGGTGGTGGTGATGATGGCGGTGGCAACACAATAGTGGTGGTGGCGGCGACAACACAATGGTGGTGGTGTATGGTGGGTATTGAAAATTTAAGAGTGTAAAATATATTGAGGGTATATTTGTCTATTATGAAGAATTGATAATAAAATCCTTACTATTTAACATTTTCAGCATTAAGTGATAAGTAGATGATTTGCTACTTAAAATTTTAGCCTATTTTTAAAAATTGTTTAAAATATTAAGTGGTATGAGTTTGAGATTATCAAACGAGTTTAATTCATAAAGTGATTAAAGTATTCAGTTTTAAGTCTTAAGTGGTATTATTAAATGCCCCCTACATTATTAAAAAAAGTATTGTGTCAGAAATTACAGTTTTAATGAGATCTAAATCCTTTTCAATATATTATTTTTTTTGTGAATTATCCACCATTAATGAATAAGGGATCCACTTGTATACAATGGATCTCATTTGAATGCATAGTAGGTGATCCGAAACAAAGGAACTTTGAAGGCTAGATAATGACAAATTACCTCCTCGTTAATTGGAAAGCGATTCCGTCCACATACTGGGCTAAAAACAGGCACTTCAAGCTTGATGTGTTAAATTACCAATAACATATCCCATTCTCTTGTTGCAAAAATTATCCAAGAATCGAATCGGATCGTGTTATGTACATATTTTTAATATATTTTTATGTAATATGAGAGGTAGTTATTAGGTAGATATTTTAGTAAGTGGGTTAGTGGTAAGAGTATTTTGTGGGTAGTTTATTAGGTGGTTACTAAGGTAGTGGAGTCATGAGTCAAGTTAGTTATTAAGGTAATTTTATTAGCTTTTATTTAAAGGTCTTCCTATCAATGAAATGAATATGTTGAATATTGTATTAAACTTTCTTTTGAAGTTTTGGATATAAGTTCTTCTCGAATTGAGCCATTGGAGGTTTTCACCCCCCCCTCAAAGAGGGTTTTCTTCCCCGATTCTATTTTTAATTTTATTTATATTTTTCCTAAAAGTGTGCATGTAGCAATTGGTATCAGAGCCGACGATCCTATTCATGACTACCTCATCCGAAATTTTGATGTTTTTTTTTTGGTAAGTAAGATGAAAATTCATAAATCGAAAGGGGAAACATATACAAAGTGAAACAAAGGGATGAATGATCTTCTAGACAGTTGGACAGAAGATCCTCCATCCCATTGCAAAAGGAACAAAAATATTACAAAAAAGGAGCAAACACTCCAGCAGCCTAATAGCAGCAATCTAGCAACACCATCCAACACCAAAACCCAGCACAAACAGCAACAACAAATCAAGCCAACAGGCGCCGAAACAGAAACACAAGCAACACATCACAAACACCCCAGAAGTTCAACAAAGCACCCAAGGCAGGAAATTTCTCAACCAAAGAAAGGATTACAAAAGCAGAGAAATCTGCACAAACAAAACAGAGCAGTCCAGCAACAGTTCAGCAGCCATCCAGTAGCAGTCCAACAACACCATCCAGCACAAACGAAGGCACCCAAGGCAGGAAGCTTCTCAGGACCAAGAAAACCCTCAAGGAGGATAAAAAATTTCCATAGGCAAGGCCCATTGTTTTTGCAGCCAAAGATTAGGAACAATTTTTTTGTAACCCTTGCTCAAGTGAAGTTTAAATCTAATGCAATCCACCACATCTTTAGAGATAGTCACCACATCTTTATAGTCATTTCTGAAAATCCTAGCATTTCTTTCTCTCCAAATCACATAGACCACAGTTGCAAGGATAAGCTTGCTAATCAGTTTCCCAAGTCCCTTCCCCTTAACATTAATAACAAACCAATTAACAAGATTCCTCCACTCCAAGCTAGGCCATTGGACATTGTGTTTGCTTTGCAAAAATAACCAAATTCTCTTTGTAAAAGAACAAGCAAAGAAGAGGTGGGCATGAGTTTCAGTCACCTCTCTACAAAAAAACACATTGAGCTCTTTGAAGAATTCCATAAGAAATTAATTTATCTTGGGTAGTAAGCTTCTCTTGTACTGCCAGCCAAAGAATAAAGCTATACTTGGGCACAGCTTCTTGGAACCATACAATGCTATGCCAGCTTTGAATTTGCCCTTTATTTCTGAGTTGTTCCCAAGCAATATTGGTGCTGAACTCAAGAATGGGGGAAGGTAACCGTTGTAAGGTGTCCTCACTATCTGGATTTGGTTTCATATCATCAAGGATCCCTCCTTTCAACTCCAGCAGGTCCACATGATCAGCCAACGACCAAGCCCATTCCCTTCCATCAATAATACTGCATACCTTAGCATCCATCCCCAGTCCAGAGGCTCAAAACCATAACCCCCCTGTTATCATAAATTGGCCCTTCAAGATGCCAAGGTCCAACCAAAGAAAAGCAGTGTTTCCATTACCAATTTTATAGTTAATAAGGGGCTTAAAAACATCCCTCAGGCTCAGAATCTTCCTCCAAGCCCACGAGGACTTAGAAGGAATCTTAACGGACCAGAAACATCTCCTCTTCAGCAAGTAGGTATCAACCCAGTCCCTCCACATTGAGCTACCAGATCTACAAATAACATTCCATACATGTTTAAGAACAGCAGCTCTATTCCAATCCTCAATCCCTTTAATCCCTAAGCCCCTTTCTTGCTTAGGTAAAGACACAGTTTTCCATGACACTTTTGCGCCTCCAGGCTCTAAATCAGCTCCAGACCATAGAAACCTCCACAAGATCTGTTCAATAAGAACAATGACTTTCTTGGGGATGATAAACATTGAGGGCCAATAAGATTGAATGGCAAAGGGAATAGAATTAATTAGTTGGACCCTCCCTGCATAAGATAAGAACTTGTTGCTCCATGAACTAACCCTCTCAGTAATTCTGTCAACAAGAGAGTGGCAATCAACAACCTTAAGTCTAGTGGTAATAAGGGGAACCCCAAGGTACTTAACAGGCAGTACCCCAATTCCAAATCCCAATTCTTGCACAATCTTTGCTCTTATATCAGGATGTACACTAGAAATGAAGACATGACTCTTGGAAAGATTAGGTTTGAGTCCTGAAAAGATCTCAAACACTTGAAGAACCTCTTTAATTGTTTTAATAGAATCAAGAGTACCTTTGCAAAAGACCATAAGATCATCCGCAAAGCAAAGATGGGAAATGGACTCTTTCTCACACCTCCAGTGAAATTTAAACCTTCCTTGTTGAGTGATAGACTTCATCATCCCATTAAACACTTCCATAACAACCACGAATAGGTAGGGGGAGATTGGGTCACCCTATCTTAGGCCATTTTTCCCTGCAAAGTATCCACATAATTCACCATTAACACTAATGGAATACTTAGGGGTGGTAACACAAGTCTCAATCCAATGTAACATCCTTTGAGGAAATCTCATCTAACTAAGCGTTTCTAATACAAACTCCCACGTCACATTATCGTATGCCTTCATTAGATCCATCTTGAGAGTACACCTTGGAGCCCCTTCATCCAAATGATAATTTCTAAGCAATTCTTGTGATAGCAGAATATTGTCAGAGATTCTCCTGCCTCTAACAAAGGCTTCCTGTGATTTATCCACCAAATCAGGGAGAACCTCCTTGATTCTATTAGCAATAATCTTGGAGATACATTTATAGATAACATTACAACATGAAATAGGTTTGTACTCGGAAAGTTTTGAAGGATTGGGAACCTTGGGAATTAGGGCAATGATTGTGAAATTAACTTCTTGGAGCAGCCTTCCACTCTCAAAGAACGAAAGAATAGCATCAGTGACACCACTTCCAACAATATGCCAAGATCTCTTGAAAAAACTTGCAGAGTAACCATCAGGCCCTGGGGCTTTGCCCTCCTTCATGGAGAACATGACCTTTTTAATTTCCTCCCTAGTAACTATTTGTTCTAGTGCACAAGCCTGCTGCCTTGAGATTCTTCGAGTAATGAATTGCCTTACCCAATGCATAGGAATCAGAGGCCAAGGGTGCGGAGAGCCCAACAAATTTTCATAGTATCGTATCACCTCCTCTTTAACCTCTTTCATATCAATAACCCTAGAGCCATCTTCCTTCTCAATTGTAGTTAATCTCATTTGGATTCTTTGTTTGCTGATGGTTTTAAAGAAATACCTTGTATTTTGGTCCCGCATGTTCAGCAATTGGACCCTGGATTTTTGTCTAAGAAAACTCTCTTCAGCCTCTCTCAAATGGATTTTTGTCTTTGAAGTTAATGCATGATGAATTTCAAGAAGGATGCAAGAGATTACTTAAGCAAAATCAACACATGCAAGAGAGCTTCAACAAAGTTCTAAAAATCCTCCATGAAGGTGTGTCCACTCAAATGAAGGAGCAGATGACGAACCAAACTGGGATCAACAAGCATGTGACAGTTGAGCACAACAAAACAGGAAGACAAGATGCATGTTCCAGTGGGATTCAAGCCTACTCAAGCACAGGAGCAAAAGGGCAGCCATTTGGGACGCATTTATCTTCATTCTTGCCTAGACTTAGCACCAAATAATCTATTGGTCAAGTGATAGAAATTGTTGATCACATAGATTTTCCTCAAGAGGAAAATTTAACTGCCGATCAACACCATAACTCATTTAGCCATGAAGAAAAATTTATTTTCAATGAGAAAGAATCTAATGTTGCATCAAGTAAGGATATGATTTTATTAGTGAATGTTAGAGAATTAAGGTTGCAGAATCAAAATGACACCCGAGGTGGAAAGGTTTTAATGGAAGTTGCTCCTAAGGAGTCACGTGCTGGAATCGAAGTAGTTCTCTTCCAATCGTTGAACCCAAAATGTGGGCTTTGTTTCCTTGAAGTTGCTTTCCAAGAAATACCTACCTACTGCCTTAGTAGTGAAAACATGGATCAGATTGGTTGTTACAAGGACGAGGAATTGGGTTGGCCGCCTCCTTTTGTATACGATAAATTAAACTTTGAGAATAAAGTTTGTTTTAAAGGGTGATGGAATGTTATGTACATATTTTTAATATATTTTTACGTAATATGAGAGGTAGTTATTAGGTATATATTTTAGTGAGTGGGTTAGTGGTAGAGTATTTTGTGGGTAGTTTATTAGGTGGTTACTAAGATAGTGGAGTCATGAGTCAAGTTAGTTATTAAGGTAATTTTATTATCTTGTATTTAAAGGTATTCGTATCAATAAGATGAATATGTTGAATATTGTATTTAAATTTCTTGTGAAGTTTTGGATATAGGTTCTTCTCGAATTGAGCCATTGGAGGTTTTCACCCTCCTCAAAACAAGTTTTCTTCCCTGATTCTATTTTTAGTTTTATTTATATTTTCCCTAAAAGTGTGCACGTAAAAGATCAAAATTTGACATTCACAATAAAGTGAAAACGTAAAAGGCATGCAAAAACATATATGGGTTCCGTAATTGTAGAGAAAACATGGGTTGCTGGTTTGTCTTTTTCCCAATTTTCTCCCCTATAAAAGGGGATGTTTAGGGCATGTAGATGCAAAGGAAAAATCAGAGAGATTAAAACATTGGATGTTTAAAACCATCCGAAGTGTGGGGATTCTTTGTTTAGTGATATCAATGAGATATAAGAGTGGTCTTTTTTTGTTAGAGAAAGTATTTGTAAGATTTGAAACAATTGTTTTCGTACTCTTATTTTTACTCTATAGTAAAATTTTGGAATACTGTCGTCGTGGACATAGGCTATTAGCCAAACAACGTAAATTGCTTGTGTGTTGTGTGATTAACAATCCGTGTTTTTCCACCCGTCCACCTATTCCTTGGACTTCCAAACATTAGGACAAAAGACAACAATTTTCTACCTTGGCCTGAAGTTGGTCAAGTCATTTGAAAACTATTTTTCAATCATTGTCTCTAATGCACCATGCAAGACGCTCAAACTGTAGGATATTAATCAAACCCAAGCAATGTTAGAACTTGATCGCTGGAATCACCTTAGTCAACAGATCAGTAGGATTATCTTTAGTCCCAACCTTCAGTAAAGCAATCTCTCCATTGTCGATAATCACATGAGCAAAGTGAAATCAAACATTAATATGATTAGTTCTTGCATGATGAACTTGGTGTTTTGTCCAGTGAATGTCACTCTGACTATCAATAAATAGACAGACATCCTTTTTTATCATATTTCCAAGTCTCCTTGACGGTTTCAGTCACTGCCATATACTTTGCCTCAATCATAGACAAAGCAACTGTTGGTTGTAACATAGACCTCTAACTGACTGGACCATGAGTTAATGTGAAAACATAGCCCGTTCTGGACCTTCACGTATCTAGGTCGCCAATATAATCGAAATCCATAAATCCGTTGATATCACTACAAGAAAGTATGGCTTTTGAGTCATCCTTTTTTTTTCGGCTAAATGCTGAAGCAAATATTCAATTTTTTGCTTCTGCGCAAAAAAGCTGAAGCAAAAAATTGAATATTTATTTCGGCAAGATTCCTGATGCAAAAAAAGAGAAGCATTTGCTTCAGCAAGGCACACAAAAAATGGAAGTATTTGCGTCGGCAATAGTCTGAAGCAATTTTTTTTAAATCAAAACGACGTCGTTTTATGCTTATTTTTCACAAACAACACTGTTTTTAAGAACCCTAGAACTTAAATACCCCATTCCCTTTTCCTCATTCCCGTTAGACGGAGAAATTTTTGCATGGGTTATACACACCACATGGCAGACCCATGTGGTGTGTATAACCAATAAAAAAGGCACACATCAGCAGTTGTCAGATGTATTACACATCAGCACTTTAACTCCTCTTTCTCCATATGTTACTTAACCTCCGTTAGGATGATTGCTGTAAAGGCAGCTGTAGAGGTCAACTCAGATGCATGTTTTAGACAAGTGATTGACTAGATACTGTAGCATTAATTACTCATTAATTAAAAATTCATTATTGTTTTAACTATTACTCATTCACCAACCACTTGTTTATTACCTTCTTCCACCGCAAAACTCTCATTCCCACTTCAGAGTAACATCTCTTTTTCTCCATAGTCACGTTTTCTTTTAACATTTCAAAAGTCTCACTTGAGGATTGGTAAGAAATTAGTTTCTTTTCTCTCACTGTCCATTATTGTGGGTATCATGTTTTTTACTTTGTATTTCTCATGTGTTGAGGTTTATTGTATGCAGAGTCAACGTGAAGAGTGAGGACATAGATTGAACAATGGCTTCAAATCGTGGCAAACAAATTGCACAAATTGGTATTTTTTTTCACCTTTTAGATTCAAATTAATTATGTATGTTTGATTTAGCTATATATGGATGAAATTTTAACTATATGTCATTACGTAATTTTACACTATAGAAATCTGTGACGATGACAACGAAGAAGTTAGAGTTAACTACTTTGAGATTAATGCACCTAATCAATTTTTAACTGCCAATAATGATGATTGTGAGTTGAAAGTTGGTATGTTAGTGTTTAGTGAAGAGAATACATTTAACATGTACAACAAATATGCATACAGTAAAGGTTTTATCATTCAAAAGGGGCATAAAAGCTTTTCAAGAAACAAAGGTGAAGTTAGCAGACGCGCATTTTTATGTTCAAGAGAATTTACAGACCCAAGTGAAGAGAAAAAATCCTATAAATTAGACACGAGATGTGATTGTCAGGCTCGTGTTATTTTTACGGTGAAAAATGGTGTGTATGAAATTTCACAGTTTTTCTCTAAGCATAATCACCCTTTTTGTTGAATATGAACAACGACACTTGATGAGATCCTCCCGAAAGATACAAAATACTAGTAAAGTTGTTATTAAATCAATGGTTGACGCTGGTATAAGAGCTACAAAAACATTTTCTTATCTGGTAAATGATGCTGGTGGATATCAAAATGTTGGATTTACTTAGAGTGATTGTCATAATTTTATACAAGCTGAAAGGTCAAAAGAAATTTCAGGCGGTGATGGTCAGAGTTTGATTAATTATTTCAAGCACCAACCAGCAGAAAATCTCATGTTTTTTTATACTGTGCAAGTTGATGAGGAAAACCGAATGACCAATTTTTTTTGGAGAGATGGAATATCAAAATTAGATTATGAGATTTTCGGAGATGTTGTTATCTTTGACAGCACTTACCGTACAAATAGATACAACATGATATGTGCTCCATTTGTGGGAGTAAACCATCATTGGAAAAATATGTTGTTTGGTTGTGCGTTTTTATGCGATGAGACAACTGTTTCATTTGTTTGGTTGTTTGATGCTTTTTTAGAGTCCATGAATCATAAGGCGCCAAAAACCATTTTTACTGATCAAGATCATGCGATGGCAAATGCCATTGCAAGGGTGTTTCCTAATACTCATCACCGCTTGTGTCAGTGGCATATATCAAAAAATGCCACTACAAATATTTCTTCTCTTTATCGTGAACCTGGGTTTAGGGATATGTTTTCTTATCTTTTGTATAACTGTGACTGTGAGAATGATTTTAAAGAAAAGTGGAATGCGCTGATGGTGACTTGGGATTGTTTGAATGTGTCATGGCTTCAGAAATTGTATAACCTTCATGAAAAATGGGCTCCTGCATTTAGTCGTGATACATTTTCTTGTAACATTAGCTCAAGTCAAAGGAGTGAGAGCACAAAATAATATTTTTCAACATATGGCTTGTAAGACAATGATTTTGACAAAATTTGTGCATCATTTTGAACAAAATGCTGAAAAAATGTGTGAAATTGAGGTGATTGATGATTATAATTGTGCTCATGATAAACCTCGGGTTTTAGTTTGTGATTCTGGAATTTTAAAGCATGCATGCAAGGTGTACACACACAATATTTTTGGATTGTTTCAAGATGAGTTTTTACAATGTGTTTCTCAAAAAGAGGTTCAGTCTAGTCATGACAACACAATTCATATGTATAAGATAAGAAAGGAAGCAGGTGACCGAGACTATATGTGCAGTTTGACAGCTCAAATTATTCAATAATGTGTAGTTGTAAAAAATTTGAGTCACTGGGTTGGTTATGTCGTCATGCATTAGGGGTATTCAATTTGAATTGTGTGAACATAATTCCAGAACAGTATATCTTGAAAAGATGGACCAAAAATGCAAAACAGGGGGTGGAACTTGGTATGACTAGTACTTTGTTGTCAGACAGTAGTGGAAATTCATCTAGGACATTGCGCCTCAACAAGTTAATGCGAAAGACGTTTAATGTGACGCCCCATTTTCCGGGGGTCCTGTATTAACCGTTGACAACCCATCAACCCGCGGAAATACCCGTGGATGTCACTTAACCCGACACCACATCGATAACATTCTTAAACCGAGGTTATAATCCAAAAAAAATGAAAATTCGGTTCAGCATTCATTCGATCCAACCCCAGTCCAACTCCCCATGATTCATACCCCATTAGGGTCCAATTTGATCATTGGAGGGAAGGAAAAACATAGCCCAAAGGCTTGGCAAAGAAAACAAAAAATAAAAAAAAATTCTGAGTTTTGATGGGCGTACCGGTACGCGTACCGGTACACTGAACCCACTGGACATCGGCGTACCGGTACGCGTACCGGTACGCTCTGCCTTCTGTCTGTCTACGTACCGGTACGCATACCGGTACGATTTTGCCAGTTTTGCCTTTTTCCTTTGTTTTTCACTTCCAATCCATTCTAATACATTCCTAACTCATCCAACACATGTATAATACGATTTTTCATATAATACACAACTTATACAAGTTCCATTACATTTAATTCCATAATCTACACATTAAAATGGAATTTATACAAAAGTTTTTACAAAAAAAACTCTTACTAAGGCCACAAGCCGGCCCCCTTCATTCTTGATGCTCTCCAAGTGAGCCATCCGCCGGTGCAAACCCCACACCTGAAATGTTTCCCGTATAGGGTGAGCCAACGCCCAGTAAAGTAAACCCTACCAGGGCTACTCTTCCCCTAGATGCTCATGCTCATGCAACATTCATTTGCAAACAATCATTTATCGAAAGAACATGCATTCTAAGTTGGAATGCAACATACCATGCCATGAAATGAGATGTCACTCACTCATGCATTTTAACCCGAGTTCTCACCGACTCATACAACACGATGCAATGCCAAAGTTTTTCATTTCATCATTTATGTTTACATCAAATGATTTTTTTTTGAAAACTAGGGTCTTTCTTGGGATCGGACTTCTTTATGGACTTAACCAATGGTCTTCCACACCCGTACACTTTATGGGCTCTTATACCAACGGAGTGCACCCCCCAAACACCGGGTCTTTCACCCGAGAGGTCGTCATGCCTCTTCTTGCTCATCCCGACCCAATTTATCATGCAATCAACCGGCTTAGCTAGGTCTTCGACCCAACTTTATCCCAAGCCATATTGTCAATCCCCAAGTGTGGTATTGACATCAACCATGCACACACACCCATGTAATGAGATGCATATGCAATGCCATGTTCCGTTGCATACAACATAATGCTCAATATGCTCATGACAAACATATAAACATTTCCAATACATCAATGGCAATTATATCAAAAGCACATAACTACCATAACTCATTATGTTCAATATATCATTTCATGCATATATCAACAACACTCTTCATCCAACAACCATATCCTAAGCATATGATTTCACAATCAACCAAGCATGTTATAACATAGCATTATGCAAGTAACACACACAATTTCACCTAGGCATTTTATCAAACACCTAGTAATCATTAAAGTCATGTTTCACATAACACATTCCAAGCAACCATATAGCTCAAATGTCACCAGGTTATAAGAGAAACCACATGGAACTCCTATGTAATAACATCGAGCTAGAAGTTAGCCTAGGCCAACTCTATGCTCCCTTTCCATTACCATAACTATAGACATATATATATTTCAATACATGTGCATATATAACATTTAACCCTTAGTCTACTAACACCTAAGGTAAAAATAGTCCCAAGTAGGAGAAACCCTACCTCTTGAAGCGTAATTCTCTCGAAGGAAGCTTCAAGAACACTTTCCAAGCCCAAGTCTAGATTTTCCCCAAATCTCCTCTCTTGGATCTTCGGTGAAATCCCTTGATCTTGGTGTGGTTGCGTAGCCCTCGTCGATGTGATCGACTTTAGCTCTTGGTTCGACGGAATCCGAGCGACGGAACTCCGGGAATCGACGGAGGAAGCTTGGAGTTTTAGGTTTTCTCTCTTTTCTCTCTTCTCTCTCTCTTGGCCGGCCAAATAAGAACACAAGGGGCAAAAATAATCTGATTTTCTAGATATTTACCCCTATTTATAGTTTTAAATACTCGGCCTACGTCGTGCCACGTGTCCCTCGCTTAATCGGGTTCGATTTCGTCCTGAAACGATTTATTTGATCCCGGTTTAAGTTCAATTTAATTTTATTTAAACTTAAACTTAATTTTAAGGAAATTTTATAAAACTCATTTATGGGGACGTTCGTGAGGTCATTCGCCACGCAGTCGCCTCGAACGACGTGTAAAATCCGACTATCTCGGAATTCGACGAAATTTGACAAGGTGACTCGTTTTCGCGATACGAATTCAACAGCGAACTCTGTTTCCTCATCCGAGGTCTAAAACATGAGTATTTTAAATACGCATTATAGTGGCAAATTACTATTTTGCCCTTTTAAAAAAAAAATCCAAATTTCCTGGGTTTTACATTCTTTCCCCCTTAAAAGAATTTCGTCCCCGAAATTCACATGCACATATACATTTAATAGCCCGCATATGCAACAAGTAATGTACTCTCAATACCAAGCTGTAAGTATGAAAATGTACCTCTATCCTCAAACAGGACTGGGTAATTGGCACGTATGGTGTCCTCACGCTCCCATGTTGCCTCTTCCACTCCCCGGTGCTGCCACAACACCTTCACTAGCCTCACAGTCTTGCCTCGCAAAACCTGATCCCGGCTATCCATGATACGCACCGGTCCCTCCTCGAAGGTCCCATCCGCATCAACAACAAGCTCGCCCCAATCCACCACATGAGTCGGATCTGGAGTATACTTCCGGAGCATAGAGACATGAAACACCGCGTGAACACCCGATAAATTTGGCGGCAACGCCAACCGATAAGCAACTGTACCCACCCTCTCGAGTACCTCGAAGGGCCCGATGTATCTCGGCGACAGTTTTCCCCGCTTACCAAACCGGACCACTCCTCTTTTAGGCATAACCTTCAAGAAGACATGATCTCCCACCTCAAACTCTAGAGGTCGCCGTCGCCTATCGGCGTAGCTCTTCTGCCGGCTCTGAGCCGTGAGAAGACGCTTCCGTATCAAGTCCACCTTCTCTGAGGTGTCTCTAACTAAATCCGGACCCGTAGCAGGTCTCTCCCCAACCTCTGTCCAACAAACTGGAGATCGACATGGCCTCCCATATAGTGCCTCGTAGGGTGCCATCTGTATGCTCGCCTGATAACTATTGTTATAGGCGAACTCCACCAAGGGTAAGTGATCTTCCCAGCTACCGTTGAGATCTAGGACACATGCCCGCAACATGTCCTCTAATGTCTGGATAGTCCTCTCTGACTGACCATCCGTTTGGGGATGAAAAGCAGTGCTCATCATCAACTGAGTCCCCATGGCTCGCTGGAAACTCTCCCAAAAATGAGATGTGAATCTGGGATCCCGATCCGATACTATAGATACGGGCACCCCATGCAATCGGACAATCTCTCGTATATATAACTTGCAGAATTCCTCCAATGTGAAGGTCATCCGCACAGCCAAAAAGTGTGCCGACTTGGTAAGCCGGTCCACTATCACCCACACCGCATCATGTCCCCGCGATGTCCGTGGCAAATGAGTCACAAAATCCATCGTGACATGCTCCCACTTCCACTCAGCTACCTCCAAAGGCTGGAGTAATCCCGCTGGTCTCTGGTGTTCAGCCTTCACTTGCTGACATGTGAGACATCTACCAACAAATTCACCAACTTGTCCCTTCATCCCACTCCAATAATACTGACGACGAAGATCATGATACATCTTCGTGCCCCCTGGATGAACCGCAAAACGAGAACAATGAAATTCCCTAAGAATCTCCTCCCTTAGATCCGGAGATTGGGGAACCACAATCCTTCCCCTATACCGAAGACTACCATCCGAATGAATGGCCCAGCCCTCGTCACCTGTACCCGACCGTACCCGGTCCTTAATGGACGCTATCTCTAGGTCTTGCCCTTGAGACTCAATCACTCTGCTCAGTAGGGAAGGCGTAGCCACCAAACTTCCCAAGGTACCCTGAGCCTGCCCCATGTAATGTAGCCCAAACTGTCCCACAGTCTCGAGCATTTCCCACTCTCGGGAAGCTACACTAGCCAAGACTCCCCGTGACTTCCGGCTAAGTGCATCAGCCACCACATTTGCCTTACCGGGGTGGTAATGCAAAGTGAAGTCATAGTCTTCCAGAAACTCCATCCACCTGCGTTGCCTCATGTTGAGGTCCCGCTGTGTAAAGATGTACTTCAGACTCTTGTGGTCCGAAAACACTTCAAACTGCTCACCGTATAGGTAGTGGCGCCAAACCTTCAAGGCAAAGACAATGGCCGCCAACTCCATGTCGTGTGTAGGGTAATTCTGCTCGTGGTTCTTTAACTGTCGAGAACCATAAGCCACGACCCTCCCGGACTGCATCAACACACATCCGAGCCCGTCCTTAGAGGCATCACAATAGACTGTGTACCTCTGTCCCCTTTCTGGGACTATCAATATAGGAGCTGAAGTAAGCCTCCTCTTCAACTCCTGGAATGCCTTCTCGCAAGAATCATTCCACTCGAACTTGACCTCCTTCTGAGTCAACTTCGTCATAGGCGCAGCTAACCTAGAGAAGTCCTCGATAAACCGCCGATAATACCCAGCCAATCCCAAGAAACTACGTATCTCGAAAACTGACTTCGGCCTCTCCCAATTCATGACTGACTCAACCTTCTCCGGGTCTACGGATACACCCGAAGCCGACACCACATGTCCCAAAAATTTCACTTCAATAAGCCAAAATTCACATTTGCTGAACTTGGCATACAACTGATGGCCTCTCAAGATCTGAAGAACGACCCTCAAGTGACCCTCATGCTCCTCCTCAGACTTGGAGTAAATCAAGATGTCGTCAACAAAAACCACGACGAACTGATCAAGGTAGGGTTGGAACACCCTATGCATGAGATCCATGAATGCCGCTGGGGCGTTCGTCAATCCGAAAGGCATGACAGTGAACTCGAAATGCCCATATCGCGTTCGAAACGCCGTCTTAGGGATATCTGTCTCCCTAACTCTCAACTGATGGTAACCGGTGCGGAGATCTATCTTGGAGTAGACCCGCGCCCCTCTCAGTTGATCAAATAAGTCATTAATCCTCGGCAAAGGGTACCTATTCTTGATAGTAACCCTATTTAACTGCCGGTAGTCTATACATAGTCGAAGGGTTTTGTCCTTCTTCTTTGCAAATAACACCGGAGCGCCCCAAGGTGAGGTACTCGGTCTAATGAAACCCCGGTCCAACAATTCCTGCAATTGGACCTTGAGTTCTTGCAACTCAGCAGGCGCCATCCTATGTGGAGTCATAGAAATGGGTGATGTACCAGGATGCAACTCTATATTAAAATCTACATCCCTATGTGGAGGTAATCCCGGAAGTTCACCCGGAAAAACATCCTCATAATCACACACAACCCGAGGCAGACCAAACTCCTGTCTCGCCTCGTCCTCCAGGGTAAGGCTTGCTAGCCAACCCATCAACTGTCCGTGCCATCTAGAGTCGTACACGGCTTGAGATAAAGCATCGTGCTTATCCCCCTGAAACCTGAAACAAACCCCATCCGATGTGTGAGCAGTAACCCGCTTCCGGTCACAATCAATGACGACTCGGTGTGCCGCCAACCAATCCATTCCCAGGATTACATCGAACTCCGACATGTCCATGACCCGAAGGTCCACAGTGAGTAGAATCCCTGAGATCTCTAGCTCACAACCCCGACATATCTGATCAATTCTCACCCTAGCACCTAGGGGAGAACTCACATGTAATGGTTCTTCTAAAGTCTCAACCTCTAAACCCAAGTCTTCCACACAAGATGCAGAAATGAATGAATGCGATGCACCAGAGTCAAATAATACTCTTGCCCATAAACGAGAGAGTAGAAATGTACCCTGTATCACCGACGGATCTGTCGGCTCAGTCTGTGGTATCATGGCGTAGACACGCCCTTGAGTCCCTGAAGTCCCGGCCTGTGAACCCTGGCCTCGCCCTCTACCCATGCCTTGGCCCATCTGGCCAGCTTGCGGTGTTCCCGCTCGGAAAGTAGTAGGGCCTTGTGCAGCACCCTGTGATTGGTACTGGCTCCTTTGACCCATGGAGGGGTAAGGAGGAATAAACTGTGTCTGCGGCTGTCCCACAGAAGACTGGGATTGAGATGTCCCATAGCTCTGGGATCTCTGCAGTCGAGGACACTCCTTCTTTATGTGACCCGGCTGGTGACAAAAATAACAAGTCTTCTGACCCGTCTGGAAGGCGGTCCTGAAGTTTTCCCCGTCTTGGAAGAATCGACCCCGGCCTTGGCCTTGATAGCCGCGGCTCTGCCCTTGAATTCCCTGCGGAACATAAGTCCTTTGTTTCTTTCCCGCACTAGAAGAAGAGGATTGACCCTCCTTCTTTTTGTCCTTAACACCCGCTTCTCGGATGTTGCGCGCATCCTCCACCTCTCTCTCGATAGCCATCGCAGTCTTGACCATCGAATCGAGGTCTTGCAGGAGAAGTCCCACAATCTTGCCTCGAATGGACAACTTCAGTCCATCTTCGAACTTACGTACCTTGGCCACGTCTGAGGCCACATAGTCATCAGCAAAACGGGCCAACTCCGTGAATTTGGCCACGTATTCTAGCACATTCATATTTCCCTGCTTCAATTCTAGGAACTCCTTAGCCTTAGCATGTCGAGCAGTTGCTGGGAAATATTTTCCCATATAGAGCTCTCGGAACTCTGCCCAAGTCATGGCCTCCAAATTTCTGGAGTCCTTCACCCAATCCCACCATAGCTGGGACTCTCCCTCCAGCTGAAAAGTTGCCAGAGTTATCTTGGTGGCATCGGAAGTGATCTCCATAGCCCTCAAGATCTTCTCCACTTGCCGAATCCAACGATCTGCTACCATTGGATCCGCACCTCCCAGAAAAACCGGAGGATGATGGGCTTTGAACTTCTGGAGGTTACTCGAGCCTCCTTGTCCCATGTTTGCACCCGTCTGTGCAATGGTAGCGGCTGTAGCACTAGCCTGTGCAATAGTCGCCGCCGCCTCACCAATAGCCTCTGCAAAGGCTTGGTGATCAAAGGCCGGAGGTGGTTGGTTATTCCACCTACCGCCTCGGCGTCCATGCCCTCTATATGCCATCTACATAAGTCAAATAGCAATATAGTTTTACAAGGCATTCCAAAAATAGGAATCAATACTCACACATAAAGAGTTTCCGAATCGTCTCACTAGGGAAGCATATTCCTCACCTTAGTAGACATTTATACCATGAACCCTCACGTTCATTTGTTTTCCCACTCCCAAGGTTATGTTTC
The DNA here is from genome assembly GCA_951799425.1 of Ilex aquifolium. Taxonomy (NCBI): domain Eukaryota; kingdom Viridiplantae; phylum Streptophyta; class Magnoliopsida; order Aquifoliales; family Aquifoliaceae; genus Ilex; species Ilex aquifolium. Next base: position 14,208,794 of record OX637397.1, on the reverse strand, counting down.
CTAACCCTAGTGTGTTCGTTTCCATATACATTCTACGATGTATATTATCCACATAGCACATAGCACATAACATGTAGCATTTAAACACATAAGATGAAATGCACAATGCATGCAATGGTCTAGACCCAATGCCCATCAAGCTTAGGTTTTCGAATTAGCTAGGGCTCTAAACCTCGTTCTCCCTTGCAATGGAAGATGGTAGACTCATTTACTACAAGACCACATATGATCTATGGCCTAGGCTCTGATACCAAGCTGTGACGCCCCATTTTCCGGGGGTCCTGTATTAACCGTTGACAACCCATCAACCCGCGGAAATACCCGTGGATGTCGCTTAACCCGACACCACATCGATAACATTCTTAAACCGAGGTTATAATCCAAAAAAAATGAAAATTCGGTTCAGCATTCATTCGATCCAACCCCAGTCCAACTCCCCATGATTCATACCCCATTAGGGTCCAATTTGATCATTGGAGGGAAGGAAAAACATAGCCCAAAGGCTTGGCAAAGAAAACAAAAAATAAAAAAAAATTCTGAGTTTTGATGGGCGTACCGGTACGCGTACCGGTACACTGAACCCACTGGACATCGGCGTACCGGTACGCGTACCGGTACGCTCTGCCTTCTGTCTGTCTACGTACCGGTACGCATACCGGTACGATTTTGCCAGTTTTGCCTTTTTCCTTTGTTTTTCACTTCCAATCCATTCTAATACATTCCTAACTCATCCAACACATGTATAATACGATTTTTCATATAATACACAACTTATACAAGTTCCATTACATTTAATTCCATAATCTACACATTAAAATGGAATTTATACAAAAGTTTTTACAAAAAAAACTCTTACTAAGGCCACAAGCCGGCCCCCTTCATTCTTGATGCTCTCCAAGTGAGCCATCCGCCGGTGCAAACCCCACACCTGAAATGTTTCCCGTATAGGGTGAGCCAACGCCCAGTAAAGTAAACCCTACCAGGGCTACTCTTCCCCTAGATGCTCATGCTCATGCAACATTCATTTGCAAACAATCATTTATCGAAAGAACATGCATTCTAAGTTGGAATGCAACATACCATGCCATGAAATGAGATGTCACTCACTCATGCATTTTAACCCGAGTTCTCACCGACTCATACAACACGATGCAATGCCAAAGTTTTTCATTTCATCATTTATGTTTACATCAAATGATTTTTTTTTGAAAACTAGGGTCTTTCTTGGGATCGGACTTCTTTATGGACTTAACCAATGGTCTTCCACACCCGTACACTTTATGGGCTCTTATACCAACGGAGTGCACCCCCCAAACACCGGGTCTTTCACCCGAGAGGTCGTCATGCCTCTTCTTGCTCATCCCGACCCAATTTATCATGCAATCAACCGGCTTAGCTAGGTCTTCGACCCAACTTTATCCCAAGCCATATTGTCAATCCCCAAGTGTGGTATTGACATCAACCATGCACACACACCCATGTAATGAGATGCATATGCAATGCCATGTTCCGTTGCATACAACATAATGCTCAATATGCTCATGACAAACATATAAACATTTCCAATACATCAATGGCAATTATATCAAAAGCACATAACTACCATAACTCATTATGTTCAATATATCATTTCATGCATATATCAACAACACTCTTCATCCAACAACCATATCCTAAGCATATGATTTCACAATCACCCAAGCATGTTATAACATAGCATTATGCAAGTAACACACACAATTTCACCTAGGCATTTTATCAAACACCTAGTAATCATTAAAGTCATGTTTCACATAACACATTCCAAGCAACCATATAGCTCAAATGTCACCAGGTTATAAGAGAAACCACATGGAACTCCTATGTAATAACATCGAGCTAGAAGTTAGCCTAGGCCAACTCTATGCTCCCTTTCCATTACCATAACTATAGACATATATATATTTCAATACATGTGCATATATAACATTTAACCCTTAGTCTACTAACACCTAAGGTAAAAATAGTCCCAAGTAGGAGAAACCCTACCTCTTGAAGCGTAATTCTCTCGAAGGAAGCTTCAAGAACACTTTCCAAGCCCAAGTCTAGATTTTCCCCAAATCTCCTCTCTTGGATCTTCGGTGAAATCTCTTGATCTTGGTGTGGTTGCGTAGCCCTCGTCGATGTGATCGACTTTAGCTCTTGGTTCGACGGAATCCGAGCGACGGAACTCCGGGAATCGACGGAGGAAGCTTGGAGTTTTAGGTTTTCTCTCTTTTCTCTCTTCTCTCTCTCTTGGCCGGCCAAACAAGAACACAAGGGGCAAAAATAATCTGATTTTCTAGATATTTACCCCTATTTATAGTTTTAAATACTCGGCCTACGTCGTGCCACGTGTCCCTCGCTTAATCGGGTTCGATTTCGTCCCGAAACGATTTATTTGATCCCGGTTTAAGTTCAATTTAATTTTATTTAAACTTAAACTTAATTTTAAGGAAATTTTATAAAACTCATTTATGGGGACGTTCGTGAGGTCATTCGCCACGCAGTCGCCTCGAACGACGTGCAAAATCCGACTATCTCGGAATTCGACGAAATTTGACAAGGTGACTCGTTTTCGCGATACGAATTCAACAGCGAACTCTGTTTCCTCATCCGAGGTCTAAAACATGATTATTTTAAATACGCATTATAGTGGCAAATTACTATTTTGCCCTTTTAAAAAAAAAAATCCAAATTTCCTGGGTTTTACATTTAATGTTATGAATCTTAGTGCGAATGATGATACAACTGTTGAGATTGCAGAAAATAACATGGATAACATAGTACATCAAGTAAGAAAATACAAATCAACTTTATTAGGAAAAAATACAGTTGATGATGATGATGATGATGATGAGAACATTCTTTTAGAAATTTCTAGTATGCCAGTGTTGGATCCTCCACGATTGAGACAAAAAGGAAAAACATATGGTAGGCTAAAAGGTTTCTTGGAGAAGAAGAAGAAAAAATCATCAAAGGCAGATGCATGTACATCTCGAATGCCACAACTTAGGACAGCCATGTCAGGCAACAACCTATTGTCCTTCGTAAATTATGAAATTAATTTTATCGTATGAGTTTGTTATAATGTGTTTATAAGCAGGTAGTGGGATGCAATCATCAGTTCTAGGAATGAAAGATAACACAAATTTTCAAAATCAGGTATAATTAAATTTTAAATTTAAAAATATTTACTCAATCATTAATTGTATTTTAATTATGTTATTTGCATGTGTATGCAGTTTGTACCACTGTTTGGCATGCATATTGCCAATGTACGTACACATATGTTTCATTTCAACTCAGCAGCTGCAAATGTGTCTTGCCCGAATATGCCTTTTACCAGCTTATTACAAATCAATATTGCAATGTCGGAAATGAATCAGAGTTCCTCCAACATCGTTTTTTACAAGGGCATGAATGAGTGAGAATCAATGAGAAATTTTGTTTGGACTTCTGGGAATCAGTAATGAGATGATTCTGATGAACTAAATACTTTATTTTTGGAAGATCTTGTAAAATATCATGAATTTTAAGTTATCTACATGAATGACTTCTTATTTAACTGCTATTGCTCAAGATGAATGTACAGTCCCATACGGATTACATTAATCCATTCCAATAATTCTAGCCACAATTAAAACCATAATAAAATTAATATATACAATACTTAGTTTAATTCCTAAAAAAATAAAACTCTTTGAAGACCGAAAACCCAGGTTGTCTCCTGCATGTCCATGCTTTCCCTTTCTCTTTCTATGGGAAAACAACAAATCTAATTGGCACACTACAAGTTTAAACCCATAACCTCTTTTGAATTTTAACCACATCCAGGCCAAAATCATAAGAAAGAAAATCAAAATCAAACTACTTCCCTCTCGAACTAATGTCCCCGGTGATGTATTTGCATCTCTATAGATGTGGAGTAGCTTGCTGCACAGTTAGCTTACTCAACAGGCACCTGAAGTGAAAGATAGTGTAATTTTTTTTTTAAAAAAAAAAAAGAATAAAAATTTTATAGATTGAAGCCAAAAATTACAAAAAGCAACAACATTTCACAAAAAACCAACAATGAAAAGAAAACCACAATTACACTTAATGACTTTAATCCTTCAAAATGCCTTAAGAGCATTATCGTTACTGCCAAAGGACCACACCCTTCTGCCCAGAACTTTAGCAAAAGACTTAACCATATTCACACATCACCACTCTCTTCAACCGTAACTTTGGAAGTATTTGATGATATTCCTCTAGCAACCCAATAATGCTCCAAGGCATTCCAGTCTGAGTAAAATCAGAGGAAAATCGACAGCCTGATTCGCTAACCATCAGCAACAGAATTGGCTTCACGAAAGACATTACGAATTCTAAAATTCATCTGTCCAAGTATCTCTCTTATCTGATGCAAAATAGCTTGCCAAACACACTCCACTCGTTCAAGCATAGTGTTAACAAGAACCATGGAATCAGACTCCACCCAGATCTCATACTCCAACCGGCTATACTGAACCACCATTTTCAATCCATCCAACAAAGCACATAACTCAACTTCCATGTTAGAACATTCCCCATAAAATAAGGATCCAACAAAGACCATAACACCCCATTCATTCCTCGAAACAGCACCTCCACCTGCTGGGCCAGGATTACCTTTAGCAGCACCGTCCACATTCAAATTCCAAAGTGCTTTATAGACAAAACTTTACAAGCAACTCTAACATTCAGAGACCTCAACACGTATTCATCATTCTGAAACACCACATAAGGATTTAAAACACCCTCACAATTCCTCAACAAAGATAAAAGAGTGAAATAGAGATGGAGAAAATGGTTTGAGAGAGAGAGAGAGAGATTTAAAAGTTTTGAGTGGGCTGTGAAGATTTGTGGTAGAAAATTTGAATTTTGAAATTAATGGTACTGTAACACTGCTATAGATCTAACATCCTGGCTCAGCATGTTTCTTAGAGCTCGAAGCCGGTGACGAATGTTACTAACAGGTGGAGAAAACTTTGTTAAAATGCTTATGTGTAATACATCTAACAACTGCTGATGTGTCCCTTTTTTATTGGTTATACACACCACATGGGCCTGCCATGTGGTGTGTATAACCCATGCCAAAATTTCTCCGTTAGAAATCTCTCTCTCTATCTCTCTTTCTCAATGGACACATCTATCTCTTTCCTTCATCTCTCTCCATTGCTACCCAACCACTTCCTAGCCACCACCTCCTCAGCCCAACCTACCCCATCTCCCCCCTCCTCTCAGTCTCACCTTATCTCTCTCTATCTCTCTCCCTCTCTTTCTTCCATCTCACCACCCCTCTCAAGCTTGCACATCCATTTGTGAAGGCCCAGTCTCAACACCTCACTGCCTCTACCAGCACCATAGAGAGCCACCGCTACTCCCAGAGGTAGAAGTCGCTCTGTGAGCCATCAAAGGCCACTATATCAGCAAGAAGATCAAGAAATCGATAATCTATGAGGATCCAAAGGTTATGATGGTGTGCAACCACGAACTTCAAAGCCTCACTTCTAATCGAAAGGGCAAGTATATGTGGATCCAAATTGATTCCCCTCCTTTTCCTTCTTTCCTGTTCGGTACGATTCGTATTTGTTCGAATACCCCTAACCCTAGAAACTCACTTGATTTAATTTATTTTATATTTGGAAGTGTCATGTAGTGTTTAAATCTCTGTTTGGTTCCCTCGATATATTTGGATGTTCTAGTGGTCTGGAAAACTCCTTAGTCTGTGTGTTTCTGTGTTTGCTGATGGAAAAACTGTTCATTTTTATACTGGGTGTAGATCTCTAATAGAAGGTGCATGTTTTCTTTTTCCCCCCTGCTCTAACATGTATTCTTCTTGCAGTTCTTACATTCTAATTTCTCCTTTTCCTTTTAAGAAAAGATTTAGGCGAAACTTAAATACTATATTTCTGGCTCATGCAGGACAAAGCCTTATTTAAGACGATATAGTCTGTCCTGCGATCAGATCATAGTAGTCTAGAGCTTTAAATTTTAGGCTTTGTTTGAGACTGTAAGGTTTGGGCGAATGGATTTAGTTTTTAGAAAAAAGTTTGTTGGAGTTCCACCATTGAAGGAAGCAAATTGTTGAATACCCTGGTTGGATGGCTGGTCGTTAATTTTGGCCTTCGTCTTTGGTTACGTTATTGGCTTGTACGATTTTTTGAACTCTCTTTGGAATTTTTCAATGTTGTCTTTTTACTAATTAATAGAGTCACTCCTGTTTGCTGATTTAGCTTTCTTTGAACACACATACCATAGTGCCACACATGTCTAAATAAAGAGTGGTTGTTCTTGTTGAGATGTTGCACGAAATTTAATAGATCCCATCCGAAAACTTATTTTCTTTTATATCCATGTACTTACGATTTTGGACATGCTTCTATTTTTCTTAGGCTAACCATTTCTTGTAGTAACTGTAATAGCTTTATTCAATTATCTTTTTACCTTGTGAATGGAGTAAAGGCCTTTTAGATTGCAATTTATAGGCCACTAGTTCTTGGCGTGCCTTTATTTTGATAGACATGGTACTACAAGCTTTATCATCTAATGATTGGTTTTCCCTTTTTATCCTTCTAAGATTTGTTACAAGATTGACTTTAGTATATATGCTTATGGACGCTAACATTTATTTTGATTTAGTTTTTAATTAGATAATACCAAAAGAGATGATAATATGTAACAATAAATTTTAAAGATCAGCTCGGGCTATATACCGGCAAAGAATATAAGAAGGGAGAAAGAGAGCGAAGAGTTGAAGAAAATAATGTTTGATTTTTAACATCAAGGTGAACTTTAATGTGAGACTGCTCATTGACGGTGATATGAGTGGTGAGAGGCAAGTTGTGGTGGTGCATATATTTTTAGCTGACTTGAAAAGAAAACCCATATATTTTTACTTATTATATTTGTCTGCGCTCAATTAATTCGTACCACACGTTGTCGTAGTAGGAGCTGGGCAGGCCTTAGGCCAACCCTAGACTGATCAAGCCTGGATGTGGTTGTACCATTTTATTTTTGCACTGAACTTGCCCCCACTTTCTTTTGGTTGCGTCTTTTATGCATTCCCTTCTCAGTATAATAATTTCATTCCACTTGGGTTTTAGAGAGTCTTTTAGTTCAATTGATTTAGGTACTTGATCTCAGCGCCTTTCTAGGTGAAAGAAGAAGGTTTTTTTTTCTTGGAAATATGATGGATTCAATTTCATTTTTCGCTCAGTTTATAGTTGGTAGATATTATATCAACCAGTTAGATTTATAATATTTTAGTAACAACTTAGGAACGCACTGAAAATTTGCATAAAATCTTACATGCAGTAAGTCCTTGTTACTTCAAGTGAAGCAAGTGCTTTGCATAAGCAATTGTGTGCGCTCCTCCAATTTGCGAATTATGTCACACCCCCACACACACAAATACACACAAAGGGAGATTGGTTTATTTTATCACTTCTTTAAGTTTTGAAACATGGATTGTATATATCATTTTTCCTTGAATAAACTCTTTTTGGTTTGATACTTACCATTTTTTAAGAGACTCTACAGTGAAGTTGATCAACACTCTGTTGAAATAGTGGAAGATGTAGAGAAGTGCAAAGACTCGGCTCTTGAGAGGAAGAAAACTTTAGAGGAAGTGAAGGAGCATTTTCAAAAAGCTGCTTACACTATTTTTTTTGGACATGCTGAATAACAGGGAGATTCATGATATTTATACTTTGACAATATTTTAGTGATGTGTTTATATTTTGACAATTTTTTAGTAATGTATTTATATTTTGACAATTTTTGAGGATGTTATATTTTTGTGATATTTGAATTGGGGTTATTAATCAAAATTAGGCAAATTTTATGTTTATTATTTTTTATTTTTTTTTGGATGAGAATCATTTGAAGAGCAAATCAATTAGAAAATGTGTATGAATGTACAGGCAATGTGTATATATTTAGAGGGGATATACCCATATTTTGCGTTGGCACTATGCTGATGCCAATTCCAACTTTTTGCATCAGTAGAATGCTAATGCAAAAAAGTGATGTCATTCCCATTATTAGCATCTGTATTTTTGCATCGGTCTTTGCCGATGCTAATGTTTTTTTGTGTCGTCAAAGTGCCAACGCAAACTTTTTGCATCACCCACTATTTACTTCACCCTCTTTGTCGATGCAAAAAGTCTACTTCCCGACTCAAATATTTTTTGAGTCGGCAAATGGACTTTTTGCATCGACAAATTGCCGACGCAAAAAGTACTTTTTCTTATACTGTATGAGACTTTGAACTATTATCTCACTGATACACCAATCCTACATCCAGAGTACTGTGTAGATACTTAGTAACCATTTCACAGAATGCCAATCTTCCTTACCAAGATATGCCATATACTTGCATACCACCCTAACTGCATGTAAAATATAAAGACGAGTGCATACCATAGAGTACATTAGGTGTCCAACTACGATCGCATACAGAACATATGACATATATGCACGCTCCTCCTACTACATGAAGACATAGCTACTGAAAGTTAGAAGTGGGCAACTAAAGAAATACTCACAGGCTTTGAGTTCTCCATACTAAATCAAGAGAGTATCTTTTCCAGTTACTTCTATTGTGACAACCACAATCTACCCCTTTTACTATCTCATAATTTTCATGCCAAGAATCTTTTTAGTTACACCCAAATCTTTCATCTCAAACTCTCTGCTAAGTTGAGGCTTCAAATTGTTGATTTTCAACCAGACACTTTTCAGCAATGAGCATGTCATCAACATATACAAACAAGTAGACAAATGAACCATCTGGTAGCTTCTTAAAGTACACACAATGGATATACTCACTCCTGATATAACTTTGGTTCAACATGAATCTCTCAAACCTCTTGTATCACAATCTTGGCAATTGCTTCAGTCTGTATAATGACTTCCTAATCTTGTACATATGAGATTCTCTACCATCATAAAGATCCCCTCCTCCAAATCTCCATGGAGAAATGCAGTATTGACATCCAGTTGTTCTAGCTCAAGTTCAAACTGAGCTATGATGGCCAATAATACACTAATTGATGTGTGTTTTACCACCGATGAAAATACCTCATTGTAGTCCACAATTTCTTTTTGCGCATAACCCTTGACTACTAATCATGCTTTATATCTGATGTCATATGTTCTTGGAGAACCTTGCTTCGTTACATACACCCATTTGCACCCAATCACTTGCTTCCCTTTTGGTAATTCAACGAGCTCCCAAGTATGGTTCTTGTGAATTGAATTCATCTCTTCACTCATAGGGGTTTGCCATTCCTTGTAATTAACATAGTTAATTGCCTCCTGAAATGTCGATGGCTCATCACCCACCATGGTAAGTGCATAAGATAACATGTTTTCGAAACCATAACGAATTGGTACTTTGATTATCCTTTTGGTTTTCCCAGCTACTAACGAACTTTTGTTGTGGTTGCTCTTTTTATGTACCTTTGTCTAGTACAATCTTATCATCATTGTCTATTGACAATTCTAGACTTGAGAACTCCACCAGCACAATATCACCATTATCCTCCTTTGACTGAATATGTTTTTGTCTATTGGAAGTTAGCATAATAGACTTATCAAATGTTATATCTCTGTTGATCACAAACTTGTGCAATTCAGGACACTATAATTTGTAGCCCTTCACTCTAATGCATAGCCGGGGAAGAATCTCTTCTTAACTCTTTGGTCAATCTTACTTTCTTTAACTTGAAAATAAGCTAGACACCCAAACAATCTAAGGAAATTGTAATCAGTTGGCTTGCTTAACCATAGTTTGTGAGGATTTTCACACTCTATGGCTTTTGACAATGATATATTGATAACAAAACACGTCGTTTTAAGAGCCCCAACCCAAAACTTTTTACCCAATCTAGTATTGAATAGCATACAACATACTATCTCTAATACGGTTTGGTTTATATTTTCTACAACTCCATCTTGTTGTGGCGTTTCCTTTACATGAAATGTCTTGAAGTACCTTCATCTTCACAAAATTTCAAGAACGGTTTGTACTTGTACTTACCACTATTGTCGCCTTATAACTGTTTGATCTTCCTACCAACTCGCTTCTTAACCATAACCTTTCACTTCTTTAATGTTTCAAAAATTAAAGTATACCCATACTTCGCGTGAGAAGTCATCAATAAAGAAGTCAAAATATCTTGATCCCCTTAAGAGATCCTTTAGGGGGGGGAGGGGGCTAGATATTCCAATAGACATAGTCAAGAGTGACTTTTATGTGCTAGATAGTTGTGATAAACTTCATATTGCGCTGTTTTCCAAAAACACAATATTTGCAGAAATCTACCTTGGTTGTCTTGATGCCACCAAGCATGCCTCGCTTCCTTAACACATCTAATCCCCTTTGACTCATATGACCCAAACACAAATGGCATAAGTGGGTAGAGATTGAATCAATATATCCTGATGAATACGCCACTACATTATCTGTCATTGTATTTGTCGGATAGTAGATAAAAATTTCCTCTTTTATCACGACCAAAGAACCTCGAACAACTTTTAAAACTCCACCTTGTGCAACAATCTTATAGCCATTGGAGTCTAGTGTACCTAACAAGATAAGGTTTTTCTTTAAATCTAGAACATGTCTGACCTCTGTTGAAGTTCTCACAATGCCATCATGCATCTTGATTTTGATGTTTTGATCCCTAAATGTTTTAGAGGCAATATTGTTGCCCATCAAAGAGGTGCCACCTTTTACTTCTTTGTAGGAAGAAAACCAATCTCGATTAGGATATATATGGTATAAACAACCAGAATCAAGAATCAACCCATATGATATACTCCCATTGTAAGGCGAAATTGACAAAACATTTTCAGCATATTGCAAATTCTTTTCAACAATAATAACACTATTACATTCCTTGTCATTGTTGTTTCAGTTCTTAGCCTTGCGATTTGGACATTCCACTTTCCAGTAACTTTAATTATGACATTGAGAATTCTTTTCAATCTTTTAATTTGGATTTAGATATGGATCAACTATTTTTAGGATTTCTGTTTTCATCCTTCCTTTGACAAATAAACCCTCTACTTGAGAGCAGGGCTAGGCTCCGACTCCAATAGAGTTGGAGGGCACATATCCGACCTTTGACTTTGACTTTAGTCGGAGTGAATTTTTTCATCCAACTACGACTCCGAGCTATTACAATTCTGCTTTCGACTCCACCTTGTCGGAGGCAGAGTGAAGTTTCGAAAATGGACCCATTCCAATCGAAGATCTGGTTCGTTGAGATTTGAGATCAGATTTGTTGGGCATATAGCAACTGGAACCTCACCAAAAAAACACAAAGAACAAGATCACATACAAAACAAATAGTGGCCAAAAATCTAATTGCATACATCTCGTATAACTCTCCAAATTTTTTTCTATTTCTTCACAAATTTCAACACAATAACAAACAATATGAAGGGAAGACTTATCTGAGTTTCCCAGTAGAAAAGACATCCAAAAAAACAGCCTTAAAAACCAGCTATTGGAGCTACACATCGCCTCTATTTTTGGATAACAACTCTTTCTTTTACTCTCTATGGTTTTTCTACAAGAATTCTCTTCTTCACTCTTTGTTTTCCAACTGTTATCAAGCCCTTTTATATTATGTTTGTCCACCAACAAACCGCATATGAGATTTCAGATCTGTGATTTGAGATCTGCTCGTTGACTAAGAGAAAAAGAGGGAGATAGAAAGAGAGAGACGGAGGGATTTCTAGTTTTCAACTCTGTGAATGAGTGTATGCGTGCATGTGTGTGTGTGTGTGTGTGTGTGAGAGAGAGAGAGACTACTCATTGCCTTGTCCTCGTTGTCGACTATGTGTGTGTGTGTGAGAGAGAGAGAGAAAGAGAGGGATAGAGAGAGACGAAACAAATGTGGGGTGCGTTTAGGGGTACTTCACTTAAAGTAGAAAGATAGGGTTTTAGATTTATAATATAAATATTATATAATTTATGTACAAATTTTAATTAATAAAAGTCAGAGTCGGAGTCAGAGTCGAAGTCATAGGTAGAACCAGAGTTTTTTTAGAAAGAATTTTGAACTCTGACTCTGACTCCGACTCCGACTCTGATTAAACTCTTAGTTTTCCTCCAACTCAGACAGAGACAAAGGCGTACTAGAGTCGGATTTTTAAATTTTTGCACACCCCTACTTAAGAGTTAGTTCCAAGAGTCTTTTATTTTGTATTCATTTGCAAAAGTGATGCAATAACGTCATCATTCTCTATAGTATCATTCTCGAAGAGCGACATGGTGACTAAATGCTTATAGGAATCAGGGAGCGAAGACAACAAAAGTAAGATTTTATTTTTATCTTCCAACTTAACATCCATGTTTAGTAGTTCATAAACAATTCTACTAAACTCGTTAACATACTCATGCATGGATATACCACGAAATAAATAGAGTTGTTTCTTTAGGTATAGTCAGTTGGTAAGGGACTTCATCATGTAGAGGCCTTTAACTTTGACCCGATTATCGCGACTGATTTCTCAAACATAACATTATTTGTGATCTTGTTTGCCAACCAAATAGTACTGCATGTCTGGAGATCGGAATCCTCTCATTCGTCGGCGTCCATATCTAGAGGCTTACCCTTTAATGCTCTGTGCAATCCTTGTTGAATAAGAATATCTTTGATTTGGACTTTCTAGAGCCAAAAAAATTGTTCTTTCTGTCAAAATTTTCTACTTCGAACTTGGCATTTGAGATCTTTGAAAATTCTACAACCATGACTTCAAAACTTGATCCGGTGATATCCAAAAATTGGTGTTGATGAATACTATCTAGTGAATATTGTATGAACCCTTCCTATAAACAATACTACAAGAACAGTACCCGTGTGTAGTACCAATGAATAGAATCCAAAATCAGTACTGACTCTAATACCTATTTGTTGCAAAAATTATCTAGGAATAAAATCAGATTGAAATTGATACTCACGATAAAGTGGAAAAGTAAAAGAACAATCACACAAACAACTTACGTGGTTCACCTAATAGCCTACATCTATGATGACAATGATCAAAATTAAGTTTTCAAATGAGTTGAGAGACTTCAGGCCAAGGTGGAGAGTTGTTCTCTTTTGTCTTGAAGCTTGGAAGTCTAAGGAGTTGGTGGAGGAGTTGAAAAACATGGGATGCTATTGCAAGAGAAAAAATATAGGTTGTGCAATTGCAAAGAAAATATAAATGTAATCAATGGTTTCTCCCCCTCCACCACCCCACCATGCACCTTTCCTCATTTTCTTCTTTCATTGCTGGAAAATTTCAACAGATTATGGATGGAATGGAATCAATCCAATGCTACTTCTCAAACCAATCACAAATTCACAATCAATTCCAACTAATGAAAACCATACTTCGTCTCTCTCTCTCTCTCTCTCTCTCTCTCTCTCTTTCTCTACTTATATGTGTCATTAAGTCCAACAACAAGGCCAACAAAGTCTGGGCTTTAGGTCCCATGTTCAAAGAAGGCCCCAAAATTTTTACGTGCATAGATACATCTCTATTATATATATATGAGATAGAGAGAAGAGAAAAATAAAAAAGTTCTAATATAAGAAAATTCTAAAGTTTAGGAGTTTTAGTTTTCAAGTTCATCGATTTCCTTATTTGATTTTTTCAACAGTAACTGTGATGTTAGGGGTACTTCAATCCTTTTGCTCGAAAGTGTCTTTTTTGCCAAATTTTTTTTGTGTTTGTACTTAAAGCCCAATAAGTTGTAGAAGGCGTATCAACTTCCAAAAAATCCTAAAATTTAAAGTATTATTCAGAAACCCAAGTAGCGAGGCCAAATCTTTTTTTGGGTACACTAAATAGATATGCATATTTGTTATTCCACATATCCATCAGGGAGCATTGTCTCTTAGGATCACACAACTATCTACAAGAGACTCTATCGCACCTATGTTGGGGCTAAAGATAAGGTCTCACCGCGTACTCTGGGTGCTGAAGAGTAGGTTTAGCCCCACCGAGCTACCGTACATAGCTGTGGAGACTAGAACCCAAGCATTGAGCGAGAAAATCCAAATTCTTACCTACTGGATCAACTGCTCGGTGATGTTTTAGGAAATTAACTTGACAAATGCATTGAGCGAGAAATTAACTTAACAAGTATTAAGCGAGAAAATCAGAGTTTTTATGCACTGGATCAGCTGCTCGGTGGTGTTTTAGGAAAGTAACTTGACAAATGCAATATCTATGAAATGCCATTCAAATTTCTCAAGAAGATGCCATCTGTTCTCCAAGTTAACGAAGAAAGGAGTCGTTCGAATGAATGGGACGAAAAATGCCAACATGTCTTTGACAACCTGATCTGTTATCAAATTAACTACAACAGATTAGAAGGCTTTGATCGTGTATTCACTTTCCTTAAGCAAATTATGCCCCCACTATGTTGCTGCTGAGTTTGTGGCAAATTCTTCTAGGATTAACAAAGGCAAATAGAATTTTAGATAGCAAACTCTAAAATTCTCCCAAGAACAGAATAGAGAAACGTTTTCTTGTATATATTTATTGAAGGATTTGTACAAGTATTTATAATACCTTAGAGATCAAAGAAGAGACACAACTCTTAGGCCAAGAGACATATAGTAGTTAATTAACTGCTTAATTAATACAAAACGTTTAATTATTTATAGGCTTCAAGCCCAAGTGCCCATCTTTTGACTTTAAATATTATTTTATTTAAAGCCTAATCAAGGCCCATTGATTTGAAATATTTGGAGCTTCCCACCATCCAAACTTATAAAATTTGGTGTGTTCCTTCTTTTAAACTCTTACACTCCCTTTCAACTTTTTCAATGTGGGATAGCTTACATTACTAACTAACTATTTCTAACATGATCTACAGTTCAACTAATTATGTTGATAAGTTACAAATGAGTATTGGTTTGGTAATCAAATAAATTTTTGTGTGTGTGAGATATAGAGAGAGTAGATGTAGTAGGGACTCGAATTTTCTTAACCTCAAATTTTATCAACTTTATTTTTTTTTCCCTTCTGGTCATTAGATATCATTAGTGGATTTGTATGGATCTTATTAGCTTTTTGGTTATCCCATTATGAGTTGAGAATGAAGGATTCCAACCACATCAATAGGTAGTCCACTTTGAATACGGGACAATGCCGAATACATTGATCCTCTCTAAACTCCGGATTGACAGAGTTTCGTATATTGAACTATTCGGTCTTTTTTATTGACGAGGTGCACGTAAATTGATTTAGACACTCTAAACCGTTGAACAAAAAAAAAGAAAAAAGATAATCAGTTACAACTATATTTGAAAATGAAAGAAATAACTAATTGTAAGTTACCAATCAATAAATGTTGACAGGAGCAAAACCGTCGAAAACAATGACTATAAAAAGGCATGTAGTGAAGAAGATAAATAAAATAAATATACACTCAAAACCCCAGCGTTTAATAAATCGTTCCATCAAAGTGGCTACGATGAAATATGCTTGATTTTTAACCAACATATAACTATTGTCTTTTTGGTACCAGTGAAGTTAACTAAAATAGGAAAAGTCTATATTGATTCGAACAAGTAAATTTAAAAAATCACTTCTCACATTCGATTAAAAAATAAATTTTTGATGAAAATCCAAAAACATAGCATATATTGAAGAAGAAGTATATGAAGTAGAATGTTACGCAAAATCATTTCAACATGGTGTTTGATGGAGAACCTGTTGAAATGTTCCCTAATTTCTTTCCAAGAATAAATTTTAGGAGTAGAAATGGGCCAAGGAAATTAACCCAAGGTCAAGGGCAACCCTTTGACCAATTTGAAAATTTAGAAGGCCACCACAACATGACTTTTAACAGAAATCAACTAGTGAAGATGATTCAAGATCTATATGGTTTTGACCTTAGAAAAACTGAAAAGTCTGTATTTAGAAAACCACATTTCCACCATGGGTTAATTATGCGGAATTTCCAAGGAGATATAAAATTTCAGAATTACATCTTTACTCTGGTAAAGAAAACCAATCAACCATAGATCATATAAGCAGATTCACTTTGCAATGTGGGAATTTGAAAATGAAACTGTTCCCACAATTTTTAACTAAAATAGTCTTTCCTTGGTTCATTAATTTGCCTGCCAATTCAATTCTACCTTGGCAAGAAATTGAAGAGCAATTTCATGCTCAATTCTTTAAGAATGAACTAGATTTTTTGATGACAGATCAATTAAGATTATGGCAGAAATCAAACGAATCTGCAAAATAGTATATTAATTGCTTGTCTATTTCTGTTGTATCTCAAAGTAATTCCCAAGCGTAGGAATTATCGTGTAGTAACTCAAAATTACCGAGGTCGTCTCCATGGGGAACAAAGACAAATTTGGAATGATGA
This sequence comes from Ilex aquifolium, assembly GCA_951799425.1. Lineage (NCBI taxonomy): Eukaryota > Viridiplantae > Streptophyta > Magnoliopsida > Aquifoliales > Aquifoliaceae > Ilex > Ilex aquifolium. The sequence goes on along the minus strand of OX637397.1, from coordinate 14,192,353 downwards.
TGTATTGCAAATAAAAATGAAGATTCTTGGATTTCTAAATGTTGTTGAGATTATCAAATAATGCAATGAAAAAATAATCCGCTAATTCTCAGAATTCATCTCATCGTAATCAGGATCATTGAATCTCAATTATAACTCATCTAAGCTCGTAATCAAACTTACTTAGATGGAAAATATTTAACGAAAATCAAATTTTGAAAAATATGTGATTTTGATGATAGGAAATAATTACTAAAAATATAGATATCTTGTTGATTGCAGGGACTCCAAACATTACGCGTGCTGAAAAAATCTATCAACAGGTAATCAAAAATGTTTACAAATCAAACAAGTTTCCAAAAATAATTATTCCAATCAACAAGAACACCCAATGAAAACAACTCTTTCAAAAATCAATATCACCTGATCACGGATAAGAATCCTCCCTCGAATTATGCTGAAGCTAACTTAGTCGGACATAATACTCATTAAACTAACAATGAAAATGATAGACATGGAAAATCTAAAGGAAGGAAAAAAAATTCTGATACTGAAAATAATAAGTTTAATACAAGAGCTAAAACAATCCAACAAATGCTAAAAACGAAAATGAAATGGATGCTCTATTTTGCTCACTCTTCCGTAGCTATATCTCTCTCTATATATGTATATGTGTATTTATCTCTCTAAGTGTGTGATATCTTGTATCCTATAAAGCACAAATACTTCGTTGAGGTTAACGTACCCGTATCGGATACCGTATCGAATACGATACTCGTCGGATACTCGAGAATACGTATCGAATACACCTTCTACGTATCCAATAATAATTAAATATTAGGATATTTCACGGATACTTTTGTGGTCGAGCAACATATATAATTTTTGAGTTGAACTTTTAACATCTCTTTTCAAATTCACATACCATACAATACATTAACAAAAAAATCATATTACTTTAAAGGTACATGAGTGTTTCTGAAGTATTATCTACAATTACATGTCAAAAGAGCATAAAATAAAGCTATTACATTATAATCTTAGCAAAAATTACTTCTAAATACTAGGTAAATATTGGTTTTGATTCCTTTAATTAGTCACTTCACTTTGTGAATATACTACAGTGATATGATATATATTTTCTTGAAACTAAACATAATTACTAATTTTTCTTATTGTATGTTAAAGAACTACCAAAATATATAAGTATTAAGCTGGTTGAAAATAATAAAAATAATAAATATATTTTATTATAGTCGTATCTTGGCCGTACCCGTATCCTATTTTTTTAGATTTTGTCGTATCGCCATATCCGTATCGTATCGTACTCGTATCCCGTATCCGTGCTTCATAGCTTGTGTCCCTCCCATACAATGCCTATTTATAAGGAAATGAGAGGTTGGGTACAACAAAGCCAAAAAACTCTTCATCTTCTCCATGCGTCGCCGCTCAAAGATTTGCTTTTGGCATATCCATCCTTTGTTTTTAGTAGGGCCGTCAAAATCCGATACGACACGATTAACCGATACGAATTAAGCGGGTTTGAGTGAGATCTTAACGAATTTGGGATTTGATTTTTATGAGATTTGACTAAAAAATCCTCTTTTTTGAGGTAAGTACAATTGGCAGTAAAAAAAAATGGAGTACTAAAATTTGTTGATATAATTTTTTTTAAATTAAACTGGTTAAACGAGTTGTGTCGTGTTACCCGTTTATTAAACGGATCGTGTTTGTGTTGAAAATTTTCACCCGTTTATTAAACGTGTCGTGTACGGGTTTATATGTTTTTCACCCGTCACCCATTTAACCCGACACGTAACCGTTTAACTCGACACGTTTGACACCCCTGTCTTTAGAGATGACAAAACTCAGCTCATGGGTGAGATATTTTTCTCCCAATAACTTCTCAACAATTGTTTATATATATGTATATATATACTTTGGCGACTTCTGCTGTAATGATCGAATTTCAACAGACGCATCGCCACGGGGCTTTGACCTACGAAAGAACTGGTACGAGGAATCAAAGAACTGGTACAAGTGCTCAAAGAACCAGTATAAGTGCTCTCTGTTCCATAATGAACCAGTACAAGTTGGCTGTACTGATACAAGACCATTCTGTTTGAATTAGAATCAGTAAAAAGTAAAAAAATGTTTTACCGGTACAAACATATTTTGCCTTGAAGAAGTAGTACAAGTTGTACCAATACAACTATGTTTTTTCACTGTTTTGTTTCCTTTACTCATGGTTCGTTGTTCACCCATTTTCAAAGCCTTTCGAGACACTTGATCAAGTCCAAATCATTCCTCCTCAGTCATATTTACCTAAAAATACATAATTTATACACAACACAAATTTGACTTTAAGTGAGGCAAATAATCCACAAGCAAAGGCTAAAGTGATCGGGTTAAGTTATAAAAATATGCAAAATTCTATGTTTAACATACCCCCAACATAAACCTCCTAGTCCCTAGGAAACCAAAATAAGAAAAACACTCCCTACATTATATCACAAATTCCACACAGATACTAAGCTAACCACACACATCAAATGCATAAAGAAAATTCTAAAGCACATAATGAAATCAAAAAGTAACTTGGATGGATAAAAGATGTCAGTGGGTACAAAAGTTATGGAAATCAAAATGTAACAGCCTTAGAAACTAGAGGTTTCCTATCCTAGGCTGTCACAAACCCAACTAGACAATGACCTAAAAAAACAAAATCCAAACAAACTTCATAATTCCAGTAACCTAATCGGAAGCATCCTCCTCCTCAGTCTCCGATCCTGAACCAGTCTCATAAATCCTCACCAACCTCATCACTTCCGCCGTCCCCACTAAGCACAACTATATCCTTGGCCAGAAAAACATAAGCAGCAGCTGGATCTGATGTAAACGGTGATGTTGTAGGTCCAGAAGTAGTGGCACCTGAAGTAGAAGGTGGACGAACGCCTGGTGGTATCTCGCCTGGGGCAAGAATCTCAATTAGTCTGCGTTGTATCCTCATACAAATCTCCACATTCTTGTCAATCTTGTCATGTGCCCTCTTAATATCCAACATGTCCGTCTCCATAATGCTCATTCTCTGCTCTAGCCTCGTAACTCTCTGCTGCACCGTGGCTCTAGAGGTCGATGGAGGAGGAGTGGTTGTAGAAGTAGTGGGTGTAGGCTGATCTGAGAACTCCTTTACTCGGGATGCTCGGGACATACTCGAACTCTTCCTCTCCCCACAACTACTAATAGGCCCCCTCTCCGGAGGATAAATCTGATCGGACTGTACCTTCTTCACGCCGGCATTGATACACAACTCTGTAACCATGCGCGCAAAAGGCATACTCCCTTTTGGCCTACTAGCAGACACATACTCCTTAATCACTCCCCAAATCAGTAGTGCAACATCAATCTTAGAACCAGCCATAAATTCATGCAATAGAACTATCTTGGGTAAATTAGGCTGCTTCTCACTCCCTTTCGGAAACACATTGTAATGCAGAATCTTATTCATCAGTCTATACTTTGCACTCAAACATCCTTGACTAAAGTGACCATCAAACTGACCAGGGTCCTCATACATAATCTGTGCATACTCCTCAGGACTCTTGGCAGTGAAATCTGGGTGTGGGTAATCAATCATGGTAGGATTAGGCCTAACATATCCTAAATACTCAGCTATACTGTCAGGGGTAACCTCGATAATATGACCTCGTACAGTAGTCTTAAGTATCAACAAATCGCTATTGGCTAATTTCATTCTACTATAGAATTCACGACAGAAAGTAAGAATATACACCGTCACCGGCTTAAAAAACAGCTCAAGTCCTTGCTCCACAATCCGTCTCACCGGTTCGATCTTACCCAAGCTCTTCCGATCAACCATTCGCTCACAAGTGGCCCCTCTCTCTGCAATAGTCGACTCATAGACTGCTCGTTGACGCTTCCTTGACTTTGGCTGCTCCGTATCTGTTGCAGTGCCCTTGCCCTTCTCTTTCCTTATCGACCTTGGCTTCGTTGCAGACGCTGAAGCTCCTTGTGTCTTCGCCGTACCCATCAATATCACACCCACAGTGGCGAAAGAGAGAAGAAAAACCCAAATCCAAGAAATCACTACTACCAAAAAAACAAAAACTAGCTTTATCAGTGAAACATTTCATTGGAAAAACTATAAAATTCGCTGAGAAAAAGTTTTGGTAGCGAAATATATTACTGAACAATGCGTTGGCATAATCACGTTGAATGTAAGTGCCAATGAAAAGTCAGTTTGTGGCTAATGTGTTACTATGAGCATTCATACCTTTAGCTAAACTGTTGCGCTGGTAATTATTTAGTATTTCCAACCTAATATGTCGTTGGTAGTTAGTATTACCAACGAAGTGCTAGCTTAAAGAGCACACATGCAGATAAAATCTACTGATCACACTTCACTCCAAGTCTCAGCTTATATTATACACAGAATGAACAATAACAAATCAGAGTATTATGGGAAGATATGAAAATACGACAAGTGAACAACCATAATCCACCAAATGAACCAACGTAAACATACCTTTAACATAAAAACTGCAAAGCAAACAAAGAATCCAAAAGAGAAGAATGAACAAAAAAAAAGAGACAACTACAAACAAAGTAAAATAAATACCAAAGTTACACTATAGTATTAGCAAACGACTGCATAAAGTGGCTCGAACATTTTAGATTAGAAAAGCACCACATCTTGAAACATCTACCATAAATAGTTAAAGATCCACAAAGAGAGAAAATGAGTACAGCACATCGCATGGGAGGGCCAAATCGCATGTAAAAAAGTCTTACTGACAGCAAGAATAATATACTTTTATATCTAGATTTTCAAAGTCTAAAATATACAACATAAAAAATATATTTAATATAATCAAAGATACTAACAAAAAGGAAAATGAATCAAACTAATAGTTATTTTTTAACATAGTTGTTAATGCTTCTTCAAACCTAGTTTTGATAATATTCATGTTTTATTGAACAAAGGCACAAAAAAACACCCTAAAATCAAAATCAAATGTTTAGACTGAGATAACAGCATACAGTACCAACACACAGCTACATGTCTCACTCAATTCCAAATACGGAGTACTTATTCAAGAGAGCAACAGAACCAGGTGAAATACAGAGACTTTGGCGTGGTGGCTGACATGGTTCAAGATGGACTTCAAGTACTACACATGTAGGGGTTCTCAAAAGGGTGTGTGTGGGCATGGCCACCCTTGGCTCTAATGTAGCTCCGTCAATGCCCGATAGTGTGATGGAATTTAGGAGGAGGCCATAAAATCGAAGCAGAGATCCACGAAAAAGAAGCATACAAATTTGAGAAAAATCAAAACTAGAACAACATGGTAGTAGATATCAAAATGTATATGTTTATATATACATGAAATCGGAATGGAAATGAGAAGAAAAAATGCAGAGAGATACCGTTTGATTTCGAAGAATGGAGAAAAGAGTTTGTGTGGAAGAGTGAAGGTTGCGAGTACTGACGCTGCGCCTAGTAAGTAATCTCCATTTCTTTTCAAATTCAATGATCAATGATTTAAAGAAGACGAAGAGATGGAACATGAAATTTATTTATTTATTTCGTGAAAAAATTATATTTGAAGTTAGTTACTTAATCATTTAATTTTTCTAATATTTAAAATATTTATAAATAAATCCTCTAAAGTTTGTATGTGCATGACAGCTCGTAGATAATATCCGTTAATAAATTATATTAAGACTCTTAAAATTTAAAACGTTGATAATATCCGTTAGTAAATTATATTAAGACTCTTAAAATTTAAAACGTGTAATACTTATAGATCTTAAGTTTAAAATATTATACCTAAACTAAAAATATTTCAATTAAAAATAAAATATCAAATATTTGAAATTTTACAACTAAAATTCATGTTCTATTATATTATTTATTAAAATAAAAATCTATTTTTTCTTAAAAAATCATAATTAGTACTGTTAATGCTAGAATTTGAACGATCTCCACGTCAATTTGTTGAGCTTCGATCACTTGAAAAAAGAAGTTAAAGACTGGAGGGGAGCTCCAGAGGTCGACTCTCTAATATCTAAAGGGAGAATTACACCCAGACCCCATGAAGTTTGTCACTTAATCACTCAGATCCCCTGACATTTGAAATATTACACACAGACCCCTTGAGGTTTGTACGCACGTAACACTTAGACCCCTGCTGTAAATATATTCATTAATAAATTACACTCAGACCCCCTAAAGTTTGTAAATATATATTACTTAGACCTTTTAAGTTTAAAATATTATACTTAGATAAAAAATATTTCAATCAAAGATAAAATATCAAATATTTTAAAGTTTACTATTAAAATTCATGTTCTATTGAATCTTTTATTGAAATAAAATCAAAACTAAAAATTCAAATTTTTCTTAAAAAATCGTGATTAGTATACAATTATATTGTCTATTGAAATTTAATTTGGTCGTTTAAACAACCAAATTAAAATACCAAACTACTCCAATTAAACCTAAAAGATATTGTGTCCTTTACAGTTTGATCCCTTATTTAATTTTTTAGTTTTATTCTAATAGATAGTATAATTATATACTAACTATGATTTTTTTTAAAAACACTAGATTTTTATTTTTGATTTTATTTCAATAAATAACATAATAGAACATGAATTTTAGATGTAAAATTTATGTTCTATTATGAATGACTTAGACCCCTTATTTGATTTTTTTAGCTTTATTCCAATAGATAGTATAATTGTATACTAATTACGATTTTTTAAGAAAAAATTAAATTTTTATTTTTAATTTTATTTCAATAAATGATACAATAGAATATGAATTTTGGTTGTAAAATTTAAAATATTTGATATTCTATCTTTGATTAGAGTATTTTTTGTCTAAGTATAATATTTTAAACTTAAGGAATCTAAGTATTATATACCTACAAACTTCAAGGGGGTCTAAGTATAATTTATTAGTTGATATATTTACAGCAGGGGTCTAAGTGTTACGCGCGTACAAACCTCAAGAGGTCTGTGTGTAATATTTCAAATGTCATGGGGTCTGAGTAATTAGGTGACAAACCTCAGGAGGTCTGAGTGTAATTCTCCCATATCTAAATTAGTAAGTGACTCAAATATATGAACTGTGCTTAAAAATTAAGAGTGGCATACCTGGAGCATCAATGCAGCTCTATTTATAGGAGTTCCGACAGTTTGAATTTGCATAGGAATAATGATTGAAGATTTAGTCAATCATAAAAAGATAAGAATTATGTCCTTATCTTTATATGTTGATTTGATATTATTCGTGCGGTTAAATTTAACTTATCCATGATATGTAGAATCATATTCACATTAGAAATTTTAATAGGATGAGTTGGATTTAAACTAAATGTACTTTTCACATTTGGTCAATTTTTCTATCATTAAGTACGAACATATGAAATAAGTCTAATTAACACATTTGCATATTTCATTATATCATCCATCGACATAAAAACTAAAAAAAATTCTAATTTTTTGAGAAAAAAAATAGTAATCAACATAAATATGTTAAAAAAACACTCAATTCAACACTCATTTACATACAATTATATTGTCTATTAGAATAAAACTAACAAATCAAACAAATGATCAAACTATAATGGACACAATATCTTCTATCTTTAATTGGGATACAAATTATTTAATAGATTCCGTTAGTTCCGTAACTAATAAGGAGTTTAAGTGTAATATTTCAAACTTGAGAGATCTAAGTGTTACACGCCTATAAAGTTCAGCGAGTCTGAGTGTAATTAGCTAATTGATTTACTAACGGATATTAAAGGCAGAAGTGTATGTGTATTGCCCATATAAACTTCAAGGGATTTGTGTATAATATTTCAAATATTAAAGGATCTAAATGATTAAGTGATAAATTTCATGTGGTCTAAATAGGGTAAAAGGTGTGGGAAATGTTTTTGCCTGAAAAAAAAAAAATCCCTCCTAAATTATTTTGGCGAAAAGGAAAGTTGTGGTGGCAGGAGACTTTTCCCAGTGACTTATTTCCTGGCAAAACAGTTTAGACTTTTTTCTGGTCAAAAAAATTATTGATACTTTCCCAATAATTTTTTATTTTCCTCGCTAAAGACTCTCTTTTACCAACGAAATGTACATGCTAAAAATTTTATTGGTAAAAACCTAAATTCTTTTAGAGATCCCATGGGTATTTGAAACAGAAGGTTTTCTAGCCGCCATTTTCTTGTTTCGGTCAAGATCTAATTAAGAAATTTGAGTGTTTTGGGGAAGAAATAAGGGTGGGTTAGGTTTCTTGGTTGTTGAGAGAAAATGAGAGAGAGAGAGAGAGAGAGAGGTGGAATTTTGAAGTAAAATGAAGAAAAAACCGTCCAACTTCTCTAATAAAGCATTGATTTTTTTTCTTTCAGACAGAGACTCGAAGAATTGGTAAAAATTGTACTGGTACAAAGAGCCTTTTTTTTATTTTTTCATTTTTTTAATTCATTAAAAATAATACATTCCAAACAAGTCAGTTAAATGCACACAAATTTGGAAAAGAATTATTAAAATTACCAATCCCTAAATTACACTCAATAAAACAACAAACAATAAACTTAAAACTACTTTCGTAGGATTTAAGATTGCATTTAGTGTATAAGCAAGCTGTTAAACTCCTACTAGATGAGTTTTGTCTCATGAAAATTTACTGTGAAGATACTTACAAACTTCTTTTTGTTTATCTGCAAATTTAAAATATATTATTATTTCTTAGTTGACAATGAAATTTAAGGAAATTCACTATCCACTAAAAATATTCTCATAAAATCTAAACTATAAATTTGAATGCTATGTAAAAGTACTAACATACATATTATCATTAGAAACTCCTGTATGTGAAATGTTTATGCAATTTAAGAAATTTATCAAATAATATCCACATCTTTTTTTAGCTATTCAATTTAAGCTTTGATTCAAGTCCCACAAAAGATTCACACTTAGACAGAAAACTTTTGATTATAGTGAATGTTTCACTCATGGTTTATATGTGAGGAGAATTTATATAGTCGAAAATAAAATATACCTCACATATTTTTTTCGAAATGAATGACATCTTTCAAATGAAACAACCTGGCATAATCCCATGAAGGAATGTTTGAAGTAAATGAAAGTAATACAATTAATATATCCCATATCATTATTAGATTCACATACTCGGCAGAATTCTTAAGATCAAATAGGAATTTCACTCTTACTGTAATGTGGCCTTTGGGAAATAGTTTAAAAAATCGAAGGATAACAAGGAGTTTAAAAAGGGTATCCCGGAAATACAGGATTTGTTTGGATTGTGTCTCCAAAATAGTTTTATGTTCTCAAAAACAGTAAAAGTAAAGAGATGCTATTTGGTTAGAAATTTTCGAAAAATGTTTTTCAAAAAAGTGGGAATTGAGAACAAAACTAAAGAACACCTAGATGATGTTTTATGAGTTTTCAAGCCAAAATAGAAAACAAGGGAAACACCTTTTCTTCTTTAATGAGGTCCACACTTCAAACTTCTTTAGCAGCAAAAAAAATCCCCAATTTTTTTTCTTTTGCCTTCTTGATCTATGCTTTCTCTCGTCTGGGCTCTCTCTCGTCTGAGCTCCCTGCTTGATTGCGTTCACCCTAATCTCCAAACACTAACCCGGACCAAGTATATATGGCTTATAATGATAGGTGAGTGTCACTCTCCCTCGGGTTTGGTGCTAGAAATGGAAAAAACGTGCGTGTGGATGAAAATGTGTGTGTGTGCGCAAAAGTGCTCTCCAAGCGAAGAGAGATTTTCGAGTGTCGTGTTTTACTTGGAATTAAGTATTCCAAGGTCGTCTCCTCAGGGAAGGAAGGTTGAATTGTGTGAAAGGTGATTTTGTGAAAATGGAAAAGTATAAAATCTTGTGAGTTTGTGTTCTTGTGAGTGAAGTCTTTTCTAAAAATGTAATGGAAACAAGGTTGGCTAATCCGAAGAGGTCATTCCAATGGGAATGTCAAATCAACTCAAAACATTCTTCAAATGGTGTCTAGGTGTTCGATTGATTCGTAGGAAGTGAGAGATTAAAATGGAGGTGTAGGCTCAAGCATACCCCGTGACAAGTCTACGGTGTATCAAGAGCTCACAACCACGTTTGCACTCAACCTAGTCAAACCGAACACTTTACACTACGAGGGAGAATGGAGGAGAGTTGATTTAGCATACCCAAGAGGAAGTCTCCCTTGGATTAGCCAACATAAAACTTAGCTACTCATATTAAATGCAAAGATGTACAATGTAAAAAGAAGCATGGTAATGAAATGGAGATTAAATTTTGTATTAATATAAAGAAAATTTAACTACAAAGATAAGTGCATTTAAAACCCATTTTGAAAGCTTGAGAAGAAAAGCTTAAATGTAACAATGGTAGATTCAAAGATACATGACTAAACTTGCAATACACCGGAAATAAATGATATTAAAGTGCAATAAATGAAGATTACAAGAGTCTTACAGCTTACTACAAGTGAAATGGGTAAGAAAATGCAAAAATACAAACTTTCTCTCTTTAAACTATGTCTTTTTCCTTGAGCTTCTCTCTCTATACTGCTGAATAATGGTCTACAATGGTGAAACTCTCTGCATTTTTGTCCATAAGGCCCTATAGCCTGTGTGTGCAGACCTCCCATCAATGGGGGGCTGAGTTGATGTTTTGGACAGGCTAGGACAAGCCTAGCGTGCAACTCCCCGGGCTCCCTTCTTCTCTCTCTTCCTCATAAATGCATTGGCCTCCAAAGTTTAACCTTAGGTGTAGGGAGGCATGCTGGGATGAGTAACATGTCAGGAATGTGTAAGAGAAGCAATGGTGGGACCCTCGCAAGTGGCAGAGCTTGAGATGCAGAATATGACATTTTTTAGCAAAACCTTCCGGAAGGTTTTGGCAGGGGCAAAGGTTAAAGCTGTCTAGTAAGCAAAACCTTCCGGAAAGTTTGCGGTAGATCCAACTCCAGTGTGCAAAACCTTCTGGAAGGTTTGAGATAGATCCAACTCCAGTGTGCAAAACCTTCCGGAAGGTTTGAGATAGATCCAACTCTAGTGTGCAAAACCTTCCAGAAGGTTTTGGCAGGGGCAGAGTCTTTGCCTTCCAGTGTACAAACCTTCCGGAAAGTCTATGACCAAACCTTCCAGAAGGTTTTCTCCTGACTTGTCTTTTTCTTGATTTCTTCACCTTCCAAGCCTCCTGTTAAGCCAACCCCAATCTTCATTGACTTTGAGCAGTACGACGGGGGCTTAACTCAAGCCATAACCAACATTTTACCTACAAACACACAACAACTTCATTAATTGTTTGATTAATTGCATTTCTTCCCAGTTCCACCACAAAAACAAGTATGAAAGGGTATAAAAACATACATAATGTGTAATATTTTGTGCTAATCACACTCCCCAACTTGAGTTTTGCTAGTCCCTAGCAAACATTATTTCAAACCACAAGGTATAAAATTAAAACAATCCATTTACGCACTTACATTGTCAAACAATCAAAATGCAAAATCACAATGCAATTGAAGAAATAGACTTGGGCAAGATAAAATGAAACAACTGTGGTACTTTTCATTAATCATTTTCAAAAGTTTAGTACAATGAGTTAGAGTTCAAAAACAAAACGGCCCAACATCTTAGAGGCACTTCTACTAGGCCGACAAAACTAACCCTAACTGTGTACAACCTCAAACCAAAAGAAACAAAACAAGTAACACGACGACACCCTACTGGTCGTCCTCATCTCTAGCATCCTCCTCATTACTCTCATCACCACTTTCTTCCTCTTCATCATCGTCGTCATCGCCGAAGCCTCCCACCTCAACAACTGTAGAAGTCGTGGGAGCGGAGGTAGAAGGGCCGGCCGGAGGCAGCGGAGGTCCACCGGGGATGGGTTCGCCCGGGAAGGTGTGCTGGAAGATCCGAGTCACCATCAATGACAGCCCATACATCGTAGTCTCCAAGGCATCCAAACGCTGTGACACGGTACGGACGGGGCAGAGGTAGAAGGTCCAGAAGAGGAAGGCCCAGAAGAAGATGGCCCAGGCCCCGAGGCACTAGCTCTCTCACCCCCAGTCCTTGTTGTCCTCTTGCTGCTACTCAATTTCCCAATAGCGTCAACCTCAGGGGGCAGCAACACATCATGTGTGTAACCCTTCACCTTGCAATGATCGCACATCTTAGTGACATGTTTGCCGAAATGGAGATTCGCCTTCGGCTTTGCAGCCTGAGTGGACTCCTTCATGAACTCCCAGATTAATAGAGCTATGTCCATTCTTTTCCCGGTCATGAATGCATGTAGAAGGACAAGTTTCTCCACATTAAGGTTCTTCTCCGAACTCCGAGGGCTAAGATTGTAGTGCAGGATCTTGTTCATGACCCCCTTGGAGTGCTTGAGGCCCCCGACTAGAGTCGTCCCCTTGAATTGGGTCGGGTCCTTATAGGTGAGCTGTACATACTCAGAGAGTGTCTTTCTCCCTTGGACATTGTGTGGTAGACGGGGGTATTAGGGGAGGCCTCTGGTATTTCATCAGGGTGGCAATCAAATCAGGGGTCACGTTAAAAGTCTTCCCCCGCACATTCGTCCTAAGCATACTACCATCCTCGCCCACCACCTTCAACTTCCTATAAAACTCCCTACACATAGCCAAGTTATACCGCTAACTGGCTCAAACCAAATCCCCAACCCATGACCCTCAATAATCCTCACCACTTCGTTATTCGGCCCAAGAGTGGGCCTATCCACAAAGCGCTCACAAGTCACAATTTTCTCCTCAATCCTTTGATTGCGAGCATCATTTCTTGCTTTTTTCCTCCTGTCCACCCTATCTCCGCTACTAGGGCCCTCCACACTCCTCTTGCGGAAACTAGTGCCCGCAAGTTGTGGGGAATCTAGACCCGTGCGTTTGGTGCGGGTCATGAGAACCAACAGTTCCCCAACACCCAAAAATGACAAAAACACCAACAAAAGCTGCTCCACAGACTCAAAAACATCAAAAGAGATCCTACCCATGCGAGCCATTGCAAGAGATTCAGAGATTTTGGAGAAGATCAAAGAGAACTTGAGATTTGGGGGAAAATGAGAAACCTAGGGTTTTTCAAAGAAATCCTTCAAATCATAGTGAAATCCAAGTTAAAATCAACCCTAGGTGTAGTGATTAGGAGTCTTGATGGATGGGTGGGTGATCTTTTAAAATTGGAGAGGCTTTGAAAGAGAGAAGAGAGCAAGGGAGATTGAGAGATGTGAGGGAGATGAACAGTTATGCCGAAAAAATGAACTTAAAATCCTCATTTTTGGCTTTCTGTGCAAAACCTTCTGGAAGGTCAAACCTTCCAGAAGGTTTGCACACTGGAAAAATCCTTCCGGAAGGTTAATAACCAAACCTTCCGGAAGGTTTTGCTTTTTTTGCAAAACAATTCATGTGCTCCAAATCTCTATTCCAATCCAACTTATTTCAACTCCTAAACATCTAATACCCTATCTATGACATCTTCTCTACCAAAAAATTGAACCAAAAATATGAACCACAATCGAGTGATCATGCCCAAAGGCATTTCCGAAATTACAATATGATTTAAAATTTTGATGCTTTCAAAAACAACAGGCATGGATTTCTAAATTTATTACCAAAATGAATACCCATAATGTAAAGCATAGATTGAAATGGTAAAGACATTCCAAATTCTATCTAATATTGAAAACTTGAGCGATATTCCCCCATCCCTTAAGCATAGGACTACATAACAAAATGTTCAAATGCTCGAATCAAGCACACATGAGTATCACCATGGCTTTAAATTTTATTCTAGAGTATGCACCTACACATTCATTTTCAAACTCGTGTGTGTGTGTGTGTGTGAAATGGACATGTAATTTAAACATTTACCCAACGGAATTCACATTCACTCGACTATCGAAATTCAGCTTCGATGCAACTCTCATGAAGGGTGTCTCTCAACAATGAATCACACTATGGTTATCCTGGCATGCTCTCCATGTGTATATGTGAGATAGAATCATGTGTACAAAATGAAGTATACTCACATATAGTCCAAAAATGAAGTTCATGCATAAAAACGAAACAACATTGGCATAATCTCATAAAAGGAATGCTAGGGCACTAGATAGTTAAATCAACCTCTCTTTTCTTTAAGGGTATGTTTTCCCTATGTTGTCTCTAGATCATTTAGGACTTCAAAGGTTATAATGGGGCCTTGGGGTGATATTGAGGCAAATGAAATGAAGGATAGATGATAACAAAGAGGGTTGTTTCGAGTGCATGACATTTATTTCAAAACGATCTCCTTTTTTATGAGATTTCCAGTCTAACACCATCACTTCACTCTTTATTTCTTTTTCTTCTTTTCCTTAACATTTTCCTTTTCTTTGATCATTTTTTCTTCTTTCTCTCTCCTTTTTATTGGATTCTTCATTCTTTTTCATTCAACATTTGAATTCCGCATCATTCAACCCTTTTGCTGGGTTTCCTCATCACCGTTCCTTCTTTTTTATGATCAATCATGGTCAGCTCTCGGAACAACCAAGGTGTGGTAAATTTTTATCATTTTGCACTGGTTTGGTTAAATGTATGGCATGGAAACGAATTTTCAACAAGACTCAAACATGGCACTAGGGATAGAATTTCACAAGGAAAAGGCTAAGGCTCAAAGAAATAAAAAATGGCCTAAGATCATCTCTAGATAAGCATGGGGGAGCATTATGCATTTCAAGACAAATCAATCAACTACACAAATGCACTCTAACCAAAACAATTATAATGAGATTATTGAACAAATTTAAAATTTGAAGAATTGTTCCTTGAGTAAATGTAAGTTCCCTCCAACAAGGATTGACACTAAAGCTCTCATGGGTACTTATTCATCTCCACTATTCATGTCAAGCTCTAAAATGTGAACTCAATCCGTAAATTGTCGAAATTACACATTCAATGTGCACTTATGGGTGAGTACAAAAACCAACACATATGTGATACTCTTAGCAATAGGATAAACTTCTATGATGCTCTCATGTATCCAAAGTTCAAAGCAACGATCAACACATCAAAAAGCCCACAATACTTTGAATAAGGGAATAAGGTTCAAAATTCAGATATTTTTCACAAATTTTTTCAAAATTTTCACATATTTCTCAACTATTCTTAAACAAAAATCTATAGAACATGTTAAAGGTGAATTTCACCACAAAAATTGGTATCATTAACAAAAATTTGGTGTATCATACAAATGGTGCACCTCACCCCCCCAACTTGATTCATGCATTGTCCTCAATGCAACCAAAAAGATATGGTATGCAATGATGGACTTGAAAAGATAAGTAGGGTTAGAGAACACCTCACATAGAGTTTTTGACAAAAAACACCGTATCTGCACATTAAAAGAACGAAAACTACACAACGATGAAAGTAAGTAAACAAAATAACTTGAAAATTAAATGATAAAAGAAAACGATTGTACACTAAAATCTACATGAACAGTTAATCCTCCAAAATGTTCGGGTTAGGGGTGTTCAAATTTTTGATTACCCGCAATTTCCTACCTTACCCGACCCTACCCAACCCTATTGATCAGTTAACCGAAAAAATCAGGTAAGAATGCGAAAGATTTTTTGGTCTTCCGATTAAACCGGGTAGGAATGCGAAATATATATATATATATATATATATAATTATGATTTTTGATGTGTTTCATATGATTTAAACCTAAAATAATTGTTATTGTATTTGTGCAACAATTATGATGGATTGATGTATATGCCTTGGACTTTCTTGTGTTTTATTGTAATTGTTTTAAGTTTTAGTGTTATTGGTTTATTGTATTGTTAAACTAGCGCAGGTTACTTAATTGAATTGTTAAAATGATCCAAAAATTAATAACTACAAAACGTGTTCACCCGATTTTCTATTCGACTTCCTACCCGATTAATTTGAACGGAAGTCAGGTAGGAATACAACACTTAATTGGGTAGGGTATGCCAAAAAAAAATTCTTCCGCAAAGTATCGGGTAGGAAGATGGAAGACCATATTTCCTATCCGTAAGGTAGGGTGAACACCCCTAGTCCAGGTAAACCGAATCCACCAACTCTTCCTCCACTCTTTGACCCTCAAAACCCTCGAAGAATGACTTAAGTCTTTGGTCATTGACCTTGAATGTTTTACTATCCTCTGGGTTTGTGATTTCTACGGCTCCATTGGGGTAGGCCACCTTGACAAGATAGAGGTCATCCCAACGGGATCGGAGTTTTCCTTGGAAGATGGAGAGTCGAGAATTATACAATAACACTTTTTGTCCAGGCTCAAATGATTTCCTTAAAATGGATTTATCATGAAAAATCTTAGCCCTTTCTTTTGAAAAATTTGAGCTCTCATATACATCTCTACAGATCTCCTCCAACTCATTCTACTCCAATTTCCTATTTTCTCCGGTTATTCTCAAGTTGCAGTTTAAGGTCTTGATGGCCCAATAGGCCTTGTGCTCCATTTCAACTGGAAAATGGCAAGCCTTGCCATAGACGAGCCTATAGGGTGACATACCTAGAATGGTCTTGTAAGCAGTGCAGTAAGTCCATAGGGCATCGGTCAACCTAAGTGATCAATCCTTCCTATTAGGGTTCACCATTTTCTCTAGGATGTTCTTGATCTCCCTATTGCCCAACTCGACTTGGCCATTGGTTTGTAGGTGATAAGCGGTGAACACCTTAGGTGTGACGCCATACTTAGGTATTAAAGATGCAAATGACCTATTACAGAAATGAGAACCACCGTCACTTATCATAGCACGAGGCATCCCGAACCTCAAAAAGATATTTTCTTTCAAAAACTTGACCACGACCCGATGGTCATTGGTCTTGGTTGGGATAGCCTCCACCCACTTGGACATGTAGTCCACTGTCAGTAATATATAGAGGTAGCCAAAAGACATGGGGAAGAGACCCATAAAGTTGATGTCCCAACAGTCAGATATCTCGATTACAAGTATATGGGAGAGGGGCATCATGTTCCTTCGGGTCACACTACCCAAACGTTGGTACCTATCACATTCTTTACAAAAGAAAACACAGTCTTTGATTAATTAAGGACAATAAAAACCTGATTGTAAAACCTTTGCCGAAGTCTTTTTGGAAGAGAAGTGTCCACCGCACACTTCGGATTGACTGAATGCAAGGACGTCTCGTTGTTCATTCTTAGGTACGCATATCCTCATGAGTTGGTCAGGGTAGTATTTGAATAAGTACGGGTTTTCGAAGTAAAAGTACTTCACATCCGCCATAAATCTCCGTCTATCCTCTGGGCTCCAGTACGGTGGAATTTGTCCTGTGGTAAGGTAATTGCAAATGTCAGCATACAAAGGACAAACATAATGAATGGAAAATAAATGCTCATCCGAAAAATAGTCAGGGATAGGAATATACTTTTCGGCATCTTGAACCACAAGTCGGGACAAATGGTCCTCCACCACATTCTCAACTCCCTTTTCATCTTTGATTGTCAAGTTGAATTCTTGTAGGAAGAGGATCCACCTAATGAGTCTCGATTTTGCATCCTACTTAGACAAAAGATACTTCAAAGCAGAGTGATCAGTGTAGACTACAATAGATGAACCAATGATGTAAGACTGAAATTTATCCAATACAAATACTACGGCTAGCAACTCTTTTTCGGTGGTAGTGTAATTCATTTGTGCCTCATTTAGAGTCTTACTAGCATAGTATATTACATATGGTCTTTTGTCTTCCCGTTGACCAAGCACAACGCCGACCGCGTAATCACTCGCGTCGCACATGAGTTCAAATGGTAAATCCCACTTGGGTGGTCGCATAATTGGAGGTGTAGTGAGCATGCTTTTGAGTTTTTCAAATGATGTCTCACAATTATATGACCACACAAATGGGACATCTTTGGAAAGCAAATTGGTCAAGGGTCGTTCCAATGCACTAAAATCTTTTATAAAATGACGGTAAAAATCGGCATGGCCAAGAAACGACCTAATGTCTTTGACGACTTTCAGTGTGGGGTGGTTGAAAATTTCATCAACCTTGGATTTGTCGACTTCAATCCCCTTTACCGAAACGATGTGCCCGAGCACTATCCCTTGTGTCACCATGAAATGACACTTCTCCCAGTTGAGAGCCAAATTCTTCTCCTCACATCTCTCAAGTACTTTCTCCAAGTTCTCCAAACAAAATTCAAATGAGTCCCCAAATACGGAAAAATCATCCATGAAGACTTCCAAAATTTTCTCCACCGTGTCTCTGAAGATTCCCATCACACATCTTTGAAATGTTCCCGGGGCATTACAAAACCCGAATGGCATTCGGCGATATGCGAAGGTGCCGAAAGGACACGTGAATGTAGTCTTTTCTTGGTCTTCCAAAGCGATCTCAATTTGATTGTAGCCGGAGTAGCCATCCAAGAAACAATTAAACAAGTGTCCAGCTACTCTCTCCAATACATGGTCGAGGAATGGCAAAGGGAAGTGATCCTTTCTTGTGCAAGAGTTGAGTTTCCGATATTCAATACAAACTCTCCATCCGGTGACTACTCTAGTCGGAATCAACTCATTGTCCTTATTTGCAACCACGGTGACCCCCGATTTCTATGGAATTACTTGAGTGGGACTCACCCATTTACTATCGGCTATTGGAAAGATGATGCCCACATCAAGTAGTTTGAGTACCTCATCCTTCATGATCGGATTCAACCTTATTTGCGGTTGTTGGGACGGCTTGGAGTCTTCTTCTAGATAGATGCGGTGTGTGCAAATGAGGGGACTTATCCCCTTGATATCGACAATCGTCCAACCAATTTCTCCATTGTGCCTCCTCAACACTTTCAATAGATCTTCTTCTTGCTTCGACTCCAATGAAGAACTTATGACCACTGGAAAAGTATTGTGCTCCCCCAAGAATGAATATTTGAGGTTTGATGACAAAGGCTTCAACTCCAAGTTCGGAGTTTGTACAGTAGATGGAAAAATTCTCTTCTCTTGATGTGGAAGCTTCTCAAATGTATGGGTCCATTTTTCTACCCCTTGTAAACTTTTCAGCTCCTCTTGATCAACAATATCCCCTTCCCCCAATTTCAACGTGCTCAATAGCTCCAAGTGATCCTCCACCAAAGTACCAAAGTATCAATCCTATTGACTTTATGCACTTCCTCATCGTCCCCCGGTTGTTTGCACAAATTGAATACATTGAGGTTCATTGTCATATTTCCGAATGCAAGCTTAATTAGACCGTTCCTGTAATTAATCACAGCATTAGATGTAGCAAGAAAAAGTCTACGTAGTATGACAGAAATTTGTGAGCTAGGGTTAGCAACCGGATGAGTATCAAGTACAATAAAATCAACAGGGAAATAGAAATTATCAACTTCAACTAAGACATCCTTAACAACTCCACTCGGTGTTCTAACGCTTCGATCCGCCAATTGAAGAGTGATTAAAGTTGGCTTCTACTCTTCAAGTTGGAGTTGTTGGTACACCGAATAGGGTAGGAGATTGACACTTGCCCCCAAGTCAAGAAGTGCTTGCTCCACCCAGTAATTTTCTATTGTGATGGCAATGGTTGGACAGCTGGGGTCTTTGAACTTTGGTGGGGTGTTGTTCCTCAAGATTGAGCTCACTTGCTCGGTGAGGAATGCCTTCTTGTGTACATTCAACTTCCTCTTCACGGTACACAAATCTTTCAAGATCTTGGCACATGAAGGGATTTGCTTGATAGCATCGAGGAGCAGGATGTTGATCTTAACCTGCTTGAACATCTTAATAATGTCAGAATAATTAGCCTCTTTCACGGATGGCTTCAAACAATTGGGAAAAGGGGCCGGAATGGGACATGCATGCACATTAACATCGACAATTTTTTCTTTCTCACTCACTCATCCCCCTCGAAATTGCCCTTAATCACTTTTTCTTTTTCCAATGTGGCTTTTTGTGGGACTTTTGGCAAAATGGTTTTGTTAATTCGTTTGCCACTCCGAAGGGTGGTGACCGCCTTGAGTTTCTCACAACTCTCTTTGGTGGATTCGGATGACTCTATCACGTGTTGACCTCTAGGGTTCTCTTGGGGTTGAGCGGGAAATTTTCCCTTCTCTTATTGTGACGACCTCATGTCATTGGTCAATTTTGTGATTTGAGTCCAAATATCATTAAAAACGGCGGCAGTTTGATTGTTGATGGTGGTTTGGCTTTGAATGAATTGGTGCACCACATCCTCCAAATTTCTTTTATGAGGTGGTTAGTATGTGGGTGGGTTGGATGGTCCTTGTTGACCAAAACTTTGTGGAGGTAGGTTTTTTGAAAACCTTTGTGGATTGGACTGGGGGAATTGGGAGCTAGACGAATGACCTTGATCATGGTATTGGTTTTGCTTAGGAGGCATAGGAGGTGAATATGAACTAGACCCATGAGGAGTGGGATTCTCATTCTTCCAACTGAAATTCGGGTGATTACTTCAACCCGGATTGTATGTATTAGAGTGTGGGGAAAATGATTACCTACGTTGATTGAAGGCATTGACTTGCTCATGCTAAACTTCTTTAAGTGCCGGAATGTTGGGGCATTCAGAGATGGAATGCTCAACACTCTCACAAATAGAGGAAAACTCCTCGGTCTTGGAAATATTGGACACCTCATGTCTCCTATTGACCTCTAGACTCTCCACTTTCCGAGACAATTTGGTGATTTTGGAAAGCAAGTCTTCCCGATCCCTTAAATCGTACATCCCTCCCCCGCTTGGTTGATACTACCCAGAGAATACCTCGGTACATCGGCGGGATCCGTGATATCTCAAGATTGTGCATTTTGTGCCAATGTATTGAAGTACTCTAGGGCCTTATCGGGATCCTTGTTTAAAAATTCCCTATTGCACATCATGTCTATGAACTGTCGATGACCCGGTATATTCCCTTCGTAGAAAAAACTCACCAATTGCCATGGTTCAAAACCATGATGTGGAATGGATTGTAGCAATTCCTTGTAGCGATCCCAACATTGATAAAATTATTCATTGGGCTTTTCCGAAAAATTTTGGATTTGCTTTTTAAGAGCGGTGGTCTTGGGCACCGAAAAAAAATTGTTCAAAAACTCGGAAAGCATTTGTGTCAAAGAGCTTATTGATCGAGGCTTCAAGGAATTCAACCACGTTTTGGCTTTGTCTTTAAGGGAAAACGGGAATAATTTCATGCGAGCTATGTCTTCCATGGTATGATTAGTGAGGAAGGTTGCAACTATTTCCTCAAACTCCATAATGAGCAAATAAGGCCTTTCAATTTCATGGAATTGAGGAAGTAGTTATAATATTCCCGGTTTAACTAGGAAGACATGAGCTTGGACCGGTAAAAGAATGCATGAGAGAGTGGTGCTACGAGTGGGTTAGAGATATCCCGCATTGACCTCGCCGGAGGATCAATTGGGATATGGTTTCCCTCATTCCTAGGAGGGGGAAAATGCATTCAGGGGTTTGGCATTCTAGGATTTTGCATTCCCCCACCCATTGGGACGTTAGCCTCCTCATTCTCAAAGTTGTCACCGGCATCCTCGGGTGGGTCTTGGTCAAGATTCATATTGGGTTCTAGGGGTCGTCTAACCAATCTATTTTGGTCCTCCCGTCCCCACATTCAAAAAAAATATCTACAATTGAAATGAAAAGTAAACAAAAGTATAAACAAGGAGCAACGTACCTCGGCCCGTGATGAGAATCACAGGACTTGCCTCCGTAGTCCTAAAATCACCTTTTAATTCAACGCTTTGCCTTCCCCAGTAACGGCGCCAAAAATGCTTGATTGCGTTCACCCTAATCTCCAAACACTAACCCGGACCAAGTGTATATGACTTATAATGATAGGTGAGTGTCACTCTCCCTCAGGTTTGGTGCTAGAAATGGGGAAAACGTGTGTGTGGATGAAAATGTGTGTGTGTGCAAAAGTGTTCTCCAAGCGAAGAGAGACTTTCGAGTGTCGTGTTTTACTTGGAATTAAGTATTCCAAGGTCGTCTCCGCAGGAAAGGAAAGTTGAATTGTGTGAAGGTGATTTTGTGAAAATGGAAAAGTGTAAAATCTTGTGAGTTTGTGTTTTGATCAGTGAAGTCTTTGCTAAAAATGTAATGGAAACAAGGTTGGCTAATCCGAATAGGTCATTCCAATGGGAATGCCAAATCAACTCAAAACATTCTTCTAATGGCGCCTAGGTGTTTGATTGATTCATAAGAAGTGAGGGACTAAAATGGAGATGTTGGGTCAAGCATACCCCGTGACAAGTCTACGGTGTATCAAGAGCTGACAACCACGTCCGCACTCAACCTAGTCAAACCGAACACTTTGCACTATGAGGGAGAATGGGGGAGAGTTGATTTAGCATACCCAAGAGAAAATCTCCCTTGGATTAGCCAACATAAAACTTATCTACTCAAATTAAATGCAAATACGTACAATGTAGAAAGAGACATGGTAATGAAATGGAGATTAAAACTTGTATTAATGTAAAGAAAAGTTAACTACCAAGATAAGTGCATTTAAAACCCATTTTGAAAGCTTGAGAAGAAAAGCTTAAATGTAACAATGGTAGATTCAAAGATACATGACTAAACTTGAAATACACTTGAAATAAATGACATTAAAGTGCAATAAATGAAGATTACAAGAGTCTTACAACTTACTACAAGTGAAATGGGTAAGAAAATGCAAAAATACAAACTTTCTCTCTCTAAATTATGTCTTCTTCCTTGAGCTTCTCTCTCTATATTGTTGAATAATGGTCTACAATGGTGTAACTCTCTGCATTTTCGTCCATGAGGCCCTATAGCCTGTGTGTGCAGGCCTACCATCAATGGGGGCTGAATTGATGGCTTGGACAAGCTAGGACACGCCTAGCCTGCAACTCCCCAAGCTCCCTTCTTCTCTCTCTTCCTCATAAATGCATTGGCCTTCAAAGTCCAACCTTAGGTGTAGGGAGGCATGCTGGGATGTGTAACATGTCAGAGATGTGTGGGAGAAGCAATGGTGGGACCCCTCAAGTGACAGAGCTTGAGATGCAGAATCTGGCATTTTTCAGCAAAACCTTCCAGAAGGTCGAAGCAAAACCTTTCCGAAGGTTTTGGCAGGGGCAGAGGTTAAAGTTGTCCAGTAAGCAAAATCTTCTGGAAGGTTTGCGGTAGATCCAACTCCACTGTGCAAAACCTTCCGGAAGTTTGAGGTAGATCCAAATCCAATGTGCAAAACCTTCCGGAAGGTCGAAACAAACCTTCTAGAAGGTTTTGGCAGGGGCAGCGTCTTTGCCTTCCAGTGTGCCAACCTTCTGGAAGGTCTATGACCAAACCTTCCAGAAGGTTTTCTCCTGACTTGCATTTTTCTTGTTTTGTTCACCTTCCAAGCCTCCCATTAAGCCAACCCCAATCTCCATTGACTTTGAGCAGTACGATGGGGGCTTAACTCAAGCCATAACCAACATTTTACCTACAAACACACAACAACTTCATTAATTGTTTGATTAATTGTATTTCTTCTCATTTCCACCACAAAAGCAAGTATGAAAAGGTATAAAAGCATACATAATGTGCAATATTTTGTGCTAATCACTCCCTCGTCTACTCTCTCTCTCTCGTCTAAGGTCTCTTTGTCGCAACTCTCCCACTCTACCTAGACAATAAGTGTGTGTATATATTTGTTGTGATTTGTGTGTGTGTACATATATATATTGTGATTTTTTAAATTAATTTTTGAATTACTATCCAAACATATATTTAGGTTGTACAAACAGGTTTTACTATTTTCTGTTCTGTAAAACTGATTTTGGAATCATCTAACTAAACAAGTTGTTTACCTTAGAAAACATCAAAATACATTTTTCTAAAACTCTTTTCGGATATTTTTTTTGTGATGCAATTCAAGCACGCCCACAACTTTTTCCTAACCAAATCTCATTCTTTGAAAATAATAGCTCAAAATTTGCATTTCTCTATCTTTCCTTTTCCATCGCCTTTTCATAGATAATTCATTTTTTTTCTTTCCTTTGGCTGTTTTTTTTAGCCACCATCAATTTTCCAATTTTTAAGTAATATCAGTCTCAGAATAACCAAGGTAAGATAAACAATTTATGCTTGGCTTGGTCATTTTAAGTGGTGAAGAAATGAATTTTTTTTTCTGGTGCTAAATGAAATTTTCAATAAAGTTCAATCCAGACTACTACGGATGATGTCAAGAAAGAATAGGCTAATGCTCAAATTGATTCAAAAATAACCTATAATCACTTCTCAAAAATTTATAGCAAAGTACTTCTGGTATTGGGATATAATCAACTAACTACCTCATTTACACTAAGCAAAATAAAATGATGAAATTATTGAAAGATATTGAATTTTAAGGAATAGCCTTTTGAGTAAATGTATTTTAACCCTCCAATAAAGAATGACACAAAGCTCACATGAGTTATACATTCAGCTCCACTATATATATCAAGCATTTTTAAAATATGAATCTCATCCAATAAATTACAAAAATTAGTATTATCACGGTGCACATAAGTTGAGTTTTCAAATGAAAATATAAACATGACACTTAAACATAGAATAAACGCTTACATAGTGCTGATATGCAAATAACTCAAGCTTCAAGTTGAATATTAAAAATCTCATCATAATTAAGAGAGAATAATATAGTCCAAATCGGATGTATTTTCTCTTTTTACAGAATTTTTAAAAATATGAACCCGGTGGTGTAACTCTTACCCCTGACTTCAATCATGCATTGTCCTCAATACAAAAATAGTCATGCAATGAGAAAAATGAAGACAATCAGGAAAATAAAACACATGACTATAAGCTCCAAATAAAAAACCACCGGCTACAAAACTAAATAAAAAGAAATAAACATAACAAAATAAACTTAAACAAAACTGAAATAAACACAAAAGAAAAATAAAAAACTCAAGGATATGCTTATAACCCCCAACCTAGACCCAACACTCTGATTAATGAAAGATATTACATAATACTTCAAAATGGGTATAGAGTAAAAGGGTGTGTGCAAATCCTAAAAATATAAATCAATCAAAAAGAAATTCTAACTACTATATACAAAGAATGCCTAGTAGGTGGATCAATCGGGCTTGAATTCCAAATTGGAATTATTGCCTAATTTCAGTCGGGACTTGTTTCCTCCAAAAAACTTCTTCGTGCTTGAATTTCTTTTATCTCTAGACAACTACTACAAAGGATTTAACAAATTAGTATAAAATGCAGCATCAGAGTTCTCACTATCATCAATATAATTAATTAAACAAACTTGTAGAGGATTAAAACAATAGGACGTGTTGAATTTCTTCTCTACAATCTCATCAAATTCATCCATCTCACAAATTCGTTCCTCCTCACCTGGTTGTTTAACCACATTAAAAATGTTCAATGCAATAGTCATATTTTCAAATGATAGTTTCATGACACCATTCTGACAATTGATTAATGCATTTGATGTGGTTATGAATGATCATCCTAAAATGACCGAAATTTGAGCTCCAGGGTTAGCGACAGGCTCAGTATCAAGAACAATGAAATTAATAGGAAAATAAAATCTATCCATGTGGACCAATATTTCCTTTACAATCGCTTTTGGTATCTTCACACTATGATCTGCCAACTGAAGAGTAATAGATGTCAGCTTTAACTCCCCCAATCCGAGTTGTTGATATACTATGAATTTCAGAAGATTGACACTTGCACCCATGTCTAACAATGCTTGCTCTATGATTAGGCTTATATATTGTGTTATTTTTATATTAATTATTGACTAATTACATTGGGCAATACATTAATTGTGTCAAAATGATTAAGTTTTAGATATCATCTTCTTTTTGTAGTGATTGTCTAATTTTGCAAGTAAATTGAGTGAATTAACGATTGAAAGGACAAAGCACAAGGAGAAACTTGTTCAACAATTTAAAGAAGGGATTCTCTTTAATATGAGACAAGATTTTATAGATGGGCTCTCTGAAAATCGTGTTTACACTAGCGAATGATGAGCGTGACGAAAAACCTTCCTTCTCATTTTCCTTAATCCCCCCACCATGATTTATTGTTTGACCTCTCTTTGCTGCTTTGTTTTTTATTCGAATTGTCTCGACTAGTATCCCTATCGAGCTCATCGTCCACTTTTGCATATTTCTCAACTCTTGCCATTAACTCCTCCACATCAAGGGTTTGTCTTTTGGTTAGCGGTTGGTACAACGGGTTCACTATTGGAAAGCCAATCTTGAATGATGCAAATACAATCTTTGGATTACAACTCTCTATATCATTCATCATCTCCCAAAAACGGTGAACGTATTCACACAATGTCTCACTGTGCTTATTTTTCATGGACATGAGAGCTCCAATGCCTTTTTGGGTGCCGACTGCTGGTTATGAATTTGGCTATGAACTGTTTGGCAAGCTACATCCAACTATTAACAGAGTTTCTTAAGAGACTGTCACATTATTTCATTGCCGATTCTCCCAAACTATTGGGGAACATTGTAAACAACAGGGCCTCATTCTTCCTGTGGATCGCCATAATTTGTCGATAGTGACAAATATGGGTGGTCAGATCTGTCTTACCGTCGTAAAGCTTGAAATTTGGGACCATGAATTTGCTCGAGACCCTTTCTCTCTCTATCCACTTGGTGAATGGGGATATCTCTATTCCTTCAAGGTATTCACCAGTCACTTTTCTTGCAAACTCTTTAGCAGACTTTTGTTCAAGCCGCTTCAGTCTACTATCAAGTTCTTTCGTTATGAAATGCTCCAGGCGTATTCTTGTTCTTCCAACCGAGAAGACTTCCTCCTTTCATTCATGTCCACGCTGTCTTCTCTTTGCCTCCCCTTATGTCTCTCCAGGGTTGGACTGAGGTCATTACAACCATGGTTGCCCTTGAATCTAGCAGCATGGTGATTCAACCTTTCCAAGGCATCTCATTATCTAGATCTTTTTAAGGCCTCCTTGAGTGCCTCATTTTCTTGCCTCAATTTCTCTTCTTCCTATTGGGATCTTTTCAGCATGGTATCGTGCGCGTCAAGGAGGTCTTGAACGGAGCATACTAGCTTCATGAATGCCAAAATTTCTCCATCAGTACGTGGGGAATTTTCTTGGTTCCAATCATCCTTTTGGGCTTCATTCTTAGGATAATACACTTCTAATGAAAGATTATCAAGATCGTCTAGATTTTCGTCCAAGCTTCTGACAACGTCTTCCTTGATGTCACTATCCGAGGGGAAGGACACCTTGTAGTTATGTCCAAGGTCGTACTCACCACCATCTCGGTTGTCGCGACGACGCCAAATGTAAGAGGAAAAAAGTGTCTTACCTTCTGATGGTTGGGATGTTGACTGGGAAAAATGAAAAAAGATTGCACTATTCTTCCTGCAAAACAAGCAAACTGTCAGAGACCGGGGGTGAGCCGATGCTTCAGTTAGTAAGGGATCTAAAAGTAAGCAAACAAATTACAGGGAAAAAGCGCGTACATTTGACTCAAGCATTACTGAGTATTTATAGCGTTACATGGCACCCTTTCTGCTAGGGTTTCCGCTGTCGGCTATATTAGGTGGGACATCTAATCTTTAGTCGGACTATTCTTGATTGATGTTGGAATCTCTCCCAGCTTCCTTTCTCATTCATCTATTTCTTAGGGCATGTTGATAATGTTCACCGATGATTAGGCAACTTCATTATCTGTTTAACACTGCCTCTAATTTCTCGAGATAGCCTAGCTATCTTATTCACTAGGTTACTCGTAGAATGAATACGGGATGGATTAAAATTAGAAATGCATCTGAGGTATTGTGTGATAGACGCATACCACTTAAGCTAAAAAGAAAGATTTATAGAATAGCCATAACACCCGCAATGCTATATCGATTGAAGTGTTGGACAACTAAGAAACAACACTTTCACAAATTGAGTGTTGCAAAAAATGGGAATGTTAAGATGGATGTGTGGTAAAACTAAGAAAGATAGAATTCATAATGATATTATCCACAAAAAAGTAGAGGTAGCTTCTATGGGGGATAGATTAAGGGATAATTGACTTAGGCAGTTTGGACATATCTATAAACGGCCTACTATAGCACCGGTGAGAAAGAGTGATATAATAACTATTGAAAGTAAGCATAGGGGTAGAGATAGGCCAAAATTAATTTTAAGTGAAATAGTAAAAAAAAAGCCAATGTGATGGACTCTAAAAATATTTGGGACAAGTTAGATTTTGTTAAGTTGGGTATAAATTAACTATGAAAAATAAAAAATAACAGCTCAATGAGCTACAAACCCACATGCTAGAGAGCTCAAAATAGTGGGGATTTATTGAATAAAGCTCAATTTTGGGACAGAACTTGGTTTTAGGAAGGAGTTTTATTTAAATATGAAAACACTCAATTACTTCATAAGTCAAGCAACTAATCAGTTTGGATCCCCTTGATACTTTCCACTTGATAAATCCATGTGATGTCTTCAATTACGCCTTTAATTGAACTCATTTATATTCTCTTTCAAAAATGGGAAATAACTTTGATCCCAAATGAGTTGGGACCCTTATATGGGTGGGTCTCATCAACTTTTTGTAACAGAACCTATTAATCCCGTCAATATAGATAGAATTTTCACCAAATTATTACCCATCTCAAAAAAAGAAAAAAAAAAAAAAAAAAGAAGAGGAATACACCCGCCCAAACTCATTATTTGAGATTCAATATCGCCTCAAATGCCATTGCAATTCAAAAACAATTAAAATCAAAGACCATGATATCAAGAAGACTTGGAATTGTTCAGCCTCTTGCTCATCAAAGATTATTATGAACAATCAAAATTTTACAGCTTTATACCCCTGCTGAACTTAACAGCTTAAAGGGATACAACGCTGCATGCTAAAGAGCTAGAATCAAGGGGCAGCTTTTTAGTATTATTGTTGGTAGAATTTGCCCACACTATATTAACTTTCTGGCTCTGCCCCTGACAAGGGGGAGGAATTTGTACTCCCTCAAAAGATGCTTTGACATTAGAACATGATGAAGTTGCTGGTCCTCCTTGGCCACTGTAGGTTATGTTTATGTCATTGAATTTAATTCCTTGACATGGAAAACTTGGGCTGCACTGCACGTTCACTGCAACTTTCGAACTCGAACTCCCTTGAATGTTTATGTAGTTTACGTCGCTGATTTCAACCTGAGAATCTCCCTAAAAACAACAGGAAAAGATATTTAACATTGATTAGCACTTTGATAACATGATTTTAAGTGCAGCATAACCTATGACCAGTGTGTGGTCTAAGGAGGTTTTTAAGACTCAAATTGTTGATGCTTAGGTCCCAATGAAGGAAACATTCTGTTCTTCCAAAATTCGCCTTGGAAAATGAGTAGTATAGGGAAGTAAATGTTGACAGAGGCATACCTTGGCACTGCATGGTTTGGAAGGGCAATATTGTTGATCAATGATAATAGGATTGCCTGTATTGTACATAACAATGTCTTGAAAAGTAACACCAGTAACTTTGCTGGGTGGGGAAGAAGCCCATGTTTTGATCCTCAAACCATTGCTGGTGTTGTTAAAAGTACAGTTTCTTACACAAATTCCATCCACATTCTTTTCGTCGGGGTATCTTCCGAGGCTTCCGATGCTAATTCCATGGCCAGGTCCACATGAAATACCGTAAATGGAAATGATTGTATTCCCAGGGCCTAAGGATATACAATCATCTCCGGTGGCAATGCTGGAATTCAATATTTGAATGTTTTTTGAGTTGCTAACATGGATTCCATCAGTATTACGGCTGTTACCTGGTGCTGATATATTCACCTGGGAGATAATAATGTCCTCACTGTCACCAATGGCAAAGTGGAAGAACTTGCTATCCACTGAGGTTATGCCTTGAATTGATGCATTGGTAATAGAATTGAATTTCACCGACTGTTTAAGAGTTAAAAATAAGATGTTAAATCGATGACTAGTATAAAAGTCATGGAATGTAAAACGTCATGAACCTTAATGCTCCGTTTGGTACGATAAAAAAATAGATGGATGAAAAATTGGAAGAATGGAAAGTTGGAAAGATAAATAAAATATCATGTTTGGTAAGGAATGATGGAAAAGTGGATGGATTAACTTTTCTTCCAACTCACCAAAATCAATCCCTCCAAAATTGGAAGAAAAGTGGATGAAAAATTAATTATTTGTGTTGAGATGTATCTTATTTGTCAATATATCTTTTTATATATACATATATTATGTATACATTACTTTCATATAAAAATACAATTATAAAATATGTATTTATATATATATATATTAAAAAAAATAAAAATAAAAATTTAAAATTAAAAAAAAATATTTTTTCCATCTTTACTAGGGGTGAAAATTTTCGACTCAACACAATGACACGACTTGAACTCGACACGAATTTTATGACACGAATTTGATTATAACTCGACACGAACTTGAAAATGACCTGACACGCGAACAAGAAATATAAAATGCTCATATTCAGTTCAATCAGTCAAATTCAAAATTGACACTATCAACCCGTTTATTTAAAAATAAACACTTTCTCTATTTTTTTGTTTGTATTATAACACGAAACTAACATGTTTAACTAGTATTATAGACATAAAATGTTGATTATTTGTAACTATTTATTAAGTACTGACATAATTATTATATAAAAAAGATATTTTTACTTATTATTATTATATTTATTTAAGTTAATTTTTAGTTTGTCGAAAAAATATTAACATTGATTCAATTAAGTGAAAATAAAATATTAGAGTTAAATTTTTTATTCAAAGTTTATGTGGGTCAACACGATCACGATACTAAAATAAATAGGTCAACTTGAAACTCGACACAACATAATTAGTTAAATGAGTTGAGTTAGGTTTGACTAATGTTAGACACAAACCCGTAATGACTCAACACGAATTTGACACGACTCGACTCGATTGTTACCCCTAATCTTAGTCAGCACAAAAAAAAAAATATTTTATTCATTTTTATTTTCTATCCATCAAACCAAATACAAAAGAAGGAAAATGTATTATTCCTTCTTTCCTTCCTTGAAGAATAGAAAATGTATCATTCATATTTTTCATCATTCTTACTTTTCATTCTTCCTACCAAACGGAGCATAATGGTCTGGTTCTATGGTCAAACTAATGATGACATACGAGGTTTATTGCCACCGACAACCTAAGTCTAATAGATGGTTATGGCTAACATTTATTAGTGGTTGGAATAATTCTCCATTTTGACAAAAAACAACATACTAATAAGACGAGAAAAAATGAGATGTTAAATCAATAGATGCTATAAAAAGTCACATAACATATATAAGGTGTTGCAAAACCCTAACAAGTTGGTGCAATGGTCTAATAATGATTGAACCACATACCCATATGTATAAAATCCGAATTTGATCGATATATGTGGTTAACGGATATTACGTTGTTAACACAATTCTCTGTTCCAAGGGAAAGAAAAATGGTTGAATTGAAAAAAGAGCTTACTACTGGAGGAATCTTGCAATCGGCATTCCCACCACATTTGGTCTGTGACCAAGCCAAAGCTCCTTGGCCATCCAATGTCCCATTTCCATGGACTTTCAAACCATTGATACTCTTGAAGTTAATCCAATATTGTTCAGTACCAAATGACGGATCAGAAGGAGCTTGTAAAACTCCATCGATCTGAAACGCTGTTTGGTCGTTGCATGGGCCTTGGAGCGTGATCGCTTTCACCATGAACGTTCCCAACGGAACCAAAACCGTGCCTTGATCCTTCTCTTGGCATGCTTTATTCCATGCATTCAACAAAGCCTACAAAAAAATAATAATAATAACATTTGTTAATATTGATCCGATGCTTCGTGAATAGCATGAATATTGTAATTAATCGTGGTGTTTAACAAGAGTCTTCTAAAGAGTTGACTCACCTTGCTATTGTCTGTTTTTCCGTCTGCAATTGCACCAAAGTCCTCCACATTAAAAGTGTTGGATTCACCACAAACTTCATTGGCCCATACCAACAATAACACTAAGAAAAAAGCCATTGGAAAAGCCAATCTTGAGCTCATCTCTACTTCTTTTTTTTTTTTTAATGCAACTCTTGTTCTACTTCTAATTCTCTCATGGGCAAGAAGAAATTGCTATCTTCTTGTTCTTTTATAGTGTCATTTGGTTGTAAGGTTTATAATTAGGAGAGAAGATGAACGAAAAGGAATCAATTACTTGTTTCCTTATACGTCTAATTAATTACTTATCTGTTTTGCTATTTAGGTGTAGAACTATAAACATATGCTAAGACTATGTTTGGTTCAGATATTAAGAAATTAATTTGGACCGAATTAATCCGCCAGACATTTGATTACAAGTTTGAATCATTCTATACAACTTGATTTTAATGAATCTCTTATTATCTTACTGATACTTGTAATCTTACAACATAGACATAATATAGACACACAAATAATAGGTGTTAATAAATGAGGGTTGACTTGTATTAATATCCAAGCATGACTAAAGTACTCCTATATGCAGGGGCGGAGCCAGGAATTCTGGTAAGGGTGGACACTTTAATTAAGTACTCTAATTTTTTTTCTTCTAATCAATTACACTATATAATATATTTATATTTATTATATTATATTTGATACATGAAGTCCATTTAACATAAAAAATGCCCAAAAAAAAATATATATTGTCAGGGGCGAAGCCATAAATGTCTATGAGGGGACAAAATATAACTGGTATAAAAAAATATTTAGCCGAAATTGATTCAAAAAAATTCAGTTCAAGAATAACAAAAAAATAAGAATCAAAACAAAATTATTGTGAAATAGTAAATTCAATTTTTATTTAGCCGAAACAAAATTCTAACAAAAAGACACAAAAAAAAAATATTTTAGTACATTTTTAACCTAATTATATATTTCAATAAAATATAAAATTTTTAAAAATCACTAAAATTTTGTATATGAATTAAATGTAAATTAATTTTTCGCTAGTTTTCTATCAATGCGTACAATCAGAAGTCCGTAGTAAAATTATTTTTTATTTAGTTGCAACTAGGGATTTTATACTCTTTTCTCCCCTTAGTCAAGTGAGCCAAAAATTTTGTTTTTTAATGGTGGGTGGGCCAAAAGTTTTGTTTTTAATGTTGGACCAAAAATTTTGTTTTTAATGTTGGGCTAAAATTTTTGTTTTTTTAATAGGTTTGGGTGGATTGTGATAGGTCAAATATTTAATTTTTTAAATTTTTTGGATAAATAATGTGGGTCTAATATTTTTATCTTGGATTTTGGGTGGGTACAAATAATATATTATACAAATTTATAATATATATACTTAACTAAAAAAAATTTTTTTTTTTTAGGGGGGGCACGTGCCCACCCTGGCCCTAGCCTCCCTCCGCCCTTGCCTATATGTGAGCGAGAGAGTCATACATTGATATAGAGTGTTTTTATTTTTTAAAAGTTAATGCAATAGATTACGATAATAAACTCACATATTATCTAAATCTTGATTCAAACATTATACCACTTTATCTTTCCCCATTGGATTGGATTGCAATCAAATTTGCCATCTTATTTACCACACTCCAACTAAACATGTCCTATAAGTCTATATTATATTATCACGAAAATGAACAACAAAATCTCAATTTTATAATGCTGGCTTTCACAGGCGAACTAGTGGATGCGTCATGCTGTCAGTCTGTATTTTTAAATATTTTCCCAATCCAGTTTCAATTTTTATAAATCATTCGATACTTCCACAGGAGCATAATCGATTTTTTGGTGAAATACATTACAAGATATGTTTCCATACTTTCTGCATTCAGTTCTAGCTATTTCTCCACCTTTGAATCGACCTGAACAACATATACGAATTCCCTCAACCCTTTTTTTTTTCATTACTAATGGAATATCCTTCACTATTTTACTAAAAATGGAACGAAATAATCTTGTTTTGTTCCACGTGCTCTTCAAGCGTCCCACTATAGACCACAATATCATCAAGATCTACCACCACAAACCGGTCCAGGTAGGGGTGGAACAATCGTTCATCAGGGTGTAAAAGTTGTTGGGGGCACTGGTCAAGCCAAAAGCCATCACTAGAAAGTCGAATACTCCCATCGTGTTTCTTTTGAAACAGCACTGGTACACCATATGGGGCCTTTGACGACTTGAGAAATCCGGCATCCAACAACTCCCTCAATTGTTTCCTCAGCTCTTCTAGCTCTGATGGCATAATATATTTGAACTCTTTAAGAACTTCTGCTAAAATACCCTAATTATGTACCAAATTCAAATGTATTGGAAAACCTAAATTTGTGCCAATAGTTCAGTTGATTTGATTGGGTTTTCAAAACAGTTAAGGCATCATAAATAAGGGCAAGATTACGATGATGTTTGATAAAACTGAAAGCTGAATACTTAAAATTGAATGCTGAATTTTAAATGTTAAATGTTGAATTTTTTTAATTTACAAATTGTTTGGTATATACTGAAATTTAAATATTGAATTGAATCAAACTGTTTGATAAATATAAAAAGTTAAAGTCTGAAAATTATTATTATTCTAATTTTGTCATTCTCTTTAACCATCTCACCACAACTACTTTATTCCTATCACCACCATTACAATTGTGGTAATAGTAGTGGTGGTGGTGGTGGCAATGGTAGCCACGGCGGTGATACAATGGTGGTGACAAGGGTGGGCATTGATTATAGAAAAAACATTATCTATATCTTGATTTTTTAATATTACCTCTCCAACATTTCTAAATATCCATACATGTCGAATGTTTTTGATTAAATAATAGGATAAATTACACTCACACCCCCTGATATTTGGCTTTATTACACGGACACCCTCTCATATTTCAACAATTACACAGAGACCCCATTGGTTAGATGGAGTTAACTATCATAATAAAAAGACTATTTTACCCTTCTGTTTAACACAAACTCAAACCAAAACCCAAAGCCCTATCCCTAACCCTAATCTTCGCCGCCTCTGCACCAGTAATCCCAGTGCATTCTCTCTCTCTCTCTCTCTCTCTCTCTCTCTCTCTCTCTCTCTCTCTCTCTCGGCGATGAACTAACCCGAAAATCATCAATCTTCTCTCTCTCTCTCTCCCTTAGCCCATCTCTGTGTGTGCGAGTATATATATATATACACACACAGGCAGAGAGAGGGAAACCCTTGCCTAGCGGCGAAAATTGTCAGCAGCTCCCCACCACTACAGCACCCTCTAGTGGTCATCCTCATCCAAAATGTCACCCCAACACCATTCCCCACCAGCATCCACCACCCACAACCAACCCCACTTCCCACCAATGTCTGTCACCCACAACCACCAACACCACAATAAAGCCATCACCGCCAAAACCCAAAAAAACTCAAAACCCAAACCCACCTCCTCAAGGTACAGCCAAACACCTCAAAATCGAAAACTTGCCTTAGCCACCCACCACTTTTAGCCATAAGCATTGCAGAGAGAGAGAGAGATTTATTTCAATATTCCAAATCTGAGTTCTTCATGGTCAAAATGGAGTAGAGAGAGTTTTCAAAGTTTTGAGATCCAAGTTTTTTCGATTTTCAAATCTGAGTTCTTCACAGTCGAAGGGGCCGCTATACTGTCCATCAGCCACACACACAGAGACAGAGAATCTTAGGCAGTGGGGGGGAGGGGAGGGGTTTGTTTCTGGGTGTTGCAGAGGGGTTTGTTTATGGGTTATGGACTCGCGGTGCGTGGTGGATTTCACTGGAAGGTGGGTTGTGGCGGTGGAGATTGCTGGTTTGGTGGGTTTGTGTTGTGGATTTGGGGGCAAATTGGGTGGGTTTGTGTGGTGGATTTCACTAATGGTGGAGGCGGCAATTGGTGGTGCATGGTGATGGTGTTAGTCGTGTTAATTGTGTATAAATTAGAATTGAATTTGGGGGCCAAATTTAAATTAATGAATGAAATTAACTATAATTGAAAGAATTTTGGAGATAAATTACCTTAATTAGTAGATTGGTTTGATTTAATTAAATTTTTTAAGACAAATTTGATTAAGAGATTGTTAATCTCAATGTTATAAGGGTAAAAAAGTATTTTTAATGTAATATGTAACGCCTGTCATACAAAAGCAGTGCGGTTGTCACAAGTGTTCAAATGTGAAGGGGTCTTAGTGTTATTTTTGAAACGTGAGGGGAGTGTTCGTGTAATAAAGCCAAATATCAGGTGTGAATATAATTTACCCTAAATAATTTTATAATGTCATTTTTAACGTGCATAACTTCGCAAATCCAAATTTTGACACTAAAATGTAACGTGCATAACTTATAATGTCATGAAAACTTTTGAAATTCTCAGATTACTAATATCCATCAATTCAATTGGTAAAGAGTTATGCTATTGATTTAATTCACTATGACCTTTGGATTCATTGTGCGTCCCATCAAACATTAGAACTTGGTGTTAATCCAATGGTTCCAATGAAACCACATCATTAGATTAGCAAATTATATCAAATTTTTAGGTTCAAATAACATTACTTATTGGTAAAGAGTAAAATATTATGACCTAATTTGCTGACTTAATTTACTATGATTTTTGAATTTACTGTAGGCCCCATTAAACATTAAAACTTGGTGTTGAATGCATTCAATGTATACATAAAGTGAATTGCAAAAATACCTTTATATATTATGTTCAAGTTGAATATTTC
The DNA here is from genome assembly GCA_951799425.1 of Ilex aquifolium. NCBI lineage: Eukaryota > Viridiplantae > Streptophyta > Magnoliopsida > Aquifoliales > Aquifoliaceae > Ilex > Ilex aquifolium. The sequence continues at coordinate 14,155,574 of OX637397.1, read as the reverse complement.
GTAGCGCAAATGAAATTTTAGGAATTCCATATTGTGGTTTCCTTCAGTTCACTGTTATTTCTTCTACAGTAATGCTATTTGGACCTAATGATGTGAGTTCATTAAAATTATTGGATTAACATCAAGTCTCAATGTTTGATGGAGACTACAGTCAATCCAAATGTCATAGTGAATTAAGTCAATAAATTAAGTCAGTAAATTAAGTCTCAATAACATTGCTCTTTCTTCTATGGAAGGGCTAACAAAAAATTATTTATTGTAAACTAACAAAATAAGTTTAGGGTCTTATTTTTCACTTTTCTAAAAAAAGATAAGTGCAGGGTTTTTCTAGACCCCATTATTTTAGAGGAACGTTCATTGATTAAGAACGGAGATCAAAATGATAGTTTCTCTCTCATTTAGGGTTTCCCAACATCATGCTTCATTCTAAGAGGTCTAGACCTTTGTGGTCATATTTATGATTTCTTTCGGTTATAAAACTCCTAATATTTCTCTAATTCTTGTTTTTTTATGTTAGGTTGTACCATTCTTGGCTAGATTCTTAGATTAAAAGTTGCTTCAATTTTGTTTCATATTTATCTTATTAAATATAAATGTAAGATAATTGTTTGAGGTCAAATCAAATGGTACTCCTTTCTTTGTGAAGGCTTTGTCTTCTTGAAATAAAGGGTTCAAGTCTCTCTCCCCCCTCCCCCTCCCCATCCCCATCCCCATTCCCATCCCCCAAAAAAAAATACTTATTAAAAAAAAAAAAGATAATTGTTTGAGTAACTAACATAATATCAAACAATTTGATTGGATTCCATATGTTCGTTATCAACAATTAGTAGACTCCCCATAGTAAGAAATATATTCAGAGAATCATTGTAAATTTTTCAAAACAACACGCGAATTCATTGAAAATTATTCACGTGTAACGCACGTGTATATTAACGAATTTACCATAAAAGTACCAAATTTTGGGGAGTTCTCTCTCTCTCTCTCCCTCTAAGAGGCGACGAGTAATAATTGACGTGAGACCATGAATTTAATTTTCGTTTCGTTTCTTATGATACGAAACGTTTCTAAATTTTAATCTCTCGAAGCAAAAAAGGTGTTGTATATTTGAAAGAGTATTGTTATTGAGATCTAATTTATTAACTTAATTTATTAATTTAATTCATTATAATTTGGTATTGATATAATAATTTCAATGAAACTACCATTAAATCAGCAATTTAAATCAAAATTTCAGATGTAAATAGAATTACTCTATCCGAAATGGTAAGGTTTCGTACTAAATAGAGTGTTTAGTACTTTTTCGCTGAAATAGAAGACGAAATCGTCTAAACATGAACTTTTTCGGGCTATATAATCAGATTTTACTGCAACTCAGTGGCGGTCCAATATTAGTGGAGGCCCAACATAACTGGAGGCCCTAGGCTAAAAATGTTAAATTAAGCCCAATGAATATTTATTATGATAATATAAATAATACTAAAAAATTGTAAAAATATTAAAAAATGTTTATTTAATTTTTTTTTTGTTTCTGCTTTTTTGAATTCAAACTTTGTCCATGAAAATTTAGTCAACAAAAATCAAATACTCAACCAAATGAAATTAAACTTGTTATCTGTTGAAAAAAATAAATAAATAAAGAGAATGAAAATTTAGAATAACAAATAAAATAATTTTTTTTGGAATAAATATAAAAATAAAAATTTGTGTGAAATGAATGGTCCAAGAATAGATGTTTTTAACAAGAAAATTTTAGCAAGATAATTATGGTTACAATTACTTTCAAATAGTCACAAGGAAAAAAGAAGAAGATAATTTTAGACAGTGAAATGCTTCGACTCACTCTGTTTTATGGTCATTTTGTGCGCTTTGAGAAAATTACTAAGAAAAAATCCGTTACATATGAGAAGTGATCTCAAATTTAATCTCCCAATATATTAGGTTATAGTTTTATAACTATTAGTTGATAAACAATAAGTTAGAAGGTTGGTTTTGAAAGTAAGAAACCAAAAAAAAAAAATTATTAAGTAATGACATATGTTTTATGTGTATCATAAATACTAGGTAAGATAAAAAACATTAAGATATACTTTAGGGTCCTAAAATTTTTTGTAAAAAATTATACAATATTACTATTTATACTAAATTTAGGGATTTAATTTTGAGACCAAATAAATTGTGTTTATTCAATTGTTAGTGAATTTCTTTCAATGTTAACCCCTACTACTAATTTCATGGTCAAAATGCATTAAAATTTTAAATTAAATTAAAAAATTAAATTTAATAGCATTATATACAATTTTATTTTGAGGCCTTAAAATTTTATTTCCATTTGGGGCCCAAGGCAATGGCTTTAATGGCCTAAGCGATATGCCGGCACTGCAACTGAATGAAAAGATGTCAGACAAAAGTGATTGGTTTTCAATCAGCAGGCCTTGATCACTGTTAATGTCATGTATAATGTATTGTGTTGTATGTTTTTGTATGGTTTCAAGTGTTTCTATTCGTTTTTTTTTTAAATTTATAATATTTCTAATGTTTTACGTTAATCAGGGGCGAAGCCAGAAATTAATTTAAGGGTGGACAATTTAACTAGCTGCGACTCTATAACATGAAGCGATTAATGATTTTAGACTTTCACAAAGATGACTCTAATTTTATGTATGATCATAAAATGATATAAATCACAAATCTACACCCCATTAAAATCTAAATCTTCCATAAAAAAGGTTTCATAAAAATAAAACATCTAAAAGAAATTCTAAATGCAAATAAAAAAGGTCATTATCAAATAATATTATTTTTTACCAAATGATCACATTGAAGTCAACTGTTAATTACACTCGAGTCATACACATATAGTGATATAATTGATAAATCATGTTTTTAATTGAGAGTTGATTTGAACAATAGATTTGTCTCAAGTTATTTCTCATAGATCTTAGAAAATTGACCTTGATGTATTTTTATATTTTACATTAAAATCACAAAGTTATTAAATAAGAATTCAAGAAGTAAGCGTAATAATACCTCTAAAATTCAATTGAAACAAGTAAATCATTAATCTTAGAAAATTAGAGATCAATTATAAGCCAATTACAAACGATTTAAATTTTGAATTTCTAATTTAGAACAAAAAGAACTCACAAATATATAAATCAAGACCAAGTTTATGGGTGTGCACAACTTATTATAATTATATATATCTATGATGCAATATGATGCAGGCATGAGTAAACACAAGTAAATGATAAATATAAGGAATGGTGGTGAATTAAAACTTATTGAATTAAAACTATTTCTTTAATTTTACAAAATAAAGAAATTACAATAGCTGAAATTACTTACTACTAGCTACTGGACTAGGTTGCTAGAGATAAGGAAGCTCTTCATTTGCATCATTATGAAGGCTAGATACAATATGAGAGAAGGATAAGAAGAGTGTTTTCTGGCTTGTAATGACTTTGTCCGAACCAAGCTCTGCTTTACTGGTGAAGACTGGAGTCCTTATATAGGCGTAAGAATTTCTGGGGGAATCTTTGGAATGATTATCCTTTTATCTTCTACTGCTGCTTTAATTTGGGTGGAATACTTTTACCTATACCTTTGGGTGGAAAAGTAAGGTGAATTTCTTTTACTAAAGTAACTTTAGACTTTGTGCAGGTGTGGACCCCTGTTGTTGGCTGAATGAATCTGCTTTTGGTGGAAAAACAGATTGATGTGCTGACTATCGACTCCTTTATTAAGGAAAGAGCTTGATTGCTAGATGATTTCTTAACATTATGTGTAATAGACAACTTTTCTTTCTTTTTTAAGGAGAAAATAGTGATTGAAGCTATCACACATAAAGAGAAGAATCATGGGGTAGTGATATCCAGATCATCATATCCTTTATAAGGGTCTTGGGCATCCTGGAAGGGATCCATGGATGGGCTAACAGACGCTTCTTAAGGCTGGTGACGAAGAACTCTGGCTTGCTGTAAAAGTTTCTGGGCTAATTCGATCAGCTAAGATAACTTCTTTTTTGTTTGCTTACTAGAATCCTTGGATGAGGATTTTTTTTGCTTCACTGGTTTTGCTGAAGGTTGTGCCTGTTGTTCTGGGGAAGAAACCCTGAGGAATGGCATAACCTGTTTTGCTGGACTTGCTGGAGAACTTGCTATTGTTCCTGTAACCGGAACTGGTGTAGGAACCTTTACTGGAAATTCTTTTTGTACCTGGGCAATTATACGGCTGTGCTGGAACTTGGGCCACCACTTGACATAAAACTGCCGGACAACTTGATTTGCTATAATTTCCCATTTCCAATTACATATCCATGGGACTTTATATTTAACAAAAAATGCTAATAATGCTGGAAACTGACTATCATGCTTACCAGGTTTACAAGCATATGAGAAATAGGCCACTTGATCTTGGAGGTCAAGTGGTAAGATTTCAATCATGGGGCCGTGAACATGCCACCACTATAGATACCATGAAGGAATCTATCTTTTGAAATCTTTACTAAATTGGATGAACCAAGAATGAGTGTAAGACTCATCTTGATAGAGTATCAGTTTAAACCATGCCTCTTTGTAGTCATAGTAATTAAACTGAATGTTATGACCATGAAGATCTCGGGATGAAGAAGGGTGAGATCCCCATTCACTAAGAGAAATAAACCTCTGAATGTACAGAGAATGATAGATAATTTTATTAGGGTTTTTATTGTCAGGTATCGGTTTGACAAAGATAGATTGGGTAAAGAATAAAATGTCTTGATAGAACAAGCATGACTTGTCATAGCTAGTGGGTATGAAAGTCCATCCGGGTTCTATGTAAGCATTTACTAGATCCTTTACATTACTAAGGTGGGAATGGGCTGGCTTAATAGAGAAGATGTTATGAGCTGGCACTTTATTGACTAGTTCAGTTTTTGGGCCTTGGTAGGTTGACTAAGATTGATATGGGTTAACTATTTGGCTGGGTTTGACTGAGGATATGGGCTAGGCCATATATGGACTAGATGGGCTAGATTGCTAGGCTTGATACTGGACCGTGCATGTGCTTACTAAGGAATACTAGTAGGTTGGTCTGACTAGGTTACCAAGGGGTTGGTAAGGGTTTGCTATTTGGATGGATGGTATTTGACTGGGTAATTGGCTAGGCTTTGGGTTTGGACTAGCCAAAATTAACTATTTTTTTCTATTAGTGTCCTTCCCCGAATTTTTGGAGGAAGTGCTGGGTTTATTGGGGTTCCTGTTCACCATGAGGTTCCTGCAGAAATTCATGGGTTAGGAAATCAGGAATACAATTATTACTGCCCTTAATATATTCTATGTCAAAATAAAAAATACTCAAAATAGATTGCCATCTGGCAAAAATTTGCTTCCTAGCAATGTTTTGTACATCTTTTTCCAAAACATATTTTGCTGATTTACAATCAACTCGTACTAAGAATTTCTGGTTTAATATATCATCCTGGAATTTCGAGATACACAAGACAATAGATAAGATTTCTTTTTTAATAGTACTATAATTTGCTTGTGCTTTGTTCCAGATTCTAGAGTGGAAACGAACAATCTGCTCTGGGGAGTCTGGAGTGACCTTTTGAAGAAGGATACCACCGTAGCCAATGTCGGAGGCATCAGTTTGGATAATTTTAAATGCATTTACTGAGGGAACACCAAGACAAGGCAAAAGTCTTAATATACTTCTTGACTTGCTGAACTATGAATGTATGAATTGAGGACCAAGGAGGAGGATTTCCTTTGAGTCTGTCAGACAGTGGTTTGATAGTTTTTCTGAGATCCTGGTAGAAATCAGAAACATAATTTAAGGATCCTAAGAACCTTTGTAACTGAGTTTTGTCGGTAATTTCATCAGAAAATTTATCGACAAATTGGATGGATCTGTTAATAGGAACAACTGTTGATTGTTGGATATTATATCCAATGAATCTTACTGAAGTTTGAAACAACTTAATTTTGCTGGAAGAGACGACTAAACCATTGTGTCTGACGATCTCTAAAAATGCATTAAGGTGTTTCCAATGTTCTTCTATAGACTTCGAAAAGATGAGGATGTCATCTATGTAGACTATAGAGAAATGACTAATGGAATTGAATATTTCATTCATTATATTTTGAAATTCACTATGTGCATTTTTTAACCCAAAGGGCATTACATTCCATTCGTAATGGCCAAATGGTGTTGTGAATGCAGTTTTATATTTATCTTCTGGAGATATCTGGATTTGCCAGTATCCACTTTTCAGATCAAATTTTGAAAATATCACTGAGTTACTAAGTCTTTTAATTAAATCCTATTTGTTTGGAATTGGGTACCTGATCCATTCCAAGACAGAATTCAAAGGCTTGTAATTAATTACTAACCTTGGTACTCCTCTTTCTAACTCTGCATTTTTGATGACATAGAAAGTTGGGCATGACCAAGGAGATTTACTTTTCCTAATGATACCATTCTTGAGTAATTAAGAAATTTCTTTCTTACAAATTTTCATTACTTCATGGCTCATTTGGATAGATCTTGATTTAGTTGGAATGTTTTTCTCACTAAATCCTTTAATGTAAGGAAGTTTTACTACATGTTTTTTCCTATGCCAGAAGGCCGTAGGTAGGTTAGAACATACTTATGTTTCTAATTTTTCTCTAAATTTTTCAATTTTTTGAACTGAGATTGGGTTTGCTAATTGCTCTTGGATTCTTTTGTGATTAATTTCTTCTTTCAGAAATTTCACTTGATTAGTTTTTTGGCTAATTAAATTAAGAGACTTAGAGATTGAATAATCTTTAAGTTGTCTTAATTTTTTACTTTGAGATTTTGCTAAAAACATGAAGGTTACTGAGTGACCAAATGGTTTGGTGGTTACTCCATTTATATCAGTTGTGAAAGGATACAACTGATAAATGAATGGTACACCAAGGATAACTTTTTCTGTCATATTTTGTACAAGAACAAATGATGTTTTGAAGCATACATTGTCCTGACAAATATGCACATTTGGTAACTTGTATTTTACTCCCATTTTACTACCATTTGCTGAACTGAGTCTTTCAGTTGTTTTTTGGTAATACTTGGTTGGTATAAGACCTTCCTGAATACAGTTTAGATCTGCACCAGTATCTATAAGAGCTATGGTTTCAAGTTCAAAATCATCATCAATTATGATCTTGACTTGGGAATGCCATTTTTGAAGGTTTAACTTGTTAATTAAGTTTAACATGTTATCATTACTAGTTTGCGAACATCCATCATGAGATGGCAGCTTCGTTACACCCAAAGGATCTACTGGAAAGGTGGAGGTTATGAGTTTCCACTGGGGACATGTTCTGGTTGGACTAAGTGAGCTATCTGGGTTTTTATCCTCAGATTGTTCATCAGGATCAGAATCCTTTGGTTCACTAAATCTATCTTTTGACTGTAAAAGATTTAAAACCTGTTCAAGTTTCTGGTCTTGTGCTTTTAAATATTTTATTTCTTGTTTTAACTTGTTAACTTCATATTGGAGATCTTGTAAGGTTACTTCCTTCTTTTTATCCTTACTAAGTCGTTCCATTGTTTTGTTAAAACTAATTAACTGTTTTTCATTAAAAGATTGTTTAACATCTTTTTTGACAAATAAGTCTTTCAATTTTTTAATGTATTTAACTTTTAACTCTGGATCTTCTATTTTGCTAATGAGATCGATAAGGATGTGTTCCTCTTCAGTTTGCTTGGTTAAGACTTTAATTGTTTTGAAACAACTATCTTTACACCCTAACTTAATGTCTGGTTCACTAGAATTACTAGACATTGACTGATAGTCAAAAGAACTTTCAGAATTGCTCGAATCATCTGAACTTTCTTCACCTTGACTAAGATTACTTAATTTAAAGATGTTGAGAATTTCTCTCTCCTTTTCTTTAGTCAATTTTAACTGTTTAATTTTCTTTTTAACTGGACATTCTGGGCTGATATGACCTTTCTTGCCACAGTTATAACATTCAATTTCTTTATTATCTTTATTATCTTTTTTCCCCGATTTTTGCTTATAAGTTTTCTGCTTATAAGATTTCTTAGGGTTTTTTCTAGATTTTCCATAATGTTCTGGTTTTGGAAAATTTTTCTTACTATGTTTGTAGTGAGATTTACTCCTGCTATAAGGTCTCTGTGATTTGTGTTTTTTGCTACTAGATGGTGCTACTGAAGGGAGACCATATTGGTCACAAAAATCACTCATTTCATACTTAGTCTTTTTCTTATCATCTTTTAATTGTTTACTAATTTTCATATCAATACACATTCTCATTCCTTCCTTTTGAATGGTACTGATAAGGTCACCATAGGTTAATTGGTCATATTCAATGACTCATGTTTCTTTGCTAAGTGCTTCCCTAATTTTGTGTGCAAATAGATTAGGTAAGCCATTTACAAATTTCTCTTTCCAAAAAGATTTATTGCAGTCTGGTCTGAGCATTACTCTTGAAATGAATACATCTTTGTACCATCTAAAATCACTAAGCGTTGGACACCTTAGGTTGCTTAACTGATCATGTATTCTTGCTTCAATGTTGCTAGGTTTTCCTACAAAATGTTTGATTATGGTAAAGATGAGGGTATTAATCCCATCTAATTTTGCTCTTCCAATTCTTTCATAAAAAATTGGCATATTTTCATCATCTAATTCAACAACATATTTGATGCTGTCTCTTGCTTCTTGGTTAAGGTAGTTATCCCACCAATTTCTTAACAATCATGTGAACCCAGAAGTAATTAAGTCAACTATTTCTGGTTTAGTATTATCAAGATTGTTAACATAACTGTTGATAACCATGGACATATGGTTGATTTTGTTAAGAATTTCCTGTTCACTCAATCCATCTATGTTCCATTCATAGAGTTTATTGGATTGTACTGAAAATTGGTTGCTAATGTTTTTTTCTTCAAATTGGAGGTCAGGCGGTGTTGGCCTTGAATACCAATTTTTTGTTGTACTGGTTGGATTCACTTTTGAAAAAGTTAGTTTGTTAATATGTTGATTCTCAAATTGTTCTTCTAACTCTTTGATTTCAGAATCAGTAGAACTTTCTGTATTACTAGTTTCAGATGTTTCATTCTGATTGATAGTAGTTACTTGAGATGATTCTGCTTTAGGTTCTATTTTACTGATGATTTCTTCAATTTTTTGAAGTCTTTTACTATCAGCAGTTGTTAATCCTAATTTGCTTCTGTCTTCAGGTAACTGGATTAGAGCTTTCTCTAATTTTTTACTTGAAGATGGTCTGATTTCATCAATTTTAGTTTCTATCTTATCTAGCTGTTTACCAATGGTTATTAAACTCTGATTGGTGAAATTATTTTGCTCAATAATTCTTTTTTCAGATTCATTTATTGGTAGCTTAAAGGGTGAAGCTTTTACTTCAAATTCCTTATGGCTAATTAGAATTGTCTCTGCTGGAGGATGACTAGAAGACACCGTTGTGGTCTCTCCTGTTTTCCATCTTTGATTTGTTACTACATTAACTTCTTTGTAATGGTTTTCTAAGTAGTCAAAAAATAAGATTTCATATCTTATTTCCAGCATAAACTTAGTCCATTTTTCAATTATTTCCCTATGTTGTCTAGCATTATATTTTGCATTATATTGTTGTCTTTTGGATTTATTTTCCTTAGACTTGTATCCTTTATGCAAATCTTCAAAATTAATTATAAAGATTCCATTAGTTTTACTTATTGTAAGTAACTGCTTATTTACTGGATGATTGCTCTCTAAATCTGAAGCAGTAGGAGATGGTGTAAAATCGTCTTCTTCTTCTTCTTCTTTAGATTGTGCTGGTGGAGCATTGGTTTGTGAGGTGTAGTATGGTTTACTAATTTGGGAAGATGAATTATCAATCCCTTTTAACTTAAATCTTCTTTCCAACTCATTTGCTAAATCTTTATCTCTTCTAGTTATACTAGTGTATGATTCAAATTTTCTTCCTTCATTAATTTTTATTGGTTTGGAGGAATTGATGATAGACTAGACCTATGAGATCTTGTGCTATCAAAGGAGATTCTTACTGATCCATCAAGAAACTGCTGGATATTTTCTAAGTTTGTTGTGGTGTTTTCACTATTTTTATTGTAACTTTCATTTTCAACTGTCCAAGATTCTGGTAGTTGAACATCTTTCCATAGAAGTCTTTTAGGGACTTGGATATTTGATTCACTAGTACTACTTTGTATTAATAAAGTGCTATCTTTAGGACTTTTCTTTAATGCATGCACATTCAGGTTTGTGGTAATGCATTTATAGTCAATCCTATAGATTAGTACTAGGGATTGTGTTTCTTTTACTAATTTGGTAATTTCTCCTGAGAGTTTTATGCCTAGTGTTAAAGCCATTTTGGTATCAGAGCCATTTGACGGCCTGGATAGTTAACCTTGAGTTATATTTGAATCGTCTTACTTGTTTTAAATCTCTCATGCTTCAATTAGTAAATTTCTTTTAAGACTTATCTACCCTTGTCACCCAGTCTTTGAAACCTAATAGAGAGTCTAGATCCTAGTGTAAGTCCTAGTGAGAGGCAGAATAGGGGAAGAAGACACTTAATCTATAAGGAATATAAGAGGGGTATGTACAATGGTGTAAGAACTTACAATTAATTTACAAAGTTGAAAATTTTTAGATTTAAAAATGAGTAGATTATTCAGATCTAATTCTATGGCTAGCTCATTTAGATCTTCATTAAATACTATACCAAATATAGTAAATGAAGAATAACATGAATATCATGAGTCTCGAGTAGATTGAAGTGGATGGAACATCCCAAAGGTCCCCCACAGCGAAATCTACAAGTCTAGTTGGCTCCAAACAACCTTTAAATATGAATTACGGGTAAAAACAATTGAGCAAGTTTATGCCTTAACCAAGGATGAAGAAATTTGTCAACTACTTAGTAAAGAGGCAATTAAAAGACATAGTTCAAAAGGATATAATTTTATCCACCTTGGTCTGGTCCAAGTAGCAATAAAACCATTAATCCAAACTGGTAAAAATGCAGCAGTTCTATTATCCCTAAGAGATGCTAGATTCATAAATTATGAACTCAGTGTCTTAGGAATAATGGAAGCTGGTCTCCATAACGGACCAGTATATTTCAATTGCTTTCCAGACTTTACTCTAAGTCTAGATATATATATTAGAGATAATTCGTGTTTGAAGTCACGATAGAATGTGAATGATTTTGAAAGGAATGTTGATAGCCGTTGGATACGTCTTTTTTAAACTGTTAAATAGACTTATTGAAACTTATTCTATTATATATCATAAATATACAGATAAATTATTTGGGACCCACTCGCGGCTGCTCGAGAAGGCTTGTTGGCTGTGTGGTGAACTGATTCTTATAAGTATAAAGAGACCACATTTTAGGTTTTGTATTGTTTTTTTTTTTTTTTTTTTAATGTGGTCTTGTTTTCATGAAGTCACCATCCAAACACTACCAAACAGAAAATCCAACCAAATAAGATACAAAAGATGGGTTGTTAGAGCTCATGGGGTCAACAATGCACTCCAGTGAGCCTTTGGCTGCATTGGGTTTGTCATTCTAGTGATTTTTTTTTCATAGATGTTTTCTACTTGGGCAGTCCTATATTTAGATCAAAACAAAAGACCATGCAGTCCTATATTGTTTTGTATGTATCTTTTTGGTGGAACTCATAAGATCTAAATTGTATTTCCTGGATTTGTTTCTTATAGGTAGTGATGATACCAAAAATTAGTTAACATTGAGCTCGGACTTCTTATCTCGGATCTCTCTGCTCATGAACTTTAGCTTGGGAGGCGCCAGGTAAGAATCATCATCGATGTGATCCTCGTGCACATAGTGACAATAGCAGCTCACACCTTTCCGAAGGTCACATCACGCCTAGGGAATATAACTTCTAGCGGCCAAATATTTTGGCACATGGAACGTAACAGTCTCAAGGGAATCACGCTGATTACTCAAGCATAACATTGATTACGGGAAGATCGCAAAGATCACACAAGGCAACTGCATACTATAAATAGGGATCAAATCCCTCGCATTGGAAGGAATCAAAAAAGCATATGTGTTATTACTTTGTGTAATTCTATAATCTTCCTCTCTCAAGTAATATAAAATTCTCTAAGAGCAAGAGACTTCATTAGAGTGGACTAGCCAAGTTTTCGAGCTGGTGAACCGCTATAAATTCTCTGTCTACTGATCTTTATTTGTAGCTAATTAACCCCAAGAGCCCAGAAACTTTGACTGAATATCCCAGTAAACCTCCCATCAGTATCCGTAACAAGATTTTCAAATCGTTTATCTTTGTTCAATCGTGTAGAACACACCATCAGGTAGAGAGGCTATGGTATTCGCAAAAATAATTTTAGTACCGCCGATATTAAATAGTTGTTTTTAAATGTTTGTTTGATGTACTTGTAGATTTGAAAATAATAAAATTAAATATTAAAATGTGCAAACTTTAAGTGTCACGTATTTATTGGATGAAAAGTAAAAGTTTAGTACCGAATTAGCAATTTTTTCAGTATTGTAGTTATTTTTTGGGGGGATAGACGATAATTTTCCTGTATCGGTATCATGGTTGGATCCTCATTCTTAAATATTTTGTGGTTTGAGGAACAATCTTATATTGTAATTTTAACTTAAGCCAAATCCCAACAATTTTCACAACCCTAAAACTCTAATATGTTTAATTTTCACAACAGTCACATCCCAATTACGACTATACCAGGGAGATCGAATTTTGACATCAACAAATTTACTTTAACACACAAGTACATAGATGAAAGGTAGAAAAAAAAACTCATATTGCCTGGGTTCCTCGGTCTGGTATTCTGCACCTCGCGTTCATGATATCTTCCGTTCAAGGAATCAAAGTTCCTAAGTAGAACATAGAGTTTTGATACCAAACTAGGGCCGGCCCTACTATAAAGCCATCAAAGCCTAGGCTTTAGGTTCCATCTTTTAGTTAAGCCCCATTTTTTTGTAATTATAACCACTAGCTTAAATAAAAAAAATTAATTTTATAAAAATTAAGCCCAACAATAAAATTAAAGTTAGATTTAAATTGAATAGTTTGGGCCTATTTCTCCAACCCATGACACGAAAAAATATCATAAGATTTAAATAAAGTAACAGTAAAAAGTGAATTTTTCAACATTTTCACTCAACCACACTCTATTTGTGTGCACGGTAAAAGAGTTTGGAAGTCTAACAGATTCTCACTTTCACTTTATCTATCTCTCTCTCTCTCGCTAGCTAACAAAGGGCAACTGATTTACCTTTTTTTTTTTTTTTTTATCATCTGCCTTTGTTTGTTTATTTGTTGTTTTAATAAACCATAAAATTTTTAAAGTCTATAATCCTCTTTTAGCACTATCACTTTAAGTCTGGGTAGTGGGCATCTCAAAAAGTGAGAATAATAAATTTTAAATAAAATATTATTTTTAAAAATAGAAGACATCTTTTTTATTTATCGACCCTAAAATGTCACAGGCTGCCCATTTACCAAACTGTCAAGCCGTCCCATTTGGAATTACACTATGGGGTAAATATAACTTTTAGAAGGAAGACAACTCAAGAAGTCATTGTTTGGTTTGGCATTTGGGGCCCGGGATAGACCCAAGATGAACAGTGGCAGTCATGTCATGTTCATGGAGTGAATATATATATCCCACAGGGGAGGTGGGTTAAATTAGGTGGATTATGGGCCAACTTGATTACATTCTAAAAGGACTACTTTATCCTTGAAAATATAATTTTTGAGGGAGTAAATTGGTATTTTGATCCTTTTTTCCAGCTCAATAACTTAAACATTTACAAACAAAAGGTTGAATAAATAAAATTTGGTGCATTTTGAGTCGGCTAGACATTTCAACAATTAGGATCTGTTTGGTATGTGGGTTTGGGAATATGGGTTGGGGAATAAACTCCCTTAAACTTATGTTTGGCAAATACACATCTAACCCAGGGTTAGAAATCCAACCCAGTTTGGGCCTAGTCATGAAACACAAGTTCATGAGTTTCATGAAACCCATGGGAGAGGGGTGGGTTTCATATGTGGGTTAATGAGTTTAACATCCAAATGACATTTATACCTCTCATATACCAAACATGCTCTAATTGGTTAAAGGGCACAATAGTTATTTATATACAAATATATTTTCATAATAATCATATATCTTTACGCATACCAAACATGGGTATGAACAAAATTAAATGTTGAATCCCATCTTTGAATCACGTCTTTGGATTTAGATGAGTTTGAAACGGATACATTTTTGTCATTATCCCACATCCAAAGAATAATAGAGAAACTAGGGATGGAAAAGGCTTGCATTGTCTAATTCGGATTGCACTCATTTAACCTATTGTCACGCCAAACATGGGATTGGATGATTTACAAAACTATTCAAGTAACTTGAATCCTGAACCCTCCAACATATTTTCTTTTCTAATTTTATTCTTGACGATATCCAGAAAATAGCACCTCTAGACTGTAGCAGTCTGATAAGAGGAATTGGGTTAGCTTGAAGCCATAGGGTGAAGACTTTCCAAAGTTCAAAGCCCAGGTTGGTCTAGGACGACCACATGGAGAACTGTGCAAGTCGCCCTATAGAAACCTCGGAGAGGATTAGCGTCTTGAGACCAGGAAAACTGATTGAACCGACGTCCTTACAAACAAGCTAACCTCAACAAGAGAGCTCATACTGAAGCACACTCAACAGATGACAGACTTCACAAATAGCATATAAGATTATCATGTGTCCATACCAAATGACAAGTCATCTTGCTAGAACAGTATGTTATAGAAAGTTACGTCACTCCTAGAGAATGTAGTCTCTAACGGCATGAAAAATATAGATTCATATGGCCTAAATATACCCTCAACAAAATCCTGACAAACTAAAGGACTACTCGATGGTGATAGCATCGACACTTACAAGTACTAAGGCCCTTACTTGTGAGAGGGGAGGAAAAATACACTTTAACCAATCCTTCTTCTCTAAGAAATATACAAACTTCCCATGAGTAAGAAACTTCATTAGAGTAGACTAGTCAATCTTCTTAACTGGTGAACCACTGAAATTCTTATATTCTTTGGTATCCCTATCTCAATCTTATTCTCTGTTTTATCTTAATGCTTGCTAGATCCTCCTAGCTCCATCTCAAATTAATCACTTATCTTCACACACTCATCAAAATAATACCACCAAACATTGAACTCCTCAGTTCAAGTACCCGGCTCATACTCTGAAACCAAACATCATCAATTCTCTTTTTAGCGGATTATCCATTATTAATAAATAATGGACTCACTTTTATATAATAAGTCAAACTAAAATGCACGATATCTGATCTATCGAGAGAGAATTTTTTTAAAAAATATATATTAAATAAAATCTAACTTATCCGACCCAAACAAGACATCCAGACATGCCAACAAGGAATGGCGACATATTGAACAAGTGGTTTTAGCTTGTGAAATAGTGACTAGCTCTACTCAGGGGCGGCCCAACGTAAATGGATTCCTAGGCAAAAACTTTATACAGGGTCATATTAATATTTCATGTATTAATATATATATATTATTTTTAATTATAATAAATTAATTTTTATTTATTTACAAATTATTTTTCTTACTTATGAAATGCAAAAATATTGATCAAGTTCTTATATTCAAGTTTTGATAATAATTTTTTCTCAATAGATAATATAGCTAATTCATTTAATTTTTTCTCAATAGTAACTTTGGACCTAACATAACTAGATATTAATTGGGCTCTTAAAATTTGATTTTGGACCTAACATAACTAGACTTGATTAGGCTCTTAAAATTTGAGACCCTAAAATTTTAAGGGTTTTTTAGGTGTGGATATAATTTCTTAGACTTATTTTAGGCAAAAGTGTATGGATAAGTTGTTTATTCAATTAAGTACAATTTTTATAAAACTTTTTGTGTTTAGGTACAAAATTCAAATGAATTAAAATCCTTTTTACCTAAACACCCTTCCTTAATTTATGCATTCTTAATTGACAGTTATATATCTAATCAAATATGTAAAGATTTCATTAGATTCTTTCACTACCTATCCCCTATTTTCTCTCCATCTCTCTCTCTCTCTCTCTTTCCCCTTTACTTTCCCTATCTCTCCCATATTTTCTCTCTATATCTATCATTGATAATTTATTTTATTTTCAAATATGTAAAGATTTGATTTATTTTTTCATCTCTCTCCCTTTATTTTCTGTAACCATTTCGCTCTCTCCCTATTTTCTCTCTTTATTTATATCAACATAATTACACTAATCAGTTACAATTGTCTTATAATACACCAAACAGTTATTCATGCATTCTAATAAACCAAACAGTTACACCAAACAATTACACAAATTTATAATATCAACTCAATTTGTCATTCAGTTGTTTACATAAACTTAATAGTTGCACTATTTAGTATCGCGACATCGTTACACCAATCATATATATCAAATTTAGTATAATGATAAAGTTTTTTGTGTAATGATAAACCTAATTTGGTGTATATAATTGATGTAATCATGTCGTGATACTAAATGATGTAACTCTTTGATTTATGTAAATAACAAAATGACAAATTGAGTTGGTGTTGTAATTTTGTATAATTGTTTAGTATAACTATTTAGTTTATTATAACACATGAGTAACTGTTTAGTGTATTATAGGGTAATTGTAACTAATTGGTGTAATTGATTAGTATAATTGTGTTGTGTAACATTGATATAAGGAGAGAGAAAAATGGAGAGAATAAGGAAATAAGGAGAGAAGGAGTGAGAGAGATGAAAAAATTAAATTAAATCTTTACATATTTAAAAAAAATTTATCAATATGAGAGAGAGAGAGAGAGAGATATAGAGAAAATAGGAAAGAGAGAGTGAAAGAGTAATGAAGAGAGAGGAGAGAGAGTAATGGAGTAATAAATATCATTTTAGTCTTTTTTTCAAAAGAGAGAGAGTAATGGAGTAATAAATACCCTTTTAGTCTTTTTTCAAAAAAATGCACTTAGAGCAAAATAAATTTTTTTAATGTAGTTTAGCTAAAATAAGTCTAAATTTTTGTACCGGCTTCTAAATTACCCATCTTTTAAATTCTATTTAAAATTTAAAAAAAAAAAAGAATTTAGGCTTAATACACTAAAAGGATAAAATATTTGGGGCCCTCCAAAACTTGGGGCTCTAGGCAGCCATGGCCTATGCCTAGGGCCGGCCCTGACTCTACTCCTCAGTAGATGACACAAAAGCCCCCATTTTTAGTCAGAAAATTCCTTTGTGAGTGAACCAAAAGCTAAGATCAAGGTGGAGCCCATTGGAAGAGACATTGATTAGACTCTTAAAATTTGAGACCCTAAAATTTTAAATTTTATTTAAAATTTAAAAAATAAAAGAATTTAGGCTTAATACACTAAAAAAATAAAATATTTGGGGCCCTCCAAAACTTGGGGCTCTAGGCAGGCAGCCATGGCCTATGCCTAGGGCCGGCCCTGGCTCTACTCCTCACTAGATGACACAAAAGCCCCAATTTTAGTCAGAAAATTCCTTTGTGAGTGAACCAAAAGCTAAGATCAAGGTGGAGCCCATTGGAAGAGATATTAAAATAATGCATTATTGAAAGATTTTCTTACACCAGTTGCTCTCAGTCGTAATAGGGACAAGATATAAAATTCAGACGACTTAACTTTGAATCTCGACAATTTATTGAAACTCGACCATGAGAGATAAATTCTTAATGAATATCTTAGTCTTGACGTAGATAGCCAGCCTTTGACCAGACAGGAAAAATAATTAATTGAGGTACATATAAACTACCTCAGATACCCTGATCATTAAAAAAAATCGACTTACATATAATAAATTTCACTCGAATAAGAGAAATTATAAAAACAAATAATAATAATATTAGAATAAATCCGAATCCCGACGCGTGAGCTGATCTCTTGATGGCCTGTTCATATTAAACTATAGTAATTGTCGAAAATGTAAGTAAACTTGAGCAGAGGGGGGTGTCAACGTATTTAAATCAAGACAGCAATTTTACTAAGACTAATAAAATAAGGCATAGTTACAGTGGAATAAAGATAACTCATAAAAAAAAACAACTGTCAGAAAAATGTGAAGTAGATTTGGTGAATTGTGTTATACAACTCATTAGTGTCATTATTTTAGGACATCACGTCAATTATGTTAATTAATTAAAGAATCAAATTTAGACACAGATTGGTTATCTCGAAAGATCAAATTATAGTTTGGTAAGATTGAGATTCAACCATTATTTATTTACATACCCTACGTTGACTCTGTCAGTCTTGACAGACTAGAGGTTGAGAGCCACCACACAGAGAGAGAGAGAGAGAGAGAGTTCAGCAGAAGAGCCAACAAATAAAATACATTTCACAGCGAACAAATAAATAAAAATATTGGGTTCGTTTGGTAGACGTATTATGAAGGAATTAAATATTAGATTATTCTATTTTTTATTTAATCGGGCATAATATTTTGTTTGATAACAAATTTGATACCGTATTAATTTCAAAAACGTATACTAATTGTATATATTTTATACGTTAAACCTGTATTATGTAGGTATTTTAATACCACCAAAAGATGTGGTATTATAATACAACTCAAACGTATTATTTTACACATTTACCATTATAACTCCATAACTGATAAAATCAAACTGTCATCAATGTAACAAACACTGATTGAGGATATTTTTGTTAATTCAACATTAATATGATAAAATAATTTCTTAACTAAACAATCGATTGGATTAAATAATTCTCCAACGTTTATGTTGTGTATTACTAAATACTAGATTAAATTACATATTGTTCTAATACTCTATTTAGCCTTGTCTTTTGTCCTTCTGTATTGTATTAGATCGGATTATTTTATCTAATCCATCAATTTCTAATACGACAACCAAACGAGCCCATTATGTAATATAATTAGGTATCCTGTACCTGAAGGTCCGGTATAAAGTAAGTGAAAAGTAATAAATTTGAAACGAGAAATTCAATGTAAATAGTTTTGAGAAAAATATTTGTGGTCGTTGAATGACTTTATTTGAAATTGTCGAATAAATTTATTAATGTATGTTGAATTTTATATTATAAATTATAGATTACCGTTTTTCTAAAGATATACGAATCTTCCACGCTCGTGTGACGCAAGGAGGTGACCATATTATATTACTAGTTATTGTCTGTGCTTGAATGCACAGAGTAATAAAAAATAGTAAACAATAAACATATTTGTATTCATATCCAAAATCAAATCACAAACATAAAGAAGAAATAAAAGAATTTAAGTATCGGTTTGTAGTGGGGGTGAGAGGTGGTGGGCGACAGTGGTGGTGGTAGGAGACGGTGATGGTTGTGGTGGGTGACAATGACCGTGGTGACAGTGGTGGTGGTGGCGGCAGCGACGACGATGAATGGTGGTGGTGGTGGGGGTAGTGGCGGCGATGGCGGTGGTAGTGGCGGCAGCGGTGGTGGTGGTGGTGGTGGGGCGGCGGTGGCGGTGGTGGTAGTGATGGCGGTGGCGGCGGCGGCGACGGCGACGACGATGGTGGTGGTGGTGGTGGCGGTGGCGGCGACTGTAGTGGCGGTGGCAGTGGTGGTGGCGGTGGTGGAGATTGTGGTGGGGCGGTTTCAAACACTATTTTTTTTTTTAAAATATTTATGAGAAATAATTTATAGTAGTATTTTTAAAAAGTCACTCCAAACACATTTTTAGGGGCCTATTTTTCCTATTAAATTTAGGGTGTTAATATTAGCCGTTAGATTAACTTTAAAGTAAAATTTAAAGTGATCTCAACCGCGAATAGCAAAAATCATTTTGTTTATCTTTTGCGATTTGAATTGTAAGTTATTTTATTATATAGATTTTGTTGGTAACGGCTAGCTCTCACAACCATGTGCCTTTGATTTATGTTTGTTGTCATCTTCTAAAAGATTTATGTTTGTTTTTTAAACCTCGAAACATATAATAACCATTTACGAATTCACATGAATCTTTAATTTCGAATTTTGTGCAATGGGAGATTTTAAATTTTAGGTATACTAAAGTGAGCACAAGAAACAAAGTAAAAAAAAAAAAAAAAAAACTTTCACATTGAACAACGTACCTTACACTAAATTGATCTATTCTCGAGTATAACGAGTTGGGTCTGATAAATTGAATAAATTTTAATGAAAAATGATTTAGACTCAATACAAACTAAGCACGACACAACATGATTTATTATCAATCTTATTGTGAGGTTTAAGATATATCAAGTATATATAATCTTATTAAGCATCTAGAGTTTTTGTTCATGATTCGAACTCGTAATAATTACATAGTTTAGAACCAAAAAAAATAATCATCCTTACAGCCAAGTGGAGAAAGGTGACAAATGGTAACACAAAGTCCTAACCTATTTTTTGGCCGGCAGAATTAAGCAAAGATGCTACCATCAACGTGGGGACATGTGACATACAAAGCTTTGTTGGTACGTCGTCTTCGTCTAACACAGAAACCAACTAATATGTTTAAAAAAAAAGGGTGAATTACATTTTATACCCTAAAAAATTTTAAGATTCTCATTTTGTACACTCAAATATTAAATTTTTCATTTTACACATTAAATGTATTAAAATTGTTGTAATGTGACATTCTGCTAGCTTTCCGTTAGTTTTTTCATCAATGTCAATGGATTGATTTTTGACAGAAAAAATAGTGGCCTTGTGCGATTTTCTGTATCTTTATTTGCTCAATAGTCAGTTAGGTTTATCTTTATTTAATCACACTTTTGTCCACTTTGAAGTATATTTTTTAACTGAGTAAATTTTACATACAATAAACAATGTCATTGTCAGTTGTCACCTTGAAGAACTAAGTAATTTTTTAATGAAAAGACTTATCAAGGAATTGTAAAGAAACAATGATGTGATACAAATTCACATTTAGGGTGAAAAGTACTGAAAGTAGGAGTACTTTTTTTTTTATGGTCAATAAGTATAAGTTAGATAGGTTGCATGGGTTGATAGAACAATTCAAACTTTTACTCCAGTTATTAAATTCTCGATCCATCCATTTTGATCTAAACATGACTTCAACCCTAATGATTTTAATATGGGAGCTGTACATTCCTAAATTCTCAAATGTAGACTTGTCTATAGTGGAGGTTACAATCATGATCGTTTCGTTCACGTCACTTTATTTAATTTACCCTTAGAGATAGCCATACTTGTTTGACAAAATCAACACCCTCCTTCTCAATGGTGTCGGACCAGAAAATAAAGTTATAATAAATTTTGTCCACGCTCATGATTCAGCCATCACATGATAATTTTGATGATGCATAAAAATAAATTTATGCACCACATATCAAGTAATTAATATAGGTAATAAGTGTAATAAATATAAAGATGAAATCAACGCAAACAACACACAGATATAAAGTGGTTCGGTCAGTGTGACCTACTCCACTTTGAAGGCGGCAACGGTGGCCATAAGACTTTATTGATAAAGTAGTAGATGAGAGGGAGAGAGAGCAAGAGTAAGTTCTAGGTGTTGAGAGATAGATGTGTGAGATATGTAGAGATGTGTCCCTCATGTGTAAAGAGTTTACAATTTATAGACACAGAGTCTTAGTTGGGGCGGTGGCATGAAGGGATAAGTGACTATTCTTTCGGAGAGGATAACTATAAAGATATGTACAATTAAAGATAGGTGTGATATTTGAGAGTGACTATCCCAGTGACTATCCCTGAACTTTGGACTGGGCCGAATCTTTGAACTGGGCTTGACTTGCTTTGTAGCTAATTTGGGCTTACTCCATGAATTGGGTCTGGACTCAGCTGGATCTGAGCTCATCATTTTCCCCCCATACCCCAAGCCCCAGTTGTGACAAAAATGGGGGTTGAAGGCATGAGTGAGTTCCTCGTTGGGGCAGACCGGGTGCCTTATTCCCCACGGGAATTTCTTCAGCTTTCTATCGTTTTGGTTTGCGAAGCTTCCTCTCTTCATTTGATAACACCATTGTTGGGCAACCATTGTAGTGGCACCCAATCTCACCTGTTAGGTTTCCCATTAGACCCAGCAGCCGAAGACCCCTTTTTCATTTAGGGCATGGCCTATTGGTCAGTATATATGTAACGTAAAAAAACTATCCATTTTTCCACCTTTTTATTACTCCCCTTGTCTCTAGGCTAAACAATCTTCCCATTCATAGATTACAGGGAGCTTTAAAGAAGGTAGAGATGAAGATTTTGTCGACAAGCAAGACTGCCACAAAGGGATCACAGGCGGAATCAGGTGCTGGGGTTACTTTGGCGAGGCTAGGCGAAGTCCAACCCACAGCAAAACCGGTGCCAATCATCAAGGGCGACGCTATGTCTAAAGGGGGGAACACCCAAGAGATCCAATCCAGTGCCCAAGGTCCAGAGAAGGCGATGCCCCAGGTGTAGAGAACGTAGGCAACGCGGGCGACGCTAGGCGTGGGCTAGGCACGCCCAGGCTAGGCAATGCCAGACGCAAGCTAGGCAGCGCTAGGGAGGCCAAGCTGGGTGAGAGCGAAGGTTGGGCGGTGCCGGGGATACCAGGCTGGGCACGGGCAACGGCGCCTATGGCGTGCTGAGTGGTGGGTCCGGCCTTTCCGACAGGTTGGATGCCGAAGGTGGTGTTGCCCTCACAGTGGGTGACTTAGGGGGCGTCCTTAACAATGGGGAATTGGGCAACGACATGGTGTTGATAGGGATCTACGAGTAGGCGTACTGAATAGTGAATACAGTGTCTTGGGTTTTGCCAAGGAGGGAGATCGTGACGCCTTTCGGCTAGGTCAGATGATCGTGCTCGCCCTTCGGCACATTAGTAATTCTAGCGCTTACTTGATATGTTGACTTCGCATCTGACATTGCTTCTGATCTTTGGTAGGCGCCTCTCCTGACAAAGGCGTGATGATGAATGCTCCACAGGATTCGCAGCTAGACAAGGGGTTCGCTGACGATGACGGTTCAAAGGTAACCTCTATCTTCAGCTCCATAGACTATGATGAGGACATTGCTTACATTGTGTCATCCTATTATATTTCCCCCACTGTCATGTGTCGCTGGGCCGAGGTGGAAGAGCCCACGTGCTTCGACTTTTCCGAGGAGATTGTTTTTAACAAGGACGTCCTAGAGGCGAGACTGAGGTTTCCCATACCTAGGTCCATCTTTCGGATTCTGGGTCACTTATCACTAGCTCCAGGGAGGTTGACTCCCAATGGTTGGAAGGTAATTCTGGCGTTCTTTGAGTTATGGCGGTTGGTTCATGGTGAGGGTGCTTCTCCCCCTTTTGAAGAATTCTTGGCCTCGTATGTGCTTCTGGATAATCCTACTCCTCATCAATGGTGGTACCGCTTTGCCCCGAGGTCGAGCAAATTGATCACGGGATTACCTTCGAATTGCCATAGTTGAAAATCTAGGTTCTTTTTTGCTGGAGGCGAGTGGGCTACTGAGGAAGACCGTGCTTTAGTGCCTTCGAGATGGGACACTACTCCGAATACAAAGCTAGGTAAAGGTTTTACTTTTGTTTTTATGTCTAAATGTCATGTCCTTCTTGTATCTCACTGCATGCTGGCTTTCCTTGTAGCTTTACCCATACTATATGTGGAGTAGGAGAGTATGCTCCAGGCTGTATGGGATTATCCTATTAAGGAGTACGCGGCCCTGATGTTAGCGGTGGGTCGCCCCAGAGCCTTCTCTGAGCAAAAGAGGAAAGGTATTTGATCATTCCAATAAGCTTTGATTGCGATACTGTAGGTTCTTTTTCTTATCCCAATTTCACAGGTTCGACTATTGATAGAGCGATGGTGGAGGCTCTTTATGTTTCTAGGGTGACGTCTTCCCCTCCTCCCAAGAGGGCGAAGGCCGATGCTCCTAGTGTCTCTCAGTGGTCTGAGGGCCACTCCATATCCCGGGAGGCTGGATCAGATGGTGCCCCTATTCTTTCTCAACACACAGCTCCTTCGAGTGTTGGGATTAGTCCGGCCACTACTTCGGGAGTTAAGAATCCTGTGCGGCCTTTCGTCGAGACTAGAGCTCCACGTTGTTGTCTTACTTCTAGCAGTGGGTCAGTGTCCATGCTACAAGACATGAATCTGGCCAATGAGCGGATTTGGGGGTTTTGTGACTGCCACGGATATCGTTGGCATTCGAGGTCCAGAGGGCATTATCAATGTCGTGATGGAGGGGTTTTTCATGGTATGTTTTTCTACTAAACTTTAATTTTGTACTCGCCTCATTTCCCTTATGTCCTGTTTTTTGAATGCTTGTAGGTAGCTACTGCTTTTCCCTATCGCTTTTTCAAAGATGATCAAGCTTGGAAAGGCATCTAGGGATCTGGAAAAAGAGAGGCAGACACGAGAGGTTGCTAAGGAACAGTTGAGGCTAGAGAGGTAGGCACGAGAGGCTGCCGATGAGTAGTTGAGGCTAGCTCACGAGAGAGCTGCACCTCTTAAGGTCGAGCTCTTGGCATCCTGCAAGAGGGCTGTGAAGCTGGACGTTGATAAGGAGACTACCTGCGCAATAGCAGAGTTAGAGTTGCGAGCGTCTTGCAAGAGGGCCGTAGAAGCTGAGGCCGAGCTACGTATAGCTCGAGAGAGGGCTGTCGTGGTAGAGGTTGACCTATGAGTAGCTCGTGAGAGAGCCAGCAGGGTAGAGGCTCATTGCATTGAGATGGGAGATGAGGAGTGAAGCTACTGAGAGGGCTGTTGCAGATGCTTTCATTGATGGTTATGAAGAGTTTAGGGGAAAGGCCTCAACAGCTTTTTCTGCTATTGATTTCTCTGGCTTCGTTCCATATGAGGCCCAAGGAACAGACGGTGATGGGGAGAGCCTTGATGAAAGCGGATCGAGGAGCAGTGAGTGATCGTCGGGAATATGACAACTTTTATCTTTTTGTCTACCTTATTGTTAGATCATGTTCTGACTTTCGTAAGTTGTTCACAAATTTTATAAAAAGAAAGAAAGACAATTCTTGACACAATAATCTTTGTAAAATTTTATTTCATAAAATAATAGATAATAAAATAAATCAACTGAAACAAGAAATAAAATGAGAGTTATGGCTTGTATCCCGATAGTACCTCTTCAGGTGTTCGGCGTCCCATGGATGGGCCAAGCCTTCCCCGTTTCCAGTGTGTTGTCATCCCTAGGATTAAACACTTCCACTTAGAGGGCCTCTTGGGGTTTCTTGACCCTCATAGAGGCCACATAGCATTCTCTGGCGGAGACTTGGTCTCCTCTGACTTCTCCAATCCCATAGAGGGTTGGGAAACAGAGAACAATGTGACAGGTGGACAACACTGCCCTTAAAGTATTGAGTGCAGGGCGTCTAAGGATGATGTTGTAGGCAGATGAACAGTCTAGCACTATGAAGTTCATCATGACGGTGGAGCTTCTTGGTATTGTCCCTATTGTGATTGGCAAGGTGATGGAACTCAAAGGATATGCCCTCTCACCCGGAAGTCTGATGAGGGGCATTCTAATGGGCTGCAGTCTTTTCCTGCCTAGATGAAGACTGTCATAGGCTGGAGCGAACAAGATGAAGTCCTTTTCGGCTAGAGGACTACTCGGATTGCAACTGTCCATCCAACCGCCGTTTCACTAGCTGGTTTTGCATTTTTCTTGGTCTCAATCCCATTTCATGGAATGCTAAGAAACACAACACAGTTTCCCACTCAAGCACAAAATCTAAATATTGCCAACTGGCTCACACACTAGCTAAAATTTCTTAGTTATGTTTCTTGTTCAAAGATTTTTGGATTTTTCTTCCAGCAGCTCCCCTCATTTGGTGTGATAACATAAGTTCAATTGCTTTGGCGTCAAATCCTGTGTTTCACGCACACATTAAACATATTAAGGTTGATTATCATTATGTTCGTGACATGGTTGTTAACAAAGAACTTGATTTTCGTTACATCCTTAAAATCGATCAAATGGCCGACATATGTACAAAAGGTCTTTCTTTCACCCAATTCCAGTCTCTCAAGGCCAAAGTCATGGTTTTCCCTCGACTCATCAGCTTGCGGGGGCGTGATAAACCAAGAGTTCACAACAACTCTCAAGATAGAAAAACTTTGGTTTTCAAATACATCAATAATTGCCACTTTGATTACTCCTTTCACAAACATGCCCAAAAGTTATGCATTCTTTTCATAAGTTAGGATAGAAGCTTCCAAAACGTTATTTATCAAATTTGATTCTTTGTCCTCACCATTGGACTTGTTAGGAGGCCTTTGGAATGAGCACGTGTGCTGGCTTGAAAGGGTCCCATCATTCTTAATTTTAAAATTTAAACGGAATATTTGGGACCCACTGGCGGCTGCTCGAGGAGACTCGTTGGCCGTTTGGTGAACTTGTTCGCCATTTTGGTTTTTTGCCATGTGGCCTCCTCTTCATGAAGTCACTTGAGACAAACACTACCTAATAACAATCCAACCAAATAACTTTAAACATTCTGGTTAGCCTCGTACTAAGTTGAAGAAACAGCTACTACAAGTACAATCCCCTCTTGAAATCTCACACTCACAAATTCAATGGTGTTTGGTGCTAACCTAAAGAGAATGCAATGAATAATAGAGAATATATGGAAAGAGAGAGCATATCCTTTGAATGACTTGTATGTTTGTAACAAAATGGGTACCATGATCACACCGACTTAGGAGAATAATTTATTCCTATAACATTCACCAACTACCTAAGTTGTGATCTATTTTTTTATTTAGACGAGAATCTTGATTCTGGTCCAATGACTCACCCTTTATTAACACATCCAAATTATTTGCCCAAAGAATTCAAAAAAGGAGAAAAACGGAAAAAATAAAAAAGCCTATGGGATGTTCTTCAACTACCCATGATTTGAATAGCATTATTTACACTAATTAGTTCGAAGTTAAGTCAAATACCAACGATTTCAAAATCTTGATCTAACAATCAATTTTTCTTGCAATAAAAAGAAGATTAAAGTAAAAACTATATCAGATCATATATGTCGATTAATAAACGCGATTTATTTCGATTGAACCAATAGTTTACAAGTTCTAAAATTACGTATTTGTTTCGAAATTATATTGACTGAGTTTGTATGTTTATAATTATGGGGATAGTTCAATATCAAACTGTCATTGCTATCGAATTCAGAATTAGATTATCGAGTAAATATAAGATCTCAAATTAGATTATCGAATAAAATGGGTGAATTTGTGTAAGGAATGGATTAGTTTTGAAAACCACTAATTTATCCTTGATAAAATAAATTGGGGAATTTTAATGCCTTTTGTCCTGGCCAACAATCTTATCATTCACAAACTTTGGATCGGATAGTATAAGGGGATCTCACACTATTACAATAATTTAACTTTGCAATTGGTGCATTTTGAGTAGTGGAAACAAGATCCGAAATTAATATGAAATTAGTGGATTAGGGTTAATCATTTTTTGATACAAACTTATAACTAATACGACATGTTAACATGAGTAATAAATAAGTCGGGTTAGTATCAAATACGAATAACATGGAATTAACATAATCCTTATACAAAAAGAGGATTTGTTTTCCTTATTTTTATTATTATATTTATTAAGTTAATTTTTAGTTTACACAAAAAAGTATGAGTGTGAGTTTGATTTAGAGATGATGTAGTATTAGACAAATTTTTTATTCACCGATTTTATGGGTCAACACGAACACGACACGAAAATAAATAAATTGAATCGATACAACACAATTAATTAAATGAGTTGAGTTCGAGTTGACTAATGTTCGACACAAATTCATAAATAACACGTTACGAACACGATCGACATAACACAATTGTCACCCCGAATTTTGACCCGGCCAAAGGACGAAAATGATATCCAGCAATGGATTGGATAGACTTGTATTGGATAATTGGGATCCCATTCATTTAGTCTAAGGGTTAATCGTAAATTGTACCCCGAAAGATTGTTCGTATCTCATTTTATACTCTCAAAGATTAAAAATCTCAAATTTCACCCTCAAAGATATAAATTTGTATCAATGTGGACCTGAAGCTAACATCAGTCAATTTGCCGTCTAAAATTAAATGGATAAATTACACGTAGAGCCCCTCATGTTAGTCACTCAATTACCTAGACCTTCACATTTAAAATATTACACTTACATCCCCTGAGAATTCAAATATAGCTAAAAATGTCTCCCAAATTGGACATCCAAATAATTCTGTCCAAGTGATGTGTTACATTGGATATAAATAACATTATATAAACACATGCATTATATTGGATATTCAAATAGTAAGCTTAATTTTGAATTTTAGAGTATAACGGACCCACAAAATAAAGGGTAGTATGAAAATTATAATTTGTTATTATGATGAAATCATGTTTTTTAACGGTTATATAAAAAAATGTCAACGACAAGGGATTATGTATTACACATGCACAAATGTCAGGAGGCGTAGCAGTAATATTCTAAATGTCAAGGGCTTCAAATGACAAATTTGAGCGGGTCTAGGTGTAACTTACCCAACTAGTTTTAGACGGTAAACTGACGATTGTTAGTTTTAGGTGCGCATTGATACAAATTTATATTTTTGAGGGTATAAATTAAAAATTTTCATCTTTAAGGATACAAATTAAAATTTAAAAGATCTTTCAAAGTGCAATTTGCAAGTAACCCTTAATCTAAAGCTGGGGCCAACACGGATTAGATGGATTTAGAAAGTTATTGTGCAAACTTATCTCATCGGTATGGAATGGGTTGTTGATAGTCCCATCCAATCCGACGTAAACAAATTATCCAAGCATGCCCAAATGGAATAGTCCCAAAATCCAATGACAGCACTGACCAAGGTGGTTTACTATACAAACCAAGCAACACTTTGCCTAAAGGAAAATGCTACCGAATTAAGGGACTTAATCTGGAGACTGGAGATGTAATCTATTATAGTTATTTGATGGAAAGTGAGTTTTATCTAATAATGTAACTCCATTAGATTCCAAATTAGCATGTTGATCTAATAACGACAATGAATTAAGTACAAATAAAATTACTCTTGATGAAATTCTACAAACCTCTTCAACGAATAAGGTTCGGACGAAGAAAGATATGCAACATCCAATAGATGAAAATTGTAGAGTAATAATAGACAGATCAAAAGAAGATCAAAAAATGAGTAAACATTTAATGCAGCAGTGATATCATAACATTGTCACGTGATATCACCATTCAATAATTAAATACTAAATATGTAAAGTGGACCCCAATTTACTAATTTATTACTTCTAGGTAGTTATTCTCTTACCTCGAGGGGTACTTATTAATTTGTGTATGGTTCACTTACTTATTTGTTAACATAGTATTAGATAGTGATATTACTTGTCAATGTTGGCATGGTATCACTGTTCCGTTAAATATTTTCTCCCAAAAATAAGGATTAAATGATGTAACATTACCATTACTGGTCCACTTTTACATATTCAAATTTAAATTTTATTCCATTAAGTAAAACGAGTAAATATTACACATGAGAAAGAATTGTACAAATTTTTTTTTAATATATTTAGAATTAATTTATTGATATAATTTATTACGGGCGATAGCAACAAGTCCAATGTTTAATGGGATTCACTGTTAATCCAACAGCTGTAATTAATTAAATCAATAAATTACATCGGAATAAGAACATTCATTGTAATAGGAGTCATTAGTGGCATGATTTTAGGACATCACATCAATTATCATACTTAGGTTTATAATTATATTTAGATTAAGATGATCATCTGGAAAGATCAAATCGTAATCTGTGAAGGTTGAGATTCAGACTATCTAACCAACGGAGAGAGAGAGAGAGAGAGGAGCTAGCAATTAAAATATAATTAACAGTGAACAACTAAATAAAAACATTATCTTATAATAATATATAATTAACATGTTCTAAGCATATCCGAATCTTTGTAAATCTTTGGGGTGTCGGTGTGACGCAATGACGTGACCATATTGTATTATATTTATGTTGGTAATGTGTAATTTTCATAATGACGTGTTTTTCCGATGTATGATTGACTAAGAGTAATCTGTGTCTGAATGTACAATATAACGTAAATCAATACGAATGGTTTTGAGAGAGATATTGGTAGTTGTTGGATGAGGTTATTTGAGATCGTCAAATAAACTTATTGAAATCTGTCATGTTTTATATTATAGATATAAATGTTTAAACCTCCATTGCATGTATAATTAATTATGAATCAGATGAATTGTGGTATTTCAAATTTTGTGCAATACGAGATTTGAGCTTAAGATGTATCAAAGTGAGCGGAGAAGTCTGCAGTACTCAAAAAAAAATAATAATGTGGTATAATTCCTTTACTATAGACTTTGTGATTTTTTTTTTTTACAATTTATTTACAACTTTAATGGTAATTTATACTCAATTCTAAAATATTTTTAAGACCAATCGTAAAATTATCAGAAAATTTTGCCCAAAAAAAATATAACTTAAATCTTAAAATTGTGACTTAACCTAAAAAATGTGTAATTTTTTTATTATAAATATAACCAAAAACTAATATCAAAATCCACAAAAATTATAAAATTTAAAATTATAATCTGCGCACTAATATTAGTTAATTTTAATATATTAAGTGATAAATAAGTGACCCGTTGAACATGTTAAAATTAAACACTAAATAAATCCGTTAAACATAACATAAAGTTTTAAAAAAAGAAATTACATGCTTAAGGACCCCACATGGCAAGTCGAGAATAACAAGACGATTTATAGTCATTTCTCTTTTTATTCATGACTCAAACTCATAATACCTTAATTGTAATTACCTAATTTAGACCCAAAAAATTAGGGAAAGTCTATGGTGCTGCCTTCGGTACCGTACCGTCACTTACTACTTTTATGGTAAAATTACAATTGAAAAGAGAGAAGTTACAACTGTTCAGAGGAAGTTCATGATCGATCAAGTGGACCATGATGGATCAAAAATACATAAGATCGATTATGGACTTTTCATGAACAGTTATAATTTCTCATTTTTGAGTTATAACTTGACCTTTAAAAATTATAATTTCGTTATTAATCTCAATCTATCATGATTGATTATGACCTTTAAAAGTTATAACTTATACCTCAAAAAAATTATAACTTAATTTTAAATAGTTGTAAATAGTTGTAAACTTATACCTCTTTTCGTACCGTAGCCTTTCCCAAAAAATTAATAATCTTTCGGGCCACGTGGACATGTGGGAAATGGTAAGAGAAAGTCGATTGGCCAGCAAAATTAAGCAAGGATACTACCATCCACGTGGGGACATGTGGCATACAACACAGTTAGTACGGCAAAGTCAGAAACCAACTAATACTTTTAGCTAAAAGAATGATGATTTTAATGGTAGTATGTAAACTTAATAGTAGTCGTCATCGCTTTCGAATCTTAAGCTTGTGTGTGTTTAAATCTCGTCGTCTTCTTTCGAATTTCATCGTTTTCCTCTCCTGCAATAATGTTTGACCACCATCGAGCATTATATCAATTGGTGAGAGATTGTTCTAGTTTACCCAAGGTCTCGAGTTCGAGTCTTGGGAACGCAGCTGCGTTCGGTAGGGAGAGTTTTGCCGCCCTTGTGGTCCCACCCGACTCGAATTCGGATTAGTCGGAGCTCAATGTGACTTTCGGATACCGGATGGTCTGACCAAAAAAAAAAATAACGTTTGACCCAAAAAATAAGTATACATCTAAAGCCTCCAATCAAAAAAATAAAAATATTTCTAGTACCCTTGTGCAATTTTTTGACTTTTCTTTATTCAATCATCTAGGTTTATCTTCAATTATTCACACTTTTGTCAACTTTTTACAATTGTCGTCGAAGTATTTTTTTCAATGGAGTAAATTTTAAGTAGAACCAGCATCATGGTCAGTTGTCACCTTAAGAAAATGACAGTAATTTTTTAACAATAAAACACAAAGACTTCTCCAGGCATATTGTTAAAAAACTATAGTATGATGCAAGGAAAAAAAAATCTGAAAGTGAAAATTTTAAATTGGAACTTATTGGCCCTTAGTATGATAATATTATTGAAACTAGGGTTGTAATTTAGTTTGGTTGGCCGGGTTTGACAGACTAACCCGACGAGTTTGATTTAAACTCGAGTAGTAATCTGAACTCGACTTGAGTGGAGATACATGCACCATATTTTTATGAATTATTACAACCATAACATGCTACGCATTAGAGTGCACGAATGTCGAGAGTTCACTTTTCATAGCAAGATTTATAGAATTTTTACTTAAACGTCGAAGAGAGTTGAATATATTCTTACCCTCGAAATTCTTTCTCTCATCTATTTTCATGAGTCGCCATTTTATCCCTTTGACCTAATGCTTAATCCCCTTCTATTTAGCTGAATTTTAATGGTCTCCTCCCAACCCAACTGCACCATCTATTTTCATTTATGTCTCAACTTCATGATGATATACAATTGTATCAATCATAAGGACCAAAAGATACACGATAGCTAAGAATTTAAGCATATCTACCAGTCAAGGTACGTAAGAGGATAAGTTGATTGGGGAGTCCAATAAGTATGCACCATTTGGTTTCATTATGAGGATTTCTTGTAGTTTCAAAATTTAGAATTGTCAAATTCACATGTAATCTGCCCACACTTGTAGAGAGAGAGAGAGAGAGAGAGTTTTTGTATTTTGGGCATAATTAGGTGAAGATGCCTTGCTTCTTCAGGTGGTAGTTGACACAAACACATTGGATTATTAGGAGAGAGGGGGAGAGAGAGAGATGGTCCTCTCATGAATTTGCATAACTCAAAAAGACTATACTCGGGTTGAAAAAAAAAAATTGATTATGTGAGATCTTCTCTAGTAAATTTTCTCTTCAATTAGTTTTTTGGCACATAATCCACCATACATTCAAGTGGGAGTATTATATATAAGTACGCCTCCCAGTCATTAACGGTGAATGATGTATCAAGAAGATAATTAAAAAGAAAGTGTATTGGAGAGGATCGGGATCCCTTGTTTCCAACTTCTCAATTATTCCAACCTCACTGTTAAAAAAATTCAAAGTCAAACTAATTACTAATAAAAAAATAGCAATGACCAATAAAAAAAAAAAGTGAAAGCAATTGCACCAAAAAAATAATATTCAATACTAACTATAAAAAAAATTTCCCAAGTTATAGATATTCAAACTCAAGCTAATCACTGACAAAAAAAATAACAAATCAAATATTTGAGTAATTTTATAGAATGAGAAAATATTTGAATGCTAAAAAAAAAATTCCGAGGTCGTAGTTATTCAAAACTAAGCTAATCGCCTATAAAAAAATATTCAAAGTCAAACTAATCAACAATAAAAAAAAAAACAAGTAAAACCAATTGCACCAAAAAAGCAAAAAAAACTAAAAGTCAAGCTAATCCCTAATAAAAAAAATAACAAGTGATACCAATTACACAAAAAAAAAAAAAAATTAAAGCCAAGCTAATCACTAATAAAAAATAACAAGTGATTGAGTTTATAATTATGTTGTGTTATTGGGTTGAAAGGTGACTGATGATAAATTCATACATTTTATTGCTTAAAAATTATAAATTTTATTAGGTTCCGTTAGTATTTAATTTTTTTTTTCGAGATATTTGTATGTGTGATGTTATTTTGGGGAGTTTTTGTACATTTTTGTGATAATTTTATTAATATGGAGGATATGATCGATAGTATATTTCGGGTCATTTTAAAAGAATTGGTATGAATGTTTTTGGACCATTTTTTTTTTTAAGCTAGACAATTACTTGAGATTTTTGTGTGTGTTATATAATGTCTTCACACACTGACAATGACTAATATACCAATAAATGAAATAATTGTCCAAGGTTTCACATGGATTGGATTAATTCCTAAATGAATCATTAGTGCCATGATTTTGGATCATTACATCGATTATGCTAATTGATTAAAGAATTTAAATTTAGGGAGAAGACTATGGTTCCAAATTCTGCAATTTTAATGGGTGTGTTTATAATTTTTATAGATCATTTTATAACAAAAAAATTTTACAACTTTTGTGAATAATTTATGACTTTTGTGGGTATTTTTATCATTTTTGTAGTAACTTACGATCAATCCTACTACTTTTGCGTTTTTACAAATTTTAGAATTGATTGCAAAGAACCACAAAAATAGTAAAAAAAAAATTATTACAAAAATGATAAAAATACCTAAGTTTAGATACAGATTGGTTATATTGAAAGATCAAATCATGATATGGGGAGATTGGGATTGAACCATTAATTGCATACCTAGGTCGACTTTGCCACAGAGAGAGAGAGAGAGAGAGAGAGAGAGAGAGAGAGCCAAATAGTTGCCTAAGCAGAAGAGCCAGCAAGTAAAATACAATTAACAGCTGAAAATGAATAAAAAATTAGGTTAAGTAATATAATTAAAATGTTGTAAGCATATTCGAATCAGTATTAAGTTTGAGGTGTCAGTTATTTATGCACTACTATGCCAGTGTGACGCAAGCAAGTGACCATAAATATATTTTGTTGGTAAGGGGTAATACTCACAATGACGTGGTTTTTTTGTTATTTCTATATGTTTGTTCTTTAAATCTCGATTGTATCTAATTAATTGTGAATTAGATGAATTGTTTGAAAATTACGGTGGACCAAAGTAAGCACATTAGAAAATGATAACATGTCCCATCATTGTGTGAGAGACATAATAATTTTAGACACAATTTATTAGCCAGTAATTTATTATATAAAGACGTTCATTTTTATATAATAATTAAATAATCTTATAACTTAGAAATGTAGCCGCGATATCTCTAAAACTTACTCAAATATGTCTGAAACTTGTCT
Organism: Ilex aquifolium; assembly: GCA_951799425.1. Taxonomy (NCBI): domain Eukaryota; kingdom Viridiplantae; phylum Streptophyta; class Magnoliopsida; order Aquifoliales; family Aquifoliaceae; genus Ilex; species Ilex aquifolium. The sequence continues at coordinate 14,120,623 of OX637397.1, read as the reverse complement.
AAAAATTTTAAAATAATAGTAGTTGCATCTAATTCCAAATTTAATTGGTAGGAACCCAATGGCTTGTGACCATTGGATGGACAGTGGACGTTATTAAATGTAAGGACTCACTATTAGATTTAATATCATAATGTATTAGGTCTCAATAATATTATTTGAAAATTAATAATTATTTAGGCAGTGGTCTATCTTAATCGATATCACAATAATAAGAAGGGCATAATTAAATATCTCTAACTTTTATTTTTAAAAAATATATATCTAATGTTAAAAAGAAATTGAGGATTGACACAATTAAATAAGTTTAACAATATAAAAAAAAAAATTTAAATATGTCTAAATTTTATTTAAAAAAATATATATCTAATGTAAAAAAAATAAAAATTTGAGGGTTGGCACGTCCAAGGGTGACTCCGCCCTTTAGTTTATACACTGATATGGTCAATCGGGTAACTTAAACACAACACATGCAATTTATTGATAGTCCTATTGTGAGGTTTAAGATGTATTGGACTCGTTTGGTAGACGTATTATGAGGGGATTAAATATTGGATTGTACTATTTTTTATTTAATCGGGCCTAATACTTTATTTGGTAAGCAAATTTGATACCGTATTAATTTAAAAAACGTATACTAATCGTATACTTATCGTATATTTTTTCTACGTTAGACCTGTATTATGGAGGTATTTTAATAGCACCAAAAGAGGTGGTATTATAATCCAACTCAAACGTATTATTTTACACATTTACCATTATAACCCCCCAACTGATAAAATCAAACTATCATCAATGTAACAAACACTAATTGAGGATATTTTTGTTAATTCAACATTAATACGATAAAATAATTTCTTAACCAAATAACCGATTGGATTAAATAATTACTATCCAACGTTTATTTTGTGTATTACTAAACACTAGATGAAATTACGTATTATTCTAATACTCTATTTAGTCTTGTCTTTTGTCTTTCTGTATTGTATTAGACCGGATTATTTTATTTAATCCATCTATTTCTAATATGGCAACCAAATGAACCCATTTTGTTAAAAAAATAAAAAGGGTGATTTGGTCATAGAAAAAAAAGAGGACTTTTGTGGCTGTTTAACTTAATAAATCCAATTAAAGCCTCACCGACAAGGAAAAAATAATAAAAAAAATGGTGGCCTTGTGCCATTTTTGACTCTTTCTTTGTTCAATGATTTAGGTTTATCTTTATTTAATCATACTTTTGTCCACTTTTTATGATTTTCTTCTAAACATATTTTTCAACAGAGTAAATTTTACGGAGAAGATTACGGTAACAAAAAAAATCGGTATCATACAACCTTTATAGGTATTTTTATAATTTTTGTAGATGTTTTTATCAATTTTTTGATAATGGTTTTTACCACTTTTGTTTAACTTGCATTGATCTTAACAGTAAAAATACTTACAAAAGTTATAAGTTTTTTTATTATAAAATGACCAATAAAAATTATAAAATTTGAAAGTATGGTACCAAATTTTTATTATTGGTATTCTAGTCTTCTCCAAATTTTACATACAACTAAAAATATCATTGTCATTGTTAGTTGTCACCTAAAGAAATTGAATTTTTTTAACGAAAAGACTTCTCAAGGAATTGTAAACAAACAATGATGTGATGCAAATTCACATCTAAGGTGCAAATTATTCAAACTAGGAGTTTTTTTTTTTTGTCCAATAAGCTAGGGGTATGTTTGTTTTGAGTTTTACTATGCATGATATTAAAAAATGTATTCCTTACATTTCCAATATTAATAGAAATTAGTATCGGTAATAGAAAGTATTTCAATCTTCTCATATGTTTGTTTGTTCAATAAGTATTATAGTAGGTCTCACAAACAACAATTTATTCTATCACATCTTGTATAACAAATATATAATTTTACTCTTAACATCATTCATTCCATTTCTCCGGTTGTGTAAGGCTTTTGTACAATGTTTGGTATAATACATGGTATGGCAATCCATACCCAAAAAATTTTCGATAATGTAAATAATCCACATAAAAAATAAAGAATTTGATGCTATGAATCGGTGAAACCGTAAGAAAAATTAAAAATTTTTTTTTTCAAAAACACAAGGAAAAAATTCAAAATAATTTTTTTTTAAAAAAAATTAAAAAAAACCTGGTGATACTGTATTCTTAAACATAATACAAGAAAAAAAATTCAAAATAACTTATTTTAAAAAAAATTTAAAAAAAAAACGGTGACACCATACGCTTAAACATAATACAAGAAAAAAATTTAAAATAATTTTTTTTAAAAAAATTAAAAAAAAATCGGTTACACCGTGTGTTTAAACATAATACAAGGAAAAAATTCAAAATAAATTTTAAAAAAAAAATAAAAAAAAAACTTGTGACATTGTACGTTTAAACATAATATATGAAAAAAAATTCAAAATAAATTTTTTATATGTGAACTCTACACAGGAGGGTATTTGTGTCATTTTCCTTCCTTGTACTGTTGGTGGATTTATACTAGCAAATAATGTCACCTGGTTGGTGGTATTCATTAAAGCCATGTACAAGAGTTAAAAACTGCTATACAAACCGGGTTGGTATTACAACCCGAAAAATAATACTGCACATAAAATGTCAAACAAATAAGATAATAGATGACCCCATATACTATTTACTCTATCTCACCACCTAATACCTCTTATATCCAGCAAACAAACATACCCTAGGAGTATAAGTTAGATAAGCTGAATGGGTTAAGAGACCAACTCAAACTTAACTCAAATAATAAAACTTCTCGATCAATCCAGATCTAAGCATGACTTCAACCATTGAGAAAGAAGAGAATAGATAACGAATATCAATTGTATATTTGTTTTGATATACTTTTTCATATACATTAGAAGGTGTATTTATAGTATAAGAGAATAGTGAAATATCCTAGTCTAATTGATGTAGGACAAACATATTTACATATACACATTAACATCCTCCCTCAAACTCAAGGTGGGATCTCAGATGTCAACTAAAGTTTGCAAACCAAATAACGGTGGTGACTAGGTGGATGAGCCTTTGTTAGGATATCAAACAGCTGATAAACCGAAGTAAGCAAAAAAAAGATGAAGAATGCCCTCCTATTGGTAATGACGCACAAAATGACAATCGATCTCGATGTGTTTTGTGCACTAATGAAAGATATCGTTATGACCAATCTAAATAGCACTGCAGTTGTCACAATAAAGAGGAGTACTAGACTGGTGAGGAACACCCATATCCTGTAGAAGCCAGCGAACCCAAAGGAGCTCGAAAGTAGTATTAGCAAGTAATCGATACTCAGCCTTAGTATTAAAACGAGCAACAACTGTTTGTTTCTTACCCCACCAAGATATAAGAGAGTCACCAAAAAAAAAAAAAAAAAACCAGTGGTAGACAGTCGGTCAATAGGGCCACCTACCCAATCAACATCAGAGTAAACCTGCAACGTCAAGGATAAGTGGGAGGAAAAATAAAGCCTATGGAACAAGGTGTCTTTCACATAGCATAAAATGTGAAGAACAGCTACATAGTGAATAGAACAGGGAGCAGACATATCTGGCTAACAAGATGCACAACATAGATAATATTCGACCTAGTAATAGTGAGATAAATTAGGCTCCTAACAAGCTGTCGGTAATATGTAGTATCTAGAAGAACCTCTCCATCAGTAGGATAGAGTTTGATGTTGGTCTTCAGGGGTAATCAGTCGTCTTACAATCAGTAAAATCAGCACGAGAGAGAAGATTAGAAGCATACTTGGCCTGGGTCAAATAGTAGTCATCAGAGAATTGAGACACCTCAAGTCCGAGAAAGTAACTGAGAGAAGCCAAGTCTTTTATCTTAAGGTGTTGACTCAAAAACCAATTAAGCTCATAAATGCTAGAAGTATAATCACCAGTAATGATCATATCATCAATATAAAGTAACAGAATAGTAATACCAGCATTAGTATGATGAGTAAAAAGAGTAGAATCATAAGGGCTAGAAATAAAGCCAAGTTGTGCGATAGTTGAGCTGAATTTGGAAAATCAGGCATGTAGAGCTTCCATAAGCCCATATAATGCACGTCGAAGATGACACACCTTACTAGGAGGATAAGGATACCCCCTGGGGAGGCTACATATAGACCTCCTCAGTTAAGTCATCATGTAAGAAGGCATTCTTCACATTAATCTGATATAGAGGCCATCGGCGTACAGAGGCTACCGCCAAGAGAGAGATAGAACAAAGGTAATGCGAGCAACAGAAGCAAATGTCTCCTCAAAGTCAATGTCATACTCCTGCGTAAAGCTCTTGGTTACTAGACGAGCTTTATATCATACCTCAAAACCATCAGAGTTGATTTTCCTCTTATATACCCATTTGTTCCCAACTACAGTCTTTTCAAGAGGCCAATCAACTAAATCCCAAGAATGAGTTTTATGAAGAGCATCAAGTTCTTTAGACATACTTTACTGCAAAAGAAGGTCATAACAGAGCCTCAAGATAATTGTGAAGTTCATGAAGTGTAGCAAGAGTGGAAAAACAATGATAATTACTAAGATGAATATGGGGAGCTTTACCAATGAGCCTTTGGTCCAATGGTACTCCTTGCCTTGTAAAAGCTTCGCTTTCTTGAGATCAAGAGTTCAAGCCCCCTTCCCCCCTCCCCCTCCCCCTCCCAAAAAAGAATATGGGGAGCTTTAACCCTATTGGAACGGCGAGCATCCAAAGTGGGGGAAGACTTAGGCGGATCGGATGAGATGACAGGATCAGTAGATGGTCCAAATTCGTGAGGAGCAATCATTGAGTTATCACCTGATGTGCTTACTGTACCTGCATCAAAAAGAAAATCTAGGAAAAGATCTACGGATGGATAAGTAAAAATAGGAGAATATGATGAAGTATCAGATGGGAACTGAGAAATACTAGTGCAGACCTTGTGTTTGAAAACTGAACATGTCGAGAGATTCAAAAATGTTTGGTTATGGGATCATAGCACCGATAACCCTTATGTTCAATTCTATAACCAAGAAAGCAATAGAGACAAGAACGAGGTTCAAGTTTTGTACGCTCGTGAAGTGGTAGTAAGACAAAACAAGCACAACCACAAACTTTTAAAAGAGAATAATTGAGTACCATTCTATAGAGAAATTCATAGGGAGAATTAGAGATAGTAGGAGATGGAACCCAATTGATAGTGTAAAGAGCGGTAAGGGCAACTTATCCCCAAAAATATTCGGGGAGAAAGACAAAGAAAATGAGAGAACGGACGGTGTCAAGAATATGATGATGCTTACGTTCTGTATGGCAATTCTATTAGGAGATGTAAGGACATGATCGATGAGACAAGGTGCCATCCTATTTATGTTCTTAAATGAATGAGGTAGCCTTTTACTCTATAGCATTATCGGAACGAAAGATTTTAATAGTTCGATCAAACTAAGTTTTGATCATCTACTTAAATTCATGAAAAATATTAAATAACTCAGAGCGATCATGCAAAAGATAAAGTCATGTGTATCGTGTATAATCATTAATAAAGATTACAAGATAACGAAATCCACCCTTAGTGGAAACGGGAGTAGGTCCCCAAATATTAGAATGAACCAAATCAAAAGGTGCAGAAGACAAAGAATCACTTCTATTAAAAGGTAAAGCTTTCGGCTTACCCAATTAACAAGACACACAATCAAACAATTCAAATTTAACATCTCCTAAACAACCACTAAAAATTAAAGATTGGACACGAGGTAAGGTTGTATGACCGAGACGAGAAGGCCAAATACTGGAAGGCACAACAACAGCAAGAGATTGTTCAAAACATGAGTTGGGCATATGCAGAGATGTAAGCTCAAGAAGACGACCAACTTTATGCTTGGTTCCAACTATCTGGCCCGTCTTCTGATCCTGCACATCACATCCTTTGTGAGAAAATGTTAAGATAAGACCACATTCAACAAGTTGATCAATAGAAAGAAGATTTAGAGACAAGTTAGGAACAAGATACGTCTTAGGAATAGAAAGAGTATGGGTAGAAATGGGACCAACATGAGTAATAGACATATGTGAACCATCAATAATACATATGAGATAGTTTAAAAACTTCTTATGAGACACCAGGGAAGAACCAAATGTCATATGATTACAATAGGCTGATTCGATAAACCAAGAAGTAGATTTACCAGAGGAGACTGATAAGGCAATGCAAGTACTTGATAGAACCTGGGTCACAGTTGCCTCAAGGTTAGATGCAGTAAGAGAAGACAAAGTAGGTGCAATGGGGTAGTCAAAAGCCGATGGGCTAATAGAAATAGCAGCAACAGGCTTGTGGGATAAATGCAACTTAGCCTTCTAAGCATTTCTATCATCATTAGCCTTTTTCTTTGGACATCAAAGATGTGGTGGCCATCTTCCATATAATAGTGACATTGAAACGATGTGGTCTATATTAGGAAACAGCTACAACGGGAATGGCTGGAGTAGAGGAGCTAGACGGTGCAGCGGCTATGACCAGATCAGTGGAATGGACCTGACGAGTTTTTTGTTGTGTCTCCTCATAAATGAGCTCTTTGAGGGCAACTTCAAGTGTAGGAAAAAGATAATGATGGAGCAATGATGCTCGAGTGGTTTCAAAATCATCCCGAATGTGCATCATAAAATGAATAAATTGACGACGATCTCGATGGTCTGCAAAGAGCTTCATGGAGTCTGCATCCTTAAAAGTTGGGTCTGCCTAAGAAAGCTAATTCCAAACACTACTAACCTGAGTGTGAAACTCAACAATAGCCTGGGCTGGTTCCTATCGCATCTTATAGAGCTTAGATTCTAGTTGAAACAGGAGAGTATCATCACTAAAACAATTGTATCGGTTTGTCAAAAAATCTCAAGCAAGCTTGGCATTTCGAAACTTAGAAGATTCTGAATAGAAGGAATATAAGCATTAATAAACTAAGAGAGAATCATATAATGAGTGCCTTTCCATTCCTCAAGACGATCATCAAATGCAACTTGAGTTTCCTTCTTTTCAATTTTTGTGATTTCTCTTTTGTGCTAGTCACAAAACCCCATAATCTCCACCCAAGCAAAAAGATTGACATCTATTGAGCCCAAGCATTATAGTTAGTGTCGTCCAACATAATATCTATAGGGTGAGTTACGCCATTTAGAGAGGCCATAACAAAAAAATGGTCAGAGCAGGTTGGAAACTCGTCGGAGCTTCACTTGAAAAGTCAGCGGAATGGTAGTTGGTTGTTGTAAAATTGTCAGAGGTTGGCCATAAGTTTGCCGGAGCAAATTGGAGCATCGCTGGAGGATGGCTAGAACAGATCGGAACTTCGCCTAAGGACGGTCGGAAGGTCGTTGGAAGACAGCCTGAATGTCTTCGAAGAATGGTCGGGGACAGTTACTGGAGGATGGCCAAAAAATAAAGAGCCTCAAGATTTCTGATGTGGAGGATCTCTCGTAGGGCAACCACATAGCATTAGGGGTGTCAAACGTGTCGGGTTAAACGGTTACGTGTCGGGTTAAACGGGTGACGGGTGAAAAATATGTAAACCCGTACCCGACACGTTTAATAAACGGGTGAAAAATCTCAACCCAAACACGACCCGTTTAATAAACGGGTAACACGACACGACTCGTTTAACCCGTTTAATTTTAAAAAAATTATATTAACAAATTTAATACTCCACTTTTTTTTTTATTGTCAATTATACTTACCTCAAAAAAGAGGAATTTTTAGCCAAATCTCATAAAAATCATACTTGAAGGCTTAAAAAAAAATTGAAGAGGCAATTGTCTTTTATAGGCAACTCAATCATTCCCATCTCCCCTAATTTTCCAATGTGGGACAAAAACAAAAGGCATTAGTTTGCCTTTGTCTTTGAAGTACTCCCCATCTCCCATTCTTTGCCTTTGAACTACTACTTTACTTCTTTTTTTTGTATTAATTTATTTACTTCTTTTTTTTTTGCTAATTATTTAAAATAATTATTAATTTATTATTATATTAATTTTATTTAAACGGGTAAACGTGTGATAAACGGTTTGACAGGTCTCACCCGAACACGACCCGTTTATTAAACGTGTTTGGCGTGTCAACCCGTTTATCAGCCAAACCCGTTAAGATCTCACCCAAACCCGTTTAATTCATATCGATTCGTGTCGGTTAATCGTGTCGTGTCGAATTTTGACAGCCCTACATAGCATACTATTTGGCAAGAAGGATTCACGAGCCTAGGTTCCGATACCATGATAAAGAAGAAAATAGAAAGCGAATATCAATTGTAAATTGTGTGATCCAGTGTCCGTAATTTACTCATGATTAATTCGAATTAAGCTAAGATATCAATACGCTCTGATACCAAGTTGTGACACCCCCAAAATTCGGGTGTCCTTTGTCAACCCGTACCTTAGTGGCAAATTACAGTTTTATCATTTTTCGTAAAAGTTCAAATTTACTCGGATTTTACATTCTTCTCCCCTTAAGAGAATTTCGTCCCCGAAATTCACACACACATACACACTTAACCGCATGCAAATGCAACAAGTAATACTATACTTAAAATTGTAAACATGTACCTCCATCCTTGAATAAGAAATGATAACTGGTACGTATAGTGTCCTCACACTCACATGTCGCCTCTTCCTCGCCTCGGTGCTGCCACAGTACCTTCACTAGCATCACGGTCTTACCTCACAAAACTTGCTCCTGGCTATCCATGATGTGCACCGGTCCCTCCTCGAAGGTCTCATCTACATCAACAATCAGCTCACCCCAATCCACTACATGTGTCGGATCTGGAGTATACTTCCGGAGCATGGAGACATCGAACACTGCATGAATACCAGATAAATTTGGCGGTAGCGCCAACTAGTAAGTCACTGTACCCACCCTCTCGAGTACATCGAAGGGCCTGATAAACCTCGACAAAATATTTCCCTGCTTTCCGAACCTGACCATTCCTCTCTTAGGCGTCACCTTTAAGAAGACATGATCACCAACCTCAAACTCTAGAGGTCGTCGTCGTCTATCAACATAGCTCTTATGTCGGCTCTGAGCTGTAAGAAGACGTTTCCGTATCAGGTCCACCTTCCCCAAGGTGTCTCTAATCAAATCTGGATGCGTAGAGGGTCTCTCTCCCACCTCCATCCAACAAACTGGAGAACGACATGGTCTCCCATAAAGCATCTCATAGGGTGCCATCTGTATGCTCGCCTGATAACTGTTGTTGTAGGCGAACTCCACTAAGGATAAATGTTCTTCCCAGCTACCCTTGAGATCTAGAACGCATACTCGTAGCATGTCCTCTAATGTCTAGATGGTCCTCTCCGACTAACCATCCATCTGGGGATGAAAAGATGTGTTCATCATCAACTATGTCCTCATGGCTCGCTGAAAAATCTCCCAAAAATGAGCCGTGAACTTGGGATCCCGATCCGATACTATAGATATGGGCACCCCATGCAATTGGACGATCTCCTGTATGTACAATCTGTAGAATTTCTCCAGTGTGCAGGTCATTCGCACTGCCAAAAAATGTGTCGACTTGGTAAGTCGGTCAACTATTACCCACACCGCATTATGCCCTCGCGATGTCCGTGGCAAGTGAGTCACAAAATTCATCGTGACGTGCTCCCACTTCCACTCAGCCATCTCCAAAGGCTGGAGCAATCCTGCCGGTCTCTGGTGCTCAGCTTTGACCTGCTAACACGTGAGACATCGACTAACGAAATCTCTGACTTGCCTCTTCATCCCCTCTCCAGAACTATAAGAATAGGAGGTGAAATAAGCCTCCTCTATAATTTTGGCAAATAGTACCGAAGTGTCCCAAGGTGAGGCATTCGATCTAACGAAGCCCTTGTTCAACAATTCTCGTAATTAGACCTAGAGTTCTTGCAACTCTACCGATGTCATTCTATGCAGATCATAGAAATAGGCGATGTATCGGGGTGCAACTCAATGGTAAAGTCTACATCCCGATGAGGAGGTAATCCCGGTAGTTCGTCCGAAAAAAAAAAAAAAAACGTTCTCATACTCACAAACCACCCGAGGTAGACCCTACTTATGTCTCGCCTTGTCCTCCAGGGTAAGGCTTGCTAGCCAACCCATCAACTGCCGTGTCATCGAGAGTCATACACGGCTTGGGGTAAAGCATCGTGCTTTACCCCCCTAAAACTTGAAACAGACGCCCCCTAGTGTGTAGGCAGTGACCCTTTTTCTGATCACAACCAATGACGACTCAGGGTGTCGCCAATCAGTCCATCCTAAGGATGACATCAAACTCTGACATGTCCATTACCCTTAGGTCCAAGGTGAGTAGAATTTTCTGAGATCTCTAACTCACACCCTGACATATCTGATCAAAACATACCCTAGCCCCTAGGGTTGAATTTACCTATAAGGACTCTTCTAGGGTTATGATATCTAAAACTATATCCTGCACAAGAACGTGAAAATGACGGTATGTGACACGTTCAAATCAAATAACACGTGTGCCCATAAATAAGGAATAAGTGATGTACCGTGGGTCGCTGACTGATCCATCGGCTCACTCTATGGTGCAACGTCAAAAATCCTCTCCTGTGTCCCCGATGTTGCCGCTTGAGAGTCCTGTTCCTGGCCTTGGCCCACATCCTGGCTAATCCGACCTGATTACGGAGTCTCCGCACGTGAAGTACTAGGGGCTTGGACAGCACCATGTAGTTGGAACTAATCTCCCTGGTCCATAATGGGACAGGAAGGAACAACGTGTGCTTGTGTGAGTCCCACTAACGACTGTGATTGAGACGTCTCGAAACTCGGTGAGCTTTGCCTCAGGGGATAATTCTTCCTCACATGGCTCGGTTGTCGACAATAGAAACATGTCCATGGATGCCCCACCAATGACTGGGACTGAGATATTCCATAGTTCTGGGGTCCCTGTCTCTGAGGACAATTCCATTTCATGTGACCTGGCTGGTGTCTCCCACCTTGGGAGGATTGACCTTGGTCTTGGCCTTGATAGCCGCGGCCCTGTCCTAGTGATCTCTGTGGGCTCGATGTTTTCTGCTTTTTCCATGGACGTTGGTGGCCCACGAAACTCAGACTCTTTTGGATAGCTTGAGCCCCTTGGCTCATATTGGCACTTGTCTGTGCTAGGTTAGCAACCCATACCCATAACCTCTATAAAGGTTTACTGGTCAAAGGCCGGTGGTGGTTGGTTGTTGAGTATAAAATGTTGATATATGTTCATTGATATATTGACATTGTGATGGATAAAGGTGGTTATATGCACATGATATAGTTGGCCATGATATATGTTGATATGTGGTTAATTGGTCCATATAACATTTTTAGCATGGGACATGACATTGATATTCAAATGGTTCATTACATCGCATATGCACGAAAGTATCACATTCATAGGCATGAGGCATGGGTGTGGGTGTGTGTGCATGGTTGATCAAACACCATTCTTGGTGGTTGATAAGTGGACTCGGAAAGGTTGGATCGAAGATCCAGCTGAGTTGCATGGTCACATGAAAAACTTGTGTCGGGTATAGCAAGAAGGGCTAGATTCACCCTCGGGTGCAAGACCCGGCTACCTGGTTCATACACTCTCCTGTGGTGCAATTCCGAAAAAGTGTTTTGGTGTGCGAAACCAGCGGTGCGATACCAAAACTCCGCTACCCAACAAAGACACATGATTTTGTTTTATAAAATAGTCATTCGATGTGTAACATCCAATAAAGATACATGATTTTATTTTATAATAAAGACATGATTTTTATTTCGAAAAGATCATTGGATGTATTTCATAAATTACGGATTTATACACATTGACATTGCATCGTGTTGTGGGAGCCGAAGTGGGCTCAGGTTAGAGTGCATGAGTGAGTTCCATCTCATTTCATGGCATGACATGATAGAATTCCAACATTGAATTGCATATTCTAACTTGGAATGGATGATGTTTGTTGATTGTTGCATGTGCACATTTCATATGCACTTAGGTTGGGGAGTAGCCTCTTTAGGAGATACCCTATTGAGCGTGGCTCACCCTTTATGGGACAACATTTCAGGTGCGGGATATATGTCAGTGAACGGCTCTCATTCGGACCCTTAAGGAGGAGGAAAAGCCAAGATGTGGCTTTATTTTGAGTTTTTATAAAATTATTATGAAAACTTAGTTTTGGCATGTAAATATATGGAATTGATTGTAATAGAATTTATATGGACTATATTTTACATGGAAAACTTCTATGTACATGTCTTGGATTGATTTGAAATGGATTGGAATGGATTGGAATTGAAGGAGGAAGGAATCGTAGGAAAACAGGCAAAACCTACCAGAAGGTTGATGAAAACCTTCTAGAAGAACTTTTCCAGCAGGCAAAATCTTCCGGAAGGTCGATGAAAACCTTCCGGAAGAACTTTTCCAGTAGGCAAAACCTTTCGGAAGGTCAACCAAAACCTTCCAGAAGGAATTTTTCCGGTGGGCAAAACCTTCCGGAAGGTCGACCAAAACCTTCCGGAAGATTTTTCAAAAATCTGAAATTTTAAGAATACTTTCCTATGCTTCTGGGCTTGGTGTCCTTTTACATAAATGATGTAAATGGACCATAATGGAGTATAAATTGATGTATATTGGACCTCGAATGGGTCACATGGTTTAAATATACACAGGTTATGCGTTTGGGAGTTCTAGGCACAAGGGAGACTCTGTCCAAACCTTTTATTGTTGTGCTGTGGTGTCGGGTTATGCGGCACTCACAGGTATTTCCGCGGGTTGATGGGCAATCAACAGTCAATAGCGGACACCCGAATTTTGGAGTGTCCAGCTTGGTATCAGAGCATATTGATATCTTAGCTTAATTTGAGTAATCATGGGTTAATTACGGACACCCGATTTTTTGGGTGTCACATATTGTGTTGATGTACTTTCTCATATATATGAGGAGATATATTTATAATACAAGAGAATAGTGAAATATCCTAGTCCAACCGATGTATAACAAATATATTTACATATACACATTAACAACCATAATGCTTTAATATGAGCACTAACCATTCCTAAATTCTCAAATGAGTCCCGTCTATAATCGAAGTTGACAATCATGATGATTACGTTCACATCATTTTATTTTACCCTTGGGAGTAGTCTTGTTAGATCACAAGTTGATTTTTGGTATCAATTTTGAGCAAAATAAATTGGGATCCACTCATATTTTTGTGTCATCCACGTTGGAATGCGTTTTTCTTTATGAGGAGATTAACACCAGATACTCACTTGATCAAATCGAGCAAGAGGTGAATATATAAATTAGCAACAAAGTGACCCGTAAAAAATAAGTTAGAAAATAAATAGAATCTCATGTTGGTTTTTCAAGGGAACCAAGTTGAGATTATATACCCTTGGTTTGCTCATGTGGTTGAGCTCCAAGGGGGTCCTTACTTTTGTGGATAAGAGAGGTCTTAGACAAGCTTAATTTCAAAAGATTGTCTATTTTTTTAAATTCAATCATCTAGGTTTATCTTCATTTAATCACACTTTTGTCCACTTCTTATGATTTTGGTCGAAGTATATTTTTCAACGAAGTAACTTTTACGTACAACTTATTGGTCGAAGTATATTTGTCAACAGAGTAACTATTACGTACAACTCACATCATTGTCAATTGTCACCTTAGGAAAATGATAGTAATTTTTGAACGGTAAGATTTCTGTAGGCATTGTCACAAAACAATAGTCCGATTGAAAAAAGAAAAAAAAAATTCTAAAGTGAAATTTTAAATTCGAACTTATTTGTCCTTAGAATGATATAATGTGGTGAGCACTAAGTAATATAGAAACTAAGGGTGTAGATGAGTTGGCCGGGTTTGAGGTACCAACCTAGACTCAACTTAAGTTATAAAATTTATAAGCGAGTTTGATCTTAACTTGAATTAAAACTTTGTGTATTGATTTGAGTGTTATCTATGCTAAAACATTCAAACGGAGACGCCTAGAGTCGAGATTAGGGCTCTTTCATCCAATCCGTTCGGACGATTGAGTAATGTTGTAGAGTTTGGTTGACTTTACCTCATGGGGGAATGTAACAGGTTCTTGTGCCCATTAGGAGTTCTCGCATCCTTGAAGGTTTGTTATGAATACACTATAGGGTAAATTATTTTTTGTCCCAATTGTAAACGTTTGTTATCTTTTTTGGACAAAAATTGTTTGAGTGTCGGGACAAAGTGAAGAAGATTACATTTTTTAGGGAACAAAATAATAACTTTCCTTTAAATATGTAACAAATATTAATCATTGGGGTAATGTGAAACTAATCACATAGTTAAGGGTGCAATATAAAAGATTTAAAGTGTAATTTATCTTAAATTTTATGTTGACCCTAGTGATTTATCCCTCATGAATACTCTAGTTCCGCCGTGAATTGTCTGCCTTTGACCGGACTGGAGAGGAGATTAGTCGAAATACGCGTGTAAGCTGACCCGAAAGCCCCTGACCGTTGAACCAAAAAAAGAAATGTGTACCCTAGTAGCCTCAAAAAAATTGTAAATGATCCACAAAAATTATAACTTGAACCATAAATATTGTAAATGACCCTCAAATATTACAAATAATTCTTAAAAATCATAAAAATTAATTACAAAACTTATAATTACTGTACAGTGCTTATAAAAAAAAATTGGTACCATAGACTTCTCCGTATGGGATTCTAAATAGAGAGTATCATTGTCATAGTCATAGGTCATGAAAGGGCGTATGTTCTGATTTGTTTAGCGTATGTGATTGGGCGTACCTTGCAGAATATAATGTACCGTGCCCATCTTCTTCTCCATATACAAGGTTTTTGAAGATCGTCAGCCGGTCATTTGCTTGCAACGTAAGGCTGTCCCCCAACCATACTTTTATTTGTCCTCCTTACAGCATATCCTCCCTATTGTGGAGAGGATCTTTAAAGATGCTTTTTTTTTTCAAGAGTATTTTTTTATAAAATAAAAAAAATCTTTGTTAAAAAAATTAAAATAGAGAGTCGATAAATTCTTTAAATATAGAGAGTTAAATTACACTATTTTTTAATATTTTTTTATTTTAGAGAGCATTTTTAAAAAAAAAAAAAGTTAAAATAGAGTGTGAAATATTTTTAGCAACATCAATAGAACTCTCTATACTAATATCAAAAGAATAATGTTATTTGATTTAAGTTTGTTGACCTAATGATGTAGTTTCGATGTAACCATTGGATCAACACCAAATTTCAATGTTTGATAAGATCCAGAGTCAATTCAAATGTCATAATGAATTAAATTAATAAATTAGGTCCTACATATCAAAATAACCCCTATAGTAGAGGCATTTAATAATGAAACATGTATATGTGTCATTTTTTAATTCATTAATTTTGGAGTAGCGAGTGAGTTTGACTCTCCAAATATAGGGAGTCAAACTAGACTCTATTTTTGAAGATGAATTTTTGGTGGTTGACTCTTTAAAACAAAGAGTTTAATGAGAATAAAGAGTTTATTGGAGGTGCTCTTAAGACTATCTGAAATAGAGAATTGAATAAATAGAGAGTGCTTCGAGCATGTTCAATAGTACTCTGTATTTTATAGTAGAAGAAATCTTTGGTGAAAAGTTGAAATACAGAGTACAATTTTTTAGCACATCCGATAGGGCTCTCTATTCTTGTATAAAACTAGTTTTTGTAGTTAAATCATTTAATAAAATATGTGTATTATCTTTTCTTTCATTGATTATAAAATAAAGACTAAATTTGACTCTCTAAATGTAGACAGTCAAATTAAAAAATCTATTTTAGCTAGTCTAGATAGAGAGTCTATTGGAGATAGATTTTTGGTGATCGACTCTCTAAAATAAAGAGTTAAGTGGGAATAGAAAATTTATTGGAAGAGTAAATATTCAATGTAGCCGTCCAACGATAACTCATCAAATGAACAATGTAACCCTACTTTTTTTATACAGGGTGATTATTATCTTATAGAAGGATAATTATTTGAATGAGTTGAGTCCAATTTTTTTTTTTATTTAGAGAGTTTTCATTAAATGATTACACTCAATAAACTTACGATCCACCAATCAATTTCCAACATCAACAATACTTCTACTTACATGACACATGACACACCATGATCCATCCTCCAGTCATTTGAGCACCACCTTTATACTTTGGAGTAATGTTTAATCCCCTTCTATTTAGCTAAATTTTAATGTTCTCCTCCCAAACAAACTGTACCATCTATTTTCATTCATGTCTCAACTTCATGATGATATACAATTTTCAGATTGTATTTGTATCTATCATTTTCACCAGTTGAAAAAAAAAAAAGGACCAAAAGATACACGATAACTCGATCGGTAGGTAAGAGGATAAGTTCACTTATTTTATTCATGATTGAAAATCCTATTGGAAGTCCAATAATTATGCACTATTTGGTTTACTTGAGTGTACGGGATGAATTATGTGTAATCGTTGAAATAGCAACACTTAGAGAGGGATTGAGCTTCAAATTTTTGAACTTAGAAACAAGGTTAAGAAGTGGTCAGATGTATATCTAGCGTATTTTCTCCGATACCTAAGTCAATTGGCATTCAAGTGAGAGGATTTGTGTGCTACAGTATAAGTTGACTTATGTGTACGCGTAGGTACATAATACTCAATTTTTTGTACAATCTACATCTTAAGAGATGATGATAAAAGTCACGTCAAGTCGATCGACTTAACACCCGCAAGGACAACTTGTTAGTGACTACTCTTACTCTCAAGTCACATTTACTAGGCCTTAGGCAAGGTCAGTGATTACTCGAGGCCAAATGACGCAATGATTATCCTGTTTGAGGATCGACGGATATTATTCGAATATTTAATTATTTTCTTCATGATTGAAAATCCTATTGGAAGTCCAATAATTATGCACTATTTTGTTTATTTGAGTGTACAGGATGAATTCTGTGTAATCGTTGACATAGCAACACTTAGAGAGGGATTGAGCTTCAAATTTTTGAACTAAGAAACAGGGTTAAGAAGGGGTCAGATGTGTATCTAGCGTATTCTTTTCGATGACTAAGTCAATTGGCATTCAAGTGAGAGGATTTGAGTGCTACAGTATAAGTTGAGTTATGTGTACACGTACGTACATAATACTTTATTTTTTGGACTATCCATATCTTAAGCGATGATAATAAAAGTCACGTCAAGTCGGCCGACCTAACACCCGCAAGGACAACTTGTTAGTGACTACTCTAACCCTCAAGTCACACATTTATTAGGCCTTAGGCAAGGTTAGTGATTACTCGAGGCCAAATGATGCAATAATTATCCTGTTTGAGGACCGACGGATATTGTCCGAACATTCAATTACCTCTCTTAGACATTTAATGAGTCACATCGAGCATATAAATGGTAAACCTTGAACATTAAATAACGTCTTTCTCGACTGGTCCATATTAGTAAGGGTCATGCATTTAACCGACATGCGTAAGATTCTATGAAAATCTCCATATGAATATAATGGTGCAGCTAATCAACTATTAATTCTCATACCCGGGGCAGTACATACCTCGAGGGTCCTACAAGTAGTTCCAAGGAGGTTCGAGGTGGCTCAATTTGACAGGTCTACCTTGGTCTAATCTGTCTGATATGGGTTAAACACTCCCTATGAAATTCTTCCCTGTCCATGTGTCCTTCATTTATAAACATGTCGATTCAGGCCTCGTCAATAAGTATTTCTTGAAGTTTCAAAATCTAAACTAGACAAATTCAAATGTAATCTGGCCGCCCAGAGAGAGAGAGAGAGAGAGTTTTTTTTGTACTTTGGGCATAAAGTGGAAGGAGTGAAAAAGAAAGGGCAGACAAAGGTGACAGTATTTGGTGAAGGTGCCTTGCTTCTTTTCTAATTCTCTAGAAGGCACGTGGACGTGGTAGTTGGCACAACCACATCGGATTATTTGTAGAGAGAGAGAGAAAGATGGTCCTCTAATGAATTTGCATAACACAAACACATTGGATTATTGTGAGAGAGAGAGAGAGAGAGGGAGATGGTCCCCTAATGAATCTGTATAACACAAACACATTGGATTATTTGTGAGTGAGAGAGAGAGATGGTCCGCTAATGAATCTACATAATACAAATTGGATTATTTGTGAGAGTGAGACAGAGAGAGAGAGTCCTCTAATGAATTTGCATAACAAACACATTGGATTATTTGAGAGAGAGAGAGAGATGGTCCGCTAATGAATCTGCATAATACAAATTGGATTATTTGTGAGAGTGAGAGAGAGAGTCCTCTAATGAATTTGCATAACAAACACATTGGATTATTTGAGAGAGAGAGAGAGATGGTCCGCTAATGAATCTGCATAATACAAATTGGATTATTTGTGAGAGTGAGAGAGATAGAGAGAGAGAGAGAGAGAGTCTAATGAATTTGCATAACAAACACATTGGATTATTTGAGAGAGAGAGAGAGAGAGAGAGAGAGATGGTCCGCTAATGAATCTGCATAATACAAATTGGATTATTTGTGAGAGTGAGAGAGAGAGAGAGTCCTCTAATGAATTTGCATAACAAACACATTGGATATTTGAGAGAGAGAGAGATGGTCCGCTAATGAATCTCCATAATACAAATTGGATTATTTGTGAGAGTGAGAGAGAGAGAGAGAGTCCTCTAATGAATTTGCATAACAAACACATTGGATTATTTGAGAGAGAGAGAGAGAGATGGTCCTCTTATCTGATAAATATGCATAACTCAAACGAATACACTCTTTTCCGGCCTAACAATTTTTCCAGCCTCACCTCAAAATCAGAACAAAACTTACAAACAGAATATAGTACACTATGGTAAGGCTCCCAATGACAACTTATTTTCACCAAAAATAAAATAAAATAATAATAATAATAATAATCTCGAAAGTCAAAAAATACCTATTCGAGCAATCAGCCAAGTTGAATTATCGAATCATCGACTACTCAATATAAAGACTCAGTTCGACCCTAGTCTAAAAGGGGTATGACATAGAGCATCCGTTGGGTAACTTAGGCACATATTTAGTTGGCTATCTAACGGGCTAGTTTTTGTATTTTTTTGGGTTAATCTCAACTTGCATCCTGAAAGGTCACTTGAATTCAATTTACACCCTCAAAGTTTAAAAATATTAATTCATACCCTAAAAAATAAATTAATTAAATTAGTTCATTTTACAGTTAAAAAGTTTGGACTAATTATAAATTACACCCTTAAAGTTTAAATATTCATAGTTATGATCCAAAAAGAATTTCTTCCATTAATGTTCGTTAAATAGCTCTCAATTGTATCGTGTCATAATACTTTCGTATCATGTTCGAGTCCATAAAAAATATTTTAAAAATTTTTTAAAAAAATTATAAAATACCTATTTTTTGCTTACAATACTTGCTAAATAGATTTTTTGTGTCTACAGTTAGACACGAATCTTTTGACTATTCGATCAAATTACAGTTAAACACGAATATTTTGACTGTTCGATCAAATTAAAGTTAAATATGAATAACACAGTTGTAGACATAAAATAATTATTTAATGAATATCATAGGCAAAAAAATATGTATTTTATAATTTTTAAAAAATATTAAATGGTATTATATAAATAGTCGTAAATGTGAAATATACGACACAACGCAATTGACTGTACACGAAAATATTTTATGATAAAAATATTTTTTTATCGACTCGAACACAACACGAAAATGATACAGCATGACACAAAATAACACGATACAACACAATTGAGATGTATTTAATGAGTATTAATGAATGAAATTCTTTTTTAATCATAAATGTGAAATATTTAAACTTTGAAAGTATAATTTATAATTATTCTAAACTTTTTTAACAGAAAAATGGATGTCAGTTAACTGCCGGTGCACATTGATACAAATTTATGTCTTTCAGGGTAAAAATTGAAATTTTTAAACTTTGAGGGTGTAAATTAAGATTCAAGTGATCTTTCAAGGTGCAAGTTGAGATTAACCCTATTTTTTTTCAATATAACTGGACTTTTTATTAGACAGTTAAATTAGTTTTGTCTTTTAATAAGATTAGGAAATCACAATTTCAGTTTAAAAACGAAGAAAAAAAAAACACTTGGTATTGGGC
Source organism: Ilex aquifolium (assembly GCA_951799425.1). Classification (NCBI taxonomy): domain Eukaryota; kingdom Viridiplantae; phylum Streptophyta; class Magnoliopsida; order Aquifoliales; family Aquifoliaceae; genus Ilex; species Ilex aquifolium. Next base: position 14,100,468 of record OX637397.1, on the reverse strand, counting down.
AAAAATCTCGAGGCTTGCGTTTGATTAGCTAGTTGGTGAGGCAATAGTTTATTGAGTCGATAATCAATAGTTGGTCCGAGAGGATGATCAGCCACGCTGGAATTGAGACACAGCCCAGAAAAAGTACTTTTTGTTTGGACTGCGAAATATTATTTTTTATAGTTTCTTCCAAATTTGTACAAAACTCTATCAATATTAATTTATGTGAAAATTAAACAATAAATAGAACATTATTGCCACCACCTATATTTTATTTAAATCAACCTTTTTAAAAATCACCGTACTAATAAAATAACTCAGAATTCAAATAATTCATCTGACTTTTTGACAAAAAAAATTTGGACACAACTGGATTAGTTATTTATAAGCGTAAGCTTGTCTATTAGTTCTTGGATTTATTTCATGATTTTTACATGAGAATTTCAGAAGTAAAACATAATGGGGCAAAATTAGAATGTTAATAATAATTAAATTATCTGAAAATTAGGAACTAATTATTTTAAATAAAAAAATTATAGTACTCAATGTTTTTCTGTTAGGTAAGATAAAATTTATTCATTATTTCCCCTCATAATTATCACATTATGGGCATTGACAATGGCCTATGAAGCACGGATATTTCGTTGAAATCAATGTACTTGTATTGGATATCGTATCAAATACGATATTCGTCGGATATTTGAAGATATGTATCGAATACACCTCTTAGGTATCCTATAATAATAAAATATTTAGATACTTCACAAATACTTTTGTAATGGAACAATATGTATAATTTTTCAATTTAACCTTTAAACTTTTTCCTTCGAATTCACATATCATATAAAAATATCAACAAAAATCATACGACTTTGAAGACACGAGTTTTTTTTACGTATTATCTACTATTACATGTTAAAAGAGAATAAAATTAATTTATTTATATTTTTAGGAGCAAATATTTCTAAGCAAACAAACTAAGTAAATATTAGTTTTGATTCTTGTAATTAATTACTTTAATTTGTGAAGATACAATAATGATATGGTATATACTTTTTTGAAACAAAAAAAAATTGTCAATTTTACTTATTATGTTAAAGAATTACCAAATTATATAATTATTAAGTCAATAAATGATAGTAAAAATATATTTTATTATAGAGATATTCTAATAGTACTCGTATTATATTTTTTAAAATTTTATTGTACTGTTGTATTCGTATCACGTTTTCGTATCTTTTTATAATTATCACATTATGGGCATTGACAAAGACTCAAAACTCATATTTTCCTCCTCTCTCGTGATCATGTACTGTCACCCACTTGCATGGCTGCTCTCTCTCTCTCTCTCTCTCTCTCTCTCTCTCTCTCTCTGAGAGTCAATGCCGTGTTGTGAAAAACTAGATCAGAGAAATGATTATAGAAAGACTGGGTGAGTTTGTAAATCCATTTTTAGGGTTGTACGTTTGCATGAACTGTTGAACAATGTGGAAAATTAGGGATCCCATCTTTAATTCTCTTTTTCCTATCATTTTCAGTCCTTACAAATATGGATCAGGTTAGGCACTTGCATTGTCATAATTCAATGTTTTTGAGAAGGACATGTACAATGACAGAAGGGTAAGGGTTTAGTAGGCAACCAGAACACACCATGGGTTGTTTGGATGATTTTTATGAGAGAGAGAGAGAGAGGATTGTATTTATGAAACTCTTTCAAATTTAATTCTTAGATTTTGTATATGAAATTGAATAATGCATCATACCCAATTTTATATTTGAAAAGTAATATAAATATATATGAAACTTACTGATTAATCACAAATATTTGTCATAAAATTGTAAAATTGATTAAACTAGCCTACCCACCCCCCCCCCCCCCCCCAAAAAAAATCAAAACCTATATGCATGAATTTTAATCTACTATTTATTACGGGTAGAGATTCATATATCTTACAAATTTTGAGTCTCAAATTTTCAACCAAATGTAAGATAATATAGTAAGTTGGACTATTTTTACAAAATTTATCCTTTAAATTCCACCAACACTCACATTCCAAACAGGTCACAGAAGGATCAGTAACACTTTTGGGTCTGATTCATAAAATTATTTATCACAAGTCTATTCTTTCAAGTCGATGGTAGATTTTGCACTATAATGTCGTATGGGTAAGAATTTCATTGTAAAACTATGTTTAACATCTTTTCATTGTTGGGTGTCTTAGAGCCTACCTATTTTCAGGAATACTCTATGGTACGGAAAAAATTTGGTATTATATTGTTATTTATAATTTTTGTGGGTATTTTTATAATTTTTATGATACTTGCGTTCGATCCTAAAAATGTTAGAATCGATTGTAAGTGTCACAAAAGTTGTAAAAATAATTATCACAACAGTGATGAAAATTCTCACAAAAGTTATAAATCACCTATAAAAATGAGAAATTTTTTTATTGTAAAATGACTCATAAAATTTGTAAAAAATCCCATTAAAATTATAGAATTTATAAATATGGTACCAAAAAAATTTACTCGGTATCGTAATCTCCTCCCTATTTTCAAGGTACAGTGTAAGATGGATTTGTGAAATTATGAAGAGATTTCTTGAGTTTCAGGAAAGTTATGAAGAGATGTTTGATATTTCAGTAGACATAGAGACCTCTATGATTTAAGTATGCTTAAAAAAAGAGTAATGTTATATGGACTTAAAAACTAGACTTAAAAATTAGACTTGAATAGGTAGTGGGTCCCAGGTGTAGATCAACTGACTTGGGGTTGTTCTAACTTAACCAAAGTTCTTGGTTCGAGACTTGGTAATGCAACTACGTTTAAATACTCGATAGAGAGAGCTTTGCCATCCTTGTGGTCCTGTCCGGCTCAAATCCGGATTAGTCGGAGCCCGTTGTAGCTACCGGACAGCGGATGGTTTACACCAAAAAAAAAAAAAAAAAGAGGGTAAATTACACATTGACCCATTAACAATGACCATTTTATTATATTATCCCCTAAGTTATCGCATTTCTCTTGTTGCATCTGTAACTATGTTTTAATTTCACATTACCCCAATAAGTATCGTGCATTGCAAATTTGATTAAAAAATTATCTCATTTTATCCCCAGTCTATCTGATTTTGTCTCACTTTGCCCCAATATTTTATATTCGAAAGATAGTTAGCATTTGCATTGGGCAATATGATATCAATTTAAACAGTTGAGGGGGCAACATAAAAAAATTTGTAGTTCAAGGAGTAAAATGCAATTGATTTCTTAGTTACGTGAGTGAAAGTGTAAACTTATTTTATAAGCTCTAATTTCAAAATTAAGAAAATATAAAAATGGTTGTTGCATACTATTTTCACTTCAAATTAGACTAAAGATCTATCATATTATATTTTTTTTTTTATTCAACAGTCAAGGATATTCGGGTTAGTTTACACGCACCTCGACTAATTCTCTTCTTAGTCAGGTCAAAAGCTGATCATCCACGTCAAGACTAGAGTATTCATAAATGATAAATCCATCATGGTCTGATCTCATAGAATTGTCAAAATTCGAATTCAGAACATCTAAATTTACAAATTATTTCTGTTATCATTTGCGTGGTATTATTTTATCAAAATTTGAAGGATATATATAAAAATTGATAGAATCAATTATGATTGGTCAATAATGATAGCCCATGTAGTTGTGCCGGTTAAGTAAACGTGATGGCCCCCTAGAGTGTTGAGTTTTGACTAGTGAAAAAATAGTAGTTGTGGGCATACACCTCCCTGCATATCACCATGTGAGTCATGTGACCACCGTCCTATCCTACTATCTCAATTTCCGGGCTCATTCATTTCTTCAATAGAATCTTGCTAGATAGTTGCTAACTAGTGGACAAGCATTCAAGAGGGAAAAAAAAAAAAAAAACTTAAGATTGGTTTAGATATTAGACCATTTGGAGCCTATTTTTTGGGTGAGAAACAGAAGTTTGAAAAATAAAATAAAATAATCAGAGTTAAAAAAATTCTTAAAACCGTTTGGAGTATTTTCGAAAAATTCATTTTTCCTTGAAAGCCTTTGGATAAGTTCCAATTTTTAATTTTTCCTTGCTGATAAAAACTATTTTTGCCCAAAAAATTGATGAAAAAAGTGCCCAATAAGCCCAGGTCCAAACGGACAAGATTTCTTTTTCTCTAAAACCCAAAAAAAAAAAAAATTAAGATTTTAAGTCAGCTCCAAACAGGTTCATTATCTCTTTATCGGTATGAAAAAATATTTTTAGTATAATACTAAGAAATTATTTTTTACTATTTATGTATATTTAAGTTATTTGAAGTGGTTGATTGTGAAAAAAATAAATTAATTAAAACAATAGGACAACGAGGATTTACAAAAGTCATGAATTTATTCAACAAAAAGAGAAAATAGAGTATTAAAGATGTTATTTTAAATATCATAGTATACCTACCATATATTTAAGTTAGAGAGAGATTTTTGGTGTCTTGGTGTATCACTCAATCATCTACCTACTCATCTGTTTTTGTCTTCAAGACTTTTCCATAGCCATCTCTATTTCCCATCTGCAGAGGAAAAGTCACTGATTAAATTTTTCAATTTCTCTTATTTAATTTATATTCTTATTAAGATTTATTTTTTTAATTTTATATATTAATTTTGCACATGCATTGATAGTGCCACAGATTGTAGTAATAGTACATCATGCATTAATTATCTCAATTATGTAGCATATATATTTAAAATTATCTCAATTGCACATGCAATGTTTAACTCTTGTTCCAATTTGCAAAAAAAAAAAATTCAACTTGCAAACTCATTTAAATAATTTGAGAAAATCAATTTAAATCGAGGAAAAATGATGAAAAAAAAATTCAGAGATAGAGGATGTAATATGAAATAGAATATTTAAAATAAAACACAATTTAAAATCAAGTGTACTATATAAAATATTTTTTTCTATATGGAAGATAAATAGTAATTTTTTTACAAAAAAAAATATATATATAGGTAATTAAATTCTATTAGCCCTTAAATTATTGTCCTTGACTTTTAACCCGTGTTGTGAAAATAATAGATGTTGCCGCACTAATAAAGTTGCTCTATTTTTTATTTGTGCGTCAACAATTTGAGTCACAAAAATAATTTATCTGCATGCATGAATAAAGTTGTATACATTTATTCTTCTCCAGACTATGCAATGGCAATAATTTATATACTGGACTACTTTTTCGAAGAAAGAGTAGAAAATTACACAAAAAATTATTTTTGCCGACTTGTAACCGTGTTGTAAAAATAACAGACGTTCATGCAGCAATAAAGTTACTCTATTTGGACTTATGCGTCAACAATTTGAGTCGTAAAAACAATTTCTCTGCATGCATGAATAAAGTTGCGTCTATCTATTCTTTTCCAAACTGTGCAATTGCAAAAATTTATATTCTGGTCTACTTTTTAAGAGAAAGAGTAGAAAATTACACAAAAATTTGAAGCTCTATTCAATGCAAAACCCAATTAAAAAAAAAACCACCCATTCTGAATTACAAACTTTATGTCAATACTAACATCAAGGAAGGGCCATACATAAATGGGGAAGAGTCATTTTCACTAAGGTGGGAACTTTATGTTGAAAATTAAAAAGAGGCCAGAAATAATGCTTTTTCCCTTATATTTTCAAAAAGGCTGCAAAATAATTGATTACCCCCCCCCCCCCCCCCCCCCCCCCAACACACACACACACTCACATGCAATTCTCATTATTTTGAGACAGCATGCACTTCAAGAAATATTTTTGGAAAACAAACAGCTGAGAAAAAAACAAAAATATACTACAAAGTTTTTCTTAGTGGAGGAATGGTGACCCTTAAAAAAAAATTGACCTAATGCCATTTGGAAACTAAAAATTTAAGCTACAACGTTAACTTAATAACGTGATAGTTGACATAATTTAGTAATATCGTTAAAATTATAATTATTTGACATTTTTAGCATTGGCGTATCATTAGCTCGGGGTATTAGGTAAGAACCATCACTGCTATTGGATCGAACATGTCGTTATAGTTGTGTCATCCGAATAAAAATTATGGTCTTTTATGACGAAAATCTCTCTTAGTAGGATACATTAAAATTAGAATAAATCTCGAATATTTATAATTATTTACAAATCATATAAGTATTATTGGATAAAATGACAAAGAAATAGAACCACTCCTTTGTAAATTCCCATATCTCTCTCTCTCTCTCCCTCTTTCTCCTCCATTTCTCTCTGTTACACACACAGGCATAAAATGACAAACAGATACAACAACCCCAGTTGAGCTCCGCCGTAGTGGAATCTGTGATTATTTGAATTCGTGTTTTTTTTTTTTTGTAGAAAATGCAAGGTGTCCCCATGCACGTGGCAGTCTTCAAAGCCGTTCGATTACTAAAGAACAGGTCGGTTGTTATTATGAACTTGGAACGATCTTGACATTAGCTGAACAGGAGTAATTGATAATCATCACCACTCAGTGGAACTACATCACACTGCCTCCCAAACTTCCCAATTCTAACAAAAATTAAATGTTTCAATTTCAATCTAAATCAATTGCACGATGAGAATTATACGTTCTCCTATTTGGTCGAGTCTTTCAAGATACAATCAACTCAATCTTGAGTCATCCGAGTTTAGACGGAACGAGATTTTGTTGAACTTGTTATTCTATCTAGAATCTCGCATGTATCGTCTGATACAGTTTTGTATTATCATGACCGATATATCTCTATGCCTCTTTTGAGTCAATGACCAATGCTATAACGCATTCTCTCTCAATGTAGTAGAATTTTTTCTTTTTGTTGAAATTTTCCAACTTGAATCAAACAATGTCTAGCTATGTGATCTCATTATGAATGAGAAGTTTGATGGTGGCAACATAAACAAATTTGAAATGGTAGAGGAGTGGAATTATAAAAAATAAACCCACATATCATAACATGAGACTAGTAGTAGTAGGCCTTGTTATAATAGATATATAAGTAGCAGGTGACTTGCTCTTAGCTTACTGAAGATTGGATATCAAAGTGACCCAAACGAGCCTTAAAAAAATAGATTAATCCAGCTGTTGGCGGCCATTGCACACTATACCCTAAATAATCAAATGAACTTATTGAATTGGTCCCTAATTGACAGCTCTATTCGAACGACTGTTTCTCATTGTATTTTCACTATAAGTACTTGCTCCATTGAATACCCAAGACATTACCCCTTCTCTCTCTCTCTCTCTCTCTCTCTCCTAAACAACTCTCTCAGTTCTCATCTAAGTTAGAGAGAGGTGTGAGGAAGTCTGACACATTGGCCGGCGTTGGTGGTTTTTTTCCGGCGAGAAATGAGAGTTCACGGCGGCGACCCCGCAAGGGGTCGGCTTTGGCCGCAGCTACTAGTGGCATTCGCCATATTGATTGTTTCAAACATCATGGCTGTCTCGGCTGACCCATATGTTTATTCCTCTCCTCCACCACCATATGAGTACAAATCACCGCCGCCACCCTCTCCATCTCCACCACCACTGTACGAGTACAAATCTCCGCCGCCACCATCACCATCTCCACCACCACCATATGTTTACAAGTCACCACCTCCACCCTCTCCATCCCCACCACCACCGTATGAGTATAAGTCGCCACCACCACCCTCTCCATCCCCACCACCAACTTATGAGTACAAGTCGCCACCACCACCACCAACTTATGAGTACAAGTCCCCACCTCCACCCTCTCCATCCCCACCACCACCGTATGAGTACAAGTCACCACCTCCACCCTCTCCATCTCCACCACCACCGTATGAGTACAAGTCGCCACCACCACCCTCTCCATCCCCACCCCCACCGTATGAGTACAAGTCCCCCCCGCCACCCTCTCCATATCCACCACCACCGTATGAGTATAAGTCACCACCTCCACCCTCTCCGTCCCCACCACCACCGTATGAGTACAAGTCACCACCTCCACCCTCACCTTCTCCACCACCACCATACCACTACACTTCTCCGCCACCACCAGTCAAGTCGCTACCATCACCATATTACTACACTTCTCCACCACCACCGGTCAAGTCACCACCTCCACCATACTACTACACTTCTCCACCACCACCCGTCAAGTCCCCACCTCCTCCATACTACTACACTTCTCCGCCGCCACCAGTTAAGTCGCCACCACCACCATATCACTACACTTCTCCACCACCACCCGTCAAGTCCCCACCTCCTCCATACTACTACACTTCTCCGCCACCACCAGTTAAGTCGCCACCACCACCATATCACTACACTTCTCCACCACCACCGGTCAAGTCACCACCTCCACCATACTACTACACTTCTCCGCCACCACCCGTCAAGTCCCCACCTCCTCCATACTACTACACTTCTCCACCACCACCGGTCAAGTCGCCACCTCCTCCATACTACTACACTTCTCCACCACCACCGGTGAAGTCACTCCCTCCTCCATACCACTACACTTCACCACCACCTCCAGTCAAGTCACCACCTCCTCCATACTACTACACTTCTCCACCGCCACCGGTCAAGTCACCACCTCCTCCATACTACTACACTTCTCCACCCCCACCAGTCAAGTCTCCACCACCACCCTACTACTACACTTCTCCACCGCCACCGGTCAAGTCACCACCTACTCCATACTACTACACTTCTCCACCGCCACCGGTCAAGTCACCACCTCCTCCATACTACTACACTTCTCCACCACCACCAGTCAAGTCTCTACCACCACCCTACTACTACACTTCTCCGCCACCACCAGTCAAATCTCTACCACCACCCTACCACTACACTTCTCCTCCACCACCGATGAAGTCACCCCCTCCTCCATACCACTACACTTCACCACCACCTCCAGTCAAGTCACCCCCTCCTCCATACTACTACACTTCTCCACCGCCACCGGTGCCCCACTACCCTCCGCCACACCCCCACTCCCTAATTGTCAAGGTTGTTGGAAAGGTTTACTGCTACAGATGCTATGACTGGACATACCCAGTGAAGTCCCATGACAAGAAACACCTCAAAGGTAAAATTTTCATCTCTCATTTCTTAATAAATTTCATCGAACAGTATTCTTATTGGTGAAAAAATGATCTCCTTGGTTTCAATCTTGGAATTTTCCTTCTCTTTCATTTCAAATGTATGACCAGTAGGGTCACTGTTTTTAGCACCCCCAAGGCCAATAGCATTTCTTTAATTTAAAAATAATTATTTTTTTTAAAAAGACAGTAAGACATGAGTCATTTTTCACAATTTTCAATAGTAGAGTTGTTCTTAGGCACTGATTGATTCATGACTTGTCTTGTTGGATACCAGCACATATTAGATGGCCAGTAGGACATAAAGAATTGTTAGACACAAAAACAGATAACGTTAGTTGGACATAAATTGTTATTTTTTGTAAGTTTCTTTTTTTTTTTTTTTTTTGCTTTTTTAATAAAGTTAGCAGTTGCCCATGTGTGAGACCAGTTTCAATTGTAACCTAGCAAGAAAAAATTAGTTATTGTACTAGGTATGTGAGAGACTAGGAGGTAGACATGTGATTTGTTGGCTAGTAGTCATATAATTAGTATATGTTGATTTATATTATTGTTTTGGCACACATGGTCCAGGTGCTGTTGTGGAGGTGACATGCAAGGCAGGAGAGAAGAAAATTGTGGCATATGGAAAGACTAAAATCAATGGCAAATACAGCATCACAGTTGAGGGCTTTGACTATGGCAAATATGGAGCCAAGGCTTGCAAGGCCAAACTCCACATGGCACCAAAGGGGTCTAAGTGTAATTTGCCCACAAACTTGCATTGGGGCATGAAGGGTGCTAAGCTCAAAGTCAAGTCCAAGACTGGTTATGAAGTTGTTCTCTATGCCAAGCCATTTGCTTATGCTCCAAAGACTCCTTACAAGGAGTGTGAGAAGCCCAAGCCAACCCCAGCTCCTTACTACTACACTTCACCACCACCACCACCACCCACTTATATCTACAAGTCACCACCTCCTCCACCACCAACCTACTTGTACAAGTCCCCACCACCTCCACCGTACGTTTACAAGTCCCCACCACCTCCACCGTACGTTTACAAGTCCCCACCACCTCCACCATACGTTTACAAGTCACCACCTCCTCCACCACCAACCTACTTGTACAAGTCCCCACCACCTCCACCACCAACCTACCTTTACAAGTCCCCACCACCTCCACCGTACGTTTACAAGTCCCCACCACCTCCACCGTACGTTTACAAGTCCCCACCACCTCCACCATACGTTTACAAGTCACCACCACCTCCACCATACGTTTACAAGTCACCACCTCCTCCACCACCAACCTACTTGTACAAGTCCCCACCACCTCCACCACCAACCTACCTTTACAAGTCCCCACCACCTCCACCACCAACCTACCTTTACAAGTCCCCACCACCTCCACCATACGTTTATAAGTCCCCACCACCTCCACCATACGTTTACAAGTCCCCACCACCTCCACCACCAACTTACATCTACAAGTCCCCGCCTCCACCTCCTTACTATTACAAGTCACCACCACCACCACCAACCAAGTCTCTTCCACCATATTACTACAAGTCACCACCACCACCTTCTCCATCTCCTCCACCACCATACTACTACAAGTCACCACCACCTCCCTCACCATCTCCTCCTCCACCCTACTACTACAAGTCTCCTCCACCACCCTCACCGTCTCCTCCACCATACTACTACAAATCCCCTCCTCCACCCTCACCATCTCCTCCACCACCGTACTACTACAAATCTCCTCCACCGCCATCACCATCCCCACCCCTGCCCTACTATTACAAGTCCCCACCACCACCATCGTCATCTCCTCCACCTCCTTATTACTACAAGTCCCCACCACCCCCATCACCATCACCTCCACCACCCTACTACTACAAGTCTCCACCACCACCTTCGCCATCTCCTCCACCACCCTACTACTACAAGTCCCCACCTCCACCATCTCCCTCTCCCCCTCCCCCTTACATCTACAAGTCCCCACCACCCCCATCTCCCTCACCCCCTCCTCCATATGTCTACAAGTCCCCACCTCCCCCTTCACCATCTCCTCCTCCCCCATACCTCTACACCTCTCCTCCACCACCCGTCTACATCTACGCTTCTCCACCACCACCGACTCATTACTAAGCTCCAATAGCTCCACCATTCACCACCGCCAATCATGTAAGTAATGGGTTTACACACTTTACATTATCTATCAAATGATCAACTAGGTGAAGAAAATTTGATTCAATAGAAATCTCATTAGTTATTTGTTTTCATTTTGCAGCTTTTAGTTTCAATCACACAATAAAGGAAGTCTCCAAAAGGCAAGATTCGGACATCAATCCTCCAAACCAATTAGTCCTATTAATAAGGTCCTCGACATTGCATTTAAAAGCTTTAACCTTTATCATTTGGACCAGTTTGCTTCTACTTCTCTGGCGGCCATCTTACACATTATGCTTTTACCACCATCGAGGGAAAGTGGCTGCAGATTCTATTTATTTGAGCAAAGCGAAGTTAGTTGCTGATATTGGATTTGTTTTTAGGGTTTTGGAAATTGGTGTTGCAGAGTGTGTTTCTTGTTTATTCATATGGTTGTTTCATTATTAAGTTATTGATGTATAGTGGCAGAACATGAAGTCGTTTGATATTCATCTTTAATTTACTATTGTCGCTTGCATTTCTTGTTCTTTGTGCACTCAAATTTTCAATAATAAAGGATGACATTTGCTATCTCTCAATCTTTCTTGTGTTGCTCTCCACCATGTATCTGACAAACAAGTAACTTTCTCTCTCAACATTATCAACTACCTCTCATTTGCCTCTTACATAATGTTCCAGGCAACTTTAAACACAAAGTAGCTATATTGCCCCCAACGGGCCCAACCCCTTTTCTTTTTCTCTCAAACTTTTTCTTTTTTGTATTGCTCTCCACCATGCATCTGACGAACAAGCAACTTTCTCTCTCAACATTATCAACAACCTCTCATTTGCTTCTTAGTGAATGTTGCAGGCAACTTTACACGCACAAAGTAGCTAGATCTCTCTCTCTCTCTCTCTCTCTCTCTCTCTCTCTCTCTCTCTCTCTCTCTCTCTCTCTCCTGTTTGCCAAACTGAACGAATTATTGACTTAGTGTGAGAATATGTGCCTTTTGGGTTTTTTCCCAATCCTTTGTTTCTTCTCTGTGGAGGGGGACAAACACAGAACTGTAGTGATTCTCTGAAATTTGGTTCACTCATAACCAACTATCCATCATGCTCTGAGCTTGTGGGCATGTAGTTTTTGACTTTTTTTCACATTATTTAACATACACACACAAACATGATCTGGCCGATTTAAGTCCATACCGGGCAAGTTTGGAAGAAAAAAAAAATCATCAAATTTGACCATTCTTATTTTCTTTGGCTCAAAATTTATTACTTGTACAACTATCATAACATAATGGTAAAGGTTTTCGAATTTTACAGCTAATAGTATGGATTTCACTCTTTGAATCACGATTATAATGTTACTTTCAAGGAGGATGGTTCTCACAAGTCATCCATTTTTTCAAATATACTTTTTAATTAGTCATATCCAATACACAAGATACATGTATACAAAAATGTGGATCTAAATAATTTCTAATACTTTTTCTTCTTAATTAGTTTCTTTCTTGGTTGATCATTAATCATTAATGAGTAAGGGATTCACTTGTATACAATGAGTCTTTAAATACATGGTAGATGGCCCGTAGTTATCCTTAAACTTCCGTGCTTGGTGGAGAAGAAGCGAACAATGGTACGCTTGCTTGTTGTCTTGTTCTTTGTCGCGAACTAGGATCGCTCACTAGCTAGGTCAGATTGGAACAAGATTGTATGAGAAAATATTGCCTATTTTTGGGGATAAGGGGCAGAATGACCTCTCGATCTACTTAGTGCAGCCCAAGAAGAAAAATGTGGTCTCCGCCAAAAAGAAAATTGAAAAAAAAAATGCATCGAAGAAAATTTCACTCCCAAAAATATCTATTTTTGCGAATGCCACAAGAAGTTCTCTCCCACATGATTTGTGCATAAATTTTTTTTTTTCTTGGTGAAGTTAGGTAGCAACCTACTCAGAAGAATCATATCTCTGATAATAGTCTGCCTGGCATACTAAACAAAGACCTTCTTGCCTTGATCAAGTCATTAAACAATGACAACTCACTCTTTTGAAAAAGCAGCAACTTCAAAGTCTTTATAACTTGCTACATTGTGGTTTCAAATTATTACACGACAAAGAAAGTTGCTTAGGATTCTCTTTTGATTGGATTAAAAATGGAATAGTAAATGCATTGGAGTTGTTAGAATCTCTTTTGTTTAGGCCGCCTTGACCATGAACTGTGAAAGCAGGTGAACTACGGATGGAATGTCTCTATCTCATCACATAAATATTCCTTATAACGGTAACATGGACACGTAATATCGTTATTTTTTGTTAATAAGCAAACACATAGGTTAGTAAACCCCACATATGGAAATATGTTAAAGATAATATCGATCAAAGAAATAAAACAAATGATGTTAGGTACTTTTGATCATGCTTTTATTCATTTGAATGTTAGCCTTACACCCTTTTGTCTGCTTTTTCCGGTCTTTTTTTATCAATATAACATTACTCATACGTTAATTATAAGATTATGGCGAATGTGATCGTTATAGTATTACGTGAGATTTATTATGTTTATGTGTTGGTTGTTGGTTTATTACTAAATTAAATTATCACGTGTCAATGATAACGTGATATGACCAGATTTAATTTTTACTTCTTTATCCAACATTAAAGTAGGCATGCCACCCATCAAAGCTATTTGGGCCCACATAGAAAGTGTTCATTCCTGACCTTGTTTTGTTTCGTTAGAGGCACTGGATGTGGCAGGCTGGATGATTCCTATCAATCTCAGTTGGCCCAGTGAGTTCGAATGTTTCGATTTTCCAAAAGCTTTAAGACCTTTATGTTCATGAGTTGCTTGCAGCTTTGATTATAGACACACATTATTATGACTTTTCTACCTCTTTTCCCATTTTTTATTTTACAAATCAGTTCTGGAATAATATTTTGCAATGGCTGCAAGTCAAATTTGTCGAATGCACCTTTTTTATGTGTTGTATCGGGAGGTACCAACCACTTCAATTATTATTAGCGTAAGTCTAAAGAGAACTGTTTCAATTACGTAATCGAGTTTAAAATTTTAAGATGACAATCCTTGGTGACTTTTATTCAAGCTATCATGACGAGTTATTTTACTTTCTTTATGTGTTTTACATATTTCTAGATGATTCGGAGATTATATTAGCTATCAGGAAAAAATTTATAATCTAAAACATGACAGATTTTAATAAGTTCATCCGACGGTCTCAAATAGACTCATCAAACGGCCACCAACATCCCTCACAAAACAATTCACATTGAATACTCTCACACATCTATCACTTCTCACTTACGTTGCACCACATCTTCAAGCACAAATTACCAATAATAAATTAAAAAGAGCTTAAAGTTGGCACTAATTGAACCGGGGTGAGTAGCATAGGCTCTTAGCTTGATCAGTACGTTAGTCTTAGCACATGCAATTCTGCTCATATTTGGACCTTTTTCTTTACAATAATGATAGAATAAATTCTAAATACTATATGATGTTAAAGTAACCAAATACATAAGTTTACTTGGTTTGAATATTTTGATATGTATTTAAAATACTAGCGGGCAAAACCTTAAATAGGTGAAAAATATGAAGGATTATAGTATCGCGAATGATAAATTATCATAATGAGTGTGTGGAGCATGAAATTTCGCATATCAAACATATATTTCCTAAGCGAATGTGACATCTGGGTATGAAATTAAGGCTGATCAAAGTTGAAAAACTCTATTTGGTTAAATCGGTGGCAAGAACGTTAAAAAATGTGACAAATATTAAGTATCACCGTATTGCAAATGAACACAATTAAGGAAACTCAAAGCTAGAAAGTTCTATTTTAGTTAAATTATTGACCGAAACTTTAAAGAGATGATAAATACTAATGATTATCGTGTTGCAAATGATGGAATATCATAATAGTGCTTGGAGATTGTAATTTTGCATTAAAAAACATATATCTCTCATGTGAATGAGATATTTGAGTACGAAGTTAAAGTAGATTAAAGTTAAAAAGCTCTATTTGTGTAAATTCTTGGGCGAAATGTGAAAGAGATGACAAATACTAAGAAACATTGTGTTGCGAAAAATGAAACACCATAATCAATACATTGAGTATGAAATTCCGCTTATAAACATATATCATCTTTGCAAATTTTATAATTGGTCATTTTCATAAGATAAATTTTTCAGTAATTTTCTTTTAATGTTGTTGAGAAATTGATTGTTGTAAGGTCATACACGTATTCTGGTTAGTATATTATACTATTTGCATCTATCTTGTGTTATTGGGTTATGAGCCACTAATTTATAAAAAAAAATCATAAACAACTATAAAATTATTTTTTGAAAAATAATAGGAAATATATTAAATAACAGAGGTGTTATTTTTGGTAGAAATTTCGCACTTGTTTTATTACTCAATTTAAAAATAAAAATTTTATTTAGTAAATTAAAGGGGGAATGGACAATTAATTTTGCCGAAAAGAAAATAGACTAAGGTCAATATACAAATTTTTAAAAACCTAAGAGGTGGCAATGTAATAAACTAATAATTTCAACTCAAATTCAACACATAATCACTCAAGCACACCGAAATTTTATTATGTCTCGACGAAGTCGAAATGCAAAACATAACAAGAAAGAGTGTGTGGAAATCTGTCAAGTACATACTATATACGACTTTAGATCCTATAAATAGGTAAAGTTTGGGTAAATTATACTTAATGCTAAAGTATGACCCCTTATTTTACTTTATCGTATTCACAATTGTTTTGAACACATTGCACAATTAACTATTTCGAAAGTCCTGTGGACAACGGCTGCCCAAAATTTTACAATTTGCACAAATTATCTCAAATTTAAATGGTAAATCATGAAATGTATTCAAATTAGGGAAAAATATACTTTGAGCTTTTAAACTATGGTCTCGATTTCACTTTACCCTTTAATCTATAGAATTTTTCACATTGTCCCTCAATTATTTGAATTATTTCATATTGTCATAATCGTAAACATTTGTTATCTTTTTGGACAGAAATCATCAATGTATCGAGGCAAAATATTAAAAAAAGAAAAAAAAACAAATAAAAACCATAGTTCCAATGAAAAAATGAAATATTTTTTGGATAAATATGTAACGGATATTAATAATTGAGGACATGTATAACCAATCACATAGTTGAAATTTCAATATAAAAAACATGATGATTGACGGGATAATATAAAAAAGGCGTTGAGGTCAAAGTATAATTTGCCATCCCTTTTAATTTATCATATTTTCAAGGACATCTCATCTATTATCAAAAACATCATTGACATCCCTTCTAGTTTATATTTAAACATCACTGACACCCCATGTCATTAAACCACCATTTATAACAAAAATAAATTATTTGAAATACTAAAATTACTCCTACATAAATTCCAAACAATCTTTCTATATAAAATTCAATTAAAATTCGAAACAATTAAAATTTTTTACATATTAATATCCGAGCTGACTAAATTTTTTTTTTACATATTAAAATTTGAGTTGATTAAATTCGATTCGAGCAAATTAAATTTTATTTTTTTTACATATTAAAATTCAAACAAATTTAAGCTCTACTTGAGCTGTTAGCCCCAAGTAAAATTTATTTTGAAGCAATTAAAATTTAAACTTTTTTATTTATTAAAATTTGATTTAAGTTGATTAAAATTTATTTTTTACGTATTAAAATTTTAGTCAATTAAAATTTATATTTTTTTATGTATCAAAAATCGGGCTGATTAAAATTTAATTTGAGTCTCGAACAGAATTTTAATCATGTCCTTAAAGATATAATAAATTAGAAGGAGTATGACTGAAATTTTTACAATCAAATTTGAAAAGTTGAGTAGGGTCGTGGCCCCCTTCTCTTAGTTTAGGATGTTAACCTATACCTAGCTCAAATCTACCCTACATAGAAAATGGGATAATTAATGCATGACAGTTGTTAGAAATCTATCTTTTTGTTAAGGCCGCCATGACCATTAATCAGGTGAACCACTATTCCTTCGAATATCTCTATCATCTCAAAGTCAATCTTCTCTAGAATGTTAAATATCATACCATTATCCACAAGTATTATCACTATCCAAAAAGAAACTATAAGCCACTACAACCCGTATTTGCAAATGTGTATATATGGTGAATGTGACGGTTGTGGATCATATAATTCATTTCATGATGAGAAACTAGTTACATCGATACCTATAATTACATCGATACCTATGATTACCTATAATAGTCACATCGATACCTAGTTATATGGTGAACGTGACTATTCATCTAAAAAATAGTCACATCGATACCTATAATTACCCGTTAACATCGTATAAGGATTTATAGGATAAATTACATTTACATCCCCTAAATTATCACCCCTTTTCACTTTACTCCCTCAACTATCAGATTTCTCACATTACACATTTAACTAACACTTTTGTTTTCACATTACCCCAACCGCAAATGTCTGTTATTTTTTTGAACGGAAATCGCCGACATGTTGGGGTAAAGTGAAAAAAATTACATAGTTTAAGAAAAAAAATGAAATAACTTTTTGTTAAACATATAACGGACGTTAATAAGTGGAGCAATGTGAAACTAATAATATAGTTGAGGGTACAATATAAAAAATTTAGTATTTGAGGGGGTAAAGTGAAAAAAGAGTGATAATTCAGATAGTATAAGTGTAATTTATCCTAATTTATATTAAATAATTATATCACATATCAATACCGACATTGTATTGAATTTTTTGTTCACCATCAAAACTCAGCACATGCATGTCACATTTATCGATATAGTGGATTGAAGACAATCATATATCGAGTATCCGACAAAAGAACCCACATAAAAAAAGGAGGTTTCCTAGCTTTCTTTTTTGTTTAGATAACTCGATCAAATATCAATGGGGCCCTATAAATCACTATTATTTGGAATTAGTGAACTCTAATGTTCCTCTTTTCCATCAGCTTTAGGACCTTTTTGTTCATGCGTTGCTTGTAGCTTTGAATAGAGACACGTTATTATGACTTTTCCTTAATTATATATGTTTTTCAGATGAGTTGTGCAATCATATTTGCAATGGGTCCAGTCAAATTTGTCGAATTTGTCTTGGGACGTAAGAAGCACTAAATTATGAAATTTATCACATTTTAATTTTTAATATTTTAATTGTATCACTTTAATATTGGAAGTATTAAATATATTTTTATGTGATTCCTCAAACAGACAGCATTCAAATTGCTAACGATTTTTTATTATAAACTTATTACGTAATACCTAAATATTGGCAAAAAAATAATTTGGATAATTCTTGATCAAATTTCTACCCAAATTTTGGTCAACGAACTACTCAAATTACACAGTTTTAATCATGAGTTATCCAATTTTTAGTCAAGAGATATCCATATTACACATTTTTTGTCAAGAGCTACCCAAATTATTTTTTATCCATATTCAGGTATCACATAACAAGTTTATAATAAAAAATCGTTAACAATTTAGATGTTGTCTGATTGAGGGACCACATAGAAATATATTCAATACTTTAAGGATTAAAATGATATAATTGAAATGTTGGAGACTAAAATGAGACAAAGTCTATGTTTTGAGAAACTCCAATACAATTAACCTAATTAGTAATAACAAGGGAGAATTATATCCAGACCTCCTGAGATTTATCACTTAATCACTCAGACTCCCTAACATTTAAAATATTATACATAGACCTCTTGAGGTTTGTACGTGCGTAACACTTAGACCTCTGTTGTAAATATATCTTATAATAAATTACACCCAGACTCCCTGAAATTTGTAAACATATATTACTTAGACCCCTTAAGTTTAAAATGTTATACTTAGACCAAAAATACTTCAATCAAAAATGAAATATCAAATATTTTAAAAATTTTACAATTAAAATTCATATTCTATTGTATCATTTATTGAAATAAAATCAAAATTCAAAATTCAAAATTCAGTTTTTTCTTAAAAAATCGTAATTAGTATACAATTATATTGTTTATTGGAATTTAATTTGGTCGTTTAAACAACCAAATTAAAATACTAAATTACCCCAATTAAAACTAAAAGATATTGTGTCTATTACAGTTCGACCCCTTATTTATTTTTTTAGTTTTATTTTAATAGATAGTATAATTGTATACTAATTATGATTTTTTTTTTTTTAAATTAGATTTTTATTTTTGATTTTATTTCAATAAATGACATAATAGAACATGAATTTTGGTTGTAAAATTCATGTTTTATTATGAATGACTTAGACCTCTTGTTTGATTTTTTAGTTTTATTCCAATAGATAGTATAATTGTATACTAATTACGATTTTTTAAGAAAAAAATGAATTTATATTTTTGATTTTATTTTAAAAATGATATAATATAATATGAATTTTGGTTGTAAAATTTAAAATATTTGATATTTTATCTTTGATTGGAGTATTTTTGGCTCAAGTATAACATTTTAAATTTAAGGGGTCTAAATATTAAATGCCTACAAACTTCAGGAGGGTCTAGGTATAATTTATTAACGGATATATTTACAGCAGTGATCTAAGTGTTACGAGTATTTAAGATGTCTGTATGTAATATTTCAAATGTCATGAGGTTTGAGTGATTCAATGACAAACTTCAGGAGGTCTGCGTGTAATCCTCCATAATAACAATTATAAAGCATGCAATTATACGTGATATCGAATCAGAATTATTTTTGGTGTATTGTCATTTTTTGTCGAAAAACATGCAATTATACGTGGTTCTTAAGTAGCAAAAACGATTAGCAAAAAAATTCCTGGTTAGGCCCAGGTGTGTAATTTGTGAGTGGTTGTTATCCCGGCGATTCCAAATTTATATAGCAAGTATGAGTTCAAAAGACATGTAATTAGAACGATTTATGAACCGACTTCTTGAGGATGGGCTTTCAAAAAAAGTTCATTTGTAAATACGGTACAAATTCAAATGACATGTAATTGGGACGATTTGTGAACCAACTTCTTAAGGATGGGCTTCCAAATGAAGTCCGTTTGTAAATACCTCACCAAACAGACTTCTCCTAATCAGGCTTACATGGCTATTTTAAGTCAATCAAAAAAGTTCATATGGAAATGGACCATAACCTCCAGTTACGTTTTCGTCGGGTTTAACATGAGAAATCTTCATCTTATTTGGATCAAGGTCCAACGGAAGGAGTAAGTGAACAAGATGAACCCCACTTAGATAATTATCTATATAATAAAGTAGCTTAAAATTCAAATTTCAAAAGATAAACAAAATGACTTTTGTTTTTCGTGGTTCAGATCGTTTTAAATTTTACTTTAAAGTTAATCTAACGGTTAATATTAACACCTTAAATTTAATAAAAAGTTAGGCCCCTAAGGGTGTGTTTGGAGTGACTTTTTAAAAGTATTTCTAGAAATTATTTCTCATAAATACTTAAAAAAAAAAAATAGTGTTTAAATCCGTCTCACCACTACCTCTACCACCACCACCGCCACTGCCGCGCGCCGCCACCACTACCACCACCGTCGTCGTCGCCACTACCACCGTCACCACCACCACCACCACCGCCGTCATCGCCGTCGCCACCACGGTCATTGTCATTCACCACAACCATTACCGTCTCCTACCACCACCACCTCTCACCCCCACTACAAACCGATGCTTAAATTCTTTTATCTCTTCTCTATGTTTGTGATTTGATTTTGGATATGAATACAAATATGTTTATTGTTTACTTTTTTTATTACTCTGTTCCTTCAGGCACAGGCAATAACTAGTTTTCTTATATGGAAGATGAGTAGATAGTTATTTATTTATATGAAAAGTTGGTTATTAATTTTAGTGGGTCTATTTACTTATTTATTTTGACATTATTAATTGATTATACCACATCAGCATTACCACGTAGTATCACCGTTGTAATGAATATTTTCTCAAATGAGGCTAAATTGCATTAGTATCTTCTAAGTTTTGATAAAATTTTATAACACCTTGTGATATTTCAAATTTTAATAATAATTCGTGTCTAAAGGTATTATGTAACAAATAAAAAAAAGTTGTCAATTTTGAACATTTTTCCTTCATTTGCTTTAATAAGAGAAATTGAAACCAATCCTTTCTCTAAAAATATGAGCCCAAAGAAATATCAACTTGTTTAAACAAATTGATATACCTCATAATCATACAAGAACCCATTATACTACTCATCACCATACCATAGTTCTGCCTAAACACAGCTGTTTGTTGACTACCACAACAGTAAAATAATATTAAAAATTAACAGTGACAATTAACCGTGATTATACAGTACAATTGAATGCATTAGCAAAATTGTAATGATTATTGTAAATGCCTCACCTCATTCCTTAACCTAGCCACCTCACTATAGCCAAACATATTGCCCCCTCAACCTCTTTACAACAAACAATATTGATCCAAATTTCAACCACACCAACCAAAAAAACTGCAATTTTGCAATCAATCGTAAACACATCTTTGCAAATATGAGATCCATAGATTTGATGCAGGGAAATTTTCAAATTGGAAACTAAAGCACATTCATAGGCAACCCAACAATATTCTCCCGATAAAAAAGAGTAATCAATTGATATGGTGGCCAAATGTGTTTAACAGAAAACCAAACATTGGGCAAAGAGCATTACACGCACTATGTTATACACACAAAATTACTATCCAAGCAAAATCGAGAATGTGAATTTAGATGCTTTAAATGTTCAAGTAGGATCCAAAACTCCAAAGACAAATTTTATCAAACAGGTTACAGAAATGTGGAATCTAGGAAAGTTGAGCAGCTCACATACTACTACATTCATCTTACCCAAGAGTCATAGGCTCAAAGAGAGAGGGTGATGCTGCAAACGAACAAACACATTAATGGTGTTCAATGACCTTTCCAATGGACAAAGAAGAACTATGGTACATGTACAGGCAAAATAGAAGTGCTCTTGTCAAACTAATCTAATGCAATCAAAACCCCAAAAATTGAGTTGTTTTCCCCTAACAACTCTGTCTTTTAATAAGTTAGAATTATTCTTGTTACTTCATCCCAAAATTCTGATTTATAACATTGGGAAATAACTCTTAAATTACACTCCAAATGATTAGCTGCTATTGCAATGACCCTTTATCTCCCTCGGCCCTAATGGTTGGCACTCGCAACAATCACCACATGTGACTCAAGATTACTGGACACCACTGCGTTATTCTCTATGAATACTATCATTCGAAAAGTATAAAGGAAATAGATAAGAAAGCAAGAAACCATAAGAAGCCAAACAAAATATTGTTGGACTTTATGTCTAATTAATATTGGACTTTATCTTTAATTAGAGACTTAAGATGGCCCACATGTCATATAATCTTTTTAATAAATAAATATTATGTATATTTAATATATATCCTATTTACTGAGTCAAATTCTTCTGGGTAACTGACATTAAGGTAAATACCTACTACTCTCATCATCAGATGGAGTGACTATCATAGAACAGTTCAAAGCAGTTGTAACTCCTTGATGGAAGGACGTTACTTGCAGTTTCTCTATTGGATAAGGGTTCCTGCCTATATATATTTTCATGCCTGTGATTTTCCATCAAGTTATATGTGTATTCAGATATCATATATGTAAGTAGGAAACTCTTGTCTCATATACCTCAATTCAGTACATATTTGTGAGGTTGTTCTTGGGTGTTCTGTTTGAGCGTTGAGGTCAAGACTGTGATACGAATACGTGCTTGTTGGGGGTCGTTGGGTTCATTGATTATTCTCTCTATAGAGAATTCGGATTTCTTGTACTCAAACTTGAACATCAATAGCAAGAGGTAAGTATTCAATTTCGCTATGCAAAATAGGAAGATTAAATTCTTCAATAAAGAAATCTATCAATTGGTATCAAACTCATCCTTTTGTCCAGTTTGTTCAGTTATTAAATATATGACAACCTATCTCAAAAGAAACCTAAAGAATTTGTATATTAAATTGTGTCACTCTGTTGATTACTCATTCCCAAAACCAAGACTTAAAGTAGTTGAAATTGTACGAAGCTTTGAAACATCACCGATTCATTTCACCGTACGACTCCCCATGTCAGATGAAAATTCCTGCCAATTGAATGAGGAATTAGAGATTCATAGGCCAAGGCAAACACGAAACATATTTGTCGTTACAACTCCATTGGCATCTGAAAGCTAGTTGGAATTCGTATCACAGTCCATTGAATTTCAATGTGTGTGGTGTATTTTATTCATTGTGCAATGAAATTCAAACTTTCAGTAAGAACACCGAAAAGGAATTTCTGTGCAAAAAAATAATAATAATTAAGTCCTGAACAAGAAAGTTTTGGCCAGAACAATGAATTTCATTTATACCCATTCAGTATTTGGCTCAAAACTGTGGTTATACAATTGATCAATATTTTATCGAACTGATTAATATTTTTGGAACCAAATTTATTGCAATATAAAGGAGATGTTCGATCAAATTAAAGTTACTAGAGTTATGTTTGCACAGTAAGTTGTTTGACGTCATGTGCCTTGGTTATCAAAAATATTTTCCAATATCTAAACATGCCATTAAGAACTATACATGTACAGTATTTGAATGTGTTATAGGATTTTTGGGCATGACATGGATTTTTGGAAAATCACTTGTTCAACCTAAAGTTGTTCATGGCTATGATTTTCATGACTTATGCTCATGGATTTACTTCTGATAATCACTCAGTAATGTTAACATGCTTGTAAACTAGTTTTGCTTATGATATATGCATGTTGGTTTTCATAGAATGTAGTCTTGAGAAGACATGAATTTAAGAATTTATTCATGTCATGAACTATGTCACATGGAGATATCATATTAACTTGAGAGTAGCCACAGCATCTTGAGTTATGTTTGTTAATGATCAACATTTAGTTTGATCATATTAAGTATATGTTTAATATCTTCATATTGCAATTAAGTTGCTATAGATTATTACTCGGTCCACAGGGAAGTATTTATTTTATACTGCTTAATTGGAATAAGATATTGAATGGGGTATTAAAGGCTTTGAATACCTTATACCCAAAGGTTTTGGGCTCCTTTGCTCCTTAATGTCTTAATTCATTAGTCTTATTATAAAGAATAATAAGCAAATATTGTACAGTTTATGACCTCTACCCACAGGAAGGTTTAGATTTGCTCTATTGAAATTTACAGTTATTGTTTCAAAGTGCTTATTATATTCTTGGTTATTGCAGTTGTTGCTACCTCTTTATTTAATGAGTCTTCTAACATTCCACCATTGAGTGGTGGAAATTTTTCGGATTGGAAGGACAAAATTCTCTTGACATTAGGGCGCATGGACTTGGATTTGGCACTTCGCATTGAAGAACCTCCAATACCCACTAAGTTAAGTTCATTGACTGAAAAGAGTGCCTATGAGCGGTGGGAGCGATCTAATCGCTTAAGTCTGATGTTCATCATGTCACATGTGAGCAAGAGCATCAAAGGTTCTATTCCAGAATGCGATAAAGTGAAGGACTACATGAAGGTCATTGAAGAGCAATTTGTCAGTTCAGATAAAACCTTGGCCAGCACCCTGATGACCAAGTTATGAGGCATGAAGCATAATAAATCTAGGAATGTGCGTGAACATATTATGGAAATGAAGGACATTGCAGCTCAACTTAAGTTCCTTGAGGTTGAGATCTCTGAGTCATTCCTTGTTCAGTTCATACTTAATTATCTCCCTGCAGAATTTCGACCATTCAAGATCTCTTATAACACACACAAAGAAAAATGTCCATCAATGAAATTCTGACTATGTGTGTTCAAGAAGAGGAGAGGCTTAAGCATGAAAAATTTGGAGAGTGCCCATCTGATCATTCATAAAGGTGGACAAGGTAAGAAAGGCAAAAGTGTTCTTAAATGGAAGAAATATGGCAAAGGTTCATTCAAGAAACATGGCCATAAGGATGCTTGCTTCTTTTGCAAGAAGAATGGACACTTCAAGAAAGATTGCCTGAAATATAAGAAGTGGCTTGAGAAGAAAGGTAATCTCATATCTCTTGTGTGTTATGAATCCAGTTTAATTGATTCTCATCATAATACTTGGTGGATTGATTCGGGTACTACAATTCATGTTGCCAATATCATGCTGGGCTTCCTCAACCTAAGGAAAACGATGGGAAGTGAACATGGCATCTATTCAGGAAATGGGATGCGTTCGCACGTCGAGGCTGTTGGAACTTTTAGACTTGTTTTAGAAACTGGCTTTGTTTTGGATCTTGAAAATACTCTTTATGTTCCTTCGTTTTCTAAGAACTTAATTTCTGTTTCTAAATTAGTACCTTTAGGATTTGAATTCAGCTTTGTTAGTTTGGACTTTCGTTTGTTCAAAAACTCTAGTTTGGTTGGTTATGGGACCTTAGTTGATGGTTTGTACAAATTAAATTTGGATCCTGTTTTTGAACATAGTCTCCTAACCTTACATGATGATATTGGCACTAAAAGGACTATTACTGATGAGAATTCCTCTATGTTATGGCACATGAGATTAGGACATATCTCCATGGAAAAAATTAAAAGATTGATTAATGATTGAGTCTTAAAGGCTCTTGATTTTTCTGATTTTGGTACTTGTGTAGATTGCATAAATGGAAAGCAAACCAACAAGACCAGTAAAGGTGTCAAAAGGAGTGAAGAAATACTTGGAATCATACAACATGATATCTATGGACCATTCCCTACCCCTTGCTTAAATGGTCAGAGATATTTTATCTCATTTATTGATGACCAGACACAATTTATGTATCTCTACCTTCTGTTTGAAAAATCTGAGGCATTGGATGCTTTAAAAACATTCAAACGTGAAGTAGAGAAACAATTGAAAAAGAAATTAAAATTGTACGGTCTGATAGGGTTGGAGAATATTATGGAAGGTACACAAATTTGGGACAAACGCCTGGTCCATTTGCTGAATATTTAAAGGATGAAGGTATTGTTGCTCAGTATACTATGTTAGGTTCACCTTACCAAAATGGTGTGGCTGAAAGGCGAAATCACACCCTTATAGACATGGTAAGGAGTATGCTAAGCAATTCTAATCTTCCTTTGTTTTTGTGGAGTGAAGCCTTGAAGACAGCAGTGTATATCTTAAACAGGGTTCCCACTAAAGCTGTTTCTAAAACTCCATTTGAGTTATGGAAAAGATGGAAACCCAGGTTAGGACATTTTCACATATGGGGCTGTCCAGTTAAGGTTAAGATTTATAATCCACAATTAAAGAAATTGGACTCAAGGACAGTTAGTGGATATTTCATTGGCTATGCAAAAAAAGTCTAGAGTTATAAATTTTACTGTCCATCACACACACCTAGAATTGTTGAGGCCAGAAATGAAAAATTTATTGAGGGTGTTGACATTAGTGGGAGTATTCCTCGAAAGATTGAGTGGGAGGAATCACGAAATTCGGATATCATACCCGTGAATAAAGATAAGATGGTTATCATTCAGGATAATCCAGATGATATACAAACACCACCACCACAAGAGGAACAAGTTAACATAGTGTTTACAGCTCCAAACCCACAAAATATGGATAGACCGTAGAACTAAGGAGATCCTCAAGGGTAAAAAGACCAACTATTTTTGATGATTACTTCGTGTACCTATTAGAATCTGACTTTGATGTTGGACATAATGATGATCCTATCTCGTTTTCACATGTCATAAGTGGAGAGAATTCCACATTTTGGTACGAGGTCATGAAAGAAGAGATGGAGTCCATGGCTAAAAATCAAGTTTGGGAAATTGTTGAGTTACCTAAGGAAGTCAAAGTCGTTGGTTGTAAGTGGGTCTATAAGACCAAGAAAGACTCAAATGGTAATGTCGAACTATATAAGGTCAGACTTGTAGTTAAGGGCTTCACTCAAAGAGAAGGCATTAACTATCACAATACCTTCTCTCCAGTTTCTAAAAAGGACTCATTTAGGATTATCATGGCATTAGTAGCTCATTTCAATTTAAAGCCACATCAAATGAATGTGAAAACAACATTTTCAAATGGGGATCTTGACGAAGAAGTATAAATGAAGCAACCTGAAAGATTTTGTTCTGATGAGGATAATCACTTGGTTTGCAAGCTAAAGAAATCCATATATGGACTAAAGCATGCCTCCTATCAGTGGTATCTTAAGTTTCATAATGTTATTATCTCATATGGTTTTGAGGAGAATGTTGTGGATAATTGCATATACCTTAAGGTTAGTGGGAGTAAATACATTTTCTTAGTCCTGTATGTCGATGGCATTCTACTTACAGCCAATGATTTGGGTTTGTTGCATAAAACTAAAGAATTTCTTTCACAAAACTTTGAGATGAAGGATATGGGTGAAGCCTCCTATGTCATAGGCATAGAGATTCATAGAGACAGGATTCAAAGAAAATTGGGTGTGTCTCATAAAGCCTACATTGAAAAGGTTTTGGAGAAATACAAAATGAATGAATGCACACCTAATGTAGCTCCAATTGTAAAGGGTGACAAATTCAGTTTGAGCCAGTGTCCGAAAAATACTTTGGAAAAGGAACAAATGAATTGCATTCCCTATACATTTGTTATTGGTAGTTTGATGCATGCACAGGTTTGTGTAAGACCTGACATTGCATTTGTGGTGGGGATGCTTGGAATGTACCAAAGCAATCTAGAAATGGAACATTGGAAGGCAGCTAAGAAATTTTTGAGGTATTTAAAAGGAACCAAGGGTTGTATGCTGACTTACAAACATGTAGACTATCTTGAAGTGGTTGGATATTCTGACTCGGATTTTGCGGGTTGTTTGGATTCTAGAAAATCCACTTCGGGATATGTTTTCATGTTAGCATGAGGTCCTATATCATGGAAAAGTGCCAAACAAACGATAGTTGCATCGTCTACTATGGAAGCAGAGTTTATAGCGTGCTTTGAAGCAACATCACAGGCGAAATGGTTGAGAAATTTTATCATAGGGCTCCAGATTGTGGATTCTATATCCAAGCCATTAAGACTTTGTCGTGATAATTCGGCTGCTGTTTTCTTTTCTAAGAATAATAAAAATGGAATCCGAACCAAGCATATTGACATTAAGTATCTTATTGTCAGAGAGCAAGAAGTATCTATTGAGCATATTAGTACAGATCTGATGTTAGCAGATCCTATGACTAAAGGGCTCTCAATTATGACGTACTTGAAACACGTAGAGATCATGGGATTAGTTGGCTCATTGTATGGTTGACTTCTTGGTTTGTAAATATTTGATCATAATCAATGCAGACTTTAACTATTTTGTGCACATAAAGTATTGTTTGTGATATACTATCCATTGAGATTAGTATGTAGTCCACTAGGACTATAGGACCCGGAGTGACTTGTAAGAAGTCATTCATAAGGAGTGATGCCACATAAAGTTCTGAGAAGATGATGCATTGTAATACAAGGAAGGGAGTGTTCATTTAAAAGAGCACAACTGCTTTGATTCGTGCAATATTTTTCTCAATAAAGTTCGGGTAGTTATTTAATTGTATGGTCATATTCAGTATCAAATGTTGGTTACCCAAATTATCTAATGTGTCATGTGTGCCAAGTGGGAGAATGTTGAACTTTATGTCTAATTAATATTGGGCTCTATCTCTAATTAGAGACTTAAGATGGTTCACATGCCATATCATCTTTTTAATAAATAAATGTTATGTATATTTAATATATATCTTATTTACTGAGTCAAATCATTTTGGGTAACTGACGTTAAGGTAACTGCTCACTACTCTCATCATCAGATGGAGTGACTATCATGGAGCAGTTCAAAGCAGTTGTAACTCCTTGATGGAAGGACGTTACTTGCAGTTTCTCTATTGGATAAGGGTCTCTGCCTATATATATTTTCATGCATGTGATTTTCCATCAAGTCATATGTGTATTCAGATATCACATATGTAGGCAGGAAACTCTTGTCTCATATACCTCCATTCAGTACATATTTGTGAGGTTGTTCTTGGGTGTTCTTCTTAAGCGTTGAGGTCAAGACTGTGATACGGATTCATGCTTGTTGGGGTCGTTGGGTTCATTGATTATTCTCCCTATAGAGGATTCGAATTTCTTGTACTCAAACTTGAACATCAATGGCATGAGGTAAGTATTCAATTCCGCTATGCAAAATAGGAAGATTAAATTCTTCAATAAAGAAATCTATCAATTATCTCACATAAATTTATATTGTTATTCTAAAAGTTCAAAGGAAAGGATTAAAAACAAAAAAAAATTAAGTAATATACCTAATGAAAGACAAAGCCTTGGCGGTGTGCATTAGGTAGAGACGGTGGTTGTGTTGGCCAAAATGCAACTTAAGAGAGGGTGAATTAGGTTTTTATTTTTCAAAAACTCTTTACAAACAATATATTACTATTTGTAAAATTGTTTTGATTAGATTTAGATAAGTGTTTGATCAATGTATGATAAATGAGAATGTAGGAAAACAATAAATAAGAGAGTAAGAAAAGAGAGACAAACAAAATTTATAGAGGTTTGGCCCTGAAGGGGCACAGAATTACTGTGCATGATTAAACATTTAATAATTCAAAACAAGTACAAGCACATGACAAAGGTCACATGGCCAGCATGGTGATTACTGATTACTCAAAACGTTGGTAATTTCGGTAAATGTTCTACATTCAACCGAGCGAATATACTTGGTCAGATAGCCTGAGCGGGCAATCGAACAAAAATTCAACTCGGACGATAAAAACAAGTAGAAGTTAGCTCGAATTGCTCTTAAGAACGAGGATTATGTCATCCTGAAGAATCAGAGGCAGTCCTATATTGATAAGAACATTACCCAAATCACTGATTGATATTATCAACGTACACGAATAAATAGGCGAATCAGGAATACTGGAAGGGATTCTAGCATTCATCACTAGCAATCTAGCTAAATATGAGGTTTGCCATCTCATATGGTCGTTGACTAGAACCCTAATAGAGAGGGTAGTAGATGACGCTATAAATATAGGGTTAAGCTTAAGGATGAAGGTACACACTACTTTTCTTGCAACTAGATGTGGATACACTTTAAAAACCTTTATTGACTTAAGCATCAAAATGTCTTCGACCGTCCCCTCCTCCTAGGGGGTCTCTAGCAGTTTGCTCATTTTGCAGGAGAAATGGTGCAACCTCTGTTTGTCTATTCCTAATTGAATCATATAAATTTGTAAGATTTTTTACTCCTTCCAATTGGCACCGTCTATGGGAACACTCGAGCAAAAAGCACAATGTCAAAACTATGAAGCACAATCAGACCACAAATTGTCGATCATGACAATGTGAAGCATGACCTTGATTGGAACAACATGGTGTCCTTCCCCTCGGATAGTGACATCAGGGAAGATGCTTTCAATAGCTAAAACGAAAATCAAGACAATCACGATGATTTCTCGTCAACCAGATATTAACCTGAAAATGAATCATGGTGGGAAGGTTGAAACGAGAAGCCTCCCCTCGTGCCGAGGAGGAAGTCTCAGCCTTCATGAAGGTAGTCCAATCTCTTTAGAATCGATTGGATGTACACGATGCCATGCTAAAGAGGTCTCATGACAAATAAAGGAAATTGAGAGAAGAGAATAAGGCACTAAAAGAAGCCCTGAGAAGATTAAGGGATAGAGATGTCTCGAATAATACCGATAACCGAACCAAGGGCGAACATGATCATGGACACCGAAGTCCAACCCCCGAAAAACCAAAGCAAGACATATAGAGGACTCTCAAGAAAGAAATAGTAAAAGAAAATCTTCTCGGGTGGAAGAACAAGAAGATGCCTGGAGACATTTAATCACAGAAGAACTTGATTGCAAGCTAAAGCGTCCCGAGCAAAATTTTGCTAGGGAATTGGCAAGAAGGGCGACAGGAGAGTATAGTAGAGGAATGAAAGTATCCCCTTTTAGTAAATGGATAGAAAGAGAGAGAGTCGCAAGTAAATTTATTGTCCCAAACTTCAAGTTGTACAATGGAAAGACAGACCTAGTCGCAACATCTGTCATTATAGGTAGCTGATGGCAGTCCGTAGGAAGAACGAAGCTTTATTGTGTACAATGTTCCCTAGCAGCCTAGGAAGATTAGCAATGAAGTGGTTCGAAGCCTAGCTAGGAATTTCGCCGACAGTTGGGTGTTGCTCGCCGAGCAGTTCACTGCCCGGTTCATCACCAGTAGTAGGCATCCGAAGGATATTGGAGCATTGCTCTCATTAAAAAATAGGAATGGTGAAACGCTTCGTGTGTATGTTCACCAATATTGGAAAACCATGAACGAAATTGAAAGCTGCAATTTTGAGATCATTGTCACGTCCTTTAAGATTGTTTTGTCAAAAGAAATCCCATTGTACCAATCCTTGACTAAGACATCACCGCTAGACATGGAAGAGTCTATGGCTATAATGAAACGATACACAAAGGTTGAAGATGATCTTGGTAGAGAAGTTAACCGATATCAACTTAACAAGAAGTAGGTCGACAAAAAGAGACCGAACGCACAATCTCAGTTAGGGTCAAAGGGGAAGGAGAAGGAAGGTTTCCCCTCACGATCTTCGTTTGTCGGGATGAACACGATGTTCAAAGAGTCGATTTGCAAGATTTTATCTCAAATTAAGGGAAAGTCATCCTTCAAATGGCCAAACAAGATGGGAGGAGATCCAGAAAAGAAGACCCCTAACCTAACATGCTCTTACCATCGCAACATAGGGCAAATGACGAAGAATTGTTGATCCTTGAAACAACACCTGGAGGAACTAGTCTAGGCTGGACATCTTTCATAGTTTGTAGAATTAGAAAAGATAAAGGCCGATACGGGCAAAAAAAATTAATACAAATCGAGAACGGCCACAGGATCCATCAAGAGTGATTAGGGGTGTCCATGGGTCGGGTCGGGCTAGGCCTGTGAAATTTTTTTCGGGTCAAGCCCTGGTAGGGTATGCACAAACCCTGGGTGAGTTATCGGACGGGACAGGCTTTGGGTAAGGGTTGGCTACCCGCAGCCCAACCTGCCATTCACTGGGCAGGCTTGTTAGGCGAGCCTTGCGGGTAGACCTTTTTTTATATACATACAATTTTATTTAAAAAGTTTTCAACTTAATATTTTTGTAAATTATATTTTTGAATTAAAAGTGGTGTCAAAATGGATAAAAAATAAATAATTAATAATTTTATTTATGAATAGGGGAGGAACTACATCACAATAGAATGAGCACATCCCAACTAGGTTCATATATTGCCAGCAAACTTTCAAAATTTCAGTGGTCAACTTTTTTTCAAACAATTGGGTGGAAGGACAAACGGGTTGGGAGAGTGGGTTGATCAAGGTCGGGCGGGCGGGTTCTTGGGCTGGGTTTTTTGTGAGTAGGCTCATGGGTAGGGATTCAGGCCGGACAATGGGTTTGAGAGCAAGTCAAATCCTCTCTTGAAAGATATTGAGCTCGAACTCGGGCAGGCCAACTATCAAGCTCAAAAACTTGGGCAGGCCAACTATCGGGCTTCAAGCCTATTTTTTCGGATCAGTCAACCCGACCCATGGACACCCCTAGGAGTGATTGATGGTTACATGTAGCCACAAACCTAAACATAGCCATCAATAAGGCAGCTCGGGCATACATACAAAAAGCCACACAAATAAGAGAAATTTATCAAGTCAGCGTATCGTCCGAAAATATTTGTAAGAAACAGAAAACTGATTAGTTTCTCTGACAGTGACCTAACAGGGGTTCATCACCTACAGAATAATTCCTTGGTCCTCACGTTGCAAATTGTAAATTTTGACATAAATAGGATCTTGATCGACCAAAGGACCTCCTCCAAAATTATGTATTCAGGACTATTTCGCAAGCTTAGCTTAGATGAGGAGGGCATAAAACCCGTAAGTACTCCACTAGTCAGTTTTAGTGGGAAAATAGTCATGCCAAAAGGAAGCATAACCCTCCCAATTCGGGTTGGTCCTGTGGGCACAATTACCAAGTTTCTTGTTGTCGAGGTAGAAGCAACCTACAATGCTATAATGGGACGAACATGGCTCCATAAGATGAAGATGATCCCCTCAACTTACCACCAAGTCTTGAGATTTCCAATTAAGGGAGGAATCTTCGACATCCACAGAGACCAAGTGAGCTCAAGGAACTGTTTGTTCGCCTCTATAAGGGGAAAAGATATGAAAGATGACCAAGAGGTGGAAATAGTACCTTAAGCAACCTAGAAATAGTAATCAAAGTATGAGAGTTCGGGCCTAGAGGAGTCGTTGATTGGGTAGGCGGAGCGCGCAATGGAAGAGTTGAAGGCGATATAACTACAAGAGAGTACCGAGAAGTTTTTTTCTAATCGGGTCTTCAGTGGAGCTACATGAATAGGAAGCTTTGAAGAACGTCCTCAAGCAGAATGTTGACGTGTTCGCTTGGACTCCTTATGAGATGCTAGGCATCAACCTTGAATTGTATTTATGTTGTAGGCTATAAGGGTGTAGGTGACCTATAGCATGTTGACTAAGGTTGTTTGGTTTTGTTGGGTGCCACCTTCAAGTGGGATGCTGAAATTAAATGTGGATAGAGCTTCAAAGGGTATTTCTGGCATGTCAGGAGGAGGGGTAGCGATGAGGAATCTAGAGGGACACATGGTTCTGGAAGTTGCCTTTTTTTATGGTTTGGGTTCAAATATGAGGGGTGAATATTTAGCCTTGCGGGATGGTTTAAGACTAATAAAGAGATATAGGAGTATAAAGTGTTGATTGAATCTAACTCTCAGATTTTGGCGCATATGGTGAGGGGTAAGATTGGGTTCCCTGGAAGCTTTGGGGTATTATTTCTGAAATTTTTGGTATATTAAGAGGGCTTGAATTTCAAATTTATCATGTTTTTAGGGAGGCCAATTGTGTGGTTGACTTCCTTGCAAATCAGGATGTACAGGTTAGGGAGTCTACTAATTTTTCTAATATAATTCTTTTGTTCAGTACAAGGAAGCTGCTGGTGGTGCAGGATCAATGCAGGTTGCATGTTTTGAGAACAAAAAATTCTTTGGTTTTTTTCATTTTGAGTTGTTCAAATGCATTTGATTTGGGTTGTAAAGTTTGTGAGTTTGTGTCGATGACATGATTATGTTGTTTGTATTTCTCTTGTAATTTTTTTTGATATCAATAAAATCTATCTTTCTATAAATAAATAAATAAAAGGCATCCACCTTGAAGTCATTTTTCACCACTTGAATGTGGACCTGACTTTCAGACCAATTAAGCATAAGAAAAGGTGGTTGGCATCGCAACACATGGATGTCGGGAACGAAGAAGTCAAGAAGTTGCATAAAGCGAAGTCAATCGGGGAGGTGTCGTACCCGACTTGCTTGTCCAGTATGGTTATGGTCAAAAAGAAAAATGGAAAATGAAGAGTTTACGTGGATTTCACCGACCTCATTAAGGTATACCCGAAGGATAGTTTTCCTCTACTAAAGATTGATCAGCTAGTCGATGCAATATCGGGATACAAATGGATGAGCTTTCTTGATGCTTATAGGGGCTACCAACAGATCTCCTTTTTGAACCTGATCAGGAGAAAACTTCATTTATCACACCACAAAGGGTATACTGCTACAAATTTATGTCGTTTGGACTTAAGAATGCCAGAGCAACGTACCAAATGCTGGTCACAAGAATGTTCAAGAAAATGTTGGGAATACAATGGAGGTTTACATAGATGATATGATGATTAAAAGTCGAAGACCAACCGACCACTTAATCGACTTACATAATACTTTCAATATACTACGAGAATATCGAACGAAGCTCAATACATCCAAGTGTGCTTTTGGGGTCGAGTCGGGAAAATTCTTAGGTTTCCTGGTCACCAATCCAGGTATCGAGGCCAATCCTGACCAGCTACAGCCTTTGATAAAACTCTAGTCACCCAGAACAGTCAAGGAGATGCAGAGGCTGACGGGCATGGTAGTCGCCCTTAATAGATTTATATCTAGGTCATTTGACAAATGTAGGCCCTTTTTCCAGACACTCAAACGGAAAGGAAGAGGAGTGTGGACTCAGGAATGCGAAGATGTTTTCAATAATTTGAAACCATACATAGCCACTTCTCCGTTATTGGTGACACCAAAGCCAGGCAAAATCTTGTTTCTTTACCGAGCCATTTTTTAGCACGCAGTTAGTGGAGCACTGATGAAGACTTCTCAAAGGGAGATGAGACCAATTTACTATGTAAGAAAAATATTTCTCGACACATAAACTAGATACTTACTTCTAGAGAAGCTGGCCTTGGCACTCATGAGTTCTACTAGGAAACTGTGACACTACTTTCAAGCTCACATGGTTATTGTACTCATAGATCAACCAGTCAGGGCGTTCTTCAAGAGAGCCGACTTGTTGTTGTCCAAATTTGATATTGACAATTTACGTGCAAGTATACATGATCAACAAGTAATAAAGTGATAAATAAAGTATCGTTCCCACGGAGAATTATTGCTAATAAATTTTAAGTACTAACTTTATATCAATTCGATTTTATTTAAACAATAGGAATTAAACTATGAATTTATTAATTTAAGACTAAACCTAAATTTAATAATCAAAGATTGAATTTAACGGATAGAAGAAGTTAAGATTACAACTTTCTCTAATGATTCGTATAAATCTCTCCACTTTCTTTCCAGCTAATTGATCAAAATAAGTTGTTAACTGAGAACTCAAAACTATTTATCAAACCTCTTCCGATAGTTAGATAAAAATATCTCTCCCAATTAAATTACTATATTCCTATGCAAAATAAGTTGGAAAAGATTCATTAAGTTCAAACTCTCATAAAAGTTACACACGACATATAAGTATATTCATATCCTATACACAAACCCAGCAATTCAATCATAAGAAGAATTAACCACACGCATGTCATCATATTCATATCTAAACCTAGAATTTATCTTCCAATTTCATCTAAGTTATCAAATTAATTGTTGGCCACACAATCATATATTAAGCACAAAATATGACAAACAACTCATGTATGATCAACAAGAACTAGAAACGAGAGTAGATCAATTCAACTAGACATTAGGTTCCGTTGCAATCTTAATAAAAATTTAGTTCATAATGTAATTGAAAAACATCCTTCTTGAATTAAACAACATCTCAGAAAATCAAGAAGTAAAAATAAGAGAAAATAATGAAAAACTTAGTTGTAATCTTCAACTCCTCTCTAGCCTTCAAGTCCGATTTTCTTCGCGTCGGTTCCTTCGATTCTTGCCTTCAATTTTCTATCAATCCTTGGTCTTTATTCCTATGTTTTCAGCCCCCAAAGTCAGTCTATATATATCCCCCTCAAACCCTAGCATATATGAGGCATTAGAGTCCAATTTCGGGTCAAAACAAGTCATAATTCACGTCCAACTTCCATCACAAGAGCAGCTACGCTGAATGGGCAGTAAGTGG
Source organism: Ilex aquifolium (assembly GCA_951799425.1). Classification (NCBI taxonomy): domain Eukaryota; kingdom Viridiplantae; phylum Streptophyta; class Magnoliopsida; order Aquifoliales; family Aquifoliaceae; genus Ilex; species Ilex aquifolium. The sequence goes on along the minus strand of OX637397.1, from coordinate 14,063,731 downwards.
GCGCCCCTGCGCTAAAAAGGCGCTGGAACAGCGCTGGTCTCTTTTAAGCCTTCAGCTCTCTTGTTGTTTTGCCTTCAAAAACCCAACATTTAGGCTCCAAATTGACCTTGTTTCCTTCCAAATGATCTTGTTTGCTTCCAAATGATGATTCCTATCAAATAACATCAAAACACACAAAACAAATAAAAAAGAACATAAAATAATTGAAAACTTGCAAATTCCTCAAGTCGAAAGTACTCAATTCGTAGGTATAAAACACACTCATCAAATACCCCTAAACTTAAATGTTTGTTTGTCCTCAAGCAAAATACTAAGAACAAAAACTATAAAAATTAATTCTAACAACTACTCAAACAATGGATCAATATGAATCTAAATAATGGCCCCAAAAGTTACTAAAAATAATAATTCACGGGAAATTCAAAACAATGCAAAGTCCAACAGCTCAACATACTCCTTAATTTTACCTCCGCTCATGACCCTTTAAATACATGTGCACATTCGAACTGTTTAAACTAGCCATCACCCAAATAAATTTACGTAGTCAAGCGCTCCATAAGAGATACTCAATATCAACTCTATGAACTTACGTTTCACATCAATCTTCGCTTATTAAGGCAACCATATAACTAGAAGATCCAAAGTTTTTTTTTTTTTTCTTCTCTCACTCTTTCTTTTTTTTTTTTTTTCATTCTTTTGGTGAGTGCATTTTATGCTCCATCTCACCTCCTATTGAGTGAGTGCGTTTTACACTCTATCTCGCATTTTCTTAAACGAGTGCATTTTACGCTGTATCTCGTTCTCAACATGTGTTTATGAGTTAGTGCGTTTTACGCTCCATCTCTACTCACCACATGCCCCTTTCTTGTTTCTTGTCTTCCTATTTTTTTTTCTTTCTAACTCATGAAGGATCAAATCAAAATAATTTTTCAAAAAAAACTCCTTTTTTTTTTTTTATACTATCCCATCATAACTAATATTTCCTCCAAACTTATATGAATGCTTAAACTTGCTTTGAATGATGCTTAAATAAATTTTCTAGAGTTTCACTGATATCTCCCACAAGCACTTAGCCAAATAAATTCTCTAAATGATAACTAACCAAACAGATAGATATGTGCTCATGCATGAAAAGATCATAAATAGTGTAAAACCAACTAGTATGTTGTCGGAATTCAAACTCAACATGTTCATCAATTTCCCTTGAATTAACAATTAATCACATTCATCATTGGCCATGATCAAATTCAATCAACCCATTGCTCAAGTTGTACTAAAACATGCAATCTAAATGCAAACAAGAAAACACCCCCAAACTTAAACTAAACATTGTCCTCAATGTATAAAGTAGGAAAAATTAAAGACAGAGTACTTCCCTGAGACTTCGCTAGTTCGCATCATCGTCAGCGTCCTCGTCGTCCGCTGAGTCGGGAGTGTATTCGAAAAACATAGGTGGACTAGGAAATTGTACTGGAGATGAGCCCGAATTGAAACCACAGTTGGTAAACATCTGGACTAGTGCGGAATTGAAGTCCGTTGAGTACTCCATGAATGAATCCAAACGATGAGCAAGTTGATCATTTCGTCTAGACTTGCGTCGAGATTCCCTATGTAAATCTTGTGTCTCTCTGTGTAACTCCTGTGTTTCTCGACACAATCCACGCATCTTATCAACTAGACTCTCCATAGGTGACTGGGATGTAGCAGCGGCAGGTTGAGGAGGCCCCGATGGTTCACCCGAATCTTGAGGCATATTCACCATAACATATCCGACACCCCTATGATCAGAGAATTCACCCTTCCACACCTTAAAACGGCTAATGATTTGATGATCAATTGGCACTTGCGGTTGTTGAACCAATTCATCGGCACTCCATGTGACTTTGGCCTTCTTACAGAGTCCACAAATTAATGATGGGTGAGGCAATCCGCTAGTTGAACCTCCCTTGATAGCCTTTGTGATTGAGTCTTGAATAACTTGACCCACATTAATGCTTTTTTCTGTAACTATGCAATAGAGCAAAACCGCCCTGTCACGGAGTAATTCAGTAAAGTGTGTGGTGGGCATTAGCTTAGCACATAGAAAGTAGTACCACGCCTTCCCAAACTTGCTCAGCTCGCTATGTGGAAAGTGAATCTTCTCTGCCTCCTTTAATGTCCACTTAGCACCCGGCTTACATAGACACTTGATCACCTCGTCCAAGTCAAGTTCTTCGGTTCTGTATGTCGTATACTCATCGTCGTCTGACATATCTACTATATTGTAATAAGCATTGATGCTTGCCTTGTCAAACTACACTATTTTACCCCGGACTTGAACCATAGGGTTGTCAACCTCCTTGGCATTGACATAAAATTCTTTTACAATGGGGATTACGGCTGCCTCCGGCTGTGCTGTGAAATCTAACCACCCACACTCCACAATCATGTCATGTACACACCCATCATACGTCTTATCTGGGCGAAGGCCGCGGTCAGGAATCAATACCTTTTTTGCCAACCATGTATGAAATCTCTCCGACCGCTTCGCTAACAAATCTCTTTTTGTCGTATGGCTTGGAAGATTTAGAGTTTTCCCCTCTTTGGCGTTTGGAAGACATGATGAATACTTAGTTCAGAAGCTCCCCAACACCAAAAACCAAGTAAAAAAACTAGCTAACTAAGCTTTGTTTTCACTTTGGCAATTTAACAAACACCTTGTGTGCAATGCGCAACTCTATATTACTACACCATCCAAAGTGTGTAACCTCCCCCAAATAAATCACAAAACCATCTCCCACAAGCATGTAACCAAATAAGTTTAAGTTTTACCCGTAAAGAATGAGTGAACTTGGTACCTTACGTTGCAAAGATTAATGTTGTCCATGGAGAATGAAGCAATCCTTGGTGCTAGTTGAGAGTTTGGGTGAAAAGAATAAGTTTGGGGGTGTATTTTTAGAATTTTGACATTTTTGGGAGTGGTAGGAGTTGATTTGGATGGCTTGTTGTTCGTGTATGTAGAGCAGTTTTGGTTGTTTATGATGCTGAAATTCTGAGTTTGGGGGTATTTGGGGCGTTTATAAGGCTGATTTTATGTATTTGGACAGCTGTTTGGACAGCTGGGGCGCGCCTGGGCGCTGGAACTGTGCTGGAAAGGCAGCAGGTAGGCGCTTGGGCGCTGGAACAGGGCTGGAAATGCGCTGGAACTGCAATGTTTACGCGCAGGGGCGCTGGAACAGCGCTGAAACTACGCTGGGTAGGCAGATTCTGGGCGTAGGGGCGCTGGAACAGCACTGAAACAGCGCTGGTTGGGCAGTGGGCAAGCGCCTAGGCGCTGGGTAGGCGCTGGAACAACGCTGGCTCCTTCTTTCCAGCTACTTTATTTTCTTTAGCTTTTCTTACCTTGTTCAATCCGTTGTACCTACAAGCAATGGACACACTAATTAAAATGCACTAATAATCTAAAAACATTATTTCTAAAAAAAAAAACTAAATTAAAATAAAATGAAATAAAACTTAGAAACTAAAACTTGGGTTGCCTCCCAATTAACGCTTGTTTTATAGTCATCAGCCTGACTACTCCCTGTTTTTATTCCGGATTGGCGAGAGTAATTGAAGTCTTTTGGCGATCAATGTCACCACCCCAATAGTGCTTCAGTCTTTGTCCGTTCACTTTAAAATTTCTCTTGGAGTGGGAATCTTCGACTTCAACTGCTCCATGCGGGAACACTTTAGTAACAATAAATGGCCCTGACCACCTTGATTTGAGTTTACCCAGGAAGAGTTTTAACCGCGAATTGAAGAGGAGTACAACTTGTCCCAACTCAAACTTTCGCTCAATGATTTTCTTATCATGCCACCTTTTTATCTTTTCTTTATAAAGCTTGGCGTTTTCGTATGCTTGGAGACGGAACTCATCCATCTCATTCAACTGCAAGAGACGTTTCTCACCCGCTGCATGCAAGTCAAAGTTAAGTTTCCGAATAGCCCAATATGCACTATGCTCCAACTCCACCGGTAGATGACAAGATTTTCCATACACGAGCCGATATGGAGACATTCCAATTGGCGTTTTGTACGTTGTTCGATAGGCCCACAAGGCATCATCTAGCTTCTTCGACCAGTCATTTCGGTTTGGATTAACAATTTTCTCCAGAATCCGCTTCACTTCTCTATTCGAAACTTCAGCTTGACCACTAGTCTGGGGGTGATAAGCTATGGCAATCTTATGGGTGACTCCATATTTAGCGAGAAGGGCTGTAAAATATTATTACAGAAATGCGTACCTTCATCGCTAATGATCGCTCTTGGTGTACCAAACCTCGTGAATATGTTTTTCCGAAGGAAATTCAACACTACCTTTGCATCATTAGTGGGCAAAGCAGCTGCTTCAACCCACTTCGAGACGTAATCTACCGCAACTAATATGTAGAGATTATTGTAAGATGATGGAAATAGGCCCATAAAGTCTATACCCCAGAAGTCAAAGATCTCCACCTCCAAAATACTGTTTAAGGGCATTTCATGTCGCTTTGAAATATTTTCAGTCCGTTGACATCTGTCGCACTTTAATGCGAAAAAATGGGCATCCTTAAAGAGAGTTGGCCAATAGAAACCTGATTGAAGCACTTTTGCCGCTGTTCTCTCTCCCCCATAATGGCCTCCATAATCTGATGAGTGACAATGCTGCAAGATTCCTTCGATCTCTTCCCTGGGTACACATCTTCTTAACATTTGATCCGCACATTGTTTAAATAGGAATGGCTCATCCCAGATTTAATGCTTCACCTCGTGCAAGAACTTCTTCCTTTGTTGATTGCTCAAGTCAGGAGGAAACACATGACTCACTATATAGTTCACATAATCTGCATACCATGGTGATTCCCCTGCGACACAAAAGAGTTGCTCATCCGGAAAGGATTCATTGATCATTACTCCCCCACCCTTTTGTTGTACGGTATTCTCAAGTCTAGAGAGATGATCCGCCACTTGGTTCTCTGTCCCCTTTTTGTCCCGAATCTCTAGATCAAACTCTTGAAGCAAAAGGACCCATCGAATCAAGCATGGCTTGGCGTCCTTTTTCGAAATTAAATACTTAATGGCTGAATGATCTGTGAACACTATCACCTTTGTACCAATGAGATAAGATCGGAATTTGTCGAAAGCAAAAACAACTGCTAATAGTTTTTTCTCAGTGGTTGTGTAGTTGAGTTGTGCATCCGATAATGTCTTGCTAGCATAATAGATAGCATGAAACATCTTTTCTTTCCATTGACCTAGAACTGCGCTAACTGCAAAGTCGCTAGCATCACACATCAGCTCAAACGGCAAATCCCAATTTGGTGCAACTATCACGGAGGCAGTTATGAGCTTATTTTTCAACACCTCGAAGGCCTCTAGGCAAGCCTTGTCAAACTTAAAGGGCACATCTTTCTCTAAAAGGTTACACAGAGGCTTTGTGATCTTGGAAAATTCCTTTATGAATCGCCTATAAAATCCTACATGGCCCAAGAAACTCCGAATTCCCTTGACTGATGTTTGTGGTGGTAGTTTCTCAATAGTCTCTATTTTTGTCCTATCCACCTCTATGCCATTAGCAAAAACTTTGTGCCCCAAAATAATACCTTCTTGAACCATGAAGTGACACTTTTTCCAGTTTAACACCAAGTTTGTTTCCACACATCTTTTCAGCACAAGAGTTAGGTTCTCTAAACATAGGTCAAAGCTATCTCCAAATACCGAAAAATCATCCATAAATACCTCAAGATTTTGCTCTACCATGTCGGAGAATATTGTCATCATGCATCGTTGAAACGTTGCAAGTGCGTTACATAATCCAAAAGGCATCCTCCGGAATGCAAAGGCTCCATATGGGCAGGTAAACGTAGTCTTCTCCTGATCCTCGGGTGCTATTACGATCTGATTATAGCCGGAATACCCATCCAATAGACAATAAAATACATGCTCAGCCAATCTGTCAAGCATCTGATCAATGAATGGTAGAGGGAAGTGATCTTTTCGAGTTGCCTTATTGAGTTTGCGATAATCCATACATATTCTCCACCCAGTCATTGTTCGTGTTGAGATTAACTCGTTGTTCTCATTGGACACTACCGTCATGCCTCCTTTCTTCGGAACACATTGAACTGGACTAACCCATGAGCTGTCTGAGATAGGATATACGATTCCGGCATCCAACAATTTAATGATTTCTTTCTTAACTATCTCCTTCATGATAGGATTTAAGCGGCGTTGTTGCTCAATCACAGGCTTACCATCATCTTCAAGCAGAATTTTGTGCATACAAATTGAGGGACTAATGCCCTTAATATCTACAATAGACCATCCTAAAGCCGTTTTGTACTCACGAAGGACTCGCAGCAGCTTACTTTCCTGAAATTCATCAAGTGAAGCAGAAATAATAACAGGTAAAGTAAAAGAGTCACCCAAATACGCATACCGTAGATGATTTGGAAGAGATTTAAGCTCCAATATAGGTGGTTCTTCCAAAGATGACTTTGCACAAGTAGAGCTTCCTGAGTGATCCAAAGTTTCAAAATGTTGTTTAAACTTGACAACCCGTGGGGAAGCATTCAACCACTATACATACTCTAGAGGAGTCGGGTAGTCCGAAGTAGTGGAACTAACTAGTGATGTCTCAAGGGGATCTGAAAGATAGCTTTCTATGAATATCTCAGTTATTGCATCTTCCACCAACTCAACCCAAAAATATTTTTCTACTTCCTTCGGAAATTTCATAGCTGAAAATACATTAAATGTCACATCTTGATCTTGGACTCGCATAGTTAGCTCACCTTTCTGTACATCAATAAGTATTCTCCCCGTCGCTAAGAATGGTCGCCCAAGAATTATAGGTACTTCCCTATCTTCCTCACAATCCAAAACTATGAAATCAGCTGGAAAAATGAACTTATCCACTTTAACTAGAACATCTTCAACTATGCCCCTTGGATAAGTGAATGATCTGTCCGCTAATTGTAATGTAACATTGGTAGGCTTTACTTCATTCAAACTCAATTGCTGATAAATTAAGAGCGGCATTAAGTTAATACTAGCTCCCAAGTCACACAATGTTTTCCCAAAAAATTGGCTGCCTATTGTGCATGGAATTGTAAAGCTACCCGGATCTTTGAGCTTTGGGGGTAGCTTCTTTTGAAGGATAGCACTGCACTCCTCAGTGAGTGCCACTGTCTCAAAATCACCTAGTTTTCTCTTCCTTGACAAAATTTCCTTCATAAATTTCACATAGCTAGGCATCTGCTCCAATGCATCTGCGAAAAGGATATTAATTTGGAGCTTCTTGAATACTTCCAAAAATTTTGAGAACTGCTTATCTAAATTCTTTTTCTGCAAACGTTGTAGAAACGGCATAGGATGCACCATAGGACTCTGCTTGCCTTCATCATAATTTACCACTGGATCTTTTTCCTTCTGTTCATGTTCCACATTCTTGCTATTTCTATCTTCATCCTTATTATCATCTCCAAGTGATTGTTTTGGAGTTCCACCAACAACTTCAGATAGCTCTTTTCCACTTCGTAATGTAATAGACTTGCAGTGCTCCTTTCCTTCTCTTTTAGGATTGATCTATGTATCACTCGGTAAAGTGCCTTGAGGTCGGTTGTTAATGGCATTAGCAAACTGACCCATTTGATTTTTCAGGTTTCGAATTGATATTTCATGACTATTCATCCTGGTCTCATTCTATGCTATATACTTGGAAAGCAAATCCTCCAAAATCGACTTCTTTTCCTGCTGTGGTGGAGCTTGATTTTGAAAGCCTGGTGGGTATGATTGTCTTGGAGCAGAGGTTTGGGCTTGATTATTGTTCCAAGAAAAACCCGGATGATTCCTCCAACCAGGGTTATAATTGTTGGAATTGTCACTATATTACTGCCTGTTGTGGTTACCAATTTATTGTACCGACTCTGGATTAATTACACATTGATCACTCGGATGGTTCCCTGCACACAATTCACAGACAACTGCCACACTCTGAATAGGTTGCACTCCTAGAGCATCAATCTTCTTTGACAACGTAGCAACCTGTGCAGCCAATGCAGTAACCGCATCAACTTCATAAATCCCTGCTACCTTTGGCTGATTGATCCTTGTAGAAGGCCACTGATAATTTTTTTCAGCCATCGTCTCTAATAACTCGTATGCTTCATCGAAATTTTTCCCCATTAATGCACCACCTGCAGCTGCATCAATACAGGTTTGGGTAGCACTAAACAACCCATTATAGAACGTTTGAACTTGCAACCAATTAGGAATACCATGGTGAGGGCATTTTCGGAGTAAGTCTTTGAATCACTCCCAAACTTCATAGAGAGTCTCAGAATCATGTTGTGCGAATGAAGTGATGAAGTTCCTCATCCTTGCAGTTTTAGCTGGTGGAAAGAATTTAGCTAAGAATTTTTTATCTAAATCTGATCACATAGTAATAGAATCCGGCGACAAAGAATGCAACCAATTTTTCGCCTTATCACGAAGTGAGAAAGGGAAAAGTCGGAGTCTAATTGCATCTTCAGAAACCCCATTGTATCTGAATGTGTTGCATATCTCCAGAAAACTCATCAAATGATCGTTTGGGTCATCGGTAGGCAAACCCCCAAACTACACTGAATTCTGAATCATTTGAATGGTACCCGGCTTGATCTCGAAATTGTTTGCTTGAATTGCGGGCCTTCGAATGCTTAATTGTATTTCCGTCACAAGCGGCATAGCATAATCCCTTAACGATTTATGTTCCTCTTCAGCCATAGCTTCTTGGTTGTTTTCTTCTTGACACTATTTTCGCAAGTTTTGGAGCCTTCTTTCAATTTCATCTTCGTACGGCAGTAACTCCTGACCTGTAGATCGTGTTTACATACAAAATTCAAGAATGCTTGCGAAAACAATTAAAACAGAAAATTAAATAAGTTTAAACTAAGATCAAATTGATTGAAATTAATATTGAAATAATTACTAGAATAGTTCCCCGGCAACGGCGCCAAAAACTTGTTGTCCAAATTTGATATTGACAATTTACGTGCAAGTATACACGATCAACAAGTAATAAAGTGATAAATAAAGTATCGTTCCCACGGAGAATTATTGCTAATAACTTTCAAGTATTAACTTTATAGCAATTCGATTTTATTTAAACAATAGGAATTAAACTATGAATTTACTAATTTAAGACTAAACTTAAATTTAATAATCAAAGATTGAATTTAACGGATAGAAGAAGTTAAGATTACAACTTCCTCTAATGCTTCATATAAATCTCTCCACTCTCTTTCCAGCTAATTGATCAAAATAAGTTGTTAACTGAGAACTCAAAACTATTTATCAAACCTCTTCCGATAGTTAGATAAAAATATCTCTCCCAATTAAATTACTATATTCCTATGCAAAATAAGTTGGAAAAGATTCATTAAGTTCAAACTCTCATAAAAGTTACACACGGCATATAGGTATATTCCTATCCTATACACAAATCCAGCAATTCAATCCTAAGAAGAATTAACCACACGCATGTCATCATATTCATATCTAAACCTAGAATTCATCTTCCAATTTCATCTAAGTTATCAAATTAATTGTTGGCCACACAATCATATATTAAGCACAAAATATGACAAACAACTCATGTATGATCAACAAGAACTAGAAACGAGAGTAGATCAATTTAACTACACATTAGGTTCTGTTGCAATCTTAATAAAAATTTAGTTTATAATATAATTGAAAAACATCATTCTTGAATTAAACAACATCTCAGAAAATCAAGAAGTAAAAGTAAGAGAAAAGAATGAAAACTTAGTTGCAATCTTCAACTCCTCTCTAGCCTTCAAGTCCGATTTTCTTCGCGTTGGTTCCTTCGATTCTTGCCTTCAATTTTCTATCAATCCTTGGTCTTTCTTCCTATGTTTTCAGCCCCCAAAGTCAGTCTATATATATATCCCCCTCAAACCCTAGCATATATGAGGCATTAGAGTCCAATTTCAGGTCAAAACAAGTCATAATTCACGTCCAACTTCCATCACAAGCGCAGCTGCGTTGGAAAGGCGCTGGATCAGCGTTGAATGGGTAGTAAGTGGGCGCCCCTGCACTGAAAAGGCGCTGGTCTCTTTTAAGCCTTCAGCTCCCTTGTTGTTTTGCCTTCAAAAACCCAACATTTAGGCTCCAAATTGACCTTGTTTGCTTCCAAATGATCTTGTTTGCTTCCAAATGATGATTCCTATCAAATAACATCAAAACACACAAAACAAATACAAAAGAACATAAAATAATTGAAAACTTACAAATTCTTCAAGCTGAAAGTACTCAATTCGTAGGTATAAAACTCACTCATCACTTGTCCGAAAGAGTATCAAAGTGGGTTGTAGAGCTCGATGAATATAATATTAATTTTGAGCCCCGAACAGCAATATAGGGGCAAGTGGTCGCCGACTTCCTTACCAAATTTGCTCCATGAGTCAGCAAAACTCTCCCCGAATCCCTGGAGACACCAAGTGCCTTGGAGATCGACATAACCGAGGAAGAAGCCATGAACCTCCTATACATTTGGAAACTATACGTCAACAACTCATCAAACCTAAAAGGGGCAAGAGTAGGCATAATCTTGGAAAGCCTCGAAGGTGGCATACTTGAAAAGGCAGTAATACTGGACTTCTAGGTATCAAATAATAAAGTAGAATATGAAGCTCTCCTAGCTAGCGTAAGGCTCGCGACTGATATGAAGGTCTAGCACTTACAAGTGTCCTCCAACTTGCAGTTGGTGGTGAATCAATTATTATGAGAATACTTAGCAAAGGACGAGCGAATGATGGCCTACTACAAACTTGTCATGGAGGCAAAGGTTACAATCCAGCAGATTACAAGGCCAGGAATTCACATGCTAATGCCCTAGCTGCATTGGCATCTGCCCTTAAGGGAAAAGCGGCTCAAACTATAATAGTAGAATGTCGGAACAAGCCAAGCATAGAGTTATCGAAAGCATTGGAAACTCTGTCGACAAGCTTAGGGCCCAGTTGGATGGATCCAATTATAGACTATCAGAAAGATGGACAGTTTCCAAAACATAGGAAATAAGCATAAAAAGTAAGATTGAATGCAGCTAGGTTCTGGCTATCACCAAATAGAGGATTGTATTGACACTCCTTCACAAGTCCATACCTACACCCTAAAAAGGTATAAAACTTTATCTTCAAAATCCATGAAGAAAGTTATAGGGCCCATACAGGGGAAATCACTTGTACACCGAGCACTTTCCCAGGGATATTGGTGGCTATACATGCAAAAGGGTGCGCAACAATATGTAAGGCGATGAGAAAATTGTCAAAGGTTCGCCTCAATACTAAGGCAGCCTACATAGAACCTAAGTCCCCTCATAAGCCCATGGCCCTTAGCATAGTGGGGGGCTGGATATTGTCGAGCCTATGCCCAAAGCACCTGGAAACAATAAGTATATTCTTGTAGGGACAGACTACTTCACGAAATGGGTAGAGGTCGAACCCCTAGCAAACATACGTGACACTGATACGAAAAGGTTTATATAGAGAAACATCCTCATGAGATATGGCATACCTACGGCTTTGATCTCTAATAACGAAACTCAATTCGATAGTGGATCGTTCAAAGCATTTTGTCAGCATTACAAAATTCGAAATCACTATTCCATACCTACATACCTGCAAAGTAACGGCCAAGCAGAAATATCGAACAAGACTATTCTGGACGGAATAAGGAAAATATTAGAGAAGGCAAAAGGGAAGTGGGTGGAAGAGTTGTCAGCATGCTGTGGATGTACTGAACCACACCGCGCCATGCAACGGGGGAAACTTCTTATGCGCTAGCTTATGGCCTGGAAGTTGTGATACCACTAGAGATCAATATCCCTACTATTAGGAACCGACTTGGAAAATGGTGGTGAAAACAAGAATGCCATTACCAAAGACTTGGATTTGGTAGAAGAAAGGAGAGAGTCGGTATCCATAAGACTAACATCCTACTAGCAGTAGATGACTAGAGCTCACAGTAGAAAAGTTTACCCCCGAGCCTTCCTTGTTGGGAATTTGGTCCTAAAGAAGATAATTGGCACCACCAGGAAGCTTGCTAATGAAAAGCTCGAAGCCAACTAGGAAGGACCTTATAGGGCTATGCTGGTCGGAGGAACGGATCCTATGAGCTTGAGACCGCAGAAGGAAAGCCACTTCCACGACCCTGGAATATAGTTAACCTTCGAAAATATTACTTTTGAAATGCCTTCAAAAATAAAAGAATCGAAGTATCTTCGAAAAGCTAGAGTGCCTCCAGAAAAGTATCAATTGCCCTAAAATGCTTTCGTAGTTACCTAGTGAGATCTTAGCTAGTTAAGACATTCCAAAATGTAAGTCATATTGTTTTAATGAAAAAAAAATATGATTATAAAGTGCCTTGGTAAATTCCACTTTATTAACTAAACTTTTGCCAAGGCAAAGAAGAAAAGTCCTAAGGAAAACTAGGCAAAAGAATTGGGAAGTCCCAGGCAAAATTTGACCTACTGCTAAGCCATGGAGGCTAAAAATCTTAACAAAGGTGGGGACAGAGCTTAGGTGCAGCCACTCGATCATAACTTAGGCCTAGAGGCAAGGCATGACGATGCAAGTCAAATGGGTAACATTCTGAGTCCAATTAGATCGTTGGGTCGGTGCGAAAGTTACAAGTTAAATAACTCGAAGAAAGGCCCTAGCATACTACTAGGGTTGAGCCTATTGAGAGTAGGCAATTTTCTAAGTATAAAATGCCCTAGAACTCTATTAGGGCCGAGCCTAATAGAGTGCTATTGGTAATAAGCACAATTTTATAAGTATGAAAGGCCCTAACACTATATTAGGGTCGAGCCTATTTTGAATAAGCAATTTTCTAAGTATTAAAGGCCTTAGCACTCTATTAGGGTGGGGCCTATTTTGAATAAGCAATTTTCTGTATTAAATGCCCTAGCACTCTATTCGGTCTGAGCCTTTATCGAGGCTGAGACCGGCTCAAAAGTCGTAAAATTTGTGCAAATAAGCCCTAACCATTTATTGAGGCTAAGTCTGTTTCATAGGGGAAAGAGGCATCCTTTAGCACCAAGCAGAAGCAAAAAAAATAGATATTCCATTAACCATAAAGAAATTAAAAAAAAAAAAAAAGTCTTACATACATATGTTTCAAACTAAGGGTTCAACTGTAATCATAGAAAAATGACCCACATCGGCATTACAGGAAAAGAGCTCGGAAGATGAAGGAATATTAGCAGCACAAAGAGTGACTTTCTAGCCCTTCTTGAAATGAGCCTTCTCAATTGAAGGGATTTTTAGTGACAACTCCCTCTCAGCCTTCTCCATTCCTTCTTCAAAGGCCTTGCCCTACCTTGCCTTGGACCTAGCTTTGAAGGACTCAAAACTCCTCCAGAAGAGCAGCATGTTCCTCTTAAGTCTGGGAGAGTTCGTATGTAGTTGTCTCCTCCTCCAACTTCAACTCATCGTTCAAAGTCTTTAGTCTATCCCTTTTCTCCATCAAATCGGCCATTTTGGTTTGAAGAACAAGAAAACCCTCGACAAGCTTGGCATTCTGAGCATCCATATTATCGTTATTCTCCATGGTAGCCATGTGATCATATATGGCCTGCTTCATGGCCTTATCCTTCTTCACAATTCTGGCACCAACTTCATGAACCCTTTGCAAGCTTTGCACAAGAACTAGCACTTAACAAAAATAAAACAAAGAAGGGATGAGGAAATGAGTGAATCATACCAACACCATTTGTTGGATGGCCCACCGGGTTATCTCGTCGTTAGACATTTTCTCATTCGCTGCCAAGTATCGAGGAATGATGACCCCCCTCGCAATCCCAACTGCCACATTCATATATTCACCAGCTGAGTCACACACATTTATCTCATTTCCCTTTACTTTCAGAACAGGTCGAAAATCGGGAACATTTTCTTCGAATAGGATAAAAGGGTCGGCCTCTGACATTTTTCTCTTCTTTGGTGCATGGTGCTCGACCACCACAGTCGATGAATCGTCTCCAAATGGAGATTTTATTTAGGAGGAGATGGGGGGACAGGAACTTTAGAAAGGTCGGGGACATTAGATCGAGGGAGAATCACTAGGTCATCTTGAATAATAATTGGATCGTCTTAAACAATTTTCAGGTCGTTCGAAACGATTGTTTGTTCGGACTCGGCCAACATTAGCCAAGCAGATTTATTGGATGCACAAAGGGTTTGATTAGAAGTAAGAGAAAGAGTTGCTTTTAGGGGTGTCAGTTGGAGTCAGAAAATCGAGGAAATTCCTCACAGGTCTATTTCCACTAGAAGCAGTAGAAACCAACTTCTTGCGAGATCGAGGAGTTTGAGCGTATTGAACCTACAAAGCCTTTCGATCATCCGCAAGAGTTACATTTGGGTGGTCCAGTACAACAATAAAAAAATGGTATGTCGGCGTGTAACCGAGCAGCACGTGAGCAGTTCGACAGAAGAGGCTCTCATTGAAGGACCATACCTTTTTCAAATCCTCCATCTTCACCGAACGTTTAGGGATCTTGCCCTTAACTGTTTCACCTAATAGAAACAGGCGTATTAGAAAAGCGAAGTAGAGGAATTTGAATTCAAAATATAAACAGATGTACATATATTCATATACCTAGTGCACCCTCCTCAAAAGGATGCCTATAGGCTCGGCTTTCTCCTACCTTATACTCCTAGTTCTCAGAAATGAAGGTAACGTCATTTTCATGACCTTTTTTGGAATTAGGGAGATGGGTTACTAGGTAGCGATCCTTCTTGATGATGTAGCAAAAAAGGATCTCCCAAAGCCCCATATTTAGAATGTCACTTAAAGTAGCAACCTCCATCACAATCCTGAAGAAGTTGGGGCAGCACTGGATGGAACACAGCTTCAAGGCTGAAAGTACCCATAGAATGAGTGGGTGAAATGAAAATCTCATACCACCTTCAGTAATGGCTTGAGTATGGCTTGGAATGGAACCCCTAGTACCAATGAAGGGCTCATCCATGCTAGCTACACGAACTTCTACGTCGTTGGGAATTTTGTATTTTGCCTTGAAAGCCAAAATATCACTTAAGGTAAGAGGAGCCATTGAAAGGAAGATGATAAGTAGAAGACGAGGAAAGGAAAGTTTCAGAGAAGATTGCAAAATAACAATTAGGAAGCATAGAAGAAGCACCTAAGTATGCTTCTTTAAAAAAGAATGAAGAAATGCCAAAGAAACGGCACCTGAAAACCAAAGGACAAAGCATTAAATGCGATAATCCATTTTTGGCAAAAAAAAAAAAAAAGGGGGAATGCATGGCGTGAAGAGCAAAGAAACAATTAATAAAAGTAAACTCAAGTACAGTGAACGCCAGCCAAACGTGTGTCACGTGGCATACATTCCTTGGGGACAAATGAAGGGGCGTAAAATTACTATGCATAATTAGACATTTAATGATTTGAAACAAATACAAGCATGTGACAAATATCACGTGGCCAGCATGGTCATTATTAGAAATGTCGATAAATTGGAGTCAACCAAACCATATGATAAGTTAGACCCGATGTAGGCACCACATGTTCAAGAAATGTTTCTACATTCAATCAAGCAAATGTGCTCGATCAGATAGGCCGAACAGGCAATCGAGCAAAAATTTAGCTTGGACGATAAGAGTGGGCAGAATGTAGTCCATATTGGTCTTAACAACGAGAATTATGTTATCCCGAAGAATCAAAGGTGATGCTTTGATAAAAACATTACTCAAATTACGAATAGAGATTGTCAACGTGTATAAATAAATAGACAAATGAAGAATACTCGAAGGGATTCCAACATTCATCATTAGCTATCTAGCTAAATATGAGGTGTGTCATCTGATATGACCACCTCACCGGACATGATTGAAATACCGATTGAACTAGACCAATCATTATAAAACCAAATTTGAGCATACTTACGCGTAAGTGGGCGTAATTTATTTCCCAAGAGAACAATTCCAAATAATTCCTTGGTTTTCCACCAAGGCAAAGTTCTTCCTATTCCTATACCTTCCTTTCTCTTCCTGCGTCGTCTATCTCTTTCATAAGCGTAAAAACCCTAATCTATCTTTTAATACCAGTGGTGTCGCGTTAGCTCTGAGAAATCATACCTCCCATTGACGTCCTTTAATTTTTCCCTTCAAAAATACCAGACACTATCAACTTTCCCTAATTTCTTCGCCCATTCAGAGACCTAACACAATCTCAAGCGCTGATCAGAATATTTTCCTATCCAGCTATGGTACGCTACAATCTCTGCTTTTTCTTTTTTGTTTTTTTTTTCAATTTATTGTCCTTTTAATTTAATATATATTTTCCATTGGAATTCAATATATTTTCCTTTGATTTTAGCAAAATTAAGAAATTATAAGTGCTTTTGTTGTTCACAAGATTCGAAAATGAGCTTATTTAATTGAATTATGTTCATGGTATGCAATTTTTTTTTTTTAATCTGCACAGGCTGCAAAGATTCTTGCGAACTTAATCGTAATGGGCTCTGGCATTTTGGCTAGGGCTTTCGTTCAAGCATATCGTCAAGCACTTGCAAGTAAGTTCCTTATTTTCTAATTTAATTCCGGAATTTCAGTTCTCCCAGTAATGAAACTCAAGTAGTTGATATTCTAAACAAAAGTTTTTGTGCTGAATGATGTCGTTCACTCTCTCATTTCAGTTCACACAGGATAGTTAATTGCATGGCTCTTATAGAAATGCCATTGTACTCATATTCTCTATGGAAAATCTATTAAAATTGTCGGGTCAATGCAGCATTTTCTAATTTTATGTTAAGAAAGAGAGAATTTTCTCACACTTGGTGTGTTCTGTTTAGAATGAAGTTGTAGTATCTTATATACTCCTAAATACTATGATCGTTGAAATGAATGTAGGGATGGTACTAAATAATATGTTCACACATTTGTGGATGATATGGTTTCTGATTAAACTAAACAAAGAGAAAGGATTTGTATAGCAACTGACACAAATCGATGGATTTGTAGATCTTTTTATAAGTTAACCCCAGAAGTTGGACTTACAGGATTACCCTTCTTTCCCTCTTAATTACATAAGTGTCAGTATCTTTGGGTGAGATGGAATATTATTTTGTGATGTAGAAGACTATCTCATTTGTTTCATCTTTACATACGTGTTTGAACCATCTCATTTGGTTCTCTTGATTGCTGTGGGCTAAAGTAGGTTTCCCCAGTTGCACTGTTTCCTCTTCTTAAGAGCTCCACCAAAAGGTTGAATGGAAGAGTATGTTTGTTTGTGGGAGGAATTACGCTCAACAAAAATAAAGGTGTAATTCATTGCTTAATTTGAGACTACTCTGATTTACTCTCTTGGCTGCCCTTTTGACTTTTCCAATTTTCATGCTCTGTAGTTGTGACATGTGATTAATTTGTAAGTCATCTTTGTTGTCACATGACTTGTGGATAGAACTAAATCCAGAAGATAATCTACATTTGGATCTAGCAGTTAGCTGTTAATGGGGGGCCACTGTTTCATACTTAGGGTTCTGTATATATTGATAGCAAACTTGTGGGTGTAGGATTGCTTCCCTACTGAAATGTTATATTTACCCATCATGAAGATATCTGTCTTCTGTTTGATGAATTTCCCCCACACAAGTATGCTATCATGCACTTAAAAATTCACGTTGGTTTGTCCCTTGTTTTTTGTGCATTAAACTGCTTGTTTACTACTTAAATTGCCATCTTCCCTGCTCATGGCAATTAGATCCTCCACCTATCTATTATGTTCTTGCCGGCTTAGGGATGTTTGCTTATGTGGTAGGTGATTGGTTATGGAGTAGAACTGCCATGCTGTTGATGTTTTGATTTTTTTCCCCTCCTTTGTGGGAGTCTATTTTTTTTTGCCATCTTTTGCTAACCGCCTAGGATACATGAAAGTTTAGTTGGTCTCTACTGTTGGGTCACTTCTTTATAGTTAGCATGTACTTCGGTTTGTGTGTCTTTGATGCTTTTAGTAAATACAAACATACCTACATGGCTACATCCATATGGAGTGAAACCCATAGGTTTGGACATTGACTTCCAAATAAGATAGGTATTGTCTAATGAAGCTATTTGAGTCACCTCTGAGAGTGCAAAGATTGAGATAAGCTTATAGGCATTGTGGGACGGCCGTTCAAGTTACAACTTTTGGCTGCACAATGAGCTGAGGAAGTGCTTCCTAGCTGATGTTGCATATGTGTGGGAGCAGAATTGTTGCTGAATCTCCTTTTGATTCATGATAAACTAAAGATTTTTGGTGTTTTTGATAAAGTGGTATAGCTTGGATCAATATAGTTGGTGTGTTGGGTAGTTGGTTTGGTTTTATAGGTGGAGTTGGGGGCTGGGTTGTTATTACAACAATGGGAAGATCCATCTATTTGTAGAATGGCCTTACTTTTTTCAATTGTGTGCCTCAATGGAGCAAAATAGGTGATTGATTATGGAGTAAAACTGTCATGCTATCAATGTTTAAATTTTTTGTCCCTCCTTTGTAGGAGTCTATTTTTTTCTTCTATCTTTTGCCAACTAACTACGATACATGAAAGCTTAGTTGGTCTCTCCTGTAGGGTCACTTCTTTATAATTAGCATGTACTTCGGTTTGTGTATCTTTGATGCTTTTAGTAAATACAGACATACCTACATGGCTACATTCATATGGAGTGAAACCCATAGTTTTGGACATTGACTTCCAAATAAGATAGGTATTGTCTAATGAAGCTATTTTTCCAGCTCCATATTCTCTACTTCTCGCACGTGTAGTTCAACTAATTAATCAAAGTCAAACTAACCGCATTGCTATTAGTTTCTAGGCAAGTGTCTTTTGGTTACTAGGAGAATTCGTACTTTTAGCTCCCCTATTCTTGAAGCAATGAGCTTCCTTTAGTAATTTTTGATGATGCACTTAGGAGTTAGGAGTTCTTTTGGTTATGAGGGATTGTACGAGTAACTTCATTTCGAAAAAAACGTAGTCCTCTCAATCGCTGAGGACTCGCAACAAAACTGACTGCAGATCTTAAGCATGTCTTTCCTCCCTTTCAATCCCACCGAGTGGTGGACCAGGGCAGAGCCTAGCCCTCGAGGTTAGATCTAAGAGGGTTATAACTTATTCAACTTGCAGTTAATTAGGCTATATGATCTTTGCTTGCAGCATCTCTAACTATTATGTTAGCGTCTTTCACTTAATGAATTACGTATTTTTCAAAGTATTACTATTCCTGAGTGTAAGTTCGGTGATTCATGTCATGTTGGATGAGCAAGATATGCGGAAGATTGGGGGCTTGCCTCCTCGTTTCCTTTTATCTATGTCATGATGCTCGTGGGCAGCTTATCTCTAATTGGATTTTCTTTTTCAACTAGATTTTATTCCATAGATGTGATCTTTGGGCAATAGAATCCGCCAATAGGTTCAAGCAAGCATAGCAAATCACATAGATAAAGCCTTACTTGCTAGCACACGAATAAAGACGGCAGACGAAGTGCGAAGGGGATGGATGTCTGAGCGGTTGAAAGAGTCGGTCTTAAAAACCGAAGTATTGATAGGAATATCGGGGGTTCGAATTCTTCTCCATCCACATGCCAGCTCTCTTTTATGCACTGCTTTACCCTGAAAGGAAAATGAGTTTTGCTCCTCTAGGCACTAGAAGCTCCCGTGGTTCGCAAGAAGGAAAAATGACTCATCCTTTGTTGCATTTGACACGAGATGATAAAGAGAGAACAATGTCTCTCGATGAACAGCGGATTGAGGAGATGATGGAGACCACCTAACTCACTTTGGTAAAAATATTAACTTCTACCAAACTAATAGGGCCATCGAAGAATGTAAGAGTAGTTGATCAATAGTCTCCTTGCTCCATATATATCCACACATCATTGAGACAATAGTGAACAATGCTAGCAATAGTGCAAGAGAACACTTTAACTTTTAGAGGCATCAGCTGGAAGTATATGTAGACTTATTGATGTAGATCGTAGTAAGGAAGAATTAGAGATGAGAAGGGAAGAAGAAAGGGATGAGAAAATAAGAAGAAGGGGATGAGAATAGAGAGAATGTGAGGAAGAAGCAATATCATGATTCAATATCAATAATCAAAGTCTAATCTAAAACCCTTACAAGCATCCCTTTATATAGGGAAACTAAAACCCTAAAACAAATAAGTAATGGTCTAATGACAAATAAACTCTTGAAAGTTAAAAGAAATTACTTAAAAGATAAATATTAAAAGTATCTAAATAACTCTCATAACTAATCTATAATATCTATCCAATTTCTATATGATCCCCATCATTCTCCTCCGGTTGAGAAAAACTCTCTTCCGGAAAGTCTTCCAAGCAGAAGTACTCTAAAAGAGCAACATGAAGATGACAGAACGCTTTATCTAGACTGAAAGAATCATCATCATCTTTCCATCAATCAGAATAAATACAAGAATCTCTATTTATAGCAATGTAAATCTGGTCACGTAGCACATCATCTATTTGGCCCGAAATATGCGTTAGAAGTGAACAGATAAGAACTAGAGCTAGTGGTGAGGAAGAAACAATTCCACCTGTAGAAACACGGGATAATAAAATAGAAGGTTCTGGAGTACCTCGATTAAGTAGCATGTCCTCCAAATAAAAATCTAGACTAATACTAACATTTAATGGAAAATTAAGCAAATAAACATTAGATCCAAACTCAAGAATAGCAAAACAATTCTCATTAGATTTGAACAAAAGGCATTCAGTGGGACAAGACATCAATGACAAAGGAGTAACTATAACACTCTGGTGCTAAAAGTAAGAAAGTACAGACTCAATTGAACACTTGATAGTAGGCAAAGAAATAAAGTTTACACTCTCAAGTGGGGCAGAATCCAAAACAATGTCAACAACCTCAAGTGGAGAAGAATCCACAACAATGTCATCATAATTCGGAATAGTAGACATAGAATAATTGTCAACAGATTCTAAAAATAGATAGCTCAATATGTTCAACATCTTGCATAGGAACCAACTGAATGGATATTTCCTTAAGTTCAGTGATTAGTGATGATTCAACTTTTGGCTCCGATGAGGTAGGAAACATGATAGGATTAAAAATAATCTCATCACTAGTATCAATGTTCAAACGATTAAAAGTATGTTTTGAAGGATGGAAAGCATGAGAGTCCAACGGAACATAAATATAGCTATCATTATGCGGGTGTTCGACATTAGGTGAAACTAGAGACTTGTCCTTATTTTCTTCCATTTGTTGACTTACGAGAATTTTTGTCAAGCGGGAAAGTTGACTTGTTAATTCAAATAATTGGTTTTTTATCCCTCCACATTCTTCACGTAATTGGCCGAGTGAATGTTTAGTATTGGCAACTCCAATTTCAAAGATCTCAACCTTTTTTTCTAGGGCAGTTTGGGCTTTTGAATGGTCACTAATGAGTAATGACATTGAAGATTGATCCAGATTGACCTTGATGATGACTTTTGAAAGCATGACGTTGGTAACTGTTATGTGACCTAAGTGTCCCAGAGTAGTATTCTAGATAATCTTCATAATAAAACTCAGATTTTATGGACTTTATGATGACTCCGAGACACTCTAGGAGTGGAATAGGTATAGTGATGACGCTGTGGAGAACTATGAACTTGAGACATTCTTGATGTTGGATAAGTATATGAATAGGCATTATAATGATTATATGAACACATGATTGACTTTGAAAGATGAGAATAATATAAGAATGAGTTCAAGAATGCAATTGATAATTACAAGAAGTGAGAAAACTTAAATAGAAGAAAATATGTTTTAGACCTTTTGCAAATTCTCTAATTTCTCAACAAATAAAAATATTAGTCTCAAAATCTATGGGAGTATGCATACTATAATCAAGAGAAAATTCTAAAACTTTTTGTGGATGATTCTGCAATTTTTGAAACTTTTGGGGGGAGGACTTTGTAATTTTTGAAACTTTTGGGGGGAGGACTCTGTAATTTTTGAAATTTCTAGGGATGATTCTGCAACTTTTGGAACTGTTGGGACAGTTCTGTTTTTTTTTTGGCTGGCACCAGTCAGCGCGATGAACAGTGCCGCTATGAACGGTGTCATGAACAGTTAATTTTTTTTTTTTTTTTTACGAATGGTGTTGATGTGATTTTTATGATTTGTACGAACCGAAATTGGGTTCTGATACCAAATTGATGTAGATCGTAGTAGGGAAGAATTAGGGATGAGAAGGGAAAAAGAAGGGGATAAGAAAAGAAGAAGAAGTAATATCAGGATTCAATATCAATAATGTGAGGAAGAAGTAATATCAGGATTCAATATCAATAATCAATAATCAAAGTCTAATTTAAAATCCTTACATGCATCCCTTTATATAGGGAAACTAAAACCCTAAAACAAATAAGTAATGGTCTAATGACAAATAAACCCTGAAAAATTAAAAGAAATTACTTAAAAGATAAATATTAAAAGTATTTAAATAATTCTTATAACTAATCTATAATATCTATCCAATTCCTATACGATTCCCATCACTTATTGCTCTTGTATTGGAGATGTCATGCACACTTTTATATCGTGGTTCCACAAGAATCAAGAAGAGTTGTTCTTCTTGTCCATACCAGATCAACAAGTGAAATTTTTGTTGTGCTGTTGAGGTGAGAGACCTCAAGCTTTTCTTCAGTGTACATGACAGTTTTTGGGGACAGGGAAGTCTTGATGGGCGGCTGCGTTTGGTCTGACAAATGGAGAAAAGTGGTAGATTTGTTGCTTGGTTTGATGTTGAGGGCCTTGGATGTTTCCTAGCTGGCCAGGATGGGCTGTTTGGCAGATTAGTTGGGCCTGTGTGGGAATACGAATAGAAATTGGTATGGGTGTCTGCCAGATTAGTTAGGTCTGTGTGGGAACATGAACAGACTGTTTGGGTGGCAAAATTTGAAATTCGGGCCAACAGCTCTGATAAGCGGTTCAATGAAATTTTAGAAACAACAAGGGCTGGAATGAAAATGCTTGAAACTAGAAAAGGTGTTATTGTAATTATCATTGCAGTATTTTATTTTAGTGTTAATTTTGTCTTCTAGAAAGTGGAAGGTATTTGAACTATTTCCAAAATATTTTTAAATGGCACTAAATCTTGGAAAAAAGTGTGAACATAAACTCCTGAATCTGTGGGACATCCTCTAGGAGCAGGAGTCCTCTCCACATTATGGTTTGTGGTTTTTATATATAGGTTCCCTAATCTCAATTGCAAAATCTTTTTCTGTGAACCAAAATGTGGAGGAAATCAAGAGAAGAGACATCAGTAATCTCCCTTGTTGATTTTTAGTTCATCGTCAGGGTGTCCTAAAGGTGCCGCACATCAATACACACTATAAGTACTTTACTCCTTTAAGGTTTTTATACCATAGGTTGTATATTTGGTGCTCCTTCTGCACACCTTATCATCGGTGGGATTACCATTATTTTTGTTTTATTTTATTCTTTTTGTGATAAAAATCATCACTTCCATTCGGCACTTCTAGTCAGCAATTTTGCACTGTGATTTTCAAATCCTATTAGTCTGGACTCTGAAGGCAAACTCTGCTGCCTTTCTGGGTTATTGTTTCCCTTTTTTTTTTTGGTTGCTTTAGTTCAATCCTTGTGTGCAGTTAAAATTGCAGTTGATGTTTGACAATTTTGGGAGGGAGCGAAGTCGAAAGACCCAGATTTGTTGCTTTCATTAAGTCTTACTTAGCTAATGTGAGAGTGAAGGAGCATGAAGGGCCATGGTTTTTACATAAGTATCATTGGAGTTGTCAGCTTCCTTTTTATAAAGGATTTGCATTATACTTATAGCATCGTTGTTTAGTATTTTTTTTATCTGGACACCTGCATCTGGCCCAAAAAAGTAAAAGTGACTAACTCCATTATGTTAAGATTCTTTAACATGTGTTTCTTCTGAGTTTGACATTAAAAAGTGTCTCCCACCCACCCCTCACCCCTTGCTTTGTTTGACCTTAGTTAGGTCAAGTGGCTTGGATGATATGATATGAAATTGATTGGCCTCTTTTCTAATGCATTTGTCTGGCTGTATCTAGCTGCTTTCTTAGGGTGGTGTTAGCATTTATTCGTTCTTTTTTGTATATAAAGCAAGGCTTTCTTAACCATGCTCTTTAATCTTTTAAATCTACTTCTCGATGGTTGACAAGTGTCAGCCTCTTGGGTTAAAAAGGCATGGATTCATTGGGTGATTCTGGCAAAGAAGCTCTGTTTATGCATAAGGACCACCATGGTGCTTTGCTGAGTGAAAAAAGTTACAAAGTTGGCTTAGATACCTATCATTGCTTAAAATCAATTAATAATATGTGAGTGATCGCAGATGCCTCAAAATCCGGTGTTGCTCAGGAGACACTACAGAATACTGTTCGTAGAGCGAGCAAAGTTATGTCAGAGCAAGAAGCTAGACAAATTCTTGGTGTCACCGAGCAGTCTACTTGGGAGGACGTTTTGCAGGCAGGCATTTCCTATTTGTAATTCCGTTCTCTGCATATTAATTTGGTCTTTTAAATAGGTCCTCACGCGTTTTCTTCTACGCGTGCAGAAATACGATAAATTGTTCCAAAGTAATGCCAAGAATGGGAGCTTTTACCTCCAATCAAAAGTTCATAGGGCTAAGGAATGTTTGGAGAATGTTTATAGAGGCAATGATCCGGGTACTGCAGGTTGACAAGTTTTAAGGAGAGGCATAGTGGGATAGGGGTGATCTTCAAAGGGATCACCAGAAAGATAACTTTTTCATGCACATAGGGCTTTTGTTTTGCTTGTATTGTGATTATGGAGTCCAAGTCATAGGTTTTGTTTCATTATATTCCAACTGTAAACCCTTTGCAGATAATGAAGAATTCTTGAAATATCGTGGGACCCATTGCAGTAATAACATGTCTATGCATTATCTTATTACCTGATCTTCTGACAGTGAACACATTATTATAGAGGAAATTATGTAACACTAAGCCTGATGTCTGCAAGAACAGAACCCAAGAGATCAAATTCACTTCCAGTGTCGGTAAGCAACTTCATCACATTGATTGAATCTTCCAAAATATGTGGGATAAAATTTAAAGTAATAACTATTTTATTAGATAAATTTATTTATTTTTAATTTAAAAAGTTTGATTCAAAGCTGGTGACAGATTGCTGGGTGCGTGTGGTCAACAAAAGTGGTCAATTTGAATCTGTCCAAGACTCGGTCAATACCTAAGGAAACAACACAGATACTTCTATACATATCCAGCTGTACGTTCAAATTCTCAGGACGTTTTAATTTGGCCAGCAGAACTTAAGAAATGTTTAAAAAAGCACAAATAAATCCTACTTTTCCTTTAAAAGAATAATTAATTTCTATTATATTTAGCTTAGAATAATTTATTTTTTTTGCTCAGTGGTCAAAGGTGTTCAGACTAACTTATACGCACCTCGGTCCGGTCAAAGACAGACTATTCACGCTGAGATTAGGATATTCATGAGGGATATCCCTCATGGCCTGACTCTAAGGGATTGTCAAGATTCAAACTCATAATATTTGAGTTTACAGCTCGTCTCTGTTATATACCTAAGAATAATTAAGTCTTACTTTTGATAACTTATTTCTAAAAAGTCCTAAACTTTATTAATGGTTTGTTTTGTTTCAATTTTATTCTTCCCATGAAAACACAAATTACATTTTTTTTATAATTTATATTTAATTATATTTATTGAAATATAATTTTTTTAATCTTAAATTAAAATTCAAATAAGCTATACCTTTAATTATCAAAGCATTCCCTCTATTGATATGTAGGAATTCATATACAAGTGATCTTACATAGTATAAAAGTCATTACATAAATAATAAATATTTTTTAGTTTATCTCTTAAATACAATGTTGTAACTTTTCAAGCTTGAAATTTTTTTATGCCTTAAAACAATAATTTTTTTCTAATTAGTTCAAAATGTAGAAGGAGAAGAAAAAAAAAAGCATAAGTAGATGAATTTGTTTCTCAATAATTGTATTCATAGACTAGTTTTTACATTGTTAATTCATGTAATTGTATGTTTTTATGATTGAGATTTGACAGTCAAATGAGTCGAAATTAATATGCTTAAAAAATTAAATATAAGAAAAAATAGAGTTGTATAATTTATTATTTATATAAGTCTTTATTGTTAATTACGTGTTTTTGGTGTTATGTACTAATTAAAATAAATATTTTGCTTTGGGTCCTAATAAAAAATATTATCTGTAAAAGTGTAATTGA
Source organism: Ilex aquifolium (assembly GCA_951799425.1). Taxonomy (NCBI): domain Eukaryota; kingdom Viridiplantae; phylum Streptophyta; class Magnoliopsida; order Aquifoliales; family Aquifoliaceae; genus Ilex; species Ilex aquifolium. The sequence goes on along the minus strand of OX637397.1, from coordinate 14,037,411 downwards.
TGTGTTGATGGGAATGATAAAATTGAAAGAAAACATATTATTGATGGAATATAAGACTTCTTAGCAATAAATTATCAAAATTAGAACTTAATTGTCCTAAGGAAAATATGATAGGATTTAATGATTCTTTTGGAGAAAAAGTAGGATTTATCGGTTATTTTCCCGATGTTTAAATTCACAATGTTTGGTGGCTTGTATGCATGGCAATTCTATACGAGAGTTTTAGTTTTAGTGGATTTGAGTGATAAACAGTTGAATTTATCAGACCCATTAAATAAATGGGTAGATAAGAATTCACTAAAACGGCTTATACATTTTCTATAATATAAAATATGGTAGGGTTCAATAAGTCCATCCGACGGTCTCAAATAGACTCATCCAACGATCACCAACATCCCTCTCAAAACCATTCACATTCACCGTGCCTTTAGACACGAGTTATCTCAAGTGTAGTATAAACAACACGAGACCTGCACGACACAAAACTGCCAATATACGATTCGAAATGGGTTGACTATGAGTGGAAATTTTTTGTCACAAACGACTTAAGTCACAACTTGAACCGGTGCAACAAAACCCATTATCATTCTCAGTTTCGGGTGATCTCTAAGATGGTCTCTCCCTTGTAGTGGGAAATTTTGAATTTCGAAGTAGACCCAAAAAAACAAAACTTGTGAAAATGAAGTTCAACTAAAAAATCAAAAATAGTATTGTATCTAATTAACTTTCTAACGAAGAATTGCTTAAATTAAAAGAAATAAAAGTATTAGATGCATATTGCCCTGGGATTTGTTAAAACTTCTTTAGACGTTTTTCGACAATTCACAATAGAAAGAAGGTCACTAGAAGTAACATGAAAAGAATCATCCTCTTGTTTTGGTTTAACAGTTAGAGGTGTTCAAGTTAGCTTACGCGTATTTCGACTAATCCTCTCTCCAGTTCGGTCAAAGGCAGACTATCCACGCCAGAACTAGAATATTTATTAGGGATAAATCTCTCATAACCTGGTCCTAAAGAATTACCAAGATTCAAATTCAGGACATCTAAATTTACGATTCATCCTTATTCTTGGTTGAGCTATTCTTAGAGTTAAAGGAGAATCTTCTCTTGCAGCCAACAATGGAGCTAGAGGACATAAGGCTGGACATAAATCTTGGGGATGTAAAGGGTGGCCACCTTAGGTTTGAAAATTTCTTTATAACATATATAGTATAGATTAGATGATTTTTACAATTATAAAGAATTCCGTTTGCCTTAACATTTTCTCTCATAAAATTTTCCCCCATTAAATGAAGTTATTAAACAAATCGAGCTACTCAAGTTCAACTCATTTTTTGACTTGTACGTTTCAACAAGTGAGTTGAGTATTATAAAAATTATATGCTTGTTTAGTATTTAAGTGGAACCCGAGTAATATGCTACTTACCTTGATAGAATCAAGTTCGATTTTTTTTATAATATAGTGTATAATTTTTTTATGGTGAAAAAATAAAGTAGGACACTTATCTTGATAGTTTCGGTTACAAATGAACCAAGTTATTCATGAACAGCTTGAGCTCGACTCAGTTCAAAGCTCATGTATTTATAAAAGTGAAAATTGATGTTGAGTCTTATTTAGGAGATTTTTAATGAATTTAGTCCGTCACTCAAATTTATTTGAGGATAAATCCTATTTTAATTTTACTAATAAGTGGTTAAGTCCACAATTTTTTAATAACTCAAAAATATTCTTCCTTGAAAGCAACATTAAATTAATTTATTATCTTGAAAATTATTACCTCTTAATTTAATGTCAATGAAAATATGTCAATAAAATCTGCATCATAAATTTGAAATTCAAATTCAAATAATCCAGTTGGACAATTCTCTCTCTCTCTCTCTCTCCAGACGGCCAGCAAAAAAGGAAAAAGATTAAGAGGTATTCTTCAAAAAACTAACGTCAAATAGATGTCTCATCCATGGTAGCATCAATACCCTCTTCTTTTCTTTTCCTTCTCCTTCTTTAAGCTTCTCTTTTGATCCATACATTCTCTTCTTCAACATTCTCAATTTACTTACCATCTATATTTAAGTAGGTGTGTGTATATATATATATACTAAAGGTAACTCGTGCCTGAAAGTACGATACAATGTGAATAGTTTTGAGAGAGACGTTGGTGGCCGTTTAATAAGTTTATTTGAGACCGTCGGATGGACTTATTGAAATCTGCTCTGTTTTATATTATAATATATATAGAGAGAGACACACACACACTCATAGTGACAGAGAGAGGTGGCTATCACCATCACGGAGGAGAAAAAGAAGAATATTATAAATCAAAATGGTCAGTGCAATTTTTTTTCCATGTTACTATTTTTTTACCATATTACTACTTTTTTGTTCATGTTACTATTTTTTGTGTTTGAATGCTACTATTTTATATTTTGAATATTACTATTTTATCTCATATATATATATATGTGTGTGTGTGTGTGTGTGTGTGTGTGCGTGTGTGTGGGGTGTGTGTGTGTGTGAGAGAGAGAGAGAGAGAGAGAGAGAGATAAAATAAACCTAATTTATATATAGATATAGATAGATATAATAGAGAAACAATTTCAATGCTAATAAAACTCTTAAAATTTTAGAGTTGCTAGTTTTAAAATTTATTTTAATTGAATATAATTACTAAGGATATTTTGGACAATAGATATAAAAATGCACTTATTTCCAAACAAGTTTTTTGAGTAGACTTAAGTCCAAATAAGTTCACAAAAGGGGACCGGTCCCCAAATTTCCCTTTATAAAACTAAACTAGTTCATTTACAAAAGCTATTCATGAACAATTTGTATTCCCTCTTTTGATATTGGAAAATATAGGTTGAGCTTTATTGATGACTATCCTTGGCAGGTCTCACTATGTTTCTTAAAGTACAAGAATGATGTCTTTGTACAGTTCAAACAGTAGAAAATTCAAATGTATGGTAAGAAATTGTAAAAGTGGTTCCAAAGGCCATAAAAAATAGTTTAATTGAAAATTTTATTTAAATAATTTAAAATTATAAGAATTTAGTATCTGAGGAGTGAAAACTTCTCGACCCCTCTCTCATTCCCATAAAATTTTGATTATTATAAATATTAGTATAGATATAAAAGATATAGGGTACACAACATTATGGCTTTCTCTGGTGGTGCATTCTTAGACATATGGTGAGCAAACTTCAAAAGAATTGTCTAAGCCTACAACATATCATGCTGAATTGCAACTCTTTAGCTTTTCCTCCAAGCTAAGTAGATTGTGACTTTTATGCTTCCATGTTAGGAAAAACAAAGTGGAGAACTTGTCAATTGGATTAATTTTCTCATGTAAACCAACAACCTAACAAAATTATAAATAAATAAAAAAACACAATTAAAAATTCCACTGTCAATCAATTCACTCATAGTGGCCTCAACCGTTAAGGTATTCAGGAGCGTGACTATTTTAAATTTACTTGGTATAGGAACCCATCTATCACGCCAACTCTTAACTCGCCTATCTCCAATTCTCTACCTAGAAACCGCTTCAATATCCTTCTGAACTTCAAGAATACTTTGCCAGGTATAAGACGGCCTATGGCCTAATTTTGCTTCCACAAAAGATGATGAAGAAAAGTATCTTGTTTTCATCATCTTATGCAAAAGGGTATGCCTTTCATCGTATATTCTCCACGCTTGCTTGGATAATAATGCCAAATTAAATGCTCTAAGATCTCGAAAGCCCACACCACCCTTCGACTTACTTTTGCACATATTTTTCCAATTAATCCAGTGAACTTTTCTCTTCCCATTTCGCTGCCCCTACCAAAAATTAGTCGTTAGTGATTTTAGCTCCTCGCACAAGTAATCTAGAAATTTAAAACACCCCATAGCATAAGTTGGAACCAATTGTGATACTGTTTTTATTAAAACTTCTTTACTGAAAGATGATAAAACTTGCTCTTTCTATCCTTGCAGCTTTCTCCATACCCTCTCCCTAATGTTGTTGAAAACTTCCTTCCTTGACTAACCAATAATTGTAGGTAGGCCATAATATTTATCTTGTTGTTGGACCAACTTTACCCCTAAAATTTCTTGAAGCTCTGTTGCCCTTTCTTCAATAGTACTTTTGTTGCACACCATAGCCGACTTCTCAAGGTTGATTTTTTAACCTAAAGCTGATTCATAGGTCTAGAGGATATAAGGGATTGGACTGGATTGAATTTGATTGAATTGGATTTAATTGAAGGCATTTTGGCCGATGTAACATTAGTGCCATGGACTAAATGAAATAGCTCGATGATAGATTGTACTAGATAGTTATTACATGGCTTTTAGTTTTACGTCTTGCCAATTGTAAGATTGAATTGAATATTTGATTGCCTTGCATGTAATCTTGTGGTTTATACTTATCAATGGGATTAGTTTGCATTATCTAATTCAATCTCAAATGTAATATGACCACAAAACAAATCTATAAGTAATACCATTTAACTCAATGAATAAAATCTTTCTAAAAAAAAGCGTCGAAGAAAAATCAACCAAATTAAGTTTAAGAAGTTGAGGCACTTTGGATGTTTTTGCAATGCAAGATTGCTTCAATTTGAAATCTCCTATTGTGAATTAGCAATTATGGGTTAAAGAGAAATGAATCATACTTAGATGGTTCCAATTAATACATCTTAATCCTTAGGAGTAGTCCAGTAATTAAGTTTTTGCCTCTTACAAATTAGATATCTCAGGTTCGATACTTTTCTTATTCTAAGGGTCAACCACTCTTATTTTTCAGGGGATATGTCCTTAAACTAGCTCGAGTTACTGTGGTCGGCTCAAAGCTCGAGAGAGGAGTCAACGCAAGCTTGGATATCCTATAACAAAATAAAAAAAATACATTATCAACACCGAGAAAAAGATAAACTTAGATATTAAAGGAGATCTTAAGCCAAAAATGAAATAATTTGACAATAACATCACCCTCATTGGCATACACATGCAACAGGAAAAAAGACAACTTGGATGAATGAATGTATACTTTTTTTTTGCTTTGTTGAATGAATGTATACTTGAATTAAAGGGTAAAGTGGGTGAGAGTGTAATTTATATGTGTCATTTACCCCAATGAACAATGGTAGATAATAAAAAGGCCAAAAGAAGTAATAAAATAAAAGTTAATTAATAAATTAATTTAATTTTTTGGTAAAAAAAAATTAATACTAAAACAAAACTTAATTTGTCCCTTAAATCCCTGCGTGTAAGGTGCGGTGTCTTGCTCCTCTTTTAACTCTCTCTCTCTCTCTCCATTTTGTACGAAATTCTAGAGAGAGAAGCACCAAAGCCAGAGTTCCCCTCTTTTACTCGTTATTTCAACAACAAATCCACATACAAACGCAATTTTTATCACGATTTTTAAGCGCTCTTCGCATTTGTCGCTCATCTTTCTCTCTCTACCCACCAAACCCCACCTCTTAGATCTGGCCTTCAACACCCTCCTTGTTGGGTGCAATTCCCTCAGGTTCGATTTTTTCTTCAATCTTTAGATCTGGGTTTTCGTTAATTGCTCGGATTCTTTTTGATTGATCCCTTGCTTCAGATCTGCTGCGGCGCTGAACTGTTTAAATTTTTATCTGAATTTCCTTATCTTATTGAAGATTCAGCTCATATTCGTGTAATTTTTGATTTATCTTTGACCTGAATTCTCAATTTTAACCAATAATTCTTGATGTTGTATCTATATAGAATTACGTGGTTATTTGATCCCAACATTTTGATTTATGTGGATGAAATTGTGGTATGTGAATATGGTGTTGTGCAGTTGTATTAATTTGAGAGTATTGTATTGCCCATAGAAGTGTTCATTTCTTGTATTGGATTAACCCCTATTGGTTTTTGATTGGGTTGTGATTAGTTGAAAAGATCCAACATCAAATGTTGCTCTTGAAGTTTCATTATGTTTTCTGTCCTTAGTTCGATTTGAGATGGCTATTTTATTTTTCCCATTTGATTGTGTAAAATTGGCTGCAATTGGTAGTTTCTTTTTTTTTTGTGCAGAAAACTGAACAACAGAAAGCCATTGTGTAAATACTAAACTTTCTATATGTTGCAGGTTCTGTTGGGCATGCTAAACGTTCTATGTGTTTTATGTATAAATAATGGAATCTATGTTTTGGGTGGGTTAGGGGGAGGAGATCGGACTTAAGTAATTATTATATTGTTGCCGCCACCATTATGCCATCTGTTGAATTGGGTGCCCGATTCCCCGACAAACGATTCTTTGTACATGAGTTTCCTAGTTGGCATTTTACTTAATGTCTTGCAGTTGTCTATATTACAAGGATGTTATTACTTTTAAGCTTTTCATCTTTGCAATATTGACTTTACATGGGTTTGTGGTTTTGCTTTATGATCCCATTTACCCTATATGGTTTAGTATGGGCTAGAGGAGTGTGTATGAGTTCTTTGGTTGCAAGTCGGTTTTCAAGAATGATTTCTGTCCAGAGGTTCCTATCATTTCGTTCAGAGCAAGCCCCACCACATCACAGGTGCAACTCACTTGGAGGGACGGCCAGTAGGCCAGATTAAACCTACTGGTCGGCTTTGTTGGAACCCATCTTGAAAGCCGGCTTGCAAGGGAAGGGTGCCTAAGAACTCATCTATATATAGTCAACCCCATATTTGACCAATATGGGACACGTAAGATCTTAGCATTTTGACCTATTTTTTCCTGTTGTTGCACTAGTACAATTGTCGCTATGACTAAATTGGTAGAACTTACCCCGTTCTTATATTCACATAGTTGAGTGGTCAAACTCGCACTTGACCGATGTTGGATAGATTATAGCATTTGACCTTGTCTTTCCTTTATTGTACGTAGGTTTAAAGCATTTATTCATAATTTATTTTCGCTAAAATTATATTAATTGAAACCGGAGCTCAGTCATATAATGTTTGACACACCATATTGATATTCCGGGTTTTGATGTTTTTGGTTGGACTGTTATACTTGTGTTGTGATCTACTGAATCTTAAGTTACATCATGGGGCAGTCAATAATTTAATTTTTGAAAGCCTTCTTAGGTTGAAACTTTTCTTCATGATTTCTTTGCTACCACATGTCATCTTTTGTTTGCCGACTATAAATACTTGCTTGTTGGTGTAAAATTGTGATCAATTTTATTTCCTTGCAGCAGTTCTTGAAAATAGTTTGAAGTGTGCTTCAGTTGGAGGGGATTTTTCCTTCTAAAAATTGTAGTCAGAATGAAAAAGGCTTTTGATCAAACTGTCAGGGACATGTAAGATTGATTATTGTTAATTTCTTATCGATATATTGTAACCTCATCATTTCATGATGTTCTGTCATTTTTATACTTTCTTGCAGTAAGAGAGAGGTGAATAAGAAAGTTCTCAAAGTTCCTTCAGTAGAACAGAAGGTAAATTTTGTTTTGTTTTGTATATTTAATTTTTTTCCCTAGTTCAGTATGGTACTTACAACCAAGGTTGTTACTTGGACTCTAGAAGCATTAGCATACCACAAGAACATTGTTCTGGGTTACTCCAGCAGAGATTTGTTTTATGTCTTTCTGATTGTTGCATGATATATTCCTGGTATTTTTGAGAAAACGCTTGGAGATTTATTGTTATACTTATCTTTGTCCAACCAATAGGCATCTTCATGGGATCACAATCATGTGGTCACTTATGCAAGGCCCTGATGAGTTGCTATGTCAATAAGTGCATCCACTGGCTACTGGCTATAAAGCCCAACCATGGGGCATCAGGAGACTACAACTTTTATTCAAAACAGTTTTGGCTTGCAGCTAAACCTCTTTTGATAATGTGCCTGAATATGGAGGAGTGACTTCAATATTTATCTAGCAAATCCTATGACTGAAGGGAAGTTCTTATATAGTGTACGATACTTTAGAGTTGGGCGGTAGAGAGAATGTTTGGAGTGAATGTACTCAAGGGAAGTTCTTATATAGTGTACGATACTTTAGAGTTGGGCAGTAAAGAGAATGTTTGGAGTGAATGTTAACAAGTGTAATTCATTTCGTGGTGTTAAAAGAAAGCCTCTTGTCTGCATCTGAAGTGTACCTGATGGACTTTGCTGTCCAATATGACAAGTTCAGTATGCCTATCAAAAGAAATAGGAAGTTCTTTATAGTGAATCAGACATCGTCTATTTGTATCTTTTTGTATGTGAAATAACCCATGGGTAGGCTGCAATTGCAGCCACAGATGATCTGTGAAATTAGTTCAGAAAAAGGAAAAAGGAAGATCATCTCTGAAGTAGCTTCTAATGAATCCTTTTGGCTCTTTTAGGTTCTTGATGCTACTAGCAATGAGCCCTGGGGTCCTCATGGATCAAATCTTGCTGACATTGCCCAAGCGACAAGAAATTAGTGAGCTTATTGTACTCTCTGGGAATATTTGTGGTTCTTATTCTCATTCTAGATGGACTTATTTGCAATTATCCCTGCAGTCATGAGTACCAAATGATCATGGCAGTGATCTGGAAGCGTGTCAGTGATACTGGAAAAAATTGGAGGCATGTCTACAAGGTTGACTTTCTTCTTATTTTATTTATCCAATCAGTGAAATATTTGCTTGCTTATGTTTCCTTTTGAATTAGTCAGTGCCCTCTCTCTTTCATATATTCTTTCCTGTATTACGAAATTATGAATTCCTTCTAAGTTAGCGATGTTACTTGTAACTTCCTACCAATCTAACTTTTATCTTTTGTTGATGGGTTGTGCCTTTGCCATGCTGTTGTTTCTCTTTTTTCATATTAATGCTACTCAACAAGTTTGGGTGTTGTGCTTCAGGCTTTGACGGTTTTGGAATACTTGGTAGCTTATGGGTCAGAGCGTGTCATAGATGAGATCAGGGAACATGCGTACCAAATATCGGTAACTTTCTGTACCTTTAGGCTATTTCAAAGCTGCAAATTTCCTGACCAAAAAAAAAAAAAGCTGCAAATTTGATGATATATCCTTATGCAAGTATTTTGATTACATGGAAGCTTGCTTTGATTAGTGTTTAGTCATTGGAATTTTTTCTTCCCTGTGGCAGACATTGTCCGATTTTCAATATATTGATTCCAGTGGGAGGGATCAGGGAAGCAATGTTAGAAAGAAATCTCAAAGTCTTGTGGTTCTAGTGAATGATAAAGAAAGAATTCAAGAAGTTCGACAGAAGGCTGCCACTAACAGGGACAAGTGGGTTTTCTCTCCAAAACATTTTGATGGCTAATTTCATGTCAACATAATTTGTTCATAAGTATCATCAACTTTTGATTTTTGATTGATCCTCTATATTTCCATAAACTACCTGAAGAAAACCTTATCCCAACTATTTAAACTGAAACAAAAGGTGAGTTCTCTCCTAACTTGCCTGCTACCTGGGAAGTTCCTGTGCTCTGGCCTCCTTGCACTTAACTGCTTTGGCATATGGGCTGGGGGATTATAAGGGATCCTGTGTCTTCTGAATTTTTGGAGATGCAACCAATCACTCTTAATCAGTTCTATGTTTCCTTTTCATATTGAAAGTCAAACCATTCCAGGAATGGAGGGAATATTTTATCTGGCTGACAACCGCAAGGTTGGGTTTTAGGTTTGAATAAAAGGTCAGCCACTAAGTGCAATAATGACAAAGTTTGGGCCTATTCTCTATCCGCATTCTGCCCCTTCCAGCAGTATATATGGCCATTAAGTTTCCCGGCTTCTCAATTCTCGTCTGTGACTTTGAGTTCCCATAGAGTTCTTAGGGCTTTATTGAGATTCTTTTCTTCACTACATTTTACTTCATTCATATGTTGTTTCGTTTGTTTCTAATGTTTTGCAAGCTATCTATTTTCTTTTACTTTTAGGTTATGATTTTTTTAAGCTTGTTCATCAGATAGTAATCAGTAACATATCATCTTAGAGATATTTCTTGATATGCCTGATTATTTAGGAACTATCCTCAAGTTTTACCGTCACCAAGCAAATTGACAGGATCCCCTCTAAAGGCTTTAACCTATTGCTTTCATGGCTTGTTTTATGCTTCATTATAGGGAGATATTATCAAGCTCTCCATGTACTTCGTACGCTTATATGTAGCTATATACCACTTAGGCACTAATCATACTTGTCAAACGATAACAAATAAAGGAAGACTGAAGTAAAATTCATAATTAATTGTTCTTGATATTTCCTCTCTGTTGGCCTGAATTGATTTGTCACTAACTAGTCCTCCTGTAGCATGCTTTTATATCCACTTCTCTTTTTGTGGGGTTTGGAAAAGTCATTTCAAGAAATTAGCCTCATCTTAAAGCAGGAATAACTAATTGGGGGAGCTTTTTCACCAATCTTATTAGTTCTTTTTACTTAATTGTATATTTTTTGTATGTTTTCTTTTCTCACAAGGACTCCTTGTCCTCGTGTACTTTTTCTCAAGTTTGATGATTAATAAATTTTCATGTTTCCTATCAAAAAAAAAAAAAAATATTGGGGGGGACTTTTCCTTTGCACAGAAGCTCATCAAACCATAGGAAGAAAAGTTGAGAGAAACAAGGTAAGAAAAAACTTTTACAATCTGAAGTCAAAGCATCCTCTAAGGAGGCTCGTGCTTTTTTTTTTTTCCTCCTCTGAAGTTACTGCTTACTGCATCAAAAAGGTTCATTATATAAAACAATGTAGAGTGAATTGATATATATATATATATATATATATATATATATATATATATAAATGTGTGTGTGTGTGTGTGTGTGTGTGTGTGTGTTCTTCCATGTCATATGTGATGGCACATGATGCAGCTAAATCATCTTGTGGGAAATGCTAATGAAGGCGAAAGTGCTAAACTTGACCTGGCTTATCTCCTATGGTTTTGTTAAAATGCCTCGTAATTTAATCTGTATTACTTTGGTAGTCCTAAAAACTCACAAATAATGTGGAGCTCTATATATAATCAGTGATACAGAGTTTAAGTATGCTCTAATAATGAAAAAGCATGTGAAAGGTCTAGTATAGACAAGCACAAGAGAAGTACATAGTAGTATTCCAAAAATTAGGTGATAATGCTCTTAAATCAATGCAATCTTAAGAAAATAGTAGCCGAAAATTAAGAATTATTCTTTAAAATCTGATTAATCAAATAATTAATCACTTTTAGAAGTTAGAAAAATGTCATTTTGAAATGCAGAACAGAGGTAGGTTGTGCATAGAAACACTAGACAAATAAGAAACATAAACAATATAACTACTTGAAGGAGTGAAAAGTGGTTCTTGTTTTTGTATGGAAGGTGAAGTTATACTTTTGGAAGTGACTAACATATGAAGAAACCTTACTGTGGAATCTTTTCTTACTGCAGTATGCTTGTTTTGAACAACTGCAGCCTAGATGTTCTTACAAGAAATTTTTAATGGATGAGTTTTTTCATACTGTAAATATCTTCACAGGTATCGCAATACATCAATGGGTGGCATGTATAGGCCCGGTTCAGGAGGATATGGTGACAGATATGATGATGATCGTTATGGAAGCAGAGATGAAGACCGAAATGGGTATGGGAGCTCCAGGGATGATGATAAATACGGTAGGTATGGGGATTCATACAGCCGTGATGGGGATCGTTATGCTAGTGAATTCGAAGAGCGCTACAACCGAGATGGCTACAGGGATGATGATTACCGGGGAAGAAGTCGAAGCATTGATGACAACCAGTATGGATCGAGAAGTAGAAGCTCTGATAGAGATAGGGACCGGGCATATGAAAATGATGGACAGTATTCTTCTAGGTACACCTACTTCCTACTTCAGTGTTGTACTAATTTTAATGGTGAACCTTTTGTTAAGAATATGTCATAGCGAAATTTGTGGCATGTTTCTCAAGCTTAGATATGGAAGATTAAAGAGGGTATTTATTAGAATAGATGATGCTACTGCTTAAAAAAGATAAAAAATTCCAGAAGAACAAAAGCACCCATTGCCCACCAAAGCCCACTTGAGCTTTTTTAGATATAATCTAGCCAACTATCTGCATGACTAGGGTGCCGAGTTGGTGCTTCAAGTGTGAATCTGTGGTTTGGGCACATAGGGCACTGGTTTGCTAGTTGGTTCCATTGAACCCGTGGATGCAAAACCCTGGATTCGGTCTAAAATGGATATCCTCTTTACCAGCCCGAATTCTTATCATTTGAAGAAGGTTTAATGTCGTATTGCAACCCTTTTTTATTTTAAAATCTTTCTTTTATTCATTCCTTGGGATTGAATTTTTTATTTTGTTATTGAAGAAGAACTGGTAGGTTTGAGGTTTCCTTCAGGTACTTTTGGGGGAGTTATATCTGCGTATTATTCTTTTTTTTTTTTTGATGAACATGCAAAGATAGGACACACAATTTTTTACTACTTTGCCGGACATCATATCCGTGTATTCTTTATCTTGCTTTTCTTGTCTTCCTTTTTTTTTCTGCTGCACAGTGGTCTGCTGTCATTCTTTCTCGGTCGGTTTGAGTAGTTCGTTTTGGGAGTGTTACAGAAGGGTAGTCAGTTTATTCATGCAAAACTATGTTGCCTTTTTTTACATATTTTAAATGTAATACCCACTTGATTTGAACATTGCCACCATTCTTCCGACTGTCATTTCCTTTACCATTTCCATCATTAAACCATATTTGACAATGACCTTTGCAATTATGTTCCTCTTCAGTTGAGTATCTGACATATGCCACTTCTGTTTTAGTTTTGCATTGACACTCAAAGTGTAATTAACTGATATATACAGATATATGTCACGCCAAAAAAAAGAAAATTCATTGACACTCTGCAGATGCTCCTGATCCAAGTAAAATTTAATAAGCGCTGCTTTCTCTCTGCTGGTTTTGCCTCACTCTCACTCTCACTCTTGCCGTTGTTCTCACTCCTGTTGTGTGACTTAGGATAGAACATCCTCCAGAAAGTACATTAAACAGTATAGTTTGGTCTTTCTAAAAATCTCTCAAGCAGATGTGAAGCTTCTTATCTAAAGAAGAACGTACATTAAACAGTATAGTATTGGTCTTTCTAAAAATCTCTCAAGCAGATGTGAAGCTTCTTATCTAAAGAAGAATTATGTATATGTCTTATATCCTTTTACAAGAGAAACAAGTTGATTGTGCTTAAGAGAACCTTACTCTAGAATAATGGTTTACTTAAACCTTTTCCTACAGCAGAGGAAGTGGTGCCAAAGCTGATGATCATTCTCAGGATGGAAGGTAATAGTTGGGAAACTGTTTTCTATATGTTGGTGTCATTGGATATCTTTGAGCCAATGTTTTTATACCGAAACTGAGTGCAGTTCAATATACTGACAACTGTGTGTTTTTGCTTTTCTGCAGTGCTGGCCGGCAGCTTGACCGGAAATTTTCTGAACAAAATCTTGGTGCTCCTCCGAGTTATGAAGAAGCTGTGGGTGAAGCTCGTAGCCCCGTTTATAGTGAAAGGTATTGGTTTTGTGCCATCGTCTTTCACCCAACTTCTACTTGGTCCTTAGTTGAATCGGTTCTTTATGTATCTATTGTTAAAAGGGATGGAGAAACTTCAGCAGCAGCTGCCCCTATATCATCAACTTCCCCTGTGAGCGGAAACCATGCAACCACTGCTCCTGGCACTCCAGCTCCTGCACCAGCTCCAGCTCCAGAAAAGAAGGAAGTTGATGGCTTCGATGAATTTGATCCACGTGGTTCATTTTCAGGTAGGTAACTGTCTGCTTCAGGATCCCAACTGCCACATATAACTGCCTTAATCATCTGTTAATAACTGCCCATCAGTACTTCTACGCACAGAAGAGTCTTTTGCAGCCATTGAGTAAGGGGGTTTAAGCTATGCACATATTTTTTTTTTTACTAGAAACATATGTTTATTAATACGATCATAAAAACAGTACATAAAGCAAAAGATGGTGGACAAGATATCCAACCTCAATGAAACAAAGTAAAAAAAATCTTTAAAAAAAGAAGAAGCAATGAAGTCTAAAAGCTGTCAACTTGGACTGTCTATTAATCACAAATACCCTCCATCCGGCCAAAAATATAAAAAGTGGAATTCCCTCAAAATTTTTAGTGATTGAGACCTAAGAGATGCCAAAAGAATACCGATTCTAGATGCCTTCAACCACCTCACTCGTCTCTTAAAAAATCTGAGCATTTCTTTCCAACCAAATCATCCAAACTGTAGCAAGAATTCACAACTAGATTGAGTGACTCCTTTATTATGTTTACTAAAACCCTTATAATCCCCAACAAACAAGGAGGATGAGGACCAAGGAATAACCCAACTCAATCTTGCCAAAGAAAACAACTTACCCACAAAGTTAAAGCAATAGAGCAATGTAAGAGTAGATGATTAACGCTTTCATTATCGACTTGACACATAACGCACCACTGCGGAGTAAGACAAATTTGAGGTCTCCCCCTTTCAACTTCAAAGCATACCATTAGTATTAATCTTGCAATAACCAGTTGTCCATGCACAAACTTTTATCAGAGTTGGCACTTTAGCCTTCCAAATCATCAATAAAGGGAGAAAAACTAGACAAGAAGGATCATCAATCAAGAATGCAAAGAAGGACATACAAGAGAATGTGTCAAAGGACTTAAGCATCCATCTTCTTTTATCAATGGACTCATGGTTAAATGAACATCATTGAGTAAGGGAAGAAGCGACACTAAATCAAGAGTATCTCTATCATTTCAAATTCCTTAGAAACCCAATGCTGTTTATGAAATTTATGCTTATGTGTATTCTATCTGTGCATTATTGTTGCACCATGATAGATCTCATGTTTGTATGACTGCTTCCGTAGTTGTATGTGCTTCTAGCTGCTATGCAGCAATTGGGTAAGGTGGTTTAAGCTGTGCCAATATGTTTATAAAATTTATGCTTGTGTATATTCAATCTTTGCATTATTATTGTAGCATGACAGATCACATTTTTTGTATGCCAGCTTCCGTTGTATTTGCTTTTGCCTGATCTAAAAGAAACAAGGGCACTTCTAATACGGTTGCATGTCTGACATAAACACCGATACTTGTTTACTCTTGGACACATGTTGATATTCTTTTGTTGGTGTCTATGATGAAGAAATAGAAATCTTAACTTTGGACAAGTGTCCGACACTCAATGTGTTTGACACTTTCTCGGCTGTATCTATGACTAACTAGACATGACACCAAGAGATGCTTCAATGTTTGACAGTTTGAGAATTTGTTATATGACTATCTTCTACTATGGAAAACAAATGATTGTCTAGACTAATCCTATTAAAATTTTACTTCAAATTTATTTAAAAAAACCACTTAAATGTTAGGGCTTGGAATGATGGAAGAAATATTTTAGTGATTTGTCCTTGATAGTTGATACACCTTGTCTATGACCTGTTTCTTAACTATAATGGTACACTAGTCTAAAAATTCATGGTAGGGTACTACATGAAGATTTAGCTATTATAAAGTACTAATTTTCATATATAGTGTAAATATATATATGTAATTGTGTATGTTGATAGACTATATAACTTAATAGACTGTATAAATTAATGATGGGTTAACTACACTTAGCACCATTAAGTCAACAATTAGTCTCACTTTGCCCTCTCATATTGCATGTTTAATTTTTCGAATATGTTGCGATGGGCCCAAATTTGAACATGACATGTTTTTTTTAATGAAATCCCCTCACTTGCCACTCACTTTTTATTTTCAAGGGTTAAGGGAAGGGAAAATGTAATGGTGTTTTTATATGTTTTAAAAATTAAAAATATTTTTATTATAGTTGTCCACATAAATACACCTTTTTTCATATTTGCCTCTCCTCATACCTTGATCTTTGTGCCTCCCTTTCCTCCTCTCCCCTCTACCAAAGGAATTCAAAGGCAACTTTGTGCAATTCCTCTTGGAATTCCGTTAAGTCCCATAAGTCAATGACAAAGTGAAAGGCAACAAGAATGGATTTGGTATACCAAATGAATTCCATATCAGAGACCTTGAAGAATACAATGAGTTTGTGACTCTAGTTTTTTTCTAATAATCTGGTGATGGTAGATGGGTGGTGGACAATGGTTTTTGCACCTTTGATGATGAGTGGGTGTATTTGGGTGGGTTTTTTTTTTTTTTCGGGACATGAGTTGTTGATTTCGGTGGTGGGGTGGTCTTAGGTGGTGGTGATTGACTGGTTGGAAGTTAGATGTGTTGGTGATGAATGATGAGTGGAATTTAGGTCGATTTAAATAGTTAAGAGTTATGGTTTTACGAAGAGGCTAGAGAGTGGTCGGGGAGGGAGATGGGGGCCATAGACTATCTGAGATGCCACAAAACATGGGAAGATGGGTACAGAGGAGAGGGGGAGTGCACAAACCATCAGCGGGTTGGAGAGAGTGAGAGGATGTGCACGCACTATAAGGGTTGCCGGAGAAAGGGGGAAGGGTCACAAATCACAAGGGAACCAAAATAGGGCCAAGGGGTATAGAGAGAGAGAGAGATAACAATAATAAGATATTGAAAAATAGAACTAAACTTACCTTTTGCCCTCAGTTGTCTCTATGTGCTGACATTTTTAATTGTGGAATTTCAAGCGTACTAGGACATCCTTATCCTAGTTGGTTCTAACTGTATCTTTTCAATTTTGTTGTGGTAACCCTCATATTGGACCTTCATCACATCTTCTTTACCAAACCGTCTATTTTATTCTCAGCCTGAGTTGATAGTTGTTTCATACATTCGTATAAACATAGTTGTATTGAACATCCTTCATTTGGCCTCTTAGCTTGTGAAGCATTACCATAGTTTTTAGCTGTGGACAGTCTGAGTGCGATGACAAGTAAGTATTCATAAACCTATATGGAAGAATGTACATCCTTCCTAACATTACCAACTTGCCTTAATCAAGCTGTGATTACCCCAAATTTGAGTTGATTTGGCCTGAACTGGTAAGAGTTGATTTGCTTGTTGAGCATCTTACACTTTCCAGCCTTCTCATGTAGTGCTTTGAGCACTATATTTCTTCTTAAGTTCTAAGGTGTAAAAAGTCCACGGAAAAAAGCCAAAATAGGGGGTGCATCTCTGTAGCTGCAAGGTGTACAATGGAGCCAGCAAAATATATAAACTACTTACTCACCATAAAATTATCTCAAAAAATCTATTAAAGAATCTTAGAGCTCTGGAGATTCTCATGCAGCGCTCTGAGCATTTGTTTTTGGAGCAAGTTGAATTTTACTGCTCTGTTGAGGGAGTGATAAATGAACACATGATTTATTTGGATATGGAGAGGAGGGGCTGATATATGTATACTTTCTAGGTCGAATAAAAGATATGCATATATTACTGAATGGATCAATGGCTCAAAAGGACCATATCATGGCAAACCCATATCGTGAATGGGAGATGATTGGTAGTTTGAATTTTGAGATGATTCGTCTGATACCATTTTCGTACTCCACTAATTTTCATTCACGTTTGCTAGCTAAGAGCCTCAAGCTGAAGTTTAGTCAGCTTATTCAAAATTCTGGTGTATGAAACTTGACAGCCCCATGTAACCTTGTCTGATTTCCCTTTTCTGTATAAATATTTGGATAAACAACTCTGGTTTACTCATACTCTTCCAGTTTTACTCAATCAATTAGTTATTCCATTCTATATTAGTTTATTTTTGCAAGTGATATTGATTAATTACAAGGGTTTGCCATGTCATTGCTGAAAACATGAGCATCAAATTGCGTTCATGATTATTGCCTGCAAAGCACATCTCTATTGCATAAGTTACACTTACTAGACTGTTGCTTAGTATTTTACATCACCTGATGCACTGGTTTGTGGGTGGTTGCACTCACACCTGGACTTTATGTTGTAGCCTCGAGGTCAAAAGGCACATGGTGGGGGTCGAACGTTATTGTCTATTTGAAGTATTTTACATTTTGTAACTTTTCTCTTTCCTTTTTCCCAAATGTTAGCATTCATCTTCATGCACTTTGTAGGCAACAGTTGGCCCTTACAGATATAGAAAAGAAATTGTTGGGGTCCATCACACTTTTTTAGCTGGGGTGGCTGGGGGATGAATACAGAAACTTTAAAAGCATCAGAAGAGTAGAGAAAGTACAAGCATATTAATAATGGACATTGACCATTGACTTACCTACATTTTAATTCGCTCATCAGTTTTTTTTAAACTCATGGTTTGTTCTCTCTCTGAGCAGCAGCCCCAACTACATCAAGTGGTGCTGAGATGGACTTGCTTGGTTCTCTGTCAGAGTCGTTTTCTTCCAACGCATTGGCTATTGTGCCAACTATGTCCGCATCCCAAATCTCTGAAGCTGATGAGACTGCAAACTCTGGTATTGGATCCACATTTATGGCAACACAGTCAACATCCACCATCTCTCCTCAGGTAGGCTTTGTATCCTATATGGTCACAACTTATAAACTTCAACTATAACAAATTGATTTGTGAAACCTGATGTGCAATGGGTTTGGGGGTTCCCCTATATGAAAGCCTGAACATTCGGCATTTCCAGTTAGAATTTTACTGTAGCCATTGCATCTCTGCTAATTTAGGTTTATTTGTGAATATATGAAATCGAAATTATTTCTCCGCTTCCTGTATAGTGTATAATATTTTGGATGGATGTTTTGTACTTGAACTGTTGTCAGAAATGAAATACAATAATGGTCGAGACAAATTGTTTCATGGATCTTGAACTATATATTTTGTTCATCCAAGATGTTCTCTTTTATAATTCAGTAAAAGGACTATAGTTCAAAATCATGTTGCTCTTGTTATGTTGTTTCAATACAGTGGATTTAAATCTCTGTTTTCCTTGCGGAATCGGCTGATTCCCCTTCCCTCCGCTGCCGCCACCCCCCCCCCCCCCCCCCCAAAAAAAAAAAAAAAAACAAACACCACACCCTCTCCCTTCCCATGAGCTTCTTCATCTTTCTGATCACAAGTAAGTTGTATTTGTGTGCTGAAGTTGTCTTCTTATTGCAGCCGTTTGATGATCCATTTGGTGACGGACCATTTAAAGCTGTCCCTTCAACCGACAGTCTTGCCATGCAACCCCCGAGTACTGCTTCCGCATCTTCCTTAAATCCTAGCACAAACAGAAGTTTTGAACCACCCCAAGCTGTTGCCCAGGATTTTGGGAACACATTTCTTGCCATCACTTACATGCCCTCCGATGCCTCCAATGTTGAACTTCCTTCCACAAACCCACAATATGTGCACCAGGAGTTGTCGACTCCTTATCAAAATACTGATATTTTAGCAGATATTCTTCCACCATCTGGACCTTCACCTAACGTGGCTGCACAGAATGCTTTTCCTGTTCCAACCAGCCAATATGCATCATATACAGGTTTCCCAGCTCAAACTGGCCAGCCTGCATCACAGACAGGTTTTCCTGCTCAACCTGGCCAGCCGGCACCCCTTACTGGATTTCAACCTCAATCTGTCCAACATGCATCCCAGACAAGTTTTGCACTTCAAGCGGGACAGCCTGTATCACTGACAGGTTTTCTGGCTCAAAATGGCCAAACTCCTGCCTTGACAGGATATCCAGGTCAAGCAGGTCAACCTGCATCACAGACAGGTTTTCCAGTCCAAAGCGGTCAACCTACACCTCTTGCAAGTTTTCCATCTCAAATGGGCCCTGTTTCGAATACAGGTTTCCCTGCTCCCAGTGGCCAATCTGCACAGCCAAATGCTAATTTCTATGGAGGTTTCCACCCACAGTCTGGGTCTACGGCTCCAGTGTCCCACATGGCCCAATTTCCTACTGGACCAAACACTGCGAACTTCCTTTCACAATCAGGTTCTGCAGCCCTAGGAGCTTCACCAATGGGTTTTCAAACTCCCCAAGTGCGACCCAGCACTCCCATGGCCTCGCAGCAAGCTCTCCCTCCTTCAACTGGATCTCTTGCTATGGTTCCTCAACCAGCAAAAGACAAGTTTGAGACCAAATCCACTGTTTGGGCTGATACCCTTAGCCGAGGGCTAGTTAATCTGAACATATCCGGAGGTGAGTTATTAGCGGTTCTTAGAGTTTCATGTCTAATGAGGATCTCTTTCTATATTGAATTTCCTTTTACGAGACATTTGACACTTGTCCTCTGTGTGCAGCTAAAACAAATCCATTGGCTGATATTGGAATTGATTTTGACGCCATAAATCGCAAGGAAAAGAGGATGGAGAAACCTACTACAGCTCCTGTGACATCGAATGTTTACATGGGCAAAGCTATGGGTTCTGGTTCTGGGATTGGCCGTGCTGGCGCTGGTGCTCTTAGGGCTCCACCAAACTCCATGATGGGTTCTGGTATGGGTATAGGCCTGGGTGGTGGTCCTGTTGCAGGCATTGGCATGGGAGGTTATGGAGCAGTAAATCAGCCCATGGGTGTGGGGATGAGAACGAATATGGTTGGGGGGCAAGGAGTGCCTATGCAGCCACCAACAGGATTTCCTCCTGGATCTACCATGCCTGGAGGTTATAATCCCATGATGGGCCCTGGTGGTTATGGTCAGCAACCTTATGGTGGTGGCTATCGATGAGATTAAATCACCTCTATGCACAGAAATTTGAGAAAAGTATCGAGTGCCTGTTTTTGTTATTATAGTGAAAGGTTGGCCAGTGGATCCGTTCAGTACCCCTTCATTGTGTAAGGTCCTAATTTTGGTCATCACTGGTGATTTTCTGAATCAAGACTTGTAGCATGTATGTTTTGTTCATTCTCTCAAGTTTTTCTCACAGTTGGTTACCTTATAATTTCCTTTGGATCGATCACAAGAGAGTGAGTTCTGTAGGTGCTCTATTGTTCTCGCAGCTGTTGTGAAGTTGTATACCATTGAGGACCACCTTTCTCAGGTTGCCTTTTTGTTTTTTTTTGTGTTTTTATCCCATATGTAATGTATTTTTTTGTATGCTCTAAGTACTTGTTGAACAATAAATCCTATAATTCATTTTTCTGTACATTTCCCTGTCTTGGTCATGGTCTCAATCAGTAATTTTGGATGTTCAGTTGTTCAAGGTTACTTTTTTTTTCCTGATCTGGTGGAGTTCTTGGATTCATGTTAATGTGTCTGCTTCTTGCACTTCCACTCAGAATGAAGAGAACTGGGAGTTAAGTTTTAATGTTTTGTTTGGTACGGTAGAAAAATGGAAGGATGAAAAATTAGAGATATAGAAAAAATATTATGTTTGGTAAGGAAAAAAATAGGAAGAATGGAAAAGTAGATGGGTGAAATTTTCTTTCAACTCATCAAAATCAATTCCTCCAAAATTGGGAAGAAAAGTGGATGAAAAAATGTGTTGAAATATATGTTATTTGTCTATATATCTTTTGATATATACATATATCACATTTATCAATTACATATTATGTATACATTAATTTTATATATAGATATAATGGTAAAATATGTATTTATATATTTTTTTAAATAATAAAAAATAAAAAAATATTTTTTTCATTTTACCACAAAAAAAAATCAATCTTCTTATTTTCTATCTCTCTTACGAAACACAAAGGAGAGAAATAGGGGTGTTCAAATTTTCGATTACCTGTAAATTTTGATCTTATCTTATCCTACCCGACTCTATTGATAGGCTATCCGAAAGAATCGGGTAGGCCAACGAAATATTTTTTAGTATTTTGCAAAAAAATTGGATAGGAATTCGAAATACTTACAAAATTGTCATATTCCTACCCTACGCTACTCTACATGTATATATATATTAATCCTGAAAAATTAAAATCCAAAAATCCTAATGTTTTATTGATGTTTATGACTTTCTTATATATAATGTATTGATGTTTATGGCTTTCTTGTTGTGTTTTATTGTAATTGTTTATGTATTATTGAATTTATTGTGTTTTTTTTAGTGTTATTAATGTATTGTGTTAGTTAATTGGTGCAGGTTAATTAAATTGTTAAAATGATCCAAAAATTAATAACTAAAAAAAATGTGTTCACTCAATTTCCTACCCAACTTCTTACCCGATTGTTTTGAACGGAATTCAGGTAGGAATAGTACACTTGATCAGGTATGGTAGGTCAAGAAAAAAAAAATTCACAAAGTATCGGATAGGAAGATGAAATACCATAATTCCTACCCGTAAGACAAGAGAGAAAGAAGAATTTCTCCCTTGAATGATAGAAAGTGTATCATTTTTATTTTTTATCCACCCTACTAAACGGACTATAAAGATGATGAAAAATTTGAGGTTTGCCTCTAGATGTCGAAATGGTACAGATTTCAGTACTATATAAAGATCTATAACCAATAAACACAAGAAGATCAGTTACAACTTCATGGTATGATGTGACTGACTACTTAAAAGAAGTTGGGATCCAATCTTAAAATATTAGGATTAACCTTGTTGGATTGAGTTATAATATTTCTAATTTTATAGTAACTTTTGAAACGGTCCAAAAAAATTAACTATTCAACACTATAATCCTACCCTACGTAACAGTCGTCAACAGTTGTGGAAGAAAATGTCGTAGATGCAATCTGAAATTGTTTAATATTGTACATTTGGGGTGTCAAAATATGATACGATTTGTTAATTCAATATAAATATGATATAAAATTAGAGAGTTTGAGTTTTTCTTTAAATCACCTGTTTTGTAAACGAGTGGATCTGACACAATTAATAAAAGAATTTAGTATTGATGAAATCAATTAAAAGAAATATACGACACGACTTGTTTATATACTGATTATACACGATTAATATACGATACAAACTCGATATAACACGACTCGTAAGATACAAATTAATAAATGAATCAAGAGTCATATGCATTAAAACTCAACGGGTGTTCCACCAAGAAAAAAAATTAAAAAATATATTAAAAGAGGATGTCAATTTCAAAAGCAAGAGTCATGTGCAGTGGCAGTTTGATAATTAAATCTACAGAGTACTGTTGAGTGGTGGTGGTGGTGGTGGATTATGGTGGTGGGAGTACTGGCTGGGTCATCCATTCCGAAATACATGTTTAACAAAAAAAAAATTAGAATATCCCAAATGAAACTTAAATAAATGAATTTTTCATTCATTTTTGGATAAATATAAAAATCTCTAAAATAATTATTGCTGTAACGTTTTAGTGAAATCCACTAGTAATCCATGAACAAACCTATGATACTTTTTCAGAAAATTTCTCTTTTCATGAACAAGCCTAAAGCATTGAGTGGAAACAATTCAATAAAAATTAATCTCTTTAGATCATCTCAAACCTTAACTCACATTTTTACTGAGTAAAAAAACACTTAGATTTAATACAAAAGACTCCAACGAATAAACTCAAACTCAAATTTAAAAGAAGAAAACTCAAATTTAAAGAAGAGTGAAATATAACCATTAAACTTTTAAAAAAGAATAAAATATGACCATTAATAAGTGAAGTAAAAGGTTTAAATCCTCACTGATTTGAGTAAAAATTTAAATCTTCTTTGATTTGATATGAAATTGAATATAAGATTCGAGAAAATTTTTGAACTATTTTTGCAAGAAAATAAGGATCGGAGATGTTCTTATTCAAACATAAAAACAAAAGTTCAACTCATTTAATTTGGATAAAATAGTGCCACGTTGTATCACCATCTAATTAAAAGACTAGAAATAGGTAAAAGTAAACCTCACTATTTTCATAACTACCAATAGGGCTGTTAATCAAACTGAGCTACTCAAGCTTGGCTTGAGTTCGGCTTGGGTTCGGCTCGGCTCGTTTTCTAAACGAGCCCGAACTTGAACAAGTTTTTAGGCTCGTTTAGAAAACAAGCCTACAAGCTCGGCTCAAACTCGACAGGCTCGACTCGTTTATGTGCAAATACTCGGGCTCGGCTCGGGCTCGACTTGTTTTTGACTCATTCAAGCTCGGCTCGTTTCCTAAACGAGCCAAACTTGAACAATTTTTTAAGCTCGATTAAAAAACAAGCTTTTAAAGCTCGGCTCGAACTCGGCTCGGACTCGTTCGACTAACAGCCCTAACTACCAATAACCGTCACATACAATCAGTAACATATAGAATTAGTAAAATCCACTTTACTTATTTGTTGTTTTTTAATTGGATAGTGACACCATGTGACAACGATAACATAGTGTCACCATGGCAGTGAATATTTTCTACTATTGGAGTTCACTTGCAAGAAAAAACAAGTTCTACACAACTTTCCAAACAGGCTCATCATCAAATATGGAATCATTCTTATCTAAATATGTTGACCTTAAGAATACATTTCTTTACAACAGTATACAATGTTCTGGGATCAGCCATAATTGGTTATTTACAGCCAGAGGAAAACGAAAATAGAAAACGAAAAAAAGTTCAAAAAAATAAATAAATAAATAACAGTGATGAGGCTATCAAAGGGGGAAAACACATACATAGATCGAATAACAAACACAAGCACTCAAAACAATCAAAAATTGAACATCAAAATTTGAGATGGTCTTCGAGCGAGAACCAAAATTAAGCATGTTTAACCTCGTCGTCATCAGAGGGTAATCAGCGTGGCAGCAGAAGACAAAATCAAATAGGACTTCATGCAGCGGATTCTGAACTGGCTCGCAATTTGTTTTGCACCTCATCAAGATAAGCCTGGAGGTCCCTAAATTCTTCTGTTTCGGAGAAATTCCCAGCCTGAAATTTGCAGAAATGAATCTCAGATGTCATTCAACCCCCCGCGAAAAGGGAAAAAAAGTGGAGATTTACAGTGAAGGTCTGGTGCAGCTAAGGATTGCATAAAAGTGGTAACATGCAAGTCCTGCAAATAAACTGTTTAAAATTATAAGATTTTTTACATGTAAAATCAAGTGACTTGCCTGTTTAATTGTGCTCTTTAGATGCATCTCAGCTGCAATCAGTTCTCGATGCGTACCACTAAGGGAAGCAAGTTCCATATACACACTACAGAGTTCCAATGAAGCATGTACAAACTTCTTAAAACGATCTTGATCTCTCCACAAATCAGATCCCTGACAGAGACAGATTAACAATAGATGTGTGATGATGACAACAGAACCTTGGAATGTATACTTTACAAGGGTAAAAAGGTTGAAGCTGAAAGAAATGATATAATAGCAGGCTCAAAAATTTCATCAAGTTGTATTTTGAAGAAAATTTAACAAAGGAAGTACCTGCAGAAATCACATAAACTAGGCCAAAGAAGACAGAAAACTTATAAGATTGCATTCAATAATCTTTGTCTGAAGGTTTACACTTCGTGTAATGAGCAGCGATTGACTTATTACCCATTCAGTGAATACCACTACAACAGGCTAAGCAATTGATGCAAATAATTCAAGAATTACCTTTATGAAGGCATACCGACTACAAGTTCTATAAAAATGCATAGAGAATATTGAGTTCTGTCTTCGTTTTTGCTACACCATACACCGTAGTAAGTAACAAATGTATCTCATTGGTTGCATCAAGGTCATAAACACAATCGAAAAAGTAAAATCTATAATTAAATTGTTGAAGATCATCAAAAATAGCCTTTGACTACAGAGCAATCATATAAAACTACTAGGGTATTCATGAGGGATAAATCCCTCATGGCCTAACCCTAAAGAGTCATTAAGGTTCGAACTCCGGACGTCTGAGTTTACAACTCATCCCTGTTACGACTTAAGTTACCCTTGAAGTTAACATTATTAACATAACACACGTGTACAATAACTAACTTTTTCAAAAGTTAGGATACGTCCAATACATCAAAAGTTATGCTTGGTTTTCAGAAGTTAGGATAGAAGCTTTCAAAACGTATTTCTCAAATTTGATTCTTTGGCCTCACCATTGGACTTGTTAGGAGGCCTTGGAATGAGCACGTGTGCTGCCTTGAAAGGGTCCCATCATACTTAATTTTAAAATTTAAACGGAATGTTTGGGACCCACTCGCGGCTGCTCAAGGAGACTCGTAAAACTATAGATATTCTTGGAATATGTTATGACATCGAAGGTGATACCTGGTATGATCTAACTTGCTTTAGAAGGGCCTCAGAGCACATTGTAAGATCCCCCTTGAGTTTGTGCCACCTTGCGTATAATCCCCATATCTCTGCTCCCCCAGCACTTCGAACAATCTGAACCAAAGACAAACAATTCTTACCACTGGCATTGAGAACATACCCATCTCGTATCTAGGTGACCACGTTATGTACCAATCACCAATCCTTCAGGCAATGCCCAAATGCAAAAATCAGTTCAGTCTGAGAATCATAACCATTGATGGAGACTTTTTTTCTCATTTGCTACCACTAGCACAACCAGAACTACAAGAATCCCATATAAGAGTTCAATTTGGTTTGTGTAGGGGATGATCAAGGAGATGAATGTCACACCTGAAAACTTTGTATCAGATGTAAGTACCAAATGTCAACGCCATACAACACAAGGCAACCTTTTCACCAAATCTGAAAGTGTGAATACATCACTCTTTTGACATAAATGTTAGATCTCATGTGTAAATAGATTACACAGAAATACCCACTTATGCACCCCTACATTGTGTGTGTGTGTGTGTGTTTTTTTTTGGGGGTGGGGAAGGGGGGGGGATGGAGGGAATAACTTGCTAAAAAAGGTAGAATAACAAAAATAAAACCTAGAGATAAGGCGAGCAGCAAGCAGCCCCTAGAGTTCCAAAAAGGTAAAAGAAAAGATCATTCTAGAGGCAAGTACCCGCTGCAAGATTTTTCCAAGCAGCTCCATCAAGTGCTCAGTTTCCCGTGTCCTTGCCAAGTCTATTTCTGAACGTGTCACCTCCTTAACATAATGAATATCAGAATCAGCAAGACTGTGATTGCTAAAATCATCATTATTGGTGGCTACTGGAGACGGAGAATGGCTAGCTGAAACTCGTGCTTCAATCTCTAGCATTATCCTTTCTAATAACTCAGCATCAATTCTTTTATTTTTGCTCAATTCTAACACCATTTGAACAGCTTCCATTGCCTGCAAAGAAAAACCAACAGAATATTGTCAAGTAGAATAGTACATCAACATCCACAGATTATGTCCCATGAGAAATAATGTCCCACATTTGGATAACAAGAGATAACTCAAATGATACATATAAAATCTGCTTGGCATATGGTTCGAGTTCAGGGGGTCCTTAATGATGTTTCTGCTCTTATCTGGAATGTTAAAACTGCTCCAAGTGCTCAGTTTGTTGGTTGGAAGATTTGGAGGAGGGCTTTGCCTTTGGACTCGAATTTTATGAGAATTGGAGTTTCTCTTGTGAGTAGGTGTTGTTTATGTTATCAAAATGTGGAAACATGGGAACATCTCTTTGTGGACTGTGCTTATGCCAAGTCTCTTTGGCTCAAATTTTCTGCTGTATGTGGTTTCCAGGTTATCCAGGGTGAAAGTATTTTGGTGAGATTTAGCAGGTTGTGCAGAATTTTTAAAAGTAACTCTGTGAGTCATGGCCTGGTTAGGAGTCTTGCGTTGGTACTATGTTGGCAATTGTGGAAGGAAAGGTGCAGAAGGCTGGCTGGTGAGGGGAAGTTATGTTCCTATTCGATTTTTGTTAAGATATGCAGCATTCTACGTTATCAGGCTAGGAATATCAAGCAAGGTACAAGATGATGCTATTGGGAAAGCTTTATTGGGCTTCTTGCAAATTGAGTATTCTTGCAGGGTGGTGTGCAAATGTGTTTGGGTTAAATGGGTGTCTCCTCCAGCTGGTATGCTAAAGCTTAATACTTATGGGGCATCTAAAAATAATCCAGGGGTTGCAGGTGGGGGAGCAGTTGTAAGGAATGAGTGGGGGAAGTTGGTACTAGCTGCTTCATTCTTCTATGGGGAGTGCTCGAATATGATTCCTGAATTCAGGGCTTTGCGTGATGGTCTACATTTAATGATTCAGTATGGATTATCGTGTTACAGTGTGGAAATTGAGTGTGATTCC
Organism: Ilex aquifolium; assembly: GCA_951799425.1. NCBI lineage: Eukaryota > Viridiplantae > Streptophyta > Magnoliopsida > Aquifoliales > Aquifoliaceae > Ilex > Ilex aquifolium. Next base: position 14,009,492 of record OX637397.1, on the reverse strand, counting down.
TTGATTTTGGTTAACTCTGTTCTGGGGAAGTGCGACTGTCCTTGGTTTTGTTTGATGTACTTAAGACAGATTAAGGTATTCTTAAGTCAGTTGGAATTTCGTTTGGTGCATGTCTTCAGAGTAGCAAATTCTGTTGCGGATAGGCTTGCTGCTCAAGCTGTGTTATGTAGGAGATCTGTTGATTTTTCTGTTGACTTTAGGCTGCCTTATGAAGTTGTAATTGTAAGTGCTATGGTTCATGATCAGATGGGGCTCCAGATTCTTCGTAAAATGAAGATTGTGGTTTTCGACGACAAGGGGTGATATTGAAGGGTATGTTGGCTGTTTGGCTGCTGTTATAATGTTGATTTGTTTTAAATTAGATAAGTCTTAGCTGTTGGTTTTCCTGGAATGGTGAAGTCCCTGCTGGGATTGCTGAAGTCTGATGGGTTTGGCTGCTTTTAGAGTGTTGTTTGAAGTTCTGTTGGTTTTTTATGTTTTTGGGTTATTGTATTTGGTTTTGTCATGATAAGGTGCATGGTCTTATCTTTGCTTCTTGTAAATGTTGCTTTGTGAATAAATAAAATTTTCTTTTGCTAAAAAAAAAATGATACATATAAAAATAGGAAATAAATCATAAGCAAAAATCAACCATAAATTGAAAAAAGTTATTGATCTCAAACACACAAAAACAACAAAAGAGTGACTCTAAGGTGTCAAATTTCTTCAGAAGAATAATTGAAGTTGGATAGCATGAAGAAAAATAACAATGATACCCACATTTGAATAAGGGGTAGAGAACTTAGTGTGTTCAGTTTTAGGAGGAAGAGCAAATTAAGTACAATCAAACATGCACAATGAGAAATAGTCAAGAGACTTTCCACATGACTTTTCAAAAGGAAGTATATAGGGGTGTCCATGGGCCGGGCCGGGCTAGGCCCCCGAAATTTTTTCCGAGCCGGGCCTAGGTAGTGTACGCCCAAACCCTTACTCAACTGAGTTATCGGGCGGGCCGAACCGGGCTTTGGGTAGGGATAGGCTACCCACAGCCCAACCTGTGAGCCTATTGGGCGGGCCTGTGGACAGACCTAGTTACGGGTTTTTTTATATACAACTTCATTTAAAAATAATAAATATTTTTGAAACTTAATATTTGTATAAATTATATTTTTGAATCAAAAGTAAAGTCAAAATAGATAAAAATAAAATAATGAATAATTTTATTTTTGATTAGTGGATAAACTACATCCAATAGAATGAATACATCCTAACTAAGTTGACACCTACTCACTTCTCTATCATTTGCATTACTCTACCCTTTAAAACTTATATGCTTAATGCATGAAAAAAAAAATAATACATCATTTATAGTATCTAAATTTTTAAAACTTCAAATTCCGACATTGGGAGACGTATTTCAAAATTTCAAATTTAATTTTTTAAAAGTATAACTTTTTTTCAGAGGGAGGGAGGGAGGGAGGGTGGGTGGGCAGGCTTTTGGGCCGGGTTTTCACTGGTTTTTTGGGCGGGTTATTAGGTTGGGCTTCGGGCCGAGTATTGGACTCGGACTCGAGCGGGTGAACTATCTGGCCTATCGGATTTCAGGCCTATTTTTTTCGGCTGAGTAACGGGACCCGTGGGTAACCCGACCTATGGACACCCTTAGAAGTATATCCGAAATAACAATAGAGGAAATTTGGCTAAAGGAGATGAATAACGATGCGAATTGTCACCCCCACAAAGAACTGGGAACAAACACAGACAAAAACAATGAACAAGCAGTCCCCATGATATGTTGATACTTTCGCTCATCTAAATCATTCTACTCAGAGTGTCCGGAGGACTGTTGAGTAATTACATCAGATTTCAATAAGTCAAGAAGATCATAATATATCTATTCTCCACCCAAATTACACCAAAAACATTTAATTATTAAATAGTAAATTCTATGTAAATCATAGCATAAAAACTAACACTAACATCGAAAAATTTAAATCGGTTTCATACGTAATACGAGAAACCCCTTTAGTGGCAATGGTGATAGGACCCCACACATCTCAAAATTAGATAGATCAAATGTCCAAGCAGAATGCACAATATTAGGAGCCAAAAAGAAGTGGAGATGTTCTTAAAATATGTCGTTAATTTGACAGATTCGCATCCACTGCAATCACCACTATCTTTACTGAAATTTCCTAAAGCACTAGGAAATTTTGCGATTTCTAAATTATCCACCGAATTATGATGAATTATTGTGAGGATTATTAAATTTTGCAATGAATTGTTTGTGGTGTTGATGGGAGTTTTAGAAGTGGGGGCATTGAGACTGGTGGAGGCTGGTGTGGTTGGTTTGGTAGATTAGTTTAGAAGATGACGATAATATGGTCTTTTTGCATTCACCGTTAACGGAATCGTCTGTTCAAATAAGTCCAAAAGCATAGGGGGGTGAAGTGCCTATTTTTAAATGACAAGGGGGTAAAAAGGAATTTGCCCATAAAAATATGATGTTAGTACTTTAAAGCTAAAGCATCTTAAGTAAATATAAGAAAGTACCATAAAATGTCAAAAAGTACCATTGGTGGACCTACAAAAGAGATGGTTTCCCACTTGTCCAAAACTTTTTCACCTAACAATCGAGAATGACGTGTGTGAGCCATTTCCATTGGAAAAAGCGGATCGTTTGGATTGTTACAACCTCTAGCATAGGGTTTGAAATTGATTCTAAAATAACCTATTTCACTTTCTCCTTTTTTAGAATGACTCCAGTGGCTACATTTATGTTAAGTCTTGTCACTAGGGCCGTTGTAACTTTTGATTATGGTATGATATTGTCAAATCCGAACATAGTGCTACTTTATTTGTTTGCCATGCTAGTTTAAAGTCAAATTCCATATCCACCCCAAAGACAATTATGAACCCAAAAGAGCAGGAACACGTTCGGAACAGGTTCGGGCCTATCTAGCTTAGCTTGTTATGGCGAGACAAGACAAGCAAAATCAAGTGCGAGCCGAGCCTAACCAGGCGTCGAAAACCCTTCTAATTGAATTTGGTTCAAAACAAAACGTGAATAGAGTACGTGCGACAGCCCAACAGCCTATTATCTCGGAAAGTATAATCGCCGGTCAACGGCCGGCAACGGTAAGTATGGAAGCTAATGGCTGGGAGAATGGTTAGTGTAACAACAACTGAGGAAGGCGGTCCGGGTGGCATAAAAGATAGGTAATCTAATGAATACTCGGATGCTATGTTATTTCGATAAGACCAAAGAACGAAATGTTTCGCATGTTTCAATCGAAAGGAAACAAAAATTTCTACCATGCCTCCAAATAATGACATGTATGAAAGTGGATGAGTAAGTGGTGACCAGATTCAAGAGATCAATCATGTGCTATAAATATTTGGTCAAGTGAATTTGTAGTTCTTCCAACGATCTGCCACCTGCCTAGTGCCTAGTCCATATTAAATTCCTGACAAGATTTTCCTTTCTTATGTCTTAGATGCTTCACATAAAGTACACATAGAAAGCCAAGACCGCAGACAACACTTGCTTCACATTAAAACAGCATTATGATCCACGAATTTAAGAAAGTTTTCAACTATCTGCATACCAAAGAATACCTGATTTAAATTGCCAACATCTGCGGCAACATGACCATAGTTCTCCCATAGTTGCCAGCTGTTTCGCCTGCAACAAGCCACAGAATCATTTCAGATGTTGTAGAACACCTGCAAACAAAGTTTTTTTTTCGTACATGTATACACAGATAAACTTGTAGAGAGAAGGAGACAGAGAACCAACTTAAACTTCACAGCTTCTTTAAATGCAATGAAAGCCTCTTTGTTTTTCCTCTTGATCATATGCCTGGAAAGTTAAATAAGTAAGTTATGATCTCCTAATATGATGAAAGAATACAAGTCAAATTCAGCACCACAGAAATAATTCTAAGAAAACATCTGGTGAGCTTCAGTTTAATTGCAATCAGCATAGTTCTTCAGGTATCATGATGCTAAGAAGGGTGATATATGTCATAGTGCTGGTTTTCCTAGATAATTGCAAGTTCCATTCAGAGTACTAAATTATCAGAAAACTGTAGTAGCATTTTCCTCAACAGCTACATCAACCAATAATATGTGATACAGCCACTCTTCGTCACTGTTCTCCCACCCCCAAAGTTCATGTATAATATAATTTAAATCTTTTTACGTCTTTAGTGACCAATTGTGGTGAGTTATCATGAAGGCCCCCTACATCGATGCTGTGTTCATGAACATTTTACCAAGGCAATTCATCGGTAGCATTATCGTTGAAAAGCAAAGATTCGTCATTTGCATGACAGGAGAAGATTTGTTCAATTTAACTGTGAGTACAAAATAAGCTTGTGTAAAGCTCAAGAAATTTAACTGAGACAATAGGTATTATTTTTTCAGTATATATATATATATATATATATATACACATACAGTACTACTATAGAAATGGCAGTAAAGACAATGCTGAATGCAACTCATGAGATTCCGACATTGTCATGAGTGAAGTGCAATGACGAACTTAAAAAGGCAAGCTTGATGTCACAAAAGATTTAAGTTTTCAAGAAGCCAAAATAAAACCCACAAAAAAAGTAAAGAAAAAAAACTAATGTTACTAGGAGCAACTGGTGACCTTGGTAGTAGTAGTAGTCAGCCTTTCGAATGCCTCCTCCCTTACTTTTATGAGTAGCCTTCTAAGTCGGAGTTGTTCACCTTCGGGAACTTTGATATTTAAGTCCTACTCAAAAAGTAAAGGCGAGCGGGGTTCCTAGGCCGGGACATCTGGTAGAATGAATGGCCTCCTGCACTATAAGCGAAACCCAAGGGGTGAGCTTCTAGCACTAGAAGAAGGAGGCAAGTAAGTGAAGGGAGGCATTACGGACCGACTACAAGAAGCAAAGCTTCGTAGACTCGACAAGTAGTAGTAGAATCTTGAGAGGAGATTGGCTTGGATTAATAACAAAATTGATCAGTGCTTGCAGGTTAACCTCCTAAGTCCTACTGACTCTTGTGAGTTTTGCCATGATGAGGCGAAACAAGACGCTGCAGATGATTCCATGAGTCTCTCAAACTAAATTTGTAATCTAAGTTGTACTATCGCTCTTTTCGATATAAGTTTCTTTTGTTGTTTTAAGTTTGACTGAATTTGGAGCAGTCATTCTAACTTCTAAGGTCAGTGGTAATCCTAGAATCGACACCCTAAGGCTCCAAACATCAATCCCTTCCAAGTCTTGAAACCTTCCAAAGCTTTAGATCCGCCTTACTCTTGCTTAGTAGATCTTCATTGTGCTTGTCCCCAAGTCTCCAAGGCTCGCAATTGCTCCTGTAGTGATGCTTGCTACTAATCCTCATGTTCGAGCTGCGATACAAGCCCTGAAATTTACAATCCGGACGTCCTAGATCTAACATAGTAGTCATTATAATAACCAAAATACCCATATTCTGAAATTCTTAGCTAATCTCGAAATATTATAGACAAAGATTGGATGAATTGGTTATAAATAGAGAAAAAAGTAGCAGCATATAGAAATAGACTATTTGAAGAAAGAGCGGAGACGCCATTGAAGACGCCTCTCTGCCGCTTGTCAAAATGGGGCAAAATTGCATTAGCAGACTGAGCTTTAGCTTGAGCAAGAACGAAGGCAGGCCCAGAGTCAGATTCAGACAAATAGACAGAATGGCAAGCAGGGCTAGTCACTTTGGATCCCCATAAGTACGACAATCTCTCGTATGTTATGCTAGACTACGAAAGCGAGAAACTCTCTAAGGAAACCTCCATATTCCGCTGAGTAGGATTCGCCCTCCTTTTTTTTGTTTGTTCACCTCGGCTAGGACAGTTATTGTATGAGGTTTAACCGGGAAGAAGAGGAGCTGTTAGGAATAGCCATGCAGGGGAATCCCTATAAAATTAAAAATTTCTCAGACTGACAGGTGGATGATCTCAAATAAACCATGGCCCATCCAAAGACTTAATCAGATGTGTAATTCAATTCATCACCACTAATGAGAAGAAAAGAAAAATAGAAACACTATATTCTCTAGCCATAGACAGTCACTTTTACTACAACAAATTTCCAGATGATAAGATGAAGTGAAAAGAACATACAAACAAGCAATATTGTTCCATGCCTCCCCATTTTCAGGATCAAGTTGAACAGCACGCGTGAACCCATCCAATGCCTTCTCAACATCCCTAGCCTGTGTTATTTCCACATTACGTTACAAAAACATAAAAAGAAAAATCCCTATAGAAGGAAATCAGTAATTTCTTCAACATTTAGGGTATAAGTATATGTGCACATTTATTGGTGCGAAACTGTGTATGGTTGAGAATTAACATAATGTAAATCACATAAGATACCTTCAAGGCAGCGGCACCAAGTCCAAACCATCCATCTGGGTACAAAGAATTTAGTGCCATTGCAGACTCCCTAACAAGGTAAAATCATTGTAAACAGGAATTGAAAGAGAAAAGCAATTGATAATGGCTGAGAATATAGCAGAATTGGGAGAGGGTGTTGGAGAGAGAGATTGACAGATATGCAAAATGCAACCTACCATAGGATTTTGGATGTCTCATAGTCCCCCCTGTTGTATGCACTACGCGCAAGGGACCTCTGGCCCAAGAAAATATTTTAAAACAATATCACAGGAGCTCAAAAAATAAAATGGAAAAACATAGTTAGGGCTGGTGAATAGACCTTTGCTCGAGCAGACCTATTCTCTGAAACTTCTAGGGCTTTCTCATAGCAGGCATCATTATTTGTAATATCACCAAGGGAACACCTGGAAAATAAAACAACTTCTCCAACATTTAAAATGCATATTGCAAACAGTTATTCATTGGCACTTTGTCACATGCTAACAAGATTAAGATAAAAAAAAAAAAAAGAAGAAAAGAATCAAGTCAGTAAAGGGCATTCATCATGCATGTAAAGACCCCAAAAAGTGAAGGTACTTTGTGGAGCAGCAAATACTAAAACAATAATTTAGTGAAAGTGACAGCTTAACTCCTCTAGTAAATAAATGGTTACATTTGCAAAGAAACATTGCTGTGGAGAAAGAAGAAGGTCCACGATTGATTTTACAAATCAAGAAGGACCATAATTCTTTAAACTCTGGGCGCTGAGGAGTCCATTCTATCATCCGTTTATGGTTAACATGATGACATGTTAAGTATTTAACTCAGGACAATTGGCAATGAGTGGAGAGTACGACACTCATACTAAATTGGGAGGCCTTACACTACCAAAGTGGGACAAGTTCTACCACGTGTAGTATATGCTTCAAAGCTTGGCATTAGTGGAGTAAATTTAGGAAGAAAACTTAAAATGAATGGAAAATGTTGGTTGACCCAAGCAGAGGGTAGACAAGATTATTTATGTCCAACCTCAGCAACCACACCAACTTTGTAGCATAAGCATAAACTAATATCTGGGAGAAAAATACTGTCTTGGTAAGATTTTATATTTTGCCATATCTCATTAACATTACTGTAAGCTTCCAACAATCCACTGAACCCAGCGCTTCTCATATAGTCCAACTTCAGATTATACGTTTCCAGCAAGAGTTTAAATTTCGTTTCGAAACGGTCGAAACGTATCCATTTCTATGGAAACCGATTATTGATTGAAAATCAAATTCCTACATTTCGAGGTATTTCGACCCATGTTTCGGAATGTTTTGATTGTTTTGACCAATGTTTCGAAAATAAATTTTCAAATTTTTTCTTTGTTTCTATCTTGTTTCCAAAACATTAAAACGTTTCCGTTTTCAAACTCACCGAAAATATGCACCAAAACGAAATTTTGATCATTGGTTTCTTGGGAAAAATATTGGGGAAAAAACAAAAACAAAAAAAAAAACTTAAAAAACACCCATTTGTCCACCGATGAAAAACAAAACTGAAATAATAACGTGAGGGAGCGATCGGATGCGGTATATTTAACAAATCAATAGATAGAAATAAACTAACAAGGTTGACCAAACCAGCAAATCAATACATAATGTGGTTTGCTGGTGATTATGCGCATCCAAGATTTTGCATTACAGCCATGAGTCCAAAAGGCGTGTGGTTGGAACAGTTCCTCATTCATCCTAGTGAATTGGCCCTCACTACACTAGACACTGCTTGCTTGTTCTTCCTAGTGAACTTGTATAGGCCATTTCAGCTGGATAAACATTGTCTCTAGTAGCTAGGCAACTCTGGTGGAATGAAAACCATGTATGGAATCCAGGATCCTCATCAAATGCTCATATGGAAATTAGAAATCATCATGCCATTCAGTCAGTTGAAATTATACTTTGCTTGAAAATTCTGGTGGGCAAACAAACTCAATGTCAATGGCATGTCTAGTTCACAAAAGGTCAAATGAAGACTCAGCTATTCTCTAATTATCATAATCTTACTTGAAAGTGTTTTATGAGTTATTTTGGCTACAAAGAACTTCCTAAAAAATGTTTCCAAGATAACCATACAACAGAAAAGATAAAAAAAAATTAAGTATCAGTACATAAAAATCACAGTATGAACGACAACATCCTCGTTGGTACAAAGTAAGAAAAATAGACTTCTGAAAGAAATTTATAATCAGAAAAGGAAAAGCTAAAAATAAACATCAAACCAAGGATCACATACCATAACCTTGGGTCGCTGGGCCTTTGAGACAGTTGTGTCTTAATGAGATCCACAGCTGCCGCTTTCTTGTCCAACATCCTACAAGATCACACCATATTTGATAGAAACCCCGATTTAAATTATAAAACCCATACGTATGACATAACCAAATAATTTATTTTATTGTTGTTATCATACCGGTAACAGTATATTAGATTATCCCACAGCTCAAGATCCTCAAAAACCTTAATTGCCTCCCCGACCAATCCACAACTAACCAAAAGATCACCATATTCCCTGAATTCGAGAAAAGAATTAAACAAAAATTAAATGCCCATATCAACTCTATAAAAAATAATATAGAATAGTAAATTAAAGTACAGAAATTTAGCATAAGAAACTAAGCTGAAATGGTAAATGTCCAAAATTTTACAAACAGGGAGGAGTTCTATACTTGCGCAGTGCAGGAATAGTTGGAATGTTGACTCCATAACAATAGTAGATTCGCTGTGCAACTCCAACAGAAGGTTCGTGGACACCCTGGACCTAAAATAACATGGAATAACATATGTAATAAGAAACATCTTTACATAATTGGTTATATACAGCGGAACTTTGAAGTATTATTATTATCAGTTTGTTCATATCTACTCTTATATTAGAAGAGAGAGTCAGAGTTTGTGGCTCAACTTGGGTCTCTCTAAACTGCCCCTTTTAGTTTGTAGAGAGAGAAAGAGAGAACAAAAAGAATGAGAAAAAAATAACAGCTCACCCTAAAATAAGGAGACCAGTCCTTTAGAAATATCTATTTACGATAATATAACTACAAATACACACTTAGTGACTATTGTTGTAGTGTAATCGGGTGGTGCAAGATTGAAGAAGAAGAAACAATAGACATATGAATGATATAAAAATCGTTAGGCAAGGCATGTTAGAAGCTATCTTCGAGATAATAATTTCCCTACTATGATGCGTATGGACTCAGAAATTCTATCCCGTGGTACAATGCCTAACATTTAAGACTATCTAACACTTCATTTCTTAGTAACCTTGTAACCAAAACTCAACCTGAAAGCCAAGAAATTGAACATCAATGAAATGGCGTAATAAGAGTATAAAAATAGCATCATAGGACTAAAAAAATAGAATAATAGGCCAAGCATAGAGACTCTATACTTACAGTGTTCTATGCACACGTCAGAGGAGTAGTGACTCTTGATTTAGATGACCAAAAGACTTGTTCAAGAAGGGTGATAACCCTTAGGTTAAGTGACTTTAGAGACAACTTGCCAATAGTTACTTTTAACCACCAGTCAATAATTAAATATATACATTATGAGTAAATATCACTATATATGTAGATATACAACAACTAACGCTCCCACTCAAGCTGGAGCACATCTACCATGCCCAACTTGGTACAAAGATCATTAACAAGCAGGTTACTACCTTAGTAAATATATCTCCCACCTAAGCATGCGTCCACACAAAAAAGATCACAATTCACTTCCTCATCATCATACAAAATGACAATCAACTTCTACATGGTTGATCCTCACATGGAATCAGTGTTTTCAAAAGCTCACCTTGGCGAAAAGCGAGGCGAGCCTTAGTCACCTTGAACAGTTCAGTCAAAGCGAGGTTATGTGAACCGAGAGAAAAGCGACCCAAGCAAGCGATTGTCGCTTGAGCACAAGGCGAGCGCCTTAGTTAAGTGTTTTAAGTTGCTTTATTTGTTTATTATGGACTGTGGGATTGAGCAATTAGATTAAAATTGTGATATGCCCATACACCCGATTGTCCCTTATCCCAATATATATCTAACACCTAAACCCTAAATGGCGTAAACAACAACAGAAAACAGATCTGAAGAGGAAGAGTTTGTGGAGTCTGGAGAATGGAGACAAGTTGCGATAGAATAGAGCCTAGGTTTGCCCCTTCTCTCCTTCTCTATTTCTCCTCTTCTTCTTCTTCTTCTTCTTTTATTACTTCTTTTAATTCTTCTTCTTCTTTTATTACTTCTTTTAATTCTTCTTCTTCTTCTTCTTTTATTTCTTCTTCAACAGAACACACAGCCCAGCTTGCTACTTTTGTTTTCCTGTTTTAATAGTCCCGACAGATATGTTTTTCTTTTCTCTCCTTATTCTCTACTTCTTTTAATTCTTCTTCTCTTCTCCTCTTCTTCTTCTACTTCTTTTAATTCTTCTTCTTCTTCTTTTTCTTCTTCTTCTAATTCTGCTTCTTATGGTTCTGCTTCTGTTTTTTTATACTAGGATTCTATGTTTTTGTCTTTATTTTTGCTGGAACTCTGATTTTCCTGAAATTCTAATTCTGTGTTCTATTTCTAATTTTGCTTCTGCTGGGATTCTATTTCTCTTACTAATTAATCACTTATCGAAAAAATGCTTACTGATTTTGATTCTTCTTCTTTTGCTTTTTCTGGTTGTTTCTGCTGCTTCTGCTTCTATTTTTTTTTTTTTTTGGCTAGGATTCTATGTTTCTGTATATATCACTTATTGGAAAAATGCTTACTGATTTATTAAATTCTGTAATTGTTTATTTGTGTAGAAGATCATTGAATTTCATTACTTAGTTGTTTTAAGTTGTTTGATTAATATGTTCTAGATCTACCTATTTGATTGTAGTTTGAATTTAAATGTTTATAATTTTGATTGCATTTAAATATTTAGTATTTGTAAAATTAGAACTTGAATATTTAGAAGTAATTAAACTAAAATATTTGCTTATTTTTTTAATGTCATTTCGGTTCGATGAAGCGCTCGCTTCTTGCCTAAGCCTCCGGAGACTTGTTCACTTCAGTTCGCTTTACGCCTTAAATTACACTGCATGGAACACAGAATTACTAGCAATACACATTGAGGCTTGATTATCACAAGTTGTGTCCATTATAACTCATGAACTCCGCTTTTGCACAAGTTCTAACTACCATATTCTATTTCTTTCTACTCCACATAACAAGATTGCTACCCACAAAAGTACAAAATCTTAATACGGACAATTAGTTCATATGATCTCCACGCCAACTTACATATGAAAAATCAACTATCTCAAAATTATCGAAGGTTCTAGAATTGGACCACCCCTACAAGAAGCACTCTTTCAATACGTCAAAAAACAACACGACTTCCCAACGTTGTTGTTTAGGTTTCTACACAAATTACTTGCTAGGCAACATGGTACGGACACAGAGATACGATAAAGTTCAAAAATATAGGACACAAGTACAACAAAGATACGGTTATTAAAATAAATATAATATATTTTTTAAGATAATAATAAAATTATAATACATTAAAAATAAAGTTTATTTTGTAACAATATTAATAATAAGACCTAACAAATATTAATTTTTTGCTTAATTTTGAAATAGATCAAAATAAATATCCACTAGTTTCATCAAACATCATTACATCCATAATATATAAGTTACATACAAAAAATAAAAATATACACCCCTTCCTCTTAATAATTAATTACCGTTTTTTTAAAAAAAAAAGTATGGACATATCCTAACCATATCTTGGTCGTGTCTTGGTTGTATCCGATTGAGTTCACTATTCACGATATTCACTAGTCATGACAAACACTTGTCCGACACTACCACGGCACCCCACCGGAAAGTATCACTACTTCCTAGATTGGTTGCCAGCTCATATAGCAAAAGTTTGACCGTGTCATTATGAGATAAACCACAAGCCTTCTATATCTTCCTAAAGCACTAATGCCTTCTTCTTCATCTCTACTAAATGTATTTAAGTCCATAGGAATGTCAGTGTGACTCCCATCATTCCAATCTCATAAGACAATGAATTAAACACTTTCCTCAAGACAATAAGACCCCTTCCTTAGATCTGTCTACTTCAAAATAATTTAGAATTTTCCCAAACTTTTTGTATGAAAATTCTTACTCAACTGAAACTTCAAAAACTGTATACCCTTGGTATCACCGTCAATAATCAATATACAAACAACATAGACTGCAAGTATAATGGTGCATTTCTCCCTATGTCTTACAGACAAAAAACATAGTGATAAATGACGAGAAGGTGTTCAAACAAGATGGTGTCATTCGACAGTAAGGACGGGCTTTCAAAAAAGACATAGAATACTGCTTTATCCTTCAAGTAACACAAAACAAAGAGGACGGAAGTTCAGATGAGACATATAATGGTGCTTTATCCTTCAAATAACACAAAACATCCCTTCGAATAACAACCACTAGCTTCGATAAAAACACCTAACACCACCCAATACCTACGACACATTACACTTCTCATGAAAAACCAAACTGCACTTATAAATATTTATATCAACAAAGAATATCACAAAATAAGTAGACCAACCCCCCTCGAAACCAAAAACATGAAGGAAAATTATTTGGCAACTTGAAGCCTCAAAACCCTAAATATTGGACAAACCAACCACAAATCCTGACAACACATGTCACAAGGAGGTGAAATTGGGTCATCCATATGGTCTGTGCAGATCCGTACGGACTTGCATGGTGGCGTTCTCCTTGATCCCCTCTTCACTTTTGTTAACAACCCACTTACCTTTGGATTCTTGTTAGGACATTATGTGAAAAACTAGAGAAAATACAAGAAAGGGGGAAGATTCAACAGGTTTTGGATCAATGCCCCGATACTCTGTCTATATGAAAAAATGCCCGACACCATTTTATGTTTGTAGAGAGAAAAGAAAGACTGAAGAAAAAAATGATAGAAGAACTACTGGCTCACCCTAGAATGGGGACCAGTCCTATAAATATATATATATATATTAATCGAAAACAATGGGGAGGCGACACGAGAACTATCTAAACAAAAAAAAGGACTTGAAATGAGACCCGTCATTCCCTCGCACACCACCACCACTCACGTGCCTTTCTCCTCTCCCTTTTCATGACACTGTATCACATGCATCGCGAGTGCTCAGTTTCTATATTACTTATTTGTCAATATCTTTTTTTGTCTTTACTTATGAGAGACGAGATTCACAGCTGGACGGGCAGAGGAAGAAGCTGTCAATCTTTCAATATTTAAAACACACACACTTGGATCTGACATGCTAAATGTTTTTTAAATTAAATCAATACCACGGAACTATTGCCATTTACTCCAGAAAACTTTTAGCAGCTAAATGCATCCCGTTTGGAATTCAAAAGGTCAAATATCCATCTGAAAGAAAAGTGGGAAGGGAGGAACTGCTTTGAACATAATAATTTTGTAATTAATATTTCACAAGGATCCTGTATTTACCCGGTGGATATCTCTAATGTAACAGTAAACTATACCTTTCAACTGACAAAAGAAACAATTGTGATGATATATCACATATGTAATGAAGATGTACTTATTAAGATACTTAAGTTGAAATTGTTGATATTTCAAAAGTAACAAGATATGTTGCTCAAACATAAAATTTGGCCACGTCGCCCTTATCAAGAAATCAAGATAAGGTTTCTGAGGATGTTATTACAATCAAGAAACAAAAGAAAAACTATGTACATAAACTCTTAAAGTGTAGGAAAAAGAAAATCCTTCCAACTTGCAGAATAACCCATAAACTGAAATATCCCGTCTTTGACACGATTAACATATGCAATGAATGCAGTGAAAGCATACATCCAATATTAAAAAAAAGATGCTTGACACAATCCATTAGAAGCTAAATCAAGCTTCAAAAAGAAAGATCTTGAAATTGGGTTTCCTCCAAAGTGTGGCGCACTTGGGACCTCACATGTCAAGTATTAGACTTTCCAAGTTTCATTTTATGTTCCTTTTTCCTTCAAGTTCAATAAGCCGCGGTCAGTTGTATGGATTGTTGGTTCTTTATGTTAGCAAGTTTATAGGTTTTCCTTGTCCAAGTCAATAAGTTTTTACAACAGGGAGCCCACGTGATATTAGTTTTTGGAGTAAATGTTCTTTTTTTGGTAGTTGAAATAACACTTAGATTGGCAAGATATTGCAAATCTATGTACACAGGGCATTATATATAGACAAAAAACAAGAGGCAAAAATTAGAATAAAGCAAGACAAAAGAGAACAAAATAGGGCTATGTAGTACATAAATTAATCACCTCTGAGAATTTTTACAAGCTTATTCAAGCCAATCTGAGATTATGCAATGCAACTCAAACCCTACTTGTGATGCCCAACAAGATAATACCTATAACATGATCTTGTGAACACTTGAGTTTGAACATTTATACACAGTGACATAACAAAAATGATAGTTTATTCCCGATGATATGCCAATCAACTTCAATGTGCAGGTTTTTGAAGGAAAAGTCTAGGTACAAAATGACATTTTCTGAGAGAGAAACCAAAAATTTTAAACTTCAACATCAAACCTTCAATTTTTCAGGACTAAGATCAATTGCCAGATCTGATGAGATAAACAAAACTCAGCTTAAACACAATATGTATAAAGGAATAAACATCAAATCTAGACGTGCATGTTATGAAAATTGTATGTATACTCTAAAACACAGCTGAGAATGTAATACAGATGCAATTCATACCAGTTTATCCATCATAACCAAAGCACGCTGCTTTGTGCGACTACGAGTTGACTCCCATCGAATACGTAGTATGTCACAAAAACACCGGATCTGAAAGAAGAAAAATGTTAAACCATATCACAAGCAAAAGAAATCTTAGCACTGGAGGATCAACTGCAATGTAAAGCACATTTTCTCTACCCAATTGAACAAGAAAGGGGAAAAAACAACAAAAAAGAGGTCCTACCCTCAATAGACAGCATAAACAAATCTTAGCAAACTAATCACGGATGTCTTTTCTTCTCTACTCCTTTTACATTCTGCTAAATTGCACATGTTATCCTTATGGATCAAAAAAACATACATGTATATATTTTTGTTGACACATGTCCCCACCCAACCACAACCTTGTTCCTCTCTTATTTTTTTATTGATTAGCAACAACAGATTTTTATTGATAAAAAGAAAGCATCTCCAGAGGAATGAGCAACTAAGTCAATCAAAGAGACAAAGAGAATAAATAAAATTGCAAACTACATTCCAGAATTCAGAAGCAATTTTTTTGCCTCAAACCAATCCGAGGCATACAACCTAGGAAATTGCAAACATCACACACCTCAAAAGGTACGAGCTTTCTTATTTTTCTTAAAACCCCAAATATCAACCAGACTTTGCACCACTAAGTTTGACAGACTTCTTGTTCTACTGTCAACATCTAATAAACCTCTCAAGCACTTGACAAAGAAGAGTGTTGAACCTATGAACGAAGCAAATCTGAAGGGAAAAAAGGTGCTCGTGAGGATTGATCTCAACGCTCCATTGGATGACAATTTCGACATCAATAATGAAATTAGATGGAAATTTCACATTATGTCAGAATAAAAAGTTGGAGGGGTTGAGACAAAATTTAGTTTAGCTGTTGAATTGAAATCAGTGGGCCATACAAGTAATTTACTGTGTTTGCCAATGTAAGATAGCTATTCATAGCTACCATACTCCAATAAGCATTATATGGCAGTTATCAACTTTTTAACAGTCAGATTCTTGAGTAAACCTTGTAAACAGCTTTGACTATATTTTAGTCTATTGGGTTTATGCTTAAGATAAATTCCACTTTTGAAATACTGTATTGACAAGAAATGAAAAAACCTTGTCAAAGAAATTTACAACATAACTGGTAACAATATACTTGATAATTATTGTACTTACCATGAAGAATGACGACTGCTGGGAGTCAATTGCCTCTATATATGGGGCCATTTCCCACCCTGAAACAGAAACAGGATTAGTAGAGCAGCTACATATATTGAATAACATATTCACCTCAATCCTAGAAATTTTCAAACTCATATCCTAGAGAATATATGACAAAACTCTGTTAAGATAAATACTTTTTGGAAAATCTTTTTCTTCTTTTCCTCCCCAAACCCCCTCTATTTTCTGCCCATTTTGTTGGTTGGTGCAGTTGAAAGTTCCCCAGAACCACAAAGCTGCAACTTTGCTTCAGAGAGAGGAGGCCTTTGTTTCAGGACACTTCTGGTTACTTTTCCATTATTGAATAATCATTGTTTCTTGCCTCAAGCTCACTAACAACAAAAGGGGATATCTAATGACGGTTGGATTCCTTGTTTTAGAAATCTTATCAGCCTTTTTCCCTTATGCACACTTTGGAGGACTGCATCTCATGGTAAAGGAAACCAAGACCACAAGGAAAGGATCAGAGGTCCTTTTAGGGGTGGTGATCCTTCTATACAAATCTAGTTGTTTAAATATATTTCTTTTGGTATAAAGAGTGATACCTGAGAAATGTAAAATCTCAGTGTTTTTTAACATCTTATCTTATTCTGTGTCCTTGGCTTATGGGGTGTATACTTATAGCATGTACTTGGCATTCAACCCATTTTTGGCAGTTTTTAGTCTTTATTTTAGTTAAAGATTTCGAGAAACAAAAACTTACAAGGGAATTGTTCGCATTCACATTCTTGATGGATGACTTGTAATTAAATACATCATTCACATGATCTAACATGAAACTTACGTTGGGTTGAAAAAGCTGCCACAAATTTAAAAAAACTTTGTCATATCCTATCCTTATCCCTTATCCAATTGCGGTAAAAGTTTTTCATATAACAGAATAAGCTCTTAATCAGTTGAAGTTATCTACAGTCATGGAATGATACTATCAATCAATGCCTAATAAGAAATTAGAAAAAAAAAATCGAGATAGATGCACCCTACTACACAAGACAACCAGTTAAGCATAATGGGGAAAAATAATAATTCATAAACCAAGAACAATTTGTTTGTGCAAGTCAAACAACAAAAGGTGTCGAAAAAATGAAAGTTCTTCAGGCATCAGCCTTACAACCTAACATAACAAATCCAAAGAAGGGCCCCAAAAAGAGTTTTTACAGAGCATTTCAAAGACTGACATACCACATATATTCTCTATGCATCAAAAAAGACAAAAGCAGATAACAGAGCTCTTATTAGCACAAAAATATTTTCTTTGACAGGTCAGGCAATTTACTTTGCATTTCATCATGCCGAGTGCTCCGCTCGATATAGAGACAGTGTGCCAGAACAACTGCCTGTTGGACTCCCTTCAAACGAGTAGCAGCAATACCATCATGTTGAATGCCTACTGCTCTACTTTCGGAATTCTTATCATCTTCTAAGAATTTTGGAGTCAACAATATATCCGAAGTTTCACAGGTTTCACGACGATGTTCAATCAACTTTTCTTTGCCAATAGTAGAAACATTTTTTTGGAGCTCAGGACTTGATGAAGTGTAGGCATCACCACCATTTGATGTACTTGTACCTGAAACCAGCAGAAGTTGGGCCTTCGGTTCCTCCTATATCCAGGAATCATGATTTCGTCATTAAAGCCAAGAAGAGGAATCATTGCCAACAAATTACGAGTAATACATCTAAGCCATGTACCTGATGCACAGTCCGGAAACCCAGAACCCCAGTTATAGAAAGATGAAGTCCTGAGGCCAATTCAGCTGATCCAAAATGCATCCTGATACAAAAAGGTATCTCAGCAAAAAACGAAAGGTATTCTGCGAGGTTTTATGAAATAAAAAAAAAGCCTATTAAAGAAAGTTTGATTTTATCACATTTACATAAACTACAAAGCAATAACAAAAAACCAATTGATGCAAATACCATTCACGTAAAAAGACGTTACAGTTGATTGTTGGTTGCATGGAAGAGAGCAACGATGGCTCATAATAAGAAGTTCAAATAATGGAGAGAGAGTGGTGGGGAAAATATATCCTCAGTTTCACCATGATAATTTAGATTTACAGATGAAAAGCACCAAAAAAAAATATAACTATTTTAACAAAGAAGGCAATCGTCACAATGCAACAACAAAAGGGGTCTTTACTAGTTCAATCACCTCCAAGATTTCCCCCAGATTCATTTCTTATATTCATCTTTCTAAGCAAAGAAGATATGTTACTGATCTTTGAGATATTCAACATTGAGATCATCCAACATTTGTCATCTACAAAACCAATTACTATTATTTTAGCTCACAAAGACACCACAAACTGGTCACTGGCTCATTATGAAGTCAATAAAAAAGAGTTGCTTCAGATTAGAATGCCACACAAAGTTTCAAAACAAATACACCTATTTGTTCCCCAGCCCCAGAGAGATGCAGAACTCCCTTTTTCCAGAAAAAAATGAATGCACATCTTAATTAAACATATAACAAGTCTTTTGGTTCTGCATTTATTCCCTTCTCTAATGTTCCTCAGTTGATGCTTTTAGCATTCTACTCGTAATGATCCACAGGAAATTTATTCTTTTTTTCTCGGGATTGCTTTTAGCAGCTTTCATAAAGCAGACAAAGCTAAAGTTCTTTGCAACGAGGCATTTAGCTTTGATTTGGACGGTCAGAATTGAAAGGAACAATGGAAATTTAGTTAACAAGAAACGAGGGGAATAGGTATTCAGAGTGAAGTGCAGTTAAAATATTCTCCTTGTGAATCTCTTACTGAGAAACATAAATGGGGTGCCAATGCTTGTGAATGATTAGGGAACTATCTGCTCCTTCTGTGTGCCTGCAAGTTTAGTGTGTGATTCCTCCCTTAGTGGATAAACAAAATCAAACAAAGAGTTGTACCAATTGTTTGGCGCAATACTCTGTGTTGGTGAAGCTAATCTTAATGTTGATGGATGCAAAAGAAACTCTACCACTCCCATCCCCCACTCCAGAATTACTGGAATAATTAGGGGCCGCTCCAAGACCGATGGGAAGAGGCTTTGCACTTAAAGTGAAGATTCTAGCTCGTCCATAAAGCCTTCGAGCTTCCTCATTATGTCCTAATCATTGTTTTAATAACATATATCAGCTAATTAGAAGGCATCTATTACACAGACACCTCTCCTAAGCATAAATATCAGTATTGCACACTTCTGGGACAGAGAAGCCTGCCAAGCAGACACATTCAGGACATGTCAGGGACACATTTAGGACACCTTTTTTCCATTTTGAAAAAAATTAGACAAAAAATTGACCTAAAAAATCCTCGTATTTTAACATTGAAACTAAAATAAATACTACAAAAGAAAAGAAGATAAGAAGACGAATATACAACCTTTCAATCATTTTGTTATAAAAAACTAGGGCGAGGAAAAGAGATTTAGGAAACTAGAAATTTTATCTCCCACGAGCATGACATTAGACCTCCTCTAACGTCTTCCAACAGTTTATAGTGATTGACAGTGACATACCTGTCATGCTTGAAGTTTGTATTCGTTTCCAATAAAAAATTTCTTTAGTTTTGATTTCATCACTTTGTTGTGTTGATATTGTAATAATGTTGTAAAGTTGAGTAATGCTCGAAACTACAAATAATATGTCGATGATTTGTCCTTAATTCCTGGATCAAAATTTACGATACATTATTTTGGTCACTTGGAAAATAGAAACATTTCGAAAATGTTTCGGAAACAGAATTAAAATGCATATAAAATTTGTAAAATTATTTCTAAAACATTCTGAAACACGGGTCAAAATTGCCGAAACAAGTTGAAACACCTCGAAACATTCTGACACCTCAAAGTATTGGAATTTTCGATTCAATTATTGATTCGTTTCGGTTTCCTTGAAAGCGAAAATATTTTGCCAATTCGAAACTTTCATCCTTGGCTTAATTATAATCTGAGTGTTTTATACACATAATTTTTCCTTGTCATTTTTGTGTCCTATTTTTTGTAGAAATTTAATGTCAGTGTCTACATGTTGTAAGTTCATGTTGGCTTACAGAATCATCTCAAAGGGTCTGTTTGTCTACCAGGAAAATGATATAAAGTGACAAAATAATGATGTTTCATATGTTTGTTTAGCAAGGAAATCATAGAAAGTGCAAGAAAAAAAAAGATTATCACACAACCTAACTTAGCTTGTTCTTGACTTCCAATTTCCCACAAAATCTACAAGAAACTTTACCTTTCCCACAAAAGGGTAGGTATCATCCCACTTTCCCATTTTGCCCAAATTTTCAGCCACTAAACCTCTTCTTTATCAACTGATTTAAACCCCCAAAAAAAAATAGTTTCTCTGTCCATCGCTATTTCCTCATCAGCTTCACCCTTGTCACCTTGATATTGAGGAAAATTAGAGAAAGAAAGAAACCAAGCAGATGACGGAGAAGAAAATCATCCATCCAATATGACACCCCATCTCTCTCTTGCTCTGTCTCTCCCCATGGCAGCGACGTGCTGTTGGATGGTGGTCTATTTAGATTTGATGATGCCATATCTGAGTGGGGGATGAAATATTGCAGAGCCAGAAGCCTTGAAAGATAAAAAGAAAGAGGACCTAGCCGGTCGAGATGGTGAGGTTCATGGCATCAACAATGGTTGTCCACGATGTTGATGTCTACAGAAAGGTTTTGGTGGGATCTCAGAGATAATTACAAGGAGCTGTATACAGATACTTTGGGTCATAATCTGCATTTCCTACTATGGAGTGTGGTTTGATACGATTGCCGATATAGAGATGGTCATGTTACCAAATGTTAATTTCCAGATTTTTTGGGTCATTGAGGGATAATTTGTTTCTCAGTTTCACTTTTCAGACTAGGATTACACCCATTCAAAACAATAGCAAAATAAATCAGGTAATGATCAGTTGATGCCATTGATGGTTAAGACAAAAATGAAGACAAGAATGTAGTGTTATATATCATTTGTACTGCGATAAATTAGTTTAAATAGGTAAGGGCAATTTAGACAATTAAAAGAATTTTTCTATAACTATCTTTTTATCCTAATCAAAGGCATAGAAGACAATATATTTTCTTTTCTTCCCCTTTACTTTCCACCATTATTTTCCTTTTATACAAACGGACCCAAGAGGAATTATCATCAAAAGCATGATAAGAAGTAAATGGAAAATTTTGGAACTTCTCATGGAGCGCATTTCAGACCTAACGTAATCCAATGTTAGGGTCATATTTGGTCTTATGATAAGTTCGCTTTGACTGAATAAGCTTCTGGTCAAAATTATCAGTATATTATCTATTTTAGGGGATAAGGCTATTTTGGCAGTTCAACCATTACTAATATGTATGGATCCTGTCAGGGGCCCATGGTGGCCTAAAATAGTTCTAATAAGCAAGAATAAATGTGTCTATTGTTGAGTCTCAGCCTAGACATGGATAAGTTCAGCAACCTAACCCTATAAATTCATGTCAAATCTCCTTATTCCATCGATATGAGTCCTCCTCTTCTTCTTCCCTTTATTTTCTAAACTTATATACCTGTAACAAGACCTTGTAAACCACTTTTTTTTTTTAATTTGGAAAGGGTCTCTAAAACTATCAAAGCATCCAACCAGTCCCCAGGTGCATGAATCAAGCCACTAGCTATTCATGGACATACACCAACACCACTAGCCAGTCACCAAGCATACCCCAACCGTAGTCTGTATCAGTAGCCTCAAGGGGAAGACTCAAACTAAGAACCTCCAGCTTTTGGAAGTGAACTCTTGGCCATCTTGTCTATCCCTCGTAAAGCATCCCAATCTTTCCTTCAACATGAATCGAAAATTCCACAAAATGCCAAAATTTCATAACTCTACACACAACCTTCAAACCTCTTCTTTCATTGCCAATCATTTCCAACTAATTAACCCACTCCCCTACACTTGGCCTTGGTTTAACACCAAAAACAACAAAAAAACTTGTTCAAAAATACAGCACATTTCTTGCAAAATTTATGCAACCCAACAACTTCTGAAATCAAGTCTTTTCAATACACCTAACCAATCACCTTTCGTCTTTCATAAATCCCTACCTGTGGAAAGTTTCCAAACCCCCATCAACCACTAAATAAATCGAAGACTTCATCACTTATAATTTTCCAGAGATGTCAAACATCAATCACCCATACTTTCTTCGCTTCACTAGTTTTTTAATTCAGCCACTGTATATTCGTGTCAATTAAAAATCTAAGGCACCAAGTATAACATCCCATGGAAATGGCAGAAAACTAAAAGTAATACAAGCAAGGGTACTGGGAGGTTGGACTAGGTATAGACCTAGTTTTCAGCATTGTACGCACAAAGATCCTCAGTTTAAGTCACAACCTTGTGGTTGTTAGTGCAAGCATGTCACCACTGCACTAGAATCCCACTTCAACAGCAAGATGAGAAATTCAAAACTTTAACAACGTCGACATATAATAAATAAGCAATTAAGCATCATAAAGACAACTTAAGTATCAAAGAGCATTATGAAGTATCACACTTCTACAAAAATGAATCATAACAAAACTTCACTAGAAAACAATTGTTCTAAAGACCATACTTACCACAATCACTTGTGCCATTATGTGAATATGATATGCTACAAGTTAAAGATACACTGGATTGCATAACAGAAAAGTGGCACTCAAACAAAGCAGAACTTTTGGAAGAATTAAAATGGCTACCAGCAATCTACTTAGATAATCCTTATGAAAACTCACCTAGAGGAGTCAGTCCGCCCATAAATGTGTTCCATTATCCCCACTTCTAAATGAAGCATTGAAACGATAGTCTGAGCTTCTCCTTCCCTTAAATTAGAACCCCAATAACCCACTACCTTTTCCACAGAGCCAAAGTTACCTAAAGTTTCATTCATAAATACTTGCAATAGATCAAACAAAGAAGAAGAACGCTCATCCAACAATCTCTGTTGAAGGAGTAAGATCCTAGCCAGCCACCATGAAATGCTATTAACTCCATCCATAGACTGGATACTTCCTTCTAACAACAGATCTTTAGTCCTCATTAGCAATATCTTTGCAAAAATTATATACTGCAAACAAAAAATATACCAAAAACCAAACATTAAAGAATAAAAGATTTATGGTAAACAAATAAAAGAACCTAATTTATCAATGAATGGCACTAAAACAAATAATAGTTCATGTCTTTGAGACAGACTAAACATGAGTAGAACTTATTCACTGGGTTAGTAATGCATTGTATATTTTTATTTTAACATTTTTTGTGGTGGTGATTCTGGAGGACTTTTCCAGGACATTTTCTAGATTTTACACAAAAGAAAACAATTATTCCTCGAGAATGGCACAATAAATCTTCCACAGAAAATATCCATTTCCATAGACACAACAAAAATATTTGTTCTGGTCAACTTTTTTCTTACTTTGGCAGCACCTCCATCGTGTTTGCATTTGTACAAACTATAATATGAGATTCGAGAGAGAGAGAGAGACGTAATAGAATAGGCAAAGAGATTACTTTCTCATTGATCACAAGAGCTATACATAGGTACACAAGTGGTATAATGTATACGTATAATGACCCTATTACCCCTCATTCACTAACACTCCCCCTCAAGCTAGACTAAAGATACCAAACAGTCCTAGCTCAGACCAAATAGCACCACTTTTATCTCTAATGAGCGACTTGGACAAAACATCTGCCAGTTGATCTGCAGTAGACCGTAGAAAAAATGTAGTGAACTCCTTCAATTACAATTTTTCACGAACAAAATAACAATCAACCTTAATATGTTTTGTTCGTTCATGGAAAACTAGATTTGAAGCACTATGAAGTGGAGCTTGATTATCACAAAACAATTGCATTGGAAAGGTAACTGAAATACCAATCGCATGCAACAAAAGTAAAATACCCGATGGGGAACTAGCCCAATCTACATCAATAAACTCTAAGCACCCATAAATATCCATGAACTTTATAACCTTTTTCAAATATTTCAAGATTCTAATCAGTGCCCCCAATGACATACTCTTGGAGATTCCATAAGCTGATTCATAACACTAACCCTAAAAGAGATATCTAGTCTTGTAATAGTCTTCGAGTAATTCAATTTACCCACCAATTGTCCATACCTTTCTAGATATCTAAATAACTCCCTCTAATCGGTAGTCAAATTTGTATTAGATTCCATGAGAGTATCAACTAGTTTTGCACTTGTAAGCCCTATTTTAGCAAGGAGATCTAGTACATACTTGCGTTGAGATAAAGTGATCACTCTTAAATCTAGCAATCTCAATTCACAGAAAGTAACGTAACTTCCCTAGATCTTTAGTGTGAAACTTTCCCAACAAAAATGCTTTGGGACTAATAATACCTTTGATAACAATATCGTCCACGTAGACAACTGAAACATCATACCAGATTCAAAATTCCTACTAAACACGGAGTGATCTACTTGACATCTTTGAATTCCGAAGTCTAGCACTGCTTCTTTTATTTTTTAAACCAAACTCAAGGTGATTGTTTTAGATCATATATCGCCTCCTATAATCTACACACCTCACCACTAGACTCCCTCTAAGGAACAACCCCTGGTGGTTGTTCTATATAAACTTTCTCATTCAACTCACCATGTAGAAAGGCATTTTTAACATCTAATTGAAATAATGGTCATTAATAATTTCTTGCTAGAGAGCTAATAACCCCAACCGATGAGATCAAAAAAATTTCGGCATAATTCATACAATAGGTCTGAGCAAAACCCTTGGCAACTAATCTGGCTTTTAATCTCTCAATGGAACCATTAGACATATCCTTGGCAGCGTAGACCCATCGAAAACCAACAATAATATGAGATTCAGAGCACATGAGAGAGAGAGAGCGCAACGTAATATAATAGGCAGAGAGATTACTTTCCCATAAATCACAAGAGATATATAAAGATACACAGGTGATATAGGGTATACGAAGACCCACCGTGGTATGCGCCAATAAGACCACCAAAAGCCTTTGTGGCACTAGTGATACACAGAAGTCATGAGTGATCATTGGTCCAATGCTTCAATGCTTCAAGCGAAACCGATTCCCCGAGTGTGACGGGCGATGTGTACAGGCCTGGGTACATATTCACCGCAGCATGCATTGTGCATTTGGTCAAGTGCTTTCAAGATTGAAGACTAAATCCATGTTGGGTCGATGTTCTTTGAAGCTACATCATTGAATCAAACTGGTTAGGTATGGTAAGTGGCCATAGTGCGCTTATACTAGTTAATTAGGTTGAAATACAAAACTGACAGAGACTTTGAGATCCATAGCATAACTCATGTTTTCATAACCTAGAAAAATGTTTTTGAAACACATTTGGAGTCACGGTATGGGGCCCAATTTGGCAACACCTCTTGGTGCTCAAAAAGGTCTTTGAAATTTGGTTTTAAGTTCGTCAAACTAGTGGCTAACGCTCACCAAAGTCATTTCAATGCAGTTAGTAAAAGTTGGAAAAGAGTTGAACCATTGAAGAGACAACGCTCAAGAGCACTAACTAAACGCTAGAGTGATCATGCTTGATCAAGGTCTAGATTTCTTCAACAATAGTCGGGGTTCACTTCATAGCTCGCTAAGGGCTCGAGTATTCAGTCACAATTTTGCAGATTCTGATTTGAAATGAACTGGACTCCTTCCGCTGTAAAAAAGAAAGCTTAAGAAATATAATACTTAGAGAGAGCCAAACTCTAGCCTTCCAAGAACTTGAATCAAACCTACTAGTGAATTTAGGTATACAATTTGAGAGATAAAATATTTCTAGATTATATGTTCCTTATGTAAACACTTTCGTGTTTTAGTTTCTTTCTTGCGCACTCAACCATCCCCAGGCCAAGCTCTGGACAAGGCTTGCGCTCGGCCCCTCGATGATCTTTTCTCTTTCATTAAGGAGACTTATCAACGGTGGTAGTGGTGGTTCGCAAAGAGGATCGTTCCCTTTTATCTTGAATGACAAGTGTCAATACCCTCGTGGTCCACACCTTCATAAATAGATTGATATCTATGGAGGATTCTGAGAATAGAGTTCAAGCAAGGCGATTCTTTGGATGGTGGAGAATCAAAAGTGAATTGATTAGCAAATTGTGGAGTTCAATTCGTGGTGAATTGTTGAGAGATTCAAAGTTGTTTTGGATTTTGGAACGAGTCAAAGAAAAGCAAAAAAAAAAATAGTATATGGATTCGGAGGTGTTGCAAGTATTTTGAGTGTTATAAAAGGTCGGGCCATATCTAGTGGATTTAGGCTAAACTAAGTCCCATAGTTTTGCTCGTTCTGGGTTTCCACGTAAAAAATTTTGTATTAGTTTTTGAGTGACTATTTTTATCCTTGAATGCAATGCTTGATTGCCTACACCACGACATTGATTATTTTAATCCCACATGCATTTATGGTTGAATAGATCTTATTGACTTACTTGATAAATAATTTGCGATCTCTCTACTCGCAGGGGTAAAGCTGCGTACATTTAACTCTCCCTAATGGCAGGAGGCTCATGTCCTGGGCATAGCTACTAGTATCGTACGATTCGCGATACGTATCGTACGATACGTCACGATACACCTGAAAAAAAATACGTATCGTGTCTCTTTATCGTTTTTGCACCGTATCGTACAATACACGATACGATACGTGAAGATTTTTTATTTTTTTTGGTTTTTTAGGGGTAAAATGACATCGTTTCACCCTAAGACTTATTTTTAAATCACTAGCCAATGAAACAACGTCGTTTCAATGGTTATGGTTTAAAAATAAAGTATGTTGTTAATATTGTTCAATTGAATTCAAAATTCCTGATTAATATTAAGGTTGTTCAAATAATTGATGTTAAAAGTTTGAATTAGAGGTCTTTGCATTTTAATATTACTGAACTATGTTGGGAACTTGAACAGTTGGTGGAATATTAATGAAATGCTACGTTATTATGAGTCTATGATTTTTTTACAAAGGGGTGTGTGTGTGTGTGTGTGTGTGTGCGCGTGTGTATATATATTATTAATAATTATTTAAAATTACGCGTATCTTACGATACACGATACGATACACTATTTTTGAAAAACGATACGCTTTTCGATACGCGATTTGACAACTATAATCCTGGGCATGTCCTTTTTTTTAGATTCATTTTAAAAAAAACTACAGCCTCCCCTCTAGGACCTATGAGGGTTTTAATAAACATCGATTATCGAACTTTCAATTGGTATAGGACCAACTAATTAGGATACTTAGATTAGGGACACTTAAGACTTAGAGAGTGATTCCTGTATCAGTGTCTTCACATATTGTAATCCTTCATTTTGTTTTTCCTTTAAACTATCTTAATTTATAAGTATTAATGACTATTGTCTTGTCTTTACACGTATCATGTTTCTTTCCTTTATACTATAATATCGAACACTTGGTGATAAAAAGAGAGAGAAAAATACGACATTGATATTGATCTACACTTGACTCACACTTGTCATAGTTACATCACGTTCGTATCAAAACCCAATTTTAGATCCACTAGAACATGTAGATCTACTAGACTACAAACAAAGAAGTTGGTAGCAACAAAACAGCCTCTAAACCACTAGAGACAGTAACCTACAATAATCAGCCTACCTACGCTACATTGTAGAGAGAGGTTCGACTTCATGTGTCCGCTAAACAGTTCTGAAGTAGCAAGGCGAGTGAATAAAGGTACTGTAAGAGGTAGTGAATACTCGTTCCATGGAGACAAACCCCTCCAGCAGAAATGTTCCCTTACTATAGACTGAACTCCCAGTGAACCTTTTCGATTATTAGTAGCGGCTCGTGAAGTAGCCCTCTTTCTTAAGCATATATGTTATATTGCTCTATACATGTTTGCTCTTGGTGCTTTTTATCACTTATCTTATACTTGTGATGTTGATTTATATTTCTATGATTTTTATGCGCTTCATGAGTTGTTTTGTTTGAGTGATGTTCTGGACCATTGACAAAGACCATACTTCATTAAGGATTATTGTTTTATATTCTAGGAAGTCAAGTATGTATTACTTTATTTTGTGACTATGTACTTGAGTTAGAAGAAAAAGAGAAATAATTCAAGTTTTGTTCATTGGTTTATGGAGTTATATTTTCTTTTTTAAATACTCAAAGAATGTTTTGTCACAAAATCTCTCCAAAGGGAGAGATTGTTAGATTCTTAGCATGTTGACATAATTCCTTGAGTCACGTGTGCTTTACTTCAAACCTATGAGTCAAAAGTCCATTGGGTCTAGCGCTTTCAAGATAGGAAACTGAAGCCAAGTTGAGAAGACATTTTTTTAAGCTACATCATGGAATCCAACTGGTTAGGTATGCTAAGCTGACCTAGATACCTGGTGAGCTTAGATTAAGTTCGCTAAACCGTGACCGACACTCTCCACAACGCTTGAATGAAAAAGAGTTGAAGCATTCTACTGATTAGCACACTCTATGCACTCGCTAACTACTTGAATGGTCATGCTTGATCCAGGACTAGAATTCTTTGGTAATAGTCTGCGGTCACTAAAAGCTCGAGCGGTTTGTCGTGATTTTGCATATTTAGCTTGCAAAACGAACTGGATTCTTTCCAATATAAAAAACAAATACTATAAATGAGGGCTAAGGCTAAAACCTGAGACTAAGGATTCTATACACTTTGAGGGTCAAACTCTAGCCTCCCAAGAACCAGAAGCAGACCTACTAGGAAATGTAGGGATACACTTTGAGAGATAAAGTACACCTAGATTTTATGTTTTGGTAATTCCTTGATGTAGAATCAATCATGGAGCTCGATTTATCAGCAGTGTGGAGTTCAATTTGCGGTAAATAGCTAGAGGACTCGAAGATGTATTTAGGAAATGAGT
Source organism: Ilex aquifolium (assembly GCA_951799425.1). Lineage (NCBI taxonomy): Eukaryota > Viridiplantae > Streptophyta > Magnoliopsida > Aquifoliales > Aquifoliaceae > Ilex > Ilex aquifolium. Next base: position 13,980,203 of record OX637397.1, on the reverse strand, counting down.
TCAAGACAAGAAGAAAGCATCAGTCCGTGGAGATCATAGGTCTCATAAGTCTTTTGTGCCTTGTAACAAGATTGAGCCATATTTAGTGTATTTAAGTTGGACTAGGCCCCATAATTTTTTCCTTTCCGAGTTTCCACGTAAAAAATCTTGTGCCTTTTCTACTGTGATTGCTTTAGATACTTACATGCAATACTTGATTGATTGATTCAATTGATTAGCTTAATCCCATATGCGTTCATAGTTGAATTAGTCTTATAATTTAATTGATAGATTGTAGTGATAAATTTGACAAAAAACTTATTGACCTTCCTCAGACATCGATCATCAAACTTTCATATTCACTAAGAATGATTATACCCACATTTCTGTAATCACAACTTAATCACTTTAAGCCATAGTCTTTGATGATTGGGAAGGCCAAGGTAACCATTAAAGTCCAAGTGTGAGCATGGACTATTGCTCATTGTAGGATTAAACCAATGCTCTGCTTCAAAAAGGGGGTCTCGTGCTTGTTTGCAACCACAATGATCTGCCATGTGCCGAAGGAAGGGGAGAGCATTCATCATCTTTTCCTTCATTGTCCGATTGCTTTGGGACTGTGGTGGAAGTTGTTCACAAGATGGGGTTGCCCACGTATCTGTCACTTCTCCTCTAGGTAAAAAATGTCAGACTGAAAATTCAAAGGAGAGGGGGGGGGGGGGGGGCAAAAAGATTGTCACTCGGTGGAATTGTGCAATTTCTGCTACCTTCTGAGTCATTTGGTTGGAGTGAAATGCTATGGTTTGTTATGGCAGGACTGAAATTGATGATGACTTTCCTATAGGAGAAGTTAGGATGGGAAAAAGGGAGGAAAATGATCAATAACCTCGAAAACTCTTAAAGCATATTTCAGATTGAGAGACATGGAATTTCCACCTAAACCTCGATTTGTAAATCAAACTTACATATATCTATTGCAAATATCAACCATTTATCAAAAATAAAATCCACATAAGAAAAAACTGCAAAACAAAACTCAGCAACTTTGACGCTGTTCCAGGATGCAAACAAAATCAAGGAATTAATAAATCATAAATACAGTGAAAACCCATAAAATTAGGCTTGTAATTTAGCAGCACCATAATATTTGGCACCAGTACTATTCAGCTAAAAACAACCAACCTAATAAATTAAAACCTAGAAATACTAAGCAAAATCCCCCAACCCATTAACTAAGAACAACGTTATACTTATACATGACCTAATAATAAGGAATACCAATAACAATAGGAGCAGCAACATTAACTACAATAAGTAAAGCAATATGCAAGTGAATGAGAGAGTACCTGCAAATAAGAAAATTTCCCAAGCAAGTCAGAACCCACCGACATTAGCTCCTTACGTGCCCACCCTTCCCACTCCTCCCAATCACCACAATTATCATCCTCTTCTAAATACAAGCCAATAATGGGCATCAAAGGGAACTTCTCTATCGGCCTGTAACATATATACACACATGCACACACATGCATCAAAAAATAGATCCATACACACTCATAAAAGGGGCAGCTCAGGAAACGAGACACTTGTGACTACATTTAAGCATGAGATAAGTCTGATATCTTTCAATCTAAAGAATAAATAAATAACAGCAACAAATGAAATTCAAATCATCTCCAATACTAATTTCTCCAATTCTCTGCATTTTATATCTCCCACTATGAATCTAAGTGAAATCGATTGTATTCAAGTAGGCCTCTCATCAACATACGGAAAGTTAGATTTACAATTTATACAAATGTACGGGGGGTTAAGTCCAACTCGTACTTAATACGTTATTAAATAAACGGTAACTATTTAAAAAAAAACATTGCATCTCGAGATGATCTTAAAACCGCTTAATACATAGCCTTTTATCTTCTTTCACAATATTCCTAAATGTGTCTCCTCACATTTTTTTATAGGAAACAAAAAATTTTACTAATTTGCACCTCGTACATCATAAAATAACATAGGATGGACAAGATGTCCATCATGAAGAAAACACCACAAAAAACAATAAATCATAACTACAAGTCACATAAAACTTTCCATCCCGCCAAAGTACAAAAGAGCGAATAATGCCAAACAATTGAATCTAATCACATAAGTCTTCCACCAACTCACATCACTCCTCCAATATTTTATTTTTAAAAGAAACGATGATATCATTAATGAAAGATAGTACAATATGCAGTCGCATTTGGACAAGTAGTCCAAAACAACAAAAAATCAAAGACAATACTAAAAAGATAATACCTCATGAGAAAAAAGAAAACATCTACATCCCACATGAAGTTCTTCAATTTGAAGTGATGCAAAAAAAGAAAATATTCTCAAACTCCTTTGACATCGAGGCCCAAAAAAGAGGCCAAGAAAAAAATCATATCCCATAATCCTTCAATCACCTCACATTTGTCATAAAAAATCCTTGTATTCCTTTCCAACCAAACTCCTCAAATGGTAACAAAACATGTGCATCGCCAAAGAATCTTTCATCTGTTATTGCCACTCCTGCATATCTCATCCATACCAATCATTGAGCAAATAGTTCTTGGTACCACCCAACAAAGACCGCATAGCAAAATAACCTATTCCAAATAGACAATTCAATGGACAATATAAAAATAAATGAACCACACTCTCACAATTGCGATAGAAAACAAATCTTGGGTCTTCTTCTTTGATGCACATCCAAAGTGTTGATCTTGTCATGGGCAATTATCCAAACACAAATTTGAACTTTCTTCTCAAATCACCTTTGATGGAGGGAATGAAGGAAAACAGGGACATCGATTAAAGATTCAAATAATGATTTACATGAAAAAACACTAATAGTATCAATGATTCAAACCCTTTTATCCATACTACCTTGAGTCAAATAATGATTTACATGAAAAAACACAAGTAGGATCAATGATTCAAACCCTTTTATCCATCCTACCATGAGTCAAAGAGACATTATTAAGAGTCTTGAAAAGGTCAACCACTTCCAAGCATTCCCTATCATTCAAACTTGTAAGGAAACCAAAATCTCATAAAATGGGGAAGGAAAAAGAACTCACAAGAGACATAATCACATGACCTTGAAATCTAGAAATTCTATAAATAAGAGAAAGATGTCTAACTAATCCAAATATCCTCCAAAAAACGGACCCTACTCCTATTCCCACCATGAACCTAATCTTTTGACAAAAAAAAAAGAAAAACACCTAGAAATAAACTTTCATGGACTTCGAAAACTCCCTCACTCCACCCCGTTAGCATCCTAACCGTTAGCATGTAGTCCATATTTACTCCTAATAACATAACACCACAGAGATACTTGTTCCAAAGGAAACCTCCACAGTTGTTTCTCAATCAAAACTATATTCCTCTTTTGCAAATTCTCCACCAACAACCCACCTTTTTCCTTGGATCTTGACACAACTTCCCATGATATGAAGTGATCTTTCCTACCCTCCCCTTTTCCTTACCATAAAATTCCTTCATTATTCCTTCCATTTCCCTTGCCACTGATACAGGTAACTTAAAAAGAGACATGACATATATAGGAATGCTAGTCAAAATTGACTGAACTAAGTCTACCTCCTCTAGAAATAAAAGTTTTTTTCCACGATCCCAAAAAGACCCAGACATTGAATTACCACCTAAAGGAAGCCCTAGATACTTCAAAGGCTAACTCCTTACTACACATCTCAAATCCACGACCAACCTATCATATCAATTTTATCCTGAGTAGTGTTAATACCCACCACTATGCTTTTTTCCATATTAACCTAAAGACTCGCCATGACCCAAAAACATCAACAATCCTCTTTAAATCTTTCACTTTCTCCTCTTCTTTTTACAAAAAAAAAAAGTGTCATTTGCATATTGCAAGTGAGAAACTAAAATACTATCCCTTCCAATTACAAAATCCTCCACTAAATTACATCTTTCGTCCCTCTCCATTAATCTACTCAATCCATTTACCACTAAAGTAAACAAAAATGGAGACAAGGGATCTCCCTGCATCAAGCCCCTAAAAGCCTTGAAATTTTCCCTTGGTTTCCCATTCAACATGACAAAAAATTCATAGATTCCAGAGAACCTTCATCCACTTCCTCCACCTACTTCCAAAGCCTTTAACTTCCAAAACATAATCGAGAAATTTTCAATCTAAATGATCATAACTTATTAGTATTATCAAAGTCAATTTTCAACACAATACCCTCCTTAAGCCTTACATGATCCTCTAATATTCTAGCATTCCTTTCCATTCATAAAACACAAACCAACATAACATATAACTCCCAAGTCAAGAATGATAAGAAACATCAAAGTAAAAGACTAAGAGTGTGTCACAAGTCACAACAAATGAGAATAAAACAAAAGAAAAATCTACAAAAGAAAATCAAGAGTACTTTAATACAAGACCATGAATGAATAAAGTCTCTCAAACTCCCATATTTGCAAAGATTGCACAATTCCAAAGAGTGGACCCTTTATTGTGATTTCCAAACCCCTTGAAATCCTCAACAAGCATGGAAGAGAAAGTCCCAATATTCATCCAGCTTGTATGTGCTGATTGAAACAATTTGTGCCACAAGACAATGCAACAATGTGTGATCAACATTCTCACAATTACACCTACACTTCACACACCACACGGATAATCGCAAGTTATGGGTCTTCTACTTTTAAGCATATCATTGCCCTAAATCCTAGCACAAGCTAAAACAGATCATATTCAATTACAAATGTGCAATTCAAATGACCTAAATAAATAGTTATAAATGAACTGACTAGTATAATAAATGGACTAGACCCTATTCAGTACTTGACTCCAGAATCTGATACTTTATCCTAATCCTCTAAATCCACAACCCTTTTTCTTCAATCACAGCTGCTCCATTCTCATTTAAAAATTGCAGGCTTATTCAATGTCCTATATAAATAATTACATAATCATTGAACACTTGTAACAAAAGCAGAGCAGGGCATGATCAATTAAGCATTGAGCAGTGACTAACCCGGTTATATTGCACTGAGTGAAAGAAAGAAGGGCAGCAACAGCAATTGCCATGACCAAAAACGCTCTATAATACCTCTCATTGTCATTCTCTTCGCAATTATCGCCATATATAAATGATTCGACACACTTGACAACCGACCCATTGTAAAATTGATCAGCGGAATCAAACAAAGAAGGGAGGTGGGAAGAGTTGAAATTGAAGAGGGTTCGGCCTGCGTCTGAGGATAGACCATGGCGGTACTGTCCGGACTCGATTAATTGGAGAAGGTTTTCGATGAGGGAGTGGAGCTGAGACGCGGTGCTGGTATTGAACAGCTTAGATGGAGGAGGTGGGGTTTGGTCTAGGTGCGACGGTATAGAGCAGCGAAGGAGACGGAGCTCGAAGGTGCGAAGTGGGTCGAGTTGCGATTTCTCGTCTTCAGCCATTTTGTGTGTGTGTGTGTGTGTGTGTGTGTGTGTGTGTGTGAGAGAGAGAGAGAGAGAGAGAGAGAGAGAGAGATTAGCTTCTGTGATTCAGTAGGGGGGTTTAAGAGTTGTTGGCTTCTGTAAAATGTAATAGACGTGGTAGGGTTTAACGGGGCTGGGTTTTTTTTTTTTTTTTTTTTTTTAATTGTACCAGAAGTCTCCAATATTTTAAGGGTGAGAGTATTTCCACCCCACAAATTTTCATTTTCACTCTATTTAATTGTTTATTATTAAATTATTAAGTTCATTCCTTCTATACACACCTCATTAGTAACTAAGCTTATCTCGTGCTACATACACTTTACTAATAGTTAAACTTACTCATTCTATGTACCTTTAATGAAAGAAGTTATCGTAAAAAAAAATGAAAAAAAATTATTAGTTTGAATGTATAAATATATTTATGAAACAAGAAAAAATAAACAATCAAAAATGAAACAAATAAAAAAACTAAGTATGTTGAAACAAGAAAAAAGAAAAGAACGAAATAAGAAAAAAAAAAAAAAAGGAAAGAAAGAAGTAGACCAAATCCAAAAAAAAAGAACGAAACAAGGAAAAAATAGAAATAAAGAAGCAAACCAAAACAAGAAGAAAAAAAAACCAAGAAAAGATTAAAGGAATAAGTAAAACTACAAAACGCAAAATCGAATATGAAAAAAAATTAAGCATCAAACACAGACACAAAATTGAATAAGAAAAAAATAACAAACATAGACGCAAAACCTTAACATAAAAAAAGAACAAATAATCTAAAAATATACATATATATACACACATATAAATTATAAATAAAAAATTATTAAACTTGACATAGATATCAAAACGTACTAAAAATAATGAAAATTCATATAACAAACATTCAATCAAATATAGAATTAAATTGAGAAGTAATATTAACATATATCTCATTGAAAAAATTCATATTGAAAAAGTGTTTTTGTGAGTGTATGAGATGAGATAGAGAATGAAACTCTAATTATAATAAAATATAAAGTGAGTTTTCTTATCAAAAAGTGGTGTATGTAGCATGAAGTGAATTTAGTTACTAATGGGGTGGGTGTAAAAAAGGTGGGCTTAGTAGTTAGATAATGAGAAATTAAATAAGGTGGGAATAGCCTCACCCATATTTTAATTGTATCATTTTAGTCTCTGAAATATTAAATATATTTCTATGTGGTACCTCAAGCAGATAGTATCCCAGATTGTTAACGATTTTTTATTAGTGTAATACCTAAATATGAGCAAAAAAATAATTTGGATAACATTTGACTAAATTTCTACCCAAATTTTAGTCAAAGAGCTACCCAAATTACATAGTTTTGATCGTAAGTTATCTAAATTTCAGTCAAGAGCTATCCATATTACACATTTTTTGTCAAAAGCTACTCAAATTATTTTTTGTCCATATTTAGGTATCACGTGACAAGTTTATGATAAAAATTCATTAATAATTTAGATATTGTTTACTTGAGGAACCACATATATAACATATTCAACACTTTAGGAAACAAAATTATGCAATTGAAAAATTAGGTACTAAAATAAGACAAACCATTTGGGATCTCCAGTGCAATTAACTTTTTTTTTTTTTTTACGGGTGTTCAGACTAACTTACGCGTAATTGAGTAGAAGTGGCAATCTTAGTCCATTACCCATTAACTTATTTAACCTATCCAACATGTTCATAAATAAATGGGTTGGGTACCTATATTAATTAATGTGAGTTTTAAATGAGTTTAGTAATATGATTCATTTTAATTAAAGGGGTTAAGATGAATTACAACTAGGTAACCTAGGTTGAATATTTATATTTCTATTAAATAACACAAGTAATAAAATTAACTAAATACATTAATAAACCAAAATATACACACACATTAATACACGCACACTAATACACTAAAAAATACACACACAAACTAATACACTAAAAAATACATACACATACACTAGTACACAACGCAAATGCACATACACTAGTACATAAAAAATACACACTAATACATCCCGTCCCATGACTCACTACCCGACCCGACCCGATCTGGGACACATGACCCACAAACCGACTCATTACCACTAGGCCTATCAAAATTCGACATGACACGGATTTAAGCGGGTTTTGGTGAAGCCTTATTAGGTTTAGGTAATAAACGGGTTGACCGTCAAACCCGTTTAATAAGCGAGTCATGTTCGGGTGAGATCTGTCTCCAAACTAAACATAGTATCAAAGTAAGTTTGATTCACCCCTCTCGATCTCTCTCTCTCTCATATTGTGTTTTGTCTCTCTTCATTCTCCAAACTAAACATGGTATCAGAGTAAGTTTGATCCAAATTTGATCTGAAATTTTGAGCCCATTGCCCAGTTTCCCTGGTCTCTCCCATTTTCTTCGTTTCTTTTTGTTTCCTCTTTTCTTCATTGTTTTTCTTCGTTGCTCCGTCCCTTGTGCAACCAACAACATATTCTAGGGTTAGCCCTCCTCGTTGGTTCTTTATCCATTTCACCTCGAATTCTCTTGTCGTTGACTGTTTTGCACTATTCAGGTGACGTGATGTACTTTGTTTGGTTTGTCTCAACATCTGTGATATTAATATGGAGCCTAAGACTAATACTCTGCCTCTTGCCCCCATCATACCACCCACACTTTCCCATGTTGCCCATTTTAATGCTCCGATGACTTCGATCAAGTTCAACGGGACTAATTATGTTTTATGGCCCCGCTCGATTCTAGTATTTCTTAAAGGCAATGGCCTTAAAAGTATTTGGTAGGAGCACAACTCAAGGACAATGAGCCCAAGTTCGATTAGTAGGAACAAGAGAATGCACGGATTATTTCCTTATTGTTGACCATCATTGAGCCTTATATTAGTTCTACATTGTTTTATCTCGATACTACCAAGGACATCTAGGATCATTTGACACTCATGTATTCTAGTACTGGTAATTTTACTTGTGCATATGAAGTCTACAAGCAATATTTTTGTCTTGACCAAGGTACTCTGCGTTTAGAGGACTATTACTCCCAAGTTCGGAGAGTTTGTGAAGAATTAAGGATTTACCATCTTTTTCACCACTGATGCTCAAATTTGGCAGCGACAACGTGAGGATTGAGTGATGTTTATTTTTTTTGTTGGTTTAAAGCCAGAGTATGAACCTATTCGTGCCTAGTAGGGCTGTGCAAAATATCCGATAACCCGACAAACCGATCCGGAACCGACCCTTTCGAACAGAAAACGGGCGGGTAATATTTATTCTGGGTCGGTTTCGGAAGAAAATAAAGATTAACCGATATAATCGGTTCGGGTTCGGATACCTTCAAGTCCAAAACCGAAATAACCGACCCACCCGAATAGTGTTTAATAATAATATAAAATATATATATATATATACACGGTCTAGATTTGTCATTTAAAAAAAATTAAAAAAACAAAAATATAAAAGGAAACTAACCCTACTTCCACTTCTCAGTCCTCTTCTGTTCCGCCGCTCTCTTCTCTCTCTCACAAACGAGCAGATCTAAGATCTGAAGACTCAAGATCTGAAGATCTGAAGACTCAAGGTCTGAAGATCGAGTAGAGGTAGATCTCAACCCTATCGAGCAGATCTCAACCATATCGAGCAGATCTCAACCCTTTTTTCTTTGACTAATAAATTTTTTTTTCATTATCTCTGATTATCCATCTCTCTGAATACATTTTTTTTTTTTTGGTCTTGAAACTCGGTGCTCGAAAGCAGAGAGTTTTTCATTTGTTGAAACTCAATGAGTTTTTTTGGTCTTGAAAGGTTTTCAATATCTGTGAAGATGAGGTTCACTTTTTCGGAAAGTAGGTGCAAAGGTTTTTTTTTCGGAAACTCAGTGAGCAGATCTCAACTTAGAGGTTTTTTTTTTCCGGAAAGTAGGTGCAGAGGTTTTTTGCTTTGAAAATTTTGGTTGGTTTTTAAAAAAAGGTTTCACTTTTTGGTTTTATCTTATACTGGTTGTAGCTTGGTTGTTGAGCATTTTGGCCTTGCATTTCTAGTTTTGGTGAGTCTTGAAACTCAGTGCTCGAAAGCAGTGAGTTTTTCATCAATTTTTTTTTCTTTTTTTTTTTCCTTGCTCTCTAATTTCTTTCACACATTTTCTGAAAACGTTTTTTTTTTTTTTGGTCTTGAAACTCACTCAGTGAATTTTTTCCTTTTCTATTTTAAAGTTGAAACTCAGTCACTGCCATCAAATTTTTATTTTTATTTTTTCATTTTTTGGTCTTGAAACTCACTATTTGGTCTTGAAACTCAGTCACTGCCATCATTTTTTTCCTTGCTCTTTAATTTCTTGTACACATTTTTTGAATACATTTTTTTTTTTGTCTTGAAACTCACTGTTTCACTCTATCTCTCTGCAACGATCGAGTTAAAACTCATTTTTCTGATCATAAATAATTAGACATTCATGACTATAGGTTGAATCTGACCATAAATTATTTATGTATATTCTCTTTTTGTGTTTATCTAATTCGTGCCTTTTTGTATTCATTGAATCTGGATTTTTTTTATATCTAAGCTTGCATGATTAATTTGTTCAATTTATTTTTTTATGTAGATGGGGGGGAATACAACTTTGGCTGATGCTACACAAGTGATTGATGACCCTATGGAGACTAATGAGAACGAGAAATCTGAAAAACCAGGGAAGTCAAAAGTGTGGAATCATTTCAAACTGCTAGAGAGGAAAAAAGGCCAAGTTCGCAGGGCGGAGTGCAAATACTGTCACAAGGTTTATCAATGTGATTCTAAGAAGCATGGTACGTCATCCCTTACATTTCATGTGAACCAGAGTTGCACAAAATTTCCTGGTAGAAATGTGAATAAAAGTCAACAATTGTTAAGTTTTGAGAAAAAATCAGAGGGAGATTTAGGTCTTAGCAATATTGTGATTCACAAGTTTAATCAAGAAACTTCAAGACTGACACTTGCAGAAATGGTTATTATGGATGAATTGTCTTTTCGAGCTGTGGAAGCCCATGGCTTTAAAAGGTTTTGTAGGACACTAGAGCCAAAGTTCCAAATTCCATCTCGCACGACTATTGCTAGAGACTGCATCAAACTTTATCAAAATGAAAGGGATAAGTTACAGAAAATTCTTGGGTCCTCGGTTAATAGGTTTAGTTTCACAACTGATACATGGACTTCTATTCAAAACCTTAACTATATGTGTCTTACTGCTCACTTCATTGATGACAATTGGAAATTAAACAAAAGAATTATAAACTTTTGTTTAATTCCTAATCATAGAGGGGACACAATTGGGAAACAATTGGAGGCTTGTTTACTTGCATGGGGTATTGATCGGATTTGTACAATCACAGTTGATAATGCATCTTCAAATGATGTTGCTATAGATTACTTAAGAAGACACATGAAGGGTAATATATTAGGAGGTGAGTCCCTTCACATGAGGTGTTGTGCACATATCTTAAATCTTGTTGTGAGTGAGGGATTAAAAGAACATAATGATTCTATCATAAGGGTGCGAAATGCTGTGAGGTATGTGAGGTCATCTCCTGCAAGGATGGAAAAATTTAAAAGATGTGTGGACAAAGAAAGAATTGATTGTAAGACTTTGGTGTGCCTTGATGTTTCAACTAGATGGAACTCCACTTATTTAATGCTTGAGGCTGCACAGAAATATCAAAAGGCCTTTGAAAGATTAGAGGATGATGATGGTCAATATGTCTCTTACTTTAGTGAAGGGACATTAGGGTCTTCTCGGTCTTTTGATTGGGAAAATGTGAGGGTTCTTGTGAAATTTTTAAAGATTTTCTATAATTCTACTTTGCGAATTTCTGGGTCCTTGTATGTCACATGCAATTTACTTTTTCAAGAGCTTTGTATTGTTCAAACTAGTTTCTCTAAACTATGTGAGAATCGTGATCCCTTTTTGAGTGTCATGGCAATGAGTATGAAGAAGAAGTATGATAAATATTGGGGAAACATTGAAAAGATGAATTTATTGATATTTGTTGTTGTTTTATTGGATCCACGATGTAAATTGGGTGCATTATCATTTTGGTTTAAACAAAACTTTGATGCAAATAGTAATGAGGCGGAGGAAATGTTGGGCAAAGTAAAAAATGTGTTTCAGCGGTTGTATGATGAGTATGCATTAGTTTTTGGAAATTCTAGTGAGGTACAGTCGCAAAATGCCTCTAATCCTCCCTTATGTGACCCTGGTTCTTCAAGTGTGAGTGTTGTAGATACTAGTCAGGCCTTTTGGCATATATATGCTCAGTTTGAATCAAGTAGTGCTCAATTGGAGACTAAATCTGAAGTTGATCAGTATTTGAGTGATGCTGTGAGGCAAAAAATCCAGAATTTGACATTCTTAACTGGTGGAAACTGAATTCAGCTAAGTATCCCATCCTTTCTCATGTTGCAAAAGATGTGTTAGCTATTCCAATATCCACAGTTGCTTCTGAGTCTGCGTTTAGTACAGGAGGGCGTGTATTAGATCCATTTCGAAGTTCATTATCCCCAAAAACAATCGAGGCAATTGTTTGTGCACAAAATTGGTTAAAAGATCTAAATCCTTTTGATGACCGAGATGCAATGGATTACATGGAAATCATTGAACTTGACTCAGGTAACATATATATTGTCTTATATTTTCAACTTGTTATTATTTTTTATTATAGAATGTTAGTTCTCTAAATATAATCGTATCTTTTTTATGTTTTATCTTAGAACTGGATGGGAGTGCAACTCATGCGACTGTTATTGATGATTGTATTTAGGCTACTGCTTTTGACAAAAAAACATCTTTGGTATGTTTTTAATGTGATTTAGTATGTTCTTTATCTTAAGTATTTTGTTAAGAATCATGGTGTTATCTATAAATCTGTGTTTGCATTACTTCTCTTGCAGGTTATATGACTGTTCAGACTGACTACCTGTTTATAGTCCTAATTTTTGGAATGGTGAACCAGATTTTTGGAATGGTGCACTGCAGATTTTTGAAGCATCCTGACTACTGACTTTTGTATTTAAACTACTGAGTTTTGGCAGTGTAAATGGTTTATCTCTTTTGATTGTTGTGGTTGTATAACTATTTTTGAAGCAAACTTGCATAGTTGCTGCAACTTACACTTTATTTTCATGGTACAGTATTTAATTGAGTTTGGGCCTCAAATGATGAGTTACAGGTTGGGCTCTTATTTGATTGAGTTACAGGTTGTAAAATCTGATTGAGTTTAGGCTCTTATTTGGGCTCAAATGATGAGTTACAGGTTGGGCTCAAATGATGAGTTTGGGCTCTTATTTTATTGAGTTACAGGTTGTAAAATAATTCGTGGTAACAGTAAAACAAAATATCAAATTGGTTTGGGCCTCAAATGATGTATAGCATAAGAAATGGTTTTGGGCTTGAAAATGATTTTTGGATGCAATTTAAGTTTATAGATCTGCTTGGCAAATTAATTGGGCCTGGGTCAAAGGAATTTTAGATCTATTATAATATTTTAGTTTGGGCTTGAATTTAAAGCCCACCCGTTAGCCGACCCGTAAACCGATCGACATTTAAGCTCGGTTTTCGGTTCAGTTAATTTTGTAATTCGGTTCGGCTCGGTTTTCGGTTTTCTACTTCCGACTATAATTGGGTCGGCTGACGGAAGTAGCAACTTCCGACCCTAACAGTCGGTTGAACACCCCTAGTGCCTAGATCTTGGGTGGTCCCAGCCTTCCATCTTTTCTCGTTTACAACATGTTACCATGTCAGATGCTCATTCTACTTCCTCCATTGATCATGTTCCTTCTACTAATCGTTCAGCCTTTGTTGCCTTTAATGGAAACCATGGTAGTACCCGCAGTGGTCGTGACTCTCAAGGGGCTTGTAGTGGAGGTCGTGGGGTCGTTTATGTACTCATGTGGTCGTACTAACCACACCGTTGCTTATTATTTGGATTTACATGGCAAGCCCTCCGGCGTTGCCAATCAGGTCTCCTATGAGGATGATGCTCCCTCTTTACCTACTCCGTCAGCACGTTCGACTCCTCTTGACTCTGAGTTGGTTACTATTATACGGAAGGAATATGTTCAGTTCATGTCCTAGCAGCATGTTGTACCTTTTTCTTCCACTGCTACTTTTTTCCAAGTACAATGGTGAAATGGTGGTGCTAATGGGGTGGTAGCAACGATGGTGGATGTAATAACCTGAGTTTCGGTAATTAGAAATCGTTGGGTGTGTGCGGTTAGGGGTTCGGAGTACGGATAGACGGACTGTAAAATAATGAATCTAATGCGGTGCATATATGTTCTAGAGATGGTTAAGAGGTCTGCTAGGTGTAGGAATGTGGTTGGTGAAAAAGAAATGAGTCGGGAAGCACAAATGACGAAGTAGAATTAGTGCGTATCGGTGAATTAGGAATGCGAGAGTTGCATTAGCGGATCAAATTGGAGATCAATTCGATGTTCGAAACTTTAACAGATAATTTTATAGTGCTTGATTTAATCTATATGTAATAAAATAAAATAAAAAATATATTATTACTTTTTATTAATTTTCGGAATTAGACAAAATAGGAAATTTACCAAACTGCCATTGAAGTTTCAAGACTCTTCTACACATGCAAGGTGGTTGATGGAGGCTTGCTAGCTTGGATGGAGGACACCCAACTGCTTGGGGAAACCTGAGTAAGCTGCTTGGGGGGGGGGGGGATAAAATGGAGAAGGATTCGGTGGGAAGAGAGAGAGAGGAGAAAGAGAAGTTAGAGAGAGAAAATATAGACTTTGAATTTTCGGATTTGTTGAAGAGACTAATTCGAGCAGTAAGAGGTATACTCACAGCCTAATATAGATGTTAGGAACTCAATTATGTATTTAGATTTTGATTTGGTTTGGTATTAATGCATGAATTTGTGTTTTAAAGTTTAATGGGTTTTTGGATTTTGGAACGGGTTTGAGATTTGAGCATGATTTGGGTAAATTGTTTGGTATGGCTGAGTTTAGGGGGGGTCTTGAGGAGTTGTTTAGTGGTGGTTTGTCGTGGTGTGTGGTGGTGTAATGGTGGTGTGAGGGTTTGAAGAGGTGAAAATATAATTTTGATAAAAACTTGTTTAAACTTCGAAAAGGGCTTGGGTCTTGCTAATTTGGGGTCGAGGAATCCATTTCTGGCCTCGGAATTGGATTTAGAGGTCGTTTTGGGGGTGAAACGGGCAGTTGCAGGTCTGCCCTTGTGTTTAAAAAATGGTTTTTGGCTAACTTTGACCAATAATTTGATGATGTTAGAATTCAATTCAAAGGTTGGGTCTAAAAGGGATTGATACTAGATTATCCAAGGAGTATGTGGATGTTAAAATCAAAGGATATGGTTTACTGTAGTAGAAGAATCAGGTGGTCAAAGTAGGGTGGTTGAGCAGAAACTTCTGCACTTAGGGCAAAAGTCAAATAAACTAAGGTTGAAGATGAAGTGGGGTGGGGGATACCAGTGGACTCCGATGGCAATTGTGGCCTCGTCCGAACTTTGATTGACATCTGATTTGTTCCAAAAGTTCCGTAACGTCCATGCGGAGGTCCCGGTAAAATTTCAAGTCGATCCGACGGTCGGATCAAAATGAGAAGTAAAATGATTGTTTTGCCCTCCGGGGTCAATTCGACCTAGTTTTGAGTATTTTGAGAAAATAAATTTTATATTCATTTTTAGGTAGGTTAATTGAGTATATGTATTAAATTTTATCGAAAAATAACACTGTTTAATTTTTGGTTATTTTAGATCAAAATATCGAGCGGGTTGGGTTTCTCAATTCCGGATCAGGCGATGTTTTCCAAACTTGTTTCTAAAATTATTCTATATGTTATTTATGATTATTTAGCATGTTTTTAAATATATGATTGGGTGTTTTGAATATCAACTTGAATCCGGACCCGGATCAGGATTTTCTGAGTGCGGTTTGCACTAGTGTTTTGGAAATTATAGTATTGCTTGAATTGCTCGTATTGAATGAAACTCCGGGATCCTTTTTAATGGAAATATAAGTGCACATGGGTCGAGTGGCAGAAGGGTTTACATTCCAGTTTGAGGCCGTAGAGGGTACTCATTGAGTTTGTAAATGTCTGGGTGGCCCTATTGGTCTTTAGACTTGGGTACTGAACGCTGACTACGGAGCGTATCTTCCTCGGGGTGCAAGTTCCCCAAAAGGTTGGATCGTATGTTCGTATGAACCCTTAGTGGTCTATTATGATGAATTGCCCACCAATGTAGCACTGTACTTGAATTCCTGAACTCTCTCTTTTACAGTTTTATTTAACTGTTATAGTTTCACATGAAATGATGTTTTTGCTGACATATATGTGTCAAATGCTCGTTTGGATTTCTGCCCAATCATGTTAAAATATACTATTTTCAAACTCGTTTGCTTGGAAATTGAGTTACTCTACTGAGTTGTTGATGCTCAACCTACATTACTTTCCCTTTTTCAGATGTGAGAAAACTGAGAGATGTGTACATAATAACCTACCAATGTTTTTGTATGTCTTAGGAAGATGTATCCAAAGTTTGTAATAGAATAAATGAAAACCTAATGTGTAACATATACTTAAATGGATATTAGTTTGTAATAGTCCGAAATGTGTTCTGTTAAAAGTGTTGTATATGTTTATACAATAATCTGTGGTTTGTATATTGTGGGTTATTATGCTATGCTACTTGACGACTCGGTATTATATTGTTCCGTGGATTAAAGTAAAACATGTCACATGTCGTGCCGATTCGGGGTGTGACAGTGGAGATTGTGGCAGGGGGTTGGGGAGATGGTGGTGATTATGGAATGGTGGAGATATGGTGGTGGTAGGGTTAGTGAAGACGGGGTTGGTTGGGGCATTAAAAAGTAGTTATTATTATTTTTTGTTATGAAGGGCATTTTGATGAAATTTTATTTCATATTAGCAAAGAAATTGATTTATCAAACGTTAATGGAGTTTTTAGTTTTATTCCTTGTGATTAATCCTAGTAGTTTCCATAAAGCGGGATGATAATTTACATTTCAGTTAATTCCTCAATTCTTCTACTTCGATAGCCATTACATTTCTGCTTGAAATACAAGTTAGAAATTAGTCCATAGGCTGTTTCTTAGATTTTTTTTGAAATTTAGATTCACTTGGTTTACCTATGTAAGCGAGTGGTGTCATTAATGTTATGCAGATGATCTGTTGTTTATCAATATGTCGAACCAAAGGCTTATAGGGATTTTTAACTTTTTTACGAGTGTTTTGGCTTAGTAAAAATGTATTAGAAAAAATCTATTGAAATTTGACACTTCAAACATATGCAGAAAGGAGAAAATAGAAGAATGCGCAATGGAACATAGCCTTAAGAGTTTCTGCATTTATATTCTAAACTAGTTATTTGAAGCACCCAACCCATTATTAATTGACTAATGTGTAGTTCTTGGTTTGAATTCTTAGGCAAAATGGTAGAAGGTGTAGTAGCGGAGGCAGTGATTCAACTCTTTGTGAAAGATTTGCCCAATGCTATCTATGTTCTTGGTTAGAATCTTCTTCAATTTCAAACTCGGTTTGAGGAGATAAAAAGGGAACTTACTCTCATGCAGGCCTTCCTTACTGACACGGACAAACTCAAAGGGAAGTTGGAAACACTTAAGGCAACCTTAGATAAACTGAGGGAACTAATTCATGAAGTTGATAACCTGGTGATGGATTGTCTAATTCGAGCAGATTATCGAAAGAACAAAGAGAGTTTTTCATGCTACCATCTATCTTCTCATGAACTGTTCTTCTGCTATCAAATAGAAAAGAAGTTGGTCAACATTAGCAAGCAAATTGAGCAAATGAAACGAATTTGACTATATATCTTGAGGCAGTTGCACAATCTAGCAGCGAAGACAGCAGGGGCAAAACGCGGAGGAGTTCACAAGTTTTCAAATAATCAGAAATAGTTGAGTTGACAGAAGATGCTAGAATAATAAAAGGGTGTATTCTCCCTCAAAATGAGGAATTAAATCGCATTGGTATTGTGGGGATGGGGGGCTTGGGCAAAACTACCATTGCCTAAAAGATCTTAAGTGATAAATAGGTAATTGCTCGATTTCAAGAGATGATTTGGGTGCCAATAACTTAAAACGCCAATGAGGATGAAATACTGAAGAGTATCTTGAAACAGTTAGGAGTAGATGATTAAGCCACCAGTGACTTGCCGCACAAAATATGGCAGGTGCTTTCGGATAAAACTTACCTAATTGTCTTGGATGATGTATGGAACATCGAAAGTGCTTGGTGGGAAACGATCTCAAACAGACTTCCAATTACATAGGAGCAGAGTGGTTGCATCATAATCACATCAAGGAATGAGCATGTTGTGACAAGCGTGGGAGTGATGGAAAACACGAGTTCATCGCCCAAAGCTTCTTGATGAAGAAGAGGGTTGGTCATTATTCTGTAAAGTTGCCTTCAAGTCAAAGAAAGAAAGATGTATGAACTCCGACATGAAAAAAATAGGAAAGGAGATTGTGAAAAAGTCTGGCGGCCTTCTGTTAGCAATCAAGGCCATAGCAGGTTTGCTATCCTCAAAGAATCCGTCCATTTGTGAGTAGGAGCAGATTTGTAAATCTTTTCGTGCAAAAATAGGAGCATAAAAGAATAGTTCTATTATAGATTCTTTGCAGCTAAGCTATGATGAGTTTCCTACTCATTTAAAGCATTGTACACTATGCTTCTCAATATACCCAGAGGACCACAAAATAAACACTGAGCAATTGGTTCGCCCTTTGCTGGTGGGTGGGGGAAGGTTTTGTCCACGAGGAAAGCATAGAAACTGCAAGAGATATGGTTAATTTTTACCTATCCAAATTGATCAGCAAATGCTTGGTTGAAGTTGTTCAACGAAGGAGTTATAATGGAAGAATCTATAGTTGCAAAATGCATGACATGGTCTGAGATTTGATGATTAAAATAAAATTGTAAGGGAAGAGGCATTCAACAGTTTTGACAAAGAAAATAGGCAAATACCCGCCATTGATACTCGCCAGTTAGGTGCCACAAGTGAAATGGATCTCCATCTCCTACAGGGAAACTCAAAGATAAGGGAATTATTATGTATGGAGAGTTGTTCAATTCACTTAAATAAGGGGTTGGCCATGGTAAAGTCTCTCAGGGTTTTGGACCTCTCGCATATTAAGCTGGACAATATTACTATAAGGGATCTATGGCATTGGATCACTTCCCAGAAACACCTAGCTTACTTAAACCTTCGCAATGTTGCAAAATTGGTTCAACTGCCAGACTCGATTGGAAAGCTATGGGGCCTCCAGATTTTGATCCTTGGTGAATGCAAGAACCTAAAAAAGTTGTCTGCATTAATAACAACTATTCCAATATTAATGGTTTTGGATATGGGGAATTGTTCATTACTCCAATGCCTGCCCTAGGGACTTTCAAGACTTTCCAATCTTCAAGAGCTGTATAGTTTCAAAATAACCAGTTTGACAGATGTAGAAGGTTGTCATCTTGGTGAGCTTAGGGGTCTATCCAGCCTTCTGGTACTACAAATGGAGATAAAGGAAGAAAGCATAATTCAGGATAAGGAAGTGACAGCCTTAAAACAACTTCAACAACTTAGAGTATTATCAATCAATGCTAGGAAGTGAGACGACAACAATATCCTAAAAAAGCTTGATTAGTTTTCCCTTTCGACATGTCTTGAAGAGCTGCATTTGAGGCATTAATTTGGAGAAAGTACACAACAATGGATAAACCCCACTTCACTCCCGCAACTGCAATATCTTTGTATCGAAGACTCTAGGGTACTCGAGCACATACACACTGACTTCTGAGGCAAGCAAGATAACACTTAGAAAGTAGAAGGGTTGTGTTTGAAGGTTTTGTCAAAACTGAAGATGGAATGGGCAAGGGTGCAAAGTGCGATGTCTGAACTGAGGTTCTTGGAGGTCAGTCGTTGTGACTCGTTGCAGTCATTTCCTTGTGATTTCAAGACTCTAGGATATTGGAAGAAAGGGGAGGAAGAGATCAAAAAGGAAGAGAAAGAGGAAGATGAAGATATCAAAAAGGAAGAGACCGAAGATGAAGAGATCAAAAAAAGAAGAGGAAGACAAGTGATGAGAAGATACATGTCGTAAGGAAGAATGCCACAGAGCACGACATGAGCGAAACTCTCATTTCACTTCCTATTAGTACTATTATAGTCACACCATGAATGTATATCTTGAATTGCTTTGAAAACTCTCCAGTTTGATGTATTTGATGCTGCATCCATACTGCATGCATAGTGTATTTTTGTCTAAGCTCTTTATGTTATTTTTAATTTGCTCGATGCTTTGGGTTATTGAATTTCAAGCTTGATATTATATGTGAATGCATTGATGTACTCAATAACAAAGAAATGTTATTGTATGCATCTCCTAATTGATTGGTCATATCCTGTATTTTTTGTAGGCAATTGATTTTGGTAGGGATAATAACAAGAGTCCATGCAATCAATGGGATACAAATTCTTCCATCAATCTATTTGTTATTAAAATCACTATTTTTGCTAATTACGGTTTTTGTTGAATACCATTTGTTCGGGGGAGTTTGATTATGAACTTTGATGAGTTATAGATTTGGAGTATAAATTTTTGTTCATGGATGGAATAAAATCCGATGATTATCTGGTTCTTTTCCTTAATTAAATTTTCTTTTTACTTAGTTAGCTACTACAACACTCTTAACTTCAAAGAACCTTTTTATGTTCTTTAATCATCTTTGGCTACAATCGATTTCCCTGATAAGACGACTTTGGAATTCTATTCCAATTTACTACAAGATAATTTCTCTTACGCTTGAGAGCTTCGTGAAAATACACCCTCTTTTGAGGGCAAGCACTTATGGGGCTACCAAAACTAGCAATCAAGTGTGATCACTCTAGACGCATACGACTACATTTGTTGGCCAACATAACTTTCAATTGAACTAATTTTACTCAAATAAGAAAAAATTTAGGACTATAAAAATGAAAAGAAAAAGTACCAAAGTGAAAAAAAAAACCCATATAATTTATAGACCATTATAATATTTTGAGTAAACTTCATTTACACCCCCTATAGTTATCCATATAGTCAATGACACCCCCTGTTTCTTCTGAAATTTCACTGACACCTCTCATCAAAAGTTTTCCACTAACGGCGTTAACAGAGGAGGCTATTTTACATAAATGCCCTTACATATGATATACGTATATCATATAGTATACTTAATTTTAAGAAAAATTTTAGTCACACCCCTCCTAATTTATCATATCTTCAAGAACACTCCCTCTATTATTCAAAACATTAGTAAAACCCCTTCTAATTTATATTTAAATATCACTGACACCCCTTACAGTTAAATCATAATTTGTCACCTCCGTTACTTGACAAACACTTACAAGGGCCTAAACACCCCTCACCGTTGGTCATCTTTTAATTTTTGTTTCGGTCTAATATCCAGCTTTCATTTTTTTTATTTTTGTTTCGGTCTGTTAGAATATTTTAACTAAAAGAGTGTTTTTTATGTGTGGGAACTCAATCCCACATCGACTACATAACCAAAGATATTTGAGTATATATATAGACTAGTGTTATCTAGCCTTTGAATCAAATAGAGGTCTTGGGACTCTCACATACGCAGGGGTGGGACTAGCGGAGGAGATGAATACCAAAAACCTCTAACGGCTAGTATTCCAACAACCATATTTTGAGTTATTATCCAATTAAATATAAAAGTAATTACAGACTATTAAACACATATATTATTCGTATATATATATATATATGTATTTTCAGTACAGACAGATACAATATCATATCAACTATCTTCTCATAAAATATAAGTCTCTGGGCAATATTCAAAGGTGTGTGTGAAGCTTCTGCTTCATTCGATTGTGCAGATCTGAGTGAAGCAACAGTCAATAGGCTGGGCTGTTGTATCTTGGGGACGACGCGTTTCTACCTTTTGCACTGTGACTCTTTCATAAAGGGACGCGAATCGTCTTAAGAGAGCGACCTAGTCCGCGCCTCACCCTGCCGTTCACTTTATTTGGATCCAATTTTCCAACAATTTAAGACGATTCGATCCCGATGGAGAATTCTGCGATAGCCGCTTCTACTGTTTCATCTGCTGGATCAAACGATCTTAACAAACCGTTTCGATTCAGTGGACAGTTCTTCAAAAGATGGGCGAAGAAAGTTCTGTTCTATCTCAAACTGATGAAGGTCGCTTGGATTCTCACTTCAAAAAATCCAAACAAGGTGAACAAGGAAGGTATGACTGCAGAAGAGTTAGCAGAGCATGAAAAGAATTTAGCTCTATGGGAGACTGACGAAGATAATTGTCGCAATTATTTGCTCAATTGTCTTTCCAATGAGCTATATGATTACTATTCCAATTCATATTCTTCTGCCAAGAAGATTTGGAAAGCTTTGGAGGCGAAGTATGACACAGAAGAAGCAGGGACGAAAAAATATGCTTGTAGCCGCTATTTTAAATTTCAGATGGTGGAAAATAAATCTGTAATTGCTCAAACACATGAGTTACAGATGATTGTTCATGAAATTGTGTCCGAAGGAATCAAGGTAGATGAACAAATGCAAGTCGCAGCGGTTATCGACAAACTGCCGGGTTCATGGAAGGAGTATCAAAAGGGATTTCGTCACAAGCAATCAGAATTAAGCATGGTGAATCTAATGGCTCGACTTCGAATTGAGGAAGAGGCCAGAAAACAAGACAAGACAAACGACACTAACGGGAATCTCAATGGCAATGGTAATGGAAACAACAATAAGGTACACTTTATCACATCTAATGATAACATCTCTAAGGGTCAAAATAATAGAAACATTGCTTATTTGAAGCCTAAAGGTAATAACATGAAAAGGTTTAATGGGGCTTCAAATAAAAATTATTTTCAAAAGAAATGGAACCAAGCACCAAACCAAGGACCCCCTTCCAAACAAGTACCATATAATAAAAATAATCAGTCAAATAGTGGTGCTTGTTTTGTGTGTGGGAAGTCTGGCCATTTTGCAAAAGATTGTCGTTTTAAAAAATGAGGTTATGCTCCTCAAGCTAATGTGACCGAGGAACCTCTTGTTGCCATGATTTCTGAGGTTAATTTTATTGAGAATAGTGAAGGGTGGTGGGCAGATTCTGGAGCTTCCAGGCATGTTTGTCATGATAAATCTTGGTTCAAGTCTTTCTCTCCCTTTGGAAATGATAAAAAAAGTGTTGTTTGGTGATTCACATACTGTGAATGTTTTGGGCATGAGAGATGTCAAACTCAAATTTACCTCTGACCGAGTTTTGACCCTAAGAGATGTTCTTCACACTCCTGAAATTAGAAAGAATTTGGTTTCTGGTTATCTTTTAAATAAGGCTGGTTTCAAACAAACCATAGAATCTGATCAGTTTGTTTTGACCAAGAATGGGTCATTTGTTGGGAAAGGTTATGCTTGTGATGGTATGCTTAAGCTGAATGTTGAAATGAATAAAACTACTTCTTCCGTTTATATTGTTTCTTGTGTGAATATGTGGCATGCTCGTCTTTGTCATGTTAATAGCAAATATTTGAAAAATATGAGTCATGTAGGTTTATTGCCTAAGTTACACAATAATTTTGAAAAATGTGAATATTGTAGCATGACAAAAATAACAAAACAGCCTCATATCAAAGTAGAAAGAAATTCTGAATTATTAGAATTGATACATACGGACATATGTGAATTTGAAGGAATTTTGACTCGTGGTGGAAAAAAATATTTTATAACTTTCATCGATGACTTTTCAAAATACACTTATGTTTATCTTATGAAAAATAAAAGTGATGCTTTTGAAAAACTCACCGTGTTTATTAAAGAAGTAGAAAATCGTTTTGATAGAAAAATTAAACGATTGAGAGGTGATAGAGGTAGAGAGTATGAATCACTTGGATTAATTGAACATATACAATCTTTAGGAATAGTTCATGAAACCACACCACCATACTCTCCTCAATCTAATGGTGTAGCTGAACGTAAAAATAGAACTTTGATCAACCTAACCAATGTTATGTTAGCTAGTTCTAGTGCACCTAAAAATTTGTGGGGAGAAGCAGTTTTAACTGGAAATTATGTTATGAATACAGTTCCTCGTAAACAAAATCTAATTACTCCTTATGAACTGTGGAGGAAAAGAAAGCCTAATTTGAATTACATTAGAGTGTGGGGCTGTTTAGCTTATGTTAGGATGACTGATCCTAAAATTCCTAAATTAGGAATAAGAGCATCTAGATGTGTATTCATTGGATATGCACTAGCCAGTAAAGCATATAGATTTTTAGACCTAGAGAATAATGTGGTAATTGAATCACTAGATGCTATATTTCATGAAGATAAATTTCCTTTTAAATATAAAAATAGTGGGGGTGATGATAATATGCCAAAGCCTAGTGATATTCCTAGTTCATCATTGACCGAAAATATAGAACAAAAAGAATATGAACCTAGGAGGAGTAAGAGGAGTAGAGTAGAAAAAGACTTTGGTTCAGATTACATTGTTTATAATGTTGAAGGGGATCCAACCAATTTACAAGAAGTCTTAACATCTCCCGATTCAGACTTATGGAGAGAAGCTGTAAATGATGAATATGATTCACTCATAACAAACAAAACATGGAAATTGGTAGATTTACCTCCTGGTTGTAAAACTATAGGTTGCAAATGGGTGTTAAAGAGAAAGCTCAAATCTGATGGAACGATAGATAAGTATAAAGCGAGGTTAGTAGCTAAATGTTTTAAACAAAAGGAAGATTTAGATTTCTTTGATACGTTTTCTCCTGTCTCTAGAATTACATCCATAAGATTGCTAATATCTATAGCTGCTATACATAATTTAGAAATACATCAAAAGGATGTAAAAACAGCTTTTTTGAATGGTGATCTAGAGGAAGAAATTTATATGGATCAACCAGAAGGGTTTATGCATCAAGGTCATGAAAATAAAGTTTGTAAATTAACTAAATATTTATATGGCCTTAAACAAGCACCCAAGCAATGGCACGAAAAATTTGATCAATGTGTTTTAGCTAATGGGTTTAAGGCTAATGAGAGTGACAAATGTATTTATTCAAAGTCTGAAAATGGTGAACATATTATTATTTATTTATATGTTGATGATCTTTTGATATTTGGCACTAGCTTATATGTGATTGAAACTACCAAGGTTTTACTAAACAAAAATTTTGACATGAAAGACTTGGGTCAAGCAAATGTGATTCTTGGCATGAAAATCACAAAGAGCGTTGATGGAATTATGCTTGATCAATCTCATTACATAGAAAAAATTTTGAAAAAATATAACTTTTTTGATTGTAAACCTGCTTGCACACCTTTTGATTTAAACATTCATTTATTTTCAACAGAAAAAAAAAGTGATGTAATTACTCAAATAGAATATGCAAGCATAATTGGTAGTCTTAGATATGCCACTGATTGTACTAGACCTGATATTGCCTATGCGGTGGGTGTACTTGGTAGATTTACTAGTAGACCTAGTATGGATCATTGGAATGCAATATATCGTCTTATGAGATATCTAAAAAGAACTATACATGTTGGTTTATTTTATAAGAATTATCCTGCTGTACTTGAAGGTTACTGTGATGCAGATTGGAACACCCTATCGGGTGATTCTATGTCCACTACAGGTTATGTTTTTACTTTAGGTGGTAGAGCCATAAGTTGGAAATCAAAGAAGCAGCAGATTATTGCAAAGTCAACAATGGAAGCTGAATTGATTGCGCTAGCTTCAGCTAGTGAGGAAGCTGGATGGCTTCGTGATTTATTGTATGATATACCTTTGTGGGCAAAACCAATGCCACCTGTGTTAATTCATTGTGACAGCAATGCCGCAATAGGTAGAGTACGTAATAAGTACTATAATGGAAAATCCAGATCTGTGAGAAGAAAGCACAGTACTGTGAGATCATACCTGAATAATGGTGCGATCAATGTTGATTATGTGAGATCGACTGACAATCTTGCCGATCCGTTAACAAAAGCTCTAGCTAGAGAAAAGATCTGGAGTATATCGAGGGGGATTGGACTCAAGCCCATATCTGATTAAGTCACATATGAGGATACCTAACCTAGGGACTGGAGATCCCAAGAACTAGGTTAATGGGACAAACGAATCATAGAGTGACTTGGTTTGTGAAACATGTACTAATGAAATTTATATCATTGAAATTTTATATTCATTGTTCATCCCTATGGTGTAAAGTACATGTGATCTCGTAACGAAAATTTGGAGGATGAGATCAATATCTCTTAATGAGTTCTATAGCCCTTTTTGGGTGGGATGTCTTAGTTACGAGAACATCCTTGATAGACTCACCTATATGAGTGTGGAAGATGGGCCGCTTCCTATGAGAATTTGGGCTAATTCTCTAGAACACTCAAGAAACTGGGATAAAGCACAAGGCCGAGAATGTGCTGGTTTTTTAAGCTTGATTTTGGACACCTTGAATATCATGTGTGTGATATGGTTCTACGTATCCTCAAGTAGTCATCGTTTAAAGGCTAAGTCCACTTTGACTCTAGTACGGGAACATTGAAGCACTAAGTAAAGGTTTAAAAGCATTGCCACTTTTGCAATGCATGATATTCTATTTATTGCCCGGTTACTTATATAGTGTATCTTTTATTTAAAATAAGTGGGGGATTGTTCGAATATTTTAACTAAAATAGTGTTTTTTATGTGTGGGAACTCAATCCCACATCGACTACATAACCAAAAATATTTGAGTATATATATAGACTAGTGTTATCTAGCCTTTGAATCAAAGAGAGGTCTTGGGACTCTCACGTGCGCAGGGGTGGGACTAGCGGAGGAGATACAGATTTCTAAAATCTACGAATCACATAGATGTGTGCAGATCTGAGTGAAGCAACAGTCACTAGGCTGGGTTGTTGTATCCTGTGGACGACGCGTTTCTACCTTTTGGATCCAATTTTCCAACACGGTCTAATATCTATTTTCCTTTCTTTTTTGGGTCATCTTTTTAAACCCTTGTTTGAGCTTTGAATCGAATCAAACTCGAACACTCTTCTCTTGTATTATTCCATGTCCCACCTGTTGAAAGTTTCAAACCCTAATCTATTCACCTCATAAACATGTACAGTCTCAAGAGTGACAAAAAACTGAAGAAACACAGGAAACACCAAGTGATTCATGGAAACAGGATCTGCTAAGAAGAAAAAGCTTCTGAACACTAACAAGGAATATGACAGATCAGGCGAAGACCAGATCAGTGATCTTCTATTCTAGACGCTGTTCTTCATCACATTTTCTTCTTTCTTCCCATCAGATTCATTGCACAAACTGGCATCTTATCAAAACGATGGAGAGATCTCTGGCAGTACTCCTTTCCTGATCTTGACTTCACAACAACCACCCCCACATTCCAATGCTTCCAAAACCATCAAGTACTTCCACCCACGTAGCTAAAGGTGATGATGCACAAATTGGGGTTGTACACTACTTGTCAATTGAACAATAAAAAATGCAGTAATTGATAAGTGAGAGATAGAGACAAAAGCAAGATAAGGTTTATAATGGTTCGGTCAATGTGACCTACGTCTACTTTGAATGGCTAGGGTCGTCGGGTATTTTATTAACTCAAGTGTGTATGGAGAGCAGAGAGTTACAAGCTATGAGAGGGAGATGAGAGATGTGCTCGATTGAGTGTGTTGCCCCAAGTGCTGGCGGGCATTACAATTTATAGTCGCCTCATAATGGATAGTAATTAAATAGCTAATCTGGCAGTCATAACCGATTGAGGCAATTTAATAGTCATAATGGATTGAGGCGACTTAATAATAATTAAATAGTTTGGCGACCTCTTCTCAACGGGCGAGGATGATGCTCCTGAATGCTCCCTTGGTGACGCAGCTCCCTGATGATCTTGACTGAGCTTGGACCACATTGTGCCTGCTAGGTCTTTATAAGCTTGGGCGACTACCTTCTCCTTATCCCCAAAGGTAACATAACCAGAATAAAGAAATATTTCAACACACACATTTGTCAAATTTGATATTTTAAGGCAATTATTCAACAGATGGGTTTGCCCAGCCTAGATAATGGGCTTTCATTTATGAGTCTGCTTTTGATTTTTTTTTTACTTCCTTGAAATTAACCTAGGTTTGCGATTATTTGATATTATTGAAAACAACTATTGGAATTGTTACATGCTGACAATTGCAAAAATCAGTTTGTCAAGTTCGTCTTAACTTGGAGCACGACGAAAAATTTGGAAAAATTAGAAGGAAGGTAATTTTATGTTGAAATGTTCTATTGTGCATCAGTGGATTATTTCAACAATTTGTGAATTTGATTTTTGATTGCTATAATATGAAACTGCCCATATTACTTTAAATGTTACTCTAAAGTAACTTAGGTGTATGACTTGAGCTTTCGTGCAACGACCATCCGTTATAGTTGCTAATTTGAGAATATATCAGGAGCACCTCTGAAATTGGTTCTACAAATTTGATACTTGGATTGATGTTCCAAGTCATCAAATCAATTTTTTGAATTCGTTGTATGTGAGTTGATATGCCTCAAATATATTATGTGAATTTTAATCCATCGTAACTGTTCAAATTCAAGAGTGACAAGAACAGATGTTAGGTAAAACTCAAAGCACATCCTTGGCTACTTTTAAAACACACATAATACTGTGTTAGGTTCTTTATGAGATTAGAAGCTAGAAATTTTGTTGGGTTCTTTTCTTTTGAACAGATAATTAGATTGGCAGAGAAATTGATGGAGTACTATAGTGTGGATTTGTTGTAATCAATGTGATTTGAAGAAATTTCAATTTTTTGCCATTCTAATATTAGTGTTCATAATGTGTTTTTCTTTTACCATTGATATATTTGCCTCTATGTAAATGAGTTACAGTTGCTTTTATATATTTGTTTAATTTCTCAATATTGGTGTGCATAGTTATTGTTCCATGTATCTGTACAAATAATGCCAATGAATTATTTCTTCTTCTATTTTTGATTGACAATTTTTTTCATTACATAGTGCTTTTAAGCACGGGTTATTGCTTATTTTTTCATGTCCACGATCAATGGTCGAATTTTTTGAATTACACAGTGCCTT
The DNA here is from genome assembly GCA_951799425.1 of Ilex aquifolium. Taxonomy (NCBI): domain Eukaryota; kingdom Viridiplantae; phylum Streptophyta; class Magnoliopsida; order Aquifoliales; family Aquifoliaceae; genus Ilex; species Ilex aquifolium. The sequence goes on along the minus strand of OX637397.1, from coordinate 13,951,542 downwards.
CAGGCACGGGTTATCGCTAGTAATAATATAATATTTGAAGTCTACATGATACAAATGGCTGTTTTTGTATTATAAAGTTATAGTGTGGAGAGAAGTAATGCCTGAGTTAGGTCATTTAGACGGCGAAGTACATACGAAGTTAACCATCTCTATTTTTTTTACGGGGTGTTTAGGCTTGTGTCGATTACTCTTTCAAGTTCAGCGACTGGTTACCATGACTTAAACTGGTTTAGAATATGTTCCCAAAAGGACAAGGGTGACTGAGAATAAACCTGAAATCTCTAAGTTACCAAATGACATACCCAACCAGTAAACTACCCCTAAAGGTTAAGCATATCTCTTTAGAAGCTAAAGAAATGGACGTCTAACTAAGTTTTACTATTGCATTGAGGACATTTTGCATCCAAACACAAAATAAAGAATTTAATATGATGTAGATACATTGTAGACTTGTTTATGCAACAGATTTTAATCTGAAATCGATACAAATCATTTGTGATTAGGTGAATTTAAATTAATATTTTAAATTAATTACACTAGACAATATCACGTACCAATAATAATGTAATACTATTATTGCATTGAATATTTACTTGATCAGTTGACCTCCAGCTCTGCAATGTGTCCTAGTTTTGTGGAGTAGGAGATGTGTCACCCCTAGGTAGTGACAAAGATAAAGTGGCCCCCAAATTAAAGCCTCCACAGTCCATAAACGTTGGTATGTGGAGAATTGAATGGAGATTGTTGAATTACATGCAAGATGACTATCGATATATTGATAAAAATAAAAAAATTTAGTTTAATTTCATTATATAATCATTTGGTACAATTAAATTTTATTATATGTCGACAATGTGAAAATCTGAACAAAATGAGATAAAATTTATGCATATCTCTTAAATACATATTGTATATAACATTGGGTCCTATATATTAGGTTTGGAGAAATAGCATTTTGTCCTCTTAAATTACTACCTTGATTGAATCTTATCACTTTGATTATTAAATTGAAGTCTCTGCACTATTTAGGAGTGTGCAAGAATCCAAAAATTCGAAATAAATTTCGACTCCGACTCTGACTTTTATTAATTATTGATTTTATATAAATTATAAATTATTTATTAATATATTATATATCTATATAATAAAAGTTTGAAAGTTTATCCCTTATACATTTTTCTCCTTAAAAACATTACATCATCTAATTTTGTCACATGTTCAATTATTTAATATTTAATTAATTTATAATTTAACAAAATTTTTATTTTATATATTGTCCATACACAATAGTGTACACATGTTGAAAATATTTTGCCGAGTTATACATTTCCCTAAAAACATCATATCATCAAATTCTATCACATGTCCAATCATTTAACATTTAATTAATTTATAATTTAACACAATTTTTATTTTATACATTGTCTATACACGATAGTGTACATATATTAAAAATATTTTATCGAGTTATACATTTTGAGAAAATTTTGACGTTATTTTTAAAAAAATAATAGGTAAAAATTAATTTTAAATCATATAATGAAAGAAATGAAAAAATAAAAAATTATTATTTGGTATAGTAGAATCAATTTTTTGAACGTTCCAATTTTATGTTTGTGGTTATAACTAGTTATTATATATTAGGGTAAATTACATTTACACACCCTGACATTTGGTTTTATTACACGGACACCCCCTCACATTTCCAAAATTACACCGAACTCCCTTAACATTTAAAACTTGTAACAGTCATACCCCCTCCAAGTAACAGACGTTAAATCTGTTAACGGTCAAAGCTGAGGTCATCAATCATAATTCTCAAAATACCAAAAACACCCTCCAAATTTATCCAACCTCATTTATTTGTTTTAATCTATATATAAAATAGATTAAAATTTAACACTTATATGTTTAATTTCTAAATACATTACATTAATAAATAAAATATTAATTTTTTTTGTTTATTAAATAATATTTGATACTATTAGTACAATTTAAAAAATAATCAATTTTTACAACCTTAATAATTACCTAATCCAATTATTCCATATTAAATTTTTTTATTATTATTTATCTAATTACATAAATTTTTACTCTTTTATTATTTATCTAATTACATAAATTTTTAATCTTGCCACCGTCACCACCAGTTCTGCCACCATCACCCACCAGTTCCGCCACCATTACTACCACCACAATAGTGCATCTGCCACCCAACACATCCAAACATCACCAGCAAACACACAGAGAGAGAGAGAGAGAAAGAGAAACCACAACCCCATGGAAACCACCTCCGCCTCCACCACCTAGCCAAAACCCATCATCAACCATCTCTGTACATAACCCTTATCCTCCACAACATCGCCACTATTGCATCGCTGCCAAATCAGTAACACACACCAACAATCACAACCACCACCGCCACCAACAATCACAACCACATCGCCACTATTGGGTTGATTCTCGATGATTTTGGGCTAGCTGGTTCTCGATATTTTGGGTTGATTTCTTCTGCGATTCAGGCTACTTCTTCACCTTAAGAGAGAGAGCGAGATAGAGAAAGTCGCTACGGACTGTGATTCGTCGTGAGAGAGAGTGTGTTGGGGGTCAGATTTTGGGTTGATTTCTTCTGCGATTCAGACTAGTTCTTCGCCTTGAGAGAGAGAGAGTGTGTGTGTTTTGGGGGGGGGGGAGGGTTTCAGATTTTAGGGATGGGGAATAAGGGTATTGGGTTTTGGGTCTTGGGTCGTGAATCTTAGGTCTTGATCAGTAGTTAATGTGAGGGTAATATTGTTTTTTTGTTTGTGCCGTTAACGGCGTTCATTTTGTGGGGTCTTAGTGTAATTTTGGAAATGTGAGGGGGTGTCTGTGTAATAAAACCAAATGTCAGGGGGTGTTAATGTAATTTACCCTATATATTATACACTAGTAATTGCCCGTGCCTGAAGGCACGGCGTAACGAAAAATTAAATTAAAACTCGAAAAATCCTACATTACCTAAATACTCTTTACAACCTAAAACAATCTGTCAATTTGAAAACAATGTAGTCTATACTATTATCCAAAAATAGGAACTCATAAAAATCTAAACCTGTCGACAAAACTTACAATCATACATAACAATCATCATAATTCACTATACCACCACAATAATCAATACATACTCATTCATCAACACATATCCAACCACCAAAACATAAAGCTAGTCTCTATTAATTTCAAGAAATTTGGACAGAGTTTCCTCAAAAAATGGAGGTCCAAAAAAATCTAAATCTGTCCATAAAACTTACAATTATACATATCAACCAGTTTTACGGTACAACGTAAACGAACCAGTTAATTCCCCAAACTATTTAATTTAATCTGCTTTAATTTAAACAATTGAAATTAATATAGTCCCCAAATATTATTTGGAAACAATTTCGGCAAAATTTACTCTAAAAATAAGAACCCAGAAAAATCTCAACCTATCTACAAAAATCAAAGCCTCCTGAATGCACAATACAATCAAATCAAAGCTAAAAATTCAACTTAGTTTCCTTTGAAAATAGAAGACCATGAAATACTAACCTATATACAAAACTGAAAAACAAATGTAACAATCCTCTAACATCAATGATTCATACCCAACCACCAAAACAATCAGCAATTTCAAATCAAGCTAAACATATCCTCATAATCGTGAAATTAGTTCATCATACTAAACTCAATAGTAAACAAAAAATCACGCAAATTCGATTAAGTTGATATAATAATTGTCATTGCATAAAGATACGAAGTAACGAAAACTTGAATTAGAACTTGAAGAATATTTTTGTGTCTAATGGCACTTTGCAAACTAAAATAAATGGTTAATTTGAAATAATTTTGTTAACATTTACTTTAATTAAATAGATTGAAATAAATCAAGCCCCCACTAATTTTTCAAAAAATTTGGCAAAACTTCCTATAAAAATAGGAGCTCAAGAAAATTTCAACCTGTCTAAAAAACTCACAATCATACAGAACAATCATAATAATGCCCCGTACGCCACTACAATTCAATTCTATTTCCACCACATTCAATTCTATTTCCACCACAATCATCATACATCACAACTTAATTCCATACTCAACCATCAATTCACATCAAAACCAAACATATCCTCATAACAATGTTTAATTAGTTCATTCCTTAATCCACATAGTTGTGCCTAAACATCTATAATAAGATTAAAGAATGACCAAAAAAACGTAATTATATATAGGCATTTGCAAAATGAGTCATTCTTTAATCTAGTTTATCAAAATGACAAAATGAGTCATTTATCTACACGTTATTGTAAAAACAGTTTCTCCATCACAGTCTTGAATGTAATTGTATCAATCCAAATCCGCAGCTTCCAACTGGGAGAATGTACAACAATCTAGCATTTACAAAAACAGTTAAATTTAGTACACGATAGAAATTTTAAAATTATAAACTTGAAAATAAAAAATAAACTATAAAAAATAAATTTAGTTACCTTATTCAAACAACCCCATCGAAAAAGATGGGTTGCATTTAGTCTTTTTAACTCCTGCACTGCTTCATCCCAATTCTATAGATGAAATAACATAAATAAAATGTTTGATCAATAAAATAGCATTGTTAAAATGTTAGCAATTTAATACCACTTGGCACGAAGTACTTACCTTTTCCTTGTCAGATGAGGTTGATATTCTTTTTCCTTTACACTTTGTATTTGCAGTTACGACTGCTCTTTCATTTGCCTTTCAGATTGTAAGCATAGATAAGTGAAGTCATTATATAGAAAAAAAGTTTTAATCTATAAACAAACTGATGTGTCATGACACTACCTCAGAAATGAGGATGCAATTGAGTTTGCGTTCGTCGCGGATCACAACACTAACATTATTTTTCTTGAGCAATTGAACCTATACATGAATATGCATTTAACAGGTAAATGAACACAAACTATATGAGAAAAAACTATTAAGAATATGAGTGATATGAAACTCATCTTACGGTTTCCTCTAAGTCTTCATCAATCTGTAAAAAGATGCGTGAAAATAAAGTGAAATAAATATGTGAATATTTTGTGGTGGCGAAAAAAAAAAATAGAAGATGTTTAAACTCACACGACCAAAAATGGTGAGATCTTTCATTTTTCAATGTTGAGAGTTTGCAGTGGTACACTATGATGGCTACAAATTAGAAATATTCGTTAAATACACATATTCAAAAGGAACTCATAAAAGGAACTTTGTAATCCCACTTTAAAATGAGCTTAGCCAGATTATAAATTTCCTTTGGTGCATTTCCAAGAAAAAGAGATTAAGGATCATCACTGCATCAAAAATAATTGATTTGGCACATTTTAAGTTCAATATCACAGAATCTCAGCCCATCACCAGAAAACAAAATTAAAGGCAACAAAAATAATAAATTCCACATCCACCCACATATACACACGCAGATAGAGAACCTCGTTATGGGTCGAGAACACGTTGATTTCTTTCCCCTGCTTTCCAATTCTTATCTTTTCATCCTCTCCCTGATACAACTCGAAACCAAGTAATGGATCCCAGTGTTAATCACATTGTTTTGAGTAATGGGGAAAGCTCACTAAATTAAAGCTTGACCAATTTATGAGTTGAATGAAGAAGAACCATAGTCATTAAACCCCAGTCGACCTTCGACTATCAGAAAATAATCCAATTCAAATCATTGAACCCAAACTCGAAAAATAACCTGTCTATAGAACTTACAATAAAGTTACCAGTTTTTCAATTTTTGGTTGATCTAGTTAATTCTGTAATACCAACCACTAAATCAAAAATAAAAAAATCAAAAGACTATAATTCAACAAAATCAAAGCAACTAAAAAAAATTCACAGTAGACTTAAAAAGGGATAGGTGAAAACAAAAGTACTGTTCATATGATTGTAGAACAACAAAAGTAATTATATTACGACTTTATTATTTTAGGAAATTATTCTTAAACTAAAGAATTAAGTCCAAAGCACTAAAGTACTAATTGACTTGGATTACCAATCTGAACTCAAGAACAAACCGATATGTGGTTAAACGCCATATTAAGTTGAGTTTAAAGAGAATAACATATATAAAAGCCATTAAAAAAATCCCCAGAACATAGTGAGCTGGGAATTCAGGAGGGTCGAATTTACTATGTTTTATAAAATAATGGAATAAGGAATCCCACTTAACAGCTAAAGCCACCCAAACACTTCTTTTTTCACCAATATGCTCCACTTACATATACCTACCTGCCACCCACACCCACACATGAGCCATAGAGAAAAAAATGGGTTCAAACCTCTATACACATGTAATATAAAAATGCACCAAACTCATATCTTTATATGTAATTGGGCAGCACTTATTATCATCAAAGACAGATTGTTTCAAGTATCAAACACAACACAGAAGAAACCTTTGAAAATCATTACCAAAGCTACCTTTTAGTTTGGTCAAAACATTAATTGAACCTAGAAGACATTAACACCACCACCAGTTGAGCCACCAAAGTATGGCTTTATTGGAAATGAAAATTTAAATCTAAGCCTAACAAAATTTTCCCTGGGCAGCAAATTTTCCCTTCCTTTAAAACATAAATTATAGCAATACCACAAACACTTTGTAATCCACAAACACTTTCTCAGTTTCTTTCCAACCTATTAGCCCCTCAAAATCAATCAGCCCTCTCTAAATAATAATCAAGTCTTCAATCCCGGATTTTTATCTTCATTTTGGAGTTGAAAACCACAAAAACAACAAACGTTGGGTGGATTTATTTAGGCAATTCTTTTTCTTTTTATGTCTCTGCCAGAATAGCTTTATTTTTCTTTTGTATTGAAGCCATGGAAATCCTATAGTGGTAACAACAACAGCCTGCAAATTAGCACAACAGGCTTGGTGATGGCTAGCGGACTAACATAAGTTTCACCCAAGTTCTCCGATTGGGTATCTCCCAAACATGAAGAATTTTCCTTTTCCAGCTCTATAGCATCCATAGGCTGAGCATTTTCACAAACACTTTGCACGCAATATGAAGATTCTCTACTCTTCTCACAACTTATCAAATGGGTTTTCTCGGAATCTTTATCCACAATAACTACAACCCAACTCAACAAATGAAATGCTATGGCAGAAATTGAGCAAAAACTCTCTCAGAAATTTTGTCAAACATGTGGTGTCTATGGTTGGTGGTGGAGGTGCTTAATTGCTTTCTCCAAAGCTTCCAACTGATAGCTATTAAAGCATGGGCCACCCGAAATAGCAAAAGCAGTTTCAAAAACAAACAGATAACAGTCATGACAACAGCACAGTCACACACCCACAAACAGAGAATATAGAAGAAAGAGAGTACCTTTTTGCAAAAGGGAGAGGATCTCCAGTCACCTTTTGGATTCCATTGACGATGATCCACTAAACATTTCCATTGATTCTTTTCTCTCTTTCATCCCCCCCCAAAAAAAAAACATGAACTGGGTTTCAATTGATATTCAAAAAAGAAAAATGTATAAATGTTCGAGGGAGAAAGATAGAGACCTTCAATGTCAAAGCCAAAAATGCACAGAATCTCCTCTCCGCATATAGCGATAGCAAACAAAAAACTTCAAATGAAACAATTTAGAGCAAAAAACTCCGATGATGTACTCTAATTTCAATTCTATAATAACATATTCCCAATCCAATGTATGTGCATTTAAATATAACTTTCGAGCAAAAGAATAATAGCAATCAATAAAATTAGGAGCAATCAAAGGAGTCTCCCTGCCTTGAAAGCTAGAAGTCTGTTGATTGGCAATTATGAGGAAGATGCAGGCTGCTCAGTTGCTTGGTGAACTGCCTGCGCCGAAAAACCATTCGTTCATTCTTTTTATATTGGATATTTGCATGTAAGCTGTAAGCAGGGTTGTAAGCTTTTGTTTTCATTGTAACACTTTTTGAACTATGAAATAAAGTGTTGATTTGTTTGAAAAAAAAAAATCAATACAAATCCAATTGCTTGTTGTGATATTAGCTCTAGTTAAAGCAAAAGAAATGCAACTCCAAATCCACACAATACCTCAATTTCAATAAAACTCAACAAAATTTAATTGAAACATAATCTCAGCACATCACTGACAATGGCCATCCGTCTATCATTAGACAACTGGTGATAGAAACATTTAACCAAAAAACATACAGAAAAGAAAAAAGAAAGTGAGAAAATAACTAAGTAACAAAAGATACTTAGTTATATGATAAAAGAAACCAATTAATGAACAACTGGGTATATGATTATTGAATGAAAATAATGAATTTCACCCAGGAAATTAACCTGCTAGACAATAGCATATAATAAAAGAAACCAATTAATGATGCAACTACTGGTGTGTGCATCGCTTTTTGTGCACATTACTATACCATTTCAATCGATCTCAGGGTCCTATTTTTTGCTCAAGTAAATAACAGATTAGGCCTTAAATAATTTGAAAAACACAAGAATTTCATAGGAAAACACCTAATCACAATAAACCTTTCCTAGAAAACTATGGGCAACATAACATCTTCCACTTAAAAATTCGAAAACCCAAAAACCATGAAACACTTCTTAATAGCTGCAAGCTGGATGATCATCTATCACCAAATATAACCTAAAGGCATCGTGACTATTCAATTCTACAGAGCTTCTTTTCACTGCAATAATTATAACCTAAAGGCATAAGAAATTCAGGATGGAGAGTGAGTGAAATAACAGAACCCAATTATGAACAATTAATTTACCAAAAGTTCACCAAGTTCGTTAAGAAAAACAAAAAAGGGACAAGCAAGCAAGAACTAAGAAAAAATTTGTATCAAAGTTGTCTCAATCAAATTTACGATAGTGAACCTAATTAATCACCCATTATAAGTAGTTCCAATTATAAGTGATAATCAATGACCCAAGAACAACTTCCATTCCAAATAACACTAACAAATTATGCATTACAAAAGCAAACACTAATTCAACCAACCTTGCTCACAGTACATCAATTTCTCTGTGTAAATGCTATCCCCATTGCTCACCTTAAACTGGTGTGATCCAATCTGCAGAAACCATAAAAAGCATATTGCGCACACACAAACTTCATTTCAGTGAATTCACAAACAATGCATGTATCCCATTACTCAAATTTAATAGAATCACATTCATGAAATCAGTTTGTTTTTTTTTTTCTCCATCAGAATCTCTTCTCAAAAGCCTTAATCATGATAAATGTGCACACCGAGGAAAATCGTGCAAACATAGAACAAAGTGAAAGAATTAGTGAAAGAATTAGGTACACAGGAAATTCGTGAGTCCAACAAAAAATTTCTCTTGGATTTCTCTCGGTAAATCCAAAAAATAGGTACGCAAAAAATAGGTACCCAAAAAACAATGGTATAGTACACAAAATTTCTCTCGGTAATTCCAACAAACACTTGATGTGTGTGATGTGGGTGCGTGTGTGCTGGGTCTGTGTTGGGTGCGTGTGTGCTGGGTCTGTGTTGGGTGTGTGTGTGCTGGGTCTATGTTGGGTGTGTGTGTGCTGGGTTTGTTTTTGTGTGTGTGTGATTTGTGTGTGTGTGAGTGTGGGTGATGAGTGTGAATTTGTGTGTTGTGCGCTGTGGGTGTGTGTATAAAGTGTCTGTGATTGTGAAGTGAGAGAGAGAAGTGAGCGAGCAGAGAAGAGGTGGGGGTGATGGGGGGTTAACAGCGGCATACCTGGGAGGGGTTAACAGCGGCATACCTGGGAGGGGTTAGCAGCGGCGGTGGTGTTGCTGGTGGTGGTGTTGCTGGTGCTGAGAGAGAGAGCGATAAAGAGAGAGAGAGAGAGAGAGGCTAAGTGTTGACAGTAGCAGTGGCAGTTGTGTTGCTGACGAAGTGGCGGTGGTGGTGGTGTTGCTGGGTCGCTGGAGCGTAACAGTGAGAGAGAGATAAAGAGAGTGGGTAGGTATTGCTAGAGAAGAAGGAGGAAAAAAAAAAGATGTCCAAGCGGCAGAAGGATGGCAGTGTCTGACGGATGAAGTGACTGTGGGTCGCCTGATTTTGAAAAATATTGAGTAAAAAAAGATGAATTTGGGGGGAAAAAATGAAAGAGGATTAATGGCCGTCGGATGTTGAAGCCCCAAATGATTTTAGACCGTTGGATGTTGAAGCCTAAATTGATTTGAGGCCGTTGGATGTTGAAGCCTCGAGATTTGAGCCATCCTGTTTTATATTATACATTGGATTTAGGTAACCCCCGGCCCACCCCAGCATATTCAACTTACGTATTTCGTCTCTCTCTCGGCGACATCAGTGGCTGAGCTCTCCATCGGCGACAGCTCTCTCTCTCAAGGCGACAGGAATCCTCTCTCTCCGTCACAGTAGCACCTCCGATTGAAGAACCCACCCTCCAATTGAAGCTTAGATCTGAGAGGTGAGATCTAAGATAGTCGAAGGTATGTAACAGATCTCACCTGCCTGAGTTGAAGATGTCCTTCTGCATCAGACCCTTCAGCTTCTGCCTCCAATCTGCTTTAGTCGAAGGTATGTAACATTTTCATAGTTTTTTTTTTGGGGGAAATTTTTTGTCAATTTCTTAATCTGATCTGCTTTGTTGATTATGCATATTTTTCCGTTTGTTTCTCGGTGATCTGAAAAATAAGAACATATTTACTTCATTTTTCTTTTGAAGTTTTTGGGTCATAGAACTCCGAAATTCCAGTCCGACTCCGGTCCGATTCCGATTGGTGGAGGCAATGTAGTTCGGAGTCGGAGAGCAAAACTCATTCCGATTGAAGTCATAGTCGGAGGCCGGAATCATGCAGTCCGACACCGTCGGAGTCGGTGCCCACCCACCATTAGCTATTCAAATTGCTAACTTTTTGCACCAATTGTTAAATGTTAATTTTGCTCAAATTATATAGTTTGCGAGACTATTTGAAATACTCAATGGTGCAATATGTTTAAATGAATAGTTGATGGTTAAAACAAAATCAAGATCAACATTTAAAGATAACTTGAGGGGCCATGTAAAGTGAAAAAGAATATAATGTTTGGGTTAAAATATAATTTTCAAATTGAGAGGGTTAATTTTAGAGGTATAAAGTGTAATTCTAGAAAGTTGATGACCCCCTAGGCCAAAGCTTGGCTCTGCATGCAAATATGAATTTTTTTTTTTTTGGGGGGGGTAGGTTTACTAGGAATAGGGAGAAAATATTCATTACAATGATGATACCGCATGGTAAGGTAACGTGGTATCACCAATCAATAATACTAAAACAAATAAATAAATAGACACCACAAAAATTAATAACTAACCTACCATGTAAGTAAATAATTCTACTCTTCTGCCATGTAAGTTTAAGTGGGGTTCACCTTGCCCCATTTGGGGTTTTATTATTGGTTGGTGATATCATGTCATCAATGGTGGCATGGTATCACCGTTGCATTCAATATTTACTCAGGAATAGGGGTGTAACTTGAGAGGATGGGTAGGATTGAGAGATTAATTCAAGCTTAACTCAATTTATAGTATTTTCAATCCAAGTTCAACCCGAATTTAAAATTCAACTAGAACTCTCCAACTAGATTATAATATATCTGTAAATTTTTGAACTCGGGATGAAATTTTGCTTGAAATGAAATTTAATTCGAAATTGATTATCGAGTTACATTTTGGTATAAAATTCGGATTGAATTTCGGTGAAGTCTCAAATTTGATTTCCGACATAAACAACATAGACTAGAATTCGGGTGTAGCTTAGGATGAACCTGATTCACTCCTTCAGGTTTTATTATACTTTTCGAACACCCATTATTTGTATGTGGCCCCTTATCCATTCACGTTGATGATCTACTATTAAGTGAAATTAAGTAAAAGTATAATGGAGATGATCTAGATCCGACACCTATCTAGGAATAAGTCCCCTATCTATGATGGTGAACTGCAATGTTACAAAACAAGATCATTAATCCCAAATCAATAATTATATATGTTGTGTTGTGTGACACTAAAGTTTAGATGAAGGACATGTGAATAAAGAAGTTCCTGCGTGTTCACACACGTGAATGCACAAGCTTATGCATGGAGACATGGACATATTTCTATGGTGTATCGTTGCGTTATACCACTTGCTCCATATGCCAAACATGACAATCCCATTCAACTAAGGAATGGATAGTGAAAGCCACAGAATACGATAGCTTTATGTATTGTGTATATAGACCTATTAAAGCACTTGCAGGTAATAGAAAATTTTAAGTTGTTAGACAAAGTGCAACATTAATATTTTATGCTTTAACACATAATCTCCCCAGGCTGGCCAAAAATACTTGAGGCTTAGACAAAAATTTAAGACGGAACCCTAAATTATTTTTAAATGAATAATTCAATTATTTTTATTTTTAATATCTAATATTTAAATTCATATCTTTTAGTAGGTTGTAAAACAAACACACTATGTGAATTAATGATTATATTAAGATCAAAATTATCTCCAAAATTATAATTCAAAAAAAAAAAAAACTAAATACATAGGCTAGTGTAATTGAGATTTTAAATAAAATGACAGTAAAATCTTGTTGCGAGACCTAGACATATTTTGCATTATGTTTAATTTTAAGTAATTGTGAAAGTAAATTATTTTAAAAGTTTTGATGTGGTAAGTGTGATTATCCCCAACTTTTGGCGAGTTAAGTTTGAGATATGTTAGAATTAAGACAATTTAATTGTTATACATGATGTTATATTTAAGCTATAAGAATGAAATTGAATTGAAGATAAGATGGTTGAGGTTAAATTACAAGTATTGAAATTATTGGAAAAAATGTTACATGAGTAAATTATGAAAGTGACATTTTTTAGAGGGTGAAAGTGTAATTAGTGTACAATGGTGTAATTATTGGAGGTGGAAGTCGGTTGTTGGATTTATAAGAAAGGAAAAAACAAACAAAAGAAGGAAAAAAAGAAACGAGAGGAAGATTAGAGAATGAAAAAGACGAAAAACAGAAAAGGAAGAGGTGAGCTTCAATTCGAATCTAACTTGTATTTCATATCTACTGGTTTAAATTCTTCCGAATGATGCTAGTTTGGAATTTTTTAGTTGATAGTTCTTTGGATAAATAAATTGTTATATGTCGTTACGAAAGGTAGAAATCAGTTGGGTATTTGATAGATTTTCTACTTAATGATATAGATTCGGATTTATGGAAGTTTATCGATTAGATTATGGTTTGGATGTGTTATAAATGGATTGGTTTTGTTTGGATTAATAAAAATTATATTGTAAAATTCGGATTTGGAGTTATAAGGGACAGCGTTGACACCCTGGGACATAGCTTTTTATAGAAAACTCGGATTGACGCACCGTCAATTTTGTTGGAAACTAGACTCAAAGAGCTTTGCAACGGTATATGGTAAGACATCCGTAGAAATACAATTTTTTGTTCAAAAGTGAGTAAAAATTGAGGATTTATTATAAATGGCAGATTTGATTTCCGATAGAAAAATAATGTAAAAGCTTTGCTCGGGATGTCATTTAGAGCTCATAATTTATGATTAGAAAGTTAGGAAGTTCACTTTATAATCAAGTTGGTTTTGTACCAATTTAGTAAGGTTAAAAGTTTATTTTTGAAAAAAACGCTCGATAGGTTCGCATGTTACCTAAATGCATCCTAAGTGTTTGAGAAATAAAAATATATGACTAATATGAGTTATTTTTACTGTGTGAAAAGAAGTTTTGATGATTTGATTTGTGTTGAGTTGAGCTAATAATGGATCAAATATGTTTTGTGGAAAAGCTCATGGTTTGTTGAAAAACTTGTGATTTGAGTAGTATCCACTGTGTCAGAGTTGTTAGATAGCTTGAAATGACTTACATGTTGTTGATTTGGGCACTGCTCAGTTGTCGTGAGACAGTTTGACATTGTTTAAATGTTTTAGATAGCTTGACATTGCTTAAATGTTGTTGACTCATAGCACATGTGGATTATTTATTATCTAGATATTTTGACTGTGATTTGAGATTACAAAATGGGTTGAAACACTTTGAATTTGTCGTTCTTCTCAGATTGTGAACATATTTTGGTGAAATGATATTTAATCCATATTTTTGATATTTTCATTTATTATGATGCACAATATACTGATGAAATATTTGTTTTCAGGAAGCTGAAGTTCAGGAAGTTCAGACATACAAATCCAATACCCCTCTAGCAAAATAAAATCAATCCCATTTCAATAAATGGAAAGGCACATACAAATCTTCCTCAACAAACTTTCATTCGTTTCCATTGCCATAGCCACAGCCACCCTCCTCTTTCTCTTCCTCCAAACCCCAGAGACTTGTGTGGACCCCACATCTTCCTCTACCCACCCCAAACCCCATCACAAATTCCCCAAATCCACATGTGAAATCTCACACCGATCATTCACCTCCCTAGCAAAGCGCAACCACCGGTTATGGTCCACGAAAACTTGGTCCAACACCGTCTCTTCATACTCTTCCATCTTCCTCAGTCTCCAAACCCTCAATTTTCTCTCCAATCATTCCAAAACTCTAGTCCTCTCCGCTGGACCTGGCCATGCCGTCATGTCTTTGAACCAGCTCGGTGTTGCTGATGTCACCGGCGTAGAATTGATTGATTCACCACCGCTGGTGAGTCGTGCTGACCCTCATAATTTACCGTTCTTCGATAATGTGTTTGATTTAGGGTTCAGTGCACACCTTGATCTGGCCTTGTTTCCGAATAGGTATGTGAGAGAGATGGAGAGGACCGTAAGGGTTGGAGGGGTCTGTGTTGTGGTTGTGCAGGAGTGTGGGGATGGGGAGGTGAAGGAAATTGTCAAGTTGTTTCAAAAATCTAAATTTGTTGGGGCAAAAAATGTGACGTTGATTGGAGCAAAAATGACTCGAATTATAATGAAAATTACCAGTCCTACTTAAATTTTGGGGTATAGATGTTTGGTTGTTGATAGTTTGGTTTGACATGTTTGTTTTGTTAGATTGATTCTGAACATTAAGTGCATCAAGTTTGCGTTGTTTACAATGGATTTGGAATATCTTATATTGGTTGTGTGGCTTCTTATGTGGATAACTTTTTGATATGTGATATAAAGTTTAAACACACTTCCATTTTTGCATTACATTTCTAAATTAGAAGCATTTGAAGGTTCTCATATGGTATTTTTTATACCACCAAATCACATGCATCTTATGAAGTTCTTATAAGTTCAATGTGATTGATGGTATAAAATCTGGTTTTCTTGAAACAAGCCTTTATTACACCAAAACATTTGTGTGACCATAGTGAGTGTTCTTCCATAATGAAATTAGGGATTTAGTTTAGGGTCTGAATGCTTGTGCTTATTTTTGTGTCCATGTAAGCTTTTCTCTTTAAAAATGAAATATTTTATACTGTATTGTGGTTTGAGGAGATTGTGTGATCTTCTAGCTGTAGTGAAATGGTGAGCAGTTAGCCCTCTCGTCGTTTGGTGGAACACAACCTATCTCACCTGCTTGATTAAGACCATGACTGAACTTTTGTCCAAGAAAAGCTGTGGCGACGCCACATGATCCGACCTCACCCTTAATCCTTCTTGTGTACTGATTTTTTGTTTCCCACCTTAATAACATTTTTCTTGTGCATTTTCCGAAAAAACATTGTTCTTGTGCATTTATATCTCTAGTTTCAGCATGCTAGGAGGCTCTTTCACAAATCATGCATTAAGTCAAACTTGCACTAATTTTTTTCTTCTATTTTTTGTGAGGCATAATCATTGATGAGTTTTTAACAGAAAGTATGACTCTTAGTAGAGTACAATCACGAAACATGATTGCTGTAGGCGACCCCAATATGTTTGGACAAAGTTTTGTCGAGTGAGTTGTATAATCACTAATGAGTATCTGGCCCCTCTCTGATAATGAGACAAACAAAAAATTTCGTGTGAATTAGCTATTGCATTAACTGACCATCTTCCTTTTTTCTACTGAAATTGTGACAATCTCTCCGGGTTCTAGGGCATAAAGATCTGTAAGGGACAATATATTGATAAATGACCAGATGGTATATAATGCAAATTAGATTCTATCTTCTATCTGGCCTTTGAATCAAAGTAGTGGAACTTCAAATAAAATAATCACATTCTGTAGTCAGAAATGTACAATGGTTTTCAAGTAGAGGGTCCTTTGCCCTTGTGAGATACATTCCTTGCTGGCCTCACAATTCTGTTGTGTTGCTCCAAAAATATGGAATTCTATGTCCATGTCTCATATTGAATGGATCAATGAAATCTCGACATTGCCAGGGTGCTCTTTGGAGGCTTGCATCTAAGTTGATCATTAGTGAATATTTGGTTGGAATTCAGAGGGTATATTCTCTAGCTTTCGTTGTTGGCAAGAAGCATCATGATCTATCCGTGTTGATTAAATGTAGCTGGCATTTTTACAGGACTTTTAACAATGCGCCATATTTGAAATACATAGGCCTGATTAGTTGGTTATCCGAAAGCATAAACTGAGCATTCCTGCAATTTGGTTTGTGTTGACATTTTGGAGCAACTTGTGAAGCTTATAGTTGACTTGTATTTCCAGTGTCGTTAATTTGTATATTTTGCAGAGCCAATAAAGACAAGTGCATAGTCAGTTTCTTTACATTGGTAGTAAGCCATAAGGGATTTTTCAACCTCCTTCCATATTGTATGAGTAATAGTGAGAAAACATTGTTATCTTGTTTTCAGTTCTTTGGTGATTTTACAATTGCCACAGAGATTAAAGATTATCAATGTCTGTACCGGTACCATTATTTCGTAGAAGTTTTGATTATATGGCAAATGTAATATCCAAGAAGTAGAATATTGGGAACTATGAAAATTCTTCTTCTTGTCTTCATTTGCTATTATTTCACTATGCACTCTGATTGATGATGTAGCTGTGGAAGATAAATTGGGTTCTTGTTAACCCTTCATAGATTGAAAGCAGGAACCAAATATTTCTTTATTTAGTGGATGTCAAAACTGAACTGCTTCGTTGGATCATCTTGTAATTTTCTGCAACTGGCAAGTAGGAATGGCTTCGAGTGGCTGGGTAGAGTGAAACGGGAGTTAGAAGAGCATCCAGTGTTAGTCGAGGGTATGACAACCTCAGAATGTATTCGAACAAGTGGGTTTCCCACCATTACGTTGGATGATCTGGTAGTGAGATATATTGAGCGGATGTGTACCGAAAGAGATCAAAATTCAAGGGAGAATTGCACTCAGATATTTGAGATTTGTCATTTAATCATTCAAATCTCTTGACATTTAAAATATTACACAGAGATCCCCTGAAGTTTGTACGCGCATAAAACTTAGACTCCTACCGTCAATGTTCGTTAGTATATCTGTTAATAAATTATATCTACACCCCCCGAAACTTGTAAGCGTGTAATACTTAAATTCTTCAAGTTTAAAATGTTATATTTAAATTAAATATATTCTAATCAAAGATAGAATATTAAATATTTTAAATTTTATAATGAAAATTCATATTCTATTATGAAATTTATTGAAATAAATTTAAAAATAAAAATTTATTTTTTTCTTAAAAATTATAATTAGTATACAAATATACTAGCTATTGAAATTTAATTTGACCGTTTAGACAATCAAATAAAACTACCACATTATTCCAATTAAAGTTAGAAGATCTTATGTTCATTACAGTTTGACCCATTGTTTGATTTTTTAGTCTTATTCAAATAGATAATATAATTATATATTAATTATAGTTTTTTTTTAAAAAATAGATTTTATTTTAGATTTTATTTCAATAAATGACATAATAAAACATGAATTTTAATTGTAAAATTCATGTTCTATTATGAATGACTTAGATTCCTTGTTTGATTTTTTAGTTTTATTCCAATAGATAGTATAATTGTATAATAATTACGATTTTTTTTTAAAACAATTAGATTTTTATTTTTGATTTTATTTCTATAAATGATACAATAGAACATGAATTTTGGTTATAAAATTTAAAATATTTGATATTCTATCTTTGATTGAAGTATTGTTAGTTTAAGTATAACGTTTTAAATTTAAAGAGTCTAAATATTATATGCCTATAAACTTTAGAGGGTCTAAGTGTAATTGATTAACATATATACTAACAGACATTGACGACAGGAGTTTAAGTGTTATATACGTATAAACTTCAAGGGATCTGTGTGTAATATTTCGAATGTCAAAAAATTTGAGTAATTAAGTGACAAACTTCAAGCTGTAATTCTCCCTAAAAATTAAGAGTGGTGTTTGTCAGTAGTGACATCTTGAAGTGCTGAAATTGTGGCCAAGATATCTTTTCCTAAGTGAGGTAAACAACATATCTTCGACGCTGAACTTTGTCGAAGCTGAGGCATACAACGTACGAATTTTTGTCCTGGACATGCTTGTCTCTTAAAGGATCCTGAACTCTAGTGCTCTACTCTTTTTTTTTTAGTTCAACCGTCAAGGATATTCAAATCATTTTATTCGTACTTCAATTAATTCTCTCTCCAATTTGATTAAATGTAGGTCACCCACATCGGGAACAAAGTATTTATGAATGATAAATATTCAAAATCCGACTCCAATAAATTGTCAAGATCCGAACTCAAGACATTTAAAATTACAGTTCATATCGATTACTATTTAAATTATCCATTGATGTTAAATCTAATGGTCTGACCATGATAGTAGGAGTTACATGCATGAGTATGATTGAATGTTACGGCCGAAGTTGCATGAATGTTGTTTAGCCCCCTGTCGAGTCAGGCTATCCTACAGTACCTCACTCGTCATTCTCCTCTCAAACATGACATACGATAAAATATTTAATGTAAGGTTGACACTGTATTCATCATTCAATAATTAGTCAATACATGGGCAATCGAAACTCTACATAATTCGATAATCATTCTTGCACTATAATAATTACATATGTTAGGAAACAGTGTTCACGTTACTTATTTGTTATTTTTTTATTAAATAGTTGTATTACGCGACAATACAGACATAGTGCTACAGTAATATTGAATATTTAGCAAATAAACACCTTATACTCCCTCCCTCAACCCCCCAAAAAAAAAAAAGTATATACATAAATAGCAGTAAAACATGAAAATGTGGCAAGGGTTTACAAAAAAAATTATTTTCATAATACGAATCAATAACATCCTAATCACTATTAGGTAATTATACCAACCGTGCTCTAAGCCCGATTGATAATTGAGAAAACAAAACCTAAGAGTATTTAATTGCATCAATTAAATTCTAACAAAGTGAATTTTTTTAGATCTTAATAATATTACTCGTCCCGAAACATATCTAATATCTTCGCGAGACACCACTTGCTGCCTTGCAGTAATGGGATGACTATGTTACAGGCAATATCAATATCATCAAGCTTTATTTTCAATTAAACTATATACTTAATTGTGTTCATTATCAAGGGATAGGACTGTTAATCAAATTGAGCTACTCGAATTTGGTTTGAGTTCGGCTCGGATTCGGATCGTTCAGGCTCGGTTCGTTTTCTAAATGAGCCCGAACTTGAACAAGTTTTTAAGCTCGTTTAAAAAGCAAGTCGTACAAATTCGGCTCAAACTTGACAGACTCAACTCGTTTATGTGCAAATATTTGGGCTCGACTCGAGCTCAACTTGTTTTTGACTCGTTTCCTAAATAAGTCAAAATTGAACAATTTTTTAACCTTAATTAAGAAACAAAATTTTCAAGACCGGTACGAACTCGTTCGATTAAGAGGCTACTAGGAGAGCATAAGTAGAAGCCCAAATACCAAAACACTGCTTCAACAATAATGCGAACATGCGATCCATAAATGGCTCTGTGTTTCTCTCTCCCTAGAAGACTTGCAATTGCAAACCTTTCTCTCTTCTCTCTTCCCGCAAAAACCCGACCGTTGGACTTCACACAGTTAACTTCATTTCAATTTCCCTCGTCCACGTTCAAGTTTTTCAGACCTTGTTCGACATCACCTCTCTATTTAGACCCTTACTTCTACAACGATGACCTCCTCTACAATCACATCGATCCCGTTTCATATTACACATTCCTTCTCGAAAAACTAACACATAAAAGCCATCTGAATGAAATTCATGCGCGCTTATGCGTGTCTGGACTTCAATTTAATGGTTTCTTGGTGACTAAGTTCATCAATGTGAGCGCAAATCTTGGTGAAATTCACCATGCACGTGAATTGTTTGATGAATTTCCAGACCCATATGTTTTTGTATGGAATGCCATTATCAGGGGATACTCTGTGCACAATATGTTTGCCAGTGCTATTGAGATGTATACAAAAATGCAAGAGATGGGTGTGCGTCCGGATTGCTTCACTCTTCCTCATGTGCTCAAGGCGTGTAGTGGCTCATCTGCTGTTGAAATTGGTCGTGCGGTGCATGGACACATATTTAGACATGGGTTTGAATCCGACGTGTTTGTCCAAAATGCGCTTGTGGCATTGTATGCAAAATGTGGTCAAATTGAAAGGGCTCGGATGGTGTTTGATGGGTTAGATGACAGGACTATTGTTTCATGGACTGCCATTATATCTGGGTATGCCCAAAATGGGCACCCTATGGAAGCTTTGAAGTTTTTTAAGCAGCTTAGAGAATTGGATGTGGAACTGGATTGGATTGTGCTTGTGAGTGTTCTCAGGGCTTATACAGATGTGGAGGACTTGAAGCAAGGAAAATGTGTTCATGGTTTTGTGTTCAAAATTGGTCTTGAACTTGAACTGGACTTGCGGATTTCCCTTACAGCAATGTACGCCAAATGCGGGCAGCCAATGGTTGCCAAATTTTTGTTTGATCAAATGGAAGTATCTAATGTGATCTTGTGGAATTGCATGATTTCGGGGTATGCAAAAAATGGTTATGCCAACGAAGCTGTAGAGCTCTTCTGGAAGATGATATCCAAAAATATCCAACCAGATGATGTCACGGTGCGGTCTACTATCTTGGCCTGTGCTCAAGTGGGGTCACTTGAACAAGCGAGATTGATGGATAACTATATCAGTGACAGCAACTACAGTAATGATGTTTTTGTCAACACAGCCCTCATTGACATGTATGCTAAATGTGGAAGTGTTGAGTTAGCTCGTAAAGTATTTGAACAAACAGTAAACAGAGACGTCGTTGTGTGGAGTGCCATGGTTATGGGTTATGGATTGCATGGTCAGGGCAGAGAAGCTATCGGTCTTTTCAGTGCAATGAAGCAAGCGGGGGTGTGCCCTAATGATGTAACATTCATTGGGCTCCTTACAGCATGTAATCATTCGGGCCTTGTTGACGAAGGATGGGAACTTTTCCACAGTATGAGGGATTATGGGATTGAGCCTCGCCACCAACATTATGCTTGTGTTGTTGATCTTCTTGGTCGTGCAGGATATTTGGAAAAGGCTTATGATTTTATCATGAACATGCCAATTGAGCCAGCTGTTTCAGTATGGGGAGCACTGTTGAGCGCATGCAAGATCTATCGCCATGTAAAATTGGGGGAATATGCAGCAGAGCGGCTTTTCTCATTAGACCCATTGAATACGGGGCATTATGTGCAGCTCTCAAATCTCTATGCTTCAGTCCGCCTGTGGGATGGTGTGGCAAAGGTACGGATATTGATGAAGGAGAGAGGACTGAATAAGGACATGGGTTATAGTACGATTGACATTAATGGAAAACTTCAAGTTTTTCGAATGGGAGACAAGTCACATCCAAGATCAAAGGAAATATTTAAGGAGCTTGACAGATTGGAGAGGAGGTTGAAAGAGGCTGGATTTTTGCCAGATACAGATTCTGTGCTACATGACTTGAATAATGAGGACAAGGACGACACACTCTGTAACCATAGTGAGAGACTGGCAATTGCTTATGGGCTTATCAGCACTCCTCCTGGAACTACACTTAGGATAACTAAAAATCTGCGGGCATGTGTGAACTGCCACTCTGCGACTAAACTGATATCTAAGCTCGTCTGTAGGAAGATAGTTGTAAGGGATGCAAACAGGTTTCACCATTTCAAGGATGGATTGTGTTCTTGTGGAGATTACTGGTGAGAAGTGCAGATGGTTTTGGACATTCATCATAGGCTATCTGGCTGGGTTCTGATTCAATCACATCATTGGGTTCTGATTTCTCCATTACTGGTGATGCATATAGTAGCACTAGTTCTGTAAAGATTGAAGCTCCAAGACTGAAAACAATATTTTGGGCATATAATGCAATTACTGATAACTATATTCTGGAGAATTTGACTTCGCTGCATGAGGCCTCTTTTGGTTTCTTTGTGCTTCGTGAGGACATTATGAGTGCAAAAAAGGTTTGGAGCTTATCCAGTTTTCTATCTGGCCTCTCTCATGCCCAGAGACTAATACTACTTGAAAGCCAATGTGTTGAGGTACTGTCCTCAATTTCTTCATATATATATATATATATATATACACACATTGTGCAATTTAGTGATTCACTTGTTGCTTTGGGCTATAAATGTTGTATTGAGTAATTTTGCCTTATTTGTGTTTAAATTCATGGATCTATACTGCAGAATTAATGGCTTGTTAGGATTTTCTGAATGGTGCATGATTTTTGTCATACAAGAATGGATTGAAAAAGTTAAAAAGCACGCTTAGGATTGCATTTTCAGAGTAGATTATTAGGTAACTATGCTCACATGCAGCTACTCCTATGTCAGGTTTGGAAATCACACATGTATACCGCCGCAATGTAGATGTTGGTTAAATAAATGATAAGACTAAGATGTGTCAAGTCATATGGTCTCAGTGAAAAAGTCGACCAATTTCAAGGTATGAATAGTATTGCTTACATATAAACTCAAAACATTAGGAGGTTATTCAGACTAATTGTACTCTCAAAAGGGTGGGGAAAAAAAAGATAAGGGTCGCGTATTGAGTTCAAACATAAGATAGGCCACACACGAGGGAGTATGATGTCATACAATTTTGCACTAGCTTTAAGCAGTTGTTGGCTGTAGCAATCAACAATGACTACCCATGCACTAATTCTCAGATCAGATTCAAAACAAAGAATCTCGTATTGGGATGCCGTCGATTGACCCAAAAAAAAAAAATTGATGGTGAAGGAGATGCATGAAATCCCAATAGGGCTGCCAATGAAAAATATGATGGAGCCTTTGTGAGACTAGTATTAATGGTAATACACCTATAACATTGACTGCAGCTTCTGTCCAAGAATAATGAACTTGGTGGTGTTCTTCTTCCTCCCTGTGATAATCTCAAGTCATTGGACGTGAGAACTGGTTTCAACAAATATAACAAACATCCTACGATTCGCAAGCTTGTTGAGGAACTTTCCTACTCTCCATACACTCATCTTCAATTCTTTTAGTGTTTTCAAGACTGAAAGGAGAGTAAGTGTTAAACATGATACCCCAAATGCTTATTCTTTTCATATTTCATTTTCTCTGATGTGCATATATGAACTACAATCTAATTTCATCCAATTCTAGCAACGGAACTGGGACTCGTGGGACATCTCTAGCTCAGGCGAAGAACATTACTGGGAATCTGAAAGCCAAGCTTTGAAGCCCTTCCTTCATCACCTAAAGTTGGTAAAGATACACGGGTTCTCGGAATGTGAAACTCGTATTAGTCTGGCAAAGTTTTTGCTCAAGCATGGAAGGGTGCTGCAGGAAATGATTCTATGTTCAGGACATTGCAATTTCAGAGATTCCCCGAGGCCTGAAAAATTCAAGTCAAAAATGATGGGGTGCTTCTAATATTAATATTTCATTTCACTGATTCTTGGAGCCAGCCAACTTAGCTTAGTTGATGTTTTGATGGTATGAGAATTGAATTGTTTAGACTTGTAGCAATCCTAATTATATCACAGCTCATTTCTCTCAACATTTCCTAAATTAATGTCTATTCTGTCCATGCAATTTGTCTAACAAATCCATTGGCAGACCACATGCTAATGCAACATTTTTTCGACAATTTTTTTCTGCAATTGGATTTTTGGCTCCACAATGATATTGAGGATGTTCTTTTTGTGTTTGTAATCTCTTTTGATGTTTACTGAGGCTAATTATGACCCATTTCTCTCTTTATCGTTCACCGGAAACCCTGAAATGAACTGTGTTGGACACAATGTTTCTTCATGATATAAAGTACCATAATCAGATCATCTTGTATGGAAATTTCTGTCAAAAAGTCCGTGATGTGAACGGAATTGTATAGTTTTTAGTCAACATTTTTTCATCATAAAATAACTGGTGGCCTTTAAAATAGCTATCAAATAATGAGGATTGCAAATCATATCACTGATAACCAAGAGAGAATATGAATAAAACCAGAGCTGTTTTTGTACATAGTAAACAACAACCAAAATCTAATCTACTCTCCAAGCTGATAAAAGAACAGTTCTTGTTCACTCTCTTCTAATTCTTTCTTCAGTTAAAAAAAAATAGCCTAATCTACTCTCGAAAGCCCTCTATATCTTCGATCAGTTGCTGGAACTCCACTGCTTGTGACCAGGAACCCATTCAAGACATTTGGGACTGAAGTAACCCGAAACAACTTTCGAGTTCAAAAGGTCAACAATGGGGACAAATTTCACGCATCGTGGTGCCTTGTACTGGTTTATTGATGCACCATTGTTGAGAGCATAGTCCATGAACTTATCAAATGTCCCACTCTCTACCATCTTTATCTCCAAGGGGCCAATTGATTTATCGGACACACGACCTTGTCGGTAGACACTGTTCAGTGATTCCTCCATGGTGGTAAGGCAGCAATCCTCAAAGACTGATGGGGAAATTGTAGTAACAGTGCCATTATTGAAGCCAATTTACCAGTATAAGACAGTGGTAGATGTGTCTGCGTAGCTTGTATATTCTATGAGAGATGCATCAAATGGCAAGAGATTCTTAGATGCATTAGTCACGGCATTGTGCAGCTCAACTTCACAAAATTGAACTGAGGCGGCTTGTTCTTGAATCTAGCTACTCTTAGTATGTCACCAACCCGATAGTGATGAAGTCCTGCAATTTCAGCATCATGATAAGATCATCACAAATAGAAATTTTATCATAGCGCGTCACAGTAACAACCTCTCTCTCTGATTCTTTAGGCATCATGTTGAATCTTATACCTGCATAAGTCGTGACCACAAGCTCATATTCTTGTCCAAGTTTAACATCTGTGGTGCTCTTTTGGGTCTTCTGGTGTTGGTCCAGAGTGGGAATCAGTGCCTCCATCTTTCCGATTCACTGGTAAAAACCCAAAAATAGGCCATGGTGGGAATAAGGGTGTAAGAGACTTCACTTGGCTTACATAGAGGACTAGGTTTACACCAAAGTAACATTCAGAAGAAGCATACATTGTGCAACTAGAGGGAGACCACCGCTATAACAATCAATAGTTGGAATATATTGTGACATTGTTCCTGTCACAATTACATCGATATGCTCGGTGTTGGGCCATAACCGAGTGATGATCCCTTTCCATGATCCCCTGCTACATTCGGCCTCGATGAAATCTGCAAGTTTTGAATTTGGTTTAAGAATTTTCATGACGGCCTCTCTCACCATGGAGTCAGTGATCATTTGGGGGTCTATTGTGCCATCTCGAATGTCATTGCAAAGAAGAGGCCAGTGTTTTTCAAGGAACCAGATGGCCCGAATGAAACCAGAAGCAAAGACAGCTCCAACTCGAAGAACTTGGCTGCTTTGACACAACCCACATAGCATTTGAGAGTACATGTTCTGGTAAGAATCTAGGCATAGAATTGTTTCGTTCGGGCTAGTATAGTTGGTTTAACGATCATAAGGCCTCTGCCTAAAATATGAGCTTTTGTAGTAACTGGTTAGAACTGGACGAGCTAAAAGACCTCCTAGAGTCTTAGCTTCTGACTTCATGAACAAAAAGTACATTCCTTTGCCCTTGTCCAAACCAGGACAGGAACAAACTGGTTCATCACAAGCATCAGAAGGCTATAAAGCAGTGATCTCCTCCCAAGCTCCTCTTCAATCGTTGGGGTTAAGTCCAACTCGTACATCATAAAATAACATAGGATGGACAAGATGCCCATCGTGAAGAAAACACCACAACACATAAAGCTTTCCATCCCGCCAAAGTACAAAAGAACAAAATTCCTTCCAAGTCCACAGTAACTGAGGCCCAAAATAATGCCAAACAATTGAATCTAATCTTGTAAGTCTTCTACTAACTCACAACACTCCTCTAATATTTTGTTTTGATAATAAACGATGATATCATTAATAATCAAAACGAAAGGTAGTACAATAAGCAGTTGTGTTTGGACAAGTAGTCCAAAACAACAAAAATTCAGAGACAATACTATAAAGAAAATACATCATGAGAAAGAAGAAAATATCTACATCCCACATGAAGCTTTCCAATTTGAAGTGATGCAAAAAAAGGGGAATATTCTCAAACTCCTTTGATATCAAGGCCCAAATAAGAGGCCAAGAAAAAAATCATATCCCATAATCCTTCAATTACCTCACATTGGTCATAAAAAAATCTTATATTCTTTTCCAACCAAACTTCTCAAATGGTAGCAAAACATGTTCATCCTGAAAGAATCTTCCATCTGTTATTGCCACTCCCGCATATCTCATCCACACCAATCATTGAGCAAATAGTTCTTGGTACCACCCAACAAAGACCTGCATAACAAAATAACCTATTCCAAAGAGACAATTCAATGGGACAATATAAAAATAAAGGATCCACACTCTCGCAATTGCCTTTGCACATAACACACTATATTGAGGTAGAAAACAAATCTTTGGTCTTCTTGTGTGAAGCACATCTTGAGTGTTGATCTTGCCATGGACAATTATCCAAACACAAATTTGAACCTTTAATGGCACTTTAGCTTCCCAAATCACCTTTGATGGAGGGAATGAAGGAAAAAAGGGACATCGATTAAAGATTCAAATAATGATTTACATGAAAAAACACAAATACGATCAATGATTCAAACCCTTTTATCCATACTACCATGAATCAAAGAGACATTATTAAGAGTCTCAAAAAGCTCAACCACTTCCAAGCATTCTATCATTCAAACTTCTACAGGAAGCTTCGAGATGTTGAGTTAAGGAAATAATGGATCAAATATGTTTTGTTGAAAGGCTTTTGAATTATTGAAAAGCTTGTGGTTTGTTGAAAAACTTGTGATTTGAGTAGTATCCATTGTGGTAGAGTTGTTGTATAGCTTGACATGACTTACATGTTGTTGATTTGGATACTGTATAGTTGTCGTGAGACAGCTTGACATTGCTTTAGATAGCTTGACATTGCTTAAATGTTGTTGATAGCTTGACATTGATTAAATGTTGTTGACTCATAGCATATGTGGACTATTTATTATGTTGATATTTTGGCAGTAATTTGAGATTACAAAGTGGGTTGAAACACTTTGCTTTTGTCGTTCTCATCAGATTGTGAACATATTTTGGTGAAATGGTATTTAATCCATATTTTTAATATTTTCATTTATTATGATACATAATACACTGAGAAAATATTTGGTTTTAAGAGGTTGAAGTTTAGAGTTGAGTCAATTACAACACTAACAGGGTAGGAATGGGAGATTAAGGAAACTGGTTGCGTACATATTGTACAAAAATGTATGTTTCCTTGTTGATGTAAGGGATGAATTCCCTAATATTTTGTTTTGGTTTGTTACACCATTGTGCACTCTGTCATAGAGTTGTATGGTTTCTCTCTTTATGAGATCTTCAGTTGGTAGTATTGCATTATAGGCACAGGTATTGCCACGTGTCAAGTTATACTTATATCTTAAGGATACCAAGTTGGTCTCTCGAGAAAAGGCGTGACACTTGATCCCTTTTTTTGTTCCCGTACTTGTTCCTTTGTTAGATAATATCCTCAATTCACTAAGTAATTATCAATACTATCTGAGCACCAAATTCTTTGATCATCTCTGTTGATTTTAGATAAGGGGATTGCAATAATTGTTTTTCATTTCCTTATATGTTACCAACTCCTTGATTAGGTTAGTTTTCCATTTGCCAGATCTTTAATTATTCGCCTTCTTGCCCATTGTGAGATTGAATAATTCTGGTTTTGTGGTTTTCGATGGTGAAGTGTTGAAAGGAACCCATCTATTCTCCTAGAAATTCACTTTATCACCTTTCTTGACCTGTCATTTCACACCCTTTTCAAGTAAATCTGTGCCAAATAGGAGGTTGTTCCAGGTCCATGAGGATCTTGGTCTCTTCTTAGCATTCATGAAGATAGTATTTGGGAAGTAGATGGCTATCAATATTGTTGCCCACAAAGAATTTGGGTTATGTGGATCAATCTCCAACCTTGACTAGCTCAAAGAGGTTGATTAAAACATGAGAAATCATCGAAGCCCATTCCTCCAAAGTATGTTGCAGTATGGGGAAAGACAATTACTCCCACCATTTGGGTGATTTCCATCTTCTTCTCTGCTAGGGTATTGTTTGAGAAGATGATCTCTGATTTGTTGTAGTTTATCAGTTGGCCCGAGGCCTCACAGTAGGATTAAAGTAACCTTATGTTGTAGAATAACCGGTGGTATAAGAAAACAAAGTAGAAGACACAATAAAGGTAAAAAACATAAGAAAAAATCGTTTGGTAAGATGTGGCACTCGTTATCTACAAAATAGGAATTTCTCCACTATGATGTAGATGGATTCATGAAAATTTCTATCCCCAGGATACAATGCCTAACATTTAAGACTATCAAAGACCGCATTTCTTAATAGTCTTGGAACTAGAACTCAACCCGAATGAAACTCATAAGATCAAATCACAAGAAAATATGATAATAGAATTAGAAATTAACAACTAACTTCTATATAACTTCCTCTTTTAAGAGGGCAGACAGAGGGAGAGGATTGGATTTGCTGGGAAATTTGCAAGTTGGATCTGTTTGTACTGTAATGTTTAAAGCAGTTTGGATTAAATGGTTTCCTCCACCTAGAGATTTTTTGAAGCTCAATGTTGACGGTGCATCGAAAAGGAATGGGTTTGCTGGTGGTGGCATGGTGTTGAGGAATTCTGATGGTCATTTGGTGGCTGCTGCTTCTGTCTTTTATGGGGAAGCTTCAAACATGCAGGCTGAATGTAAGGCTATGTTGGATGGATTATTAATGGTAATTCAATATGGATTGAGGGGTCAGCAGTTGGAGATTGAATCTGATTCTCAGATCTTGGTAAAGATGATTATGGGGAAAGCTGCAGTGCCATGGAAATACAGGGCTTTGGTTTGCCAGATTGGTGACTTGCTGGGAAGGATTAATGCATGTATATCCCATGTATATCGTGAAGCTAATGGGGTTGCTGACTTCTTGGCTTCACTGGCTGTCAAGACAAGGAGCTTCAATGATTTTACATTGAATGGGTTACCTGTAGAAGGGAAGGTTCTGTTGTTGCAGGATCAAATTGGGCTGCCAGTTGCAAGGAAGAGGAAGGCTTTTGTGTTTTGAAGCTTTCTTTTCCAATAGCTCTTATTTTTTGACTTTGTAGAAAATTTTGAATTCATGAAAAAAAAAAAAAAAAAAAAAAAAAATTAGTACTATATAACTTCCTCTTTTGGCCAATGAATAGGAACCCTATATTTATAGTGTTCCATACACCTCTTTATAAGAGTTGTAATTCTTCATTTAAATGCCAATAGATACCTTTATTTGGAAGGTTATAACTCTTATCTTCAAGAGTCACTTTAACCACCAATAAATAATTAGTTATATAATTTATCATTATTAGTAAATATTAGTATATATCCATATATATACAACAATCCCCCACTTATTTATTAAAAATGATATAATAGAGAAAATATTCGGGTACAGTATAATGCATGCCCTAGGTGGACGATCCCTTGAACCTAGACTTGAATATGAAAGTTACGAAACTATAAACTTTTAAAGAACAAGAGAACTATGTCTTGATCTTGATACATTCAAAGTCTAAGAAGCATATTCGCACTATACACAAAGTTCACGGTCCTCTTAAGGCAACGCGTTATTAGGTCATGCGCTGATCCCGATTAGCAAGTACTCTAGGGTTTTACTGAAAACCCTTAGGCAGCGGCCCTTACCTCCATACTCACAAAGACAGGCTCATCAAGGGTGTTCCACAACCGCTCTATCACCCCAAACAAAGTTATGAGTTCTGTTAAGGACAAAGTCCAACTTTCTTGTTGTGGAATAAGCACTGCATTAACCAGATATGAGACTTTAGTTGGAATAGACTTACCCCCACTATTCCTAAAATAAAATGCACCGAAAATGTAAACATTTCTTGGATAATACTTAACTCAATTTTCTTTGAACTCTAATTAAGAGATTTCCAACGTATCGGCATCAACTTGTTAGAGTAGGCTACCCTCAAGACTATCTCTATTGAATCGGTAATAGTCTCATATCTCTCATGATTTAACTGATCATTTGACCACTAAGTGGTTTTGTTTAATATGATCCACTAATATGATCCACTAATATGATCAGTAGGTAATATTCAAGTATTACTTTACCTTTTTCCTCACAAGCTAACTTATATGATTTAATGTTGCTTGGCTGTCATAATGCAAAGTCGCTGACCCTCAAGTATATCAGTAAATGAATGTATTTTATAAAATTCTTCATCCATAAAAATATCAAAACTATATAAAACAGTATAATCAGATTTCATGGATGATAATGCAACTTAAGAATACTTCTTAGAAGTCCAAGCACCACTTTAAGCGAACAACAAATCACTATAGATTTAAAATTCGTTCTATCACAAGCCATATTAGAATTACTATTGCATTCAAGAATATAGCCTATGCAATAATTATGTAATCCACAGTTCAGAGAACATTATATCAAAACAAATAACACAAATTCAAAAGTGAATTTGAATACTCCTTATGAGTAACATGTTTAACACCTAGTATCGTATCAACTTTGTTGAACATATTATAATTTCGATTCCTCTTCAACCAAATCAGGTTATTCTCAAATATAGGAGAGTCATTCAAACAAGACAATAACAGTCATATTTGAGCATCATATTCATATGCTATTATTCACTGAACATATTCAAGTAACAGTATCATGCTTAAAGTAATAGGATATCATCACATGTTTTTGTTTTCATTTCCATTCCACAAGTACATGCTTTAGAAAGTCTATCCAGCAAGATATCAATTGTGTTAAATTTGTCTGTCTATCAAATCTCTACATGAATGCAAGATCCTAAATCCACTTTCATTTCATTTTTTCAATAAAATTATATAAACTTGCACTACTAATCATGTGTGAAATTCAACCTAACACATGTATATGATCACACATAGTATACCATATTCTATTCACAAATAAAATAATTTAGTGCAGTAAGCAAATATACTCACAAGTCGTAGGTTGTACAATCCTACTCAAATACCCGATTTAAATATCCTTTAGAGAGTAGGCTTTCTCCACGATACCCATATATATGATCTCGTGATTCTGCAGCAAATATCAAATCCATTTCAAAAGTGTTGAATATCAATATAAGAAGCCTGATATCTCTTGACCCTTTGCAACTTCCTTGTAGCCAAACACCGCGGTCGCCACAAGGAAGAAAAGAGCATTCTTCCGTTTGAATTTCAAAAACCAGTGGCCAGCAAACCGAAAGATTGGCAAAGATGACCATACGGCAATAACCCAAAACTCTTCTAACTCCTTCGTTACTTGATCCACATTTTAACAGAACGATCCTCTGGTAATTGTTCCTTGGATTATATGTGGTAACTCTGTTCCGACAAAATGGAATATATTCGACTGTTCAAAAACGAAAAGAAATTGGATTCACTTGTCTAATCCTCTATGGTGGTGTTTGGATGCCATGGAAGTATTGGATTGGATTGGATTTGAATCCGAACCCAATCCAATCCAATGCAAAGTGGTCCGAATTTGAGGATTATAAAGATGGGATTCAAATCATATCCCATCTTTGGATAGGTTTAATTAGGTTTGTGGGTCCTAGTAACATGTGAAGATAAAATATACTAAAATGACCATTTCACCCTTCTGTAAAACAATGTGATCCAATCTTATACCATGTTTGGAATGGAATGAAAAAAAAGTCCAATAATATTGTATTGTATTTTTTACGACAACAAAATTTAAACAAATAAATTACGCATTTTTATAAAATAGTGCAATAAATATTTTGTTCATTTATTTAATTTAATTTGTACAATACACTTTTAATCACAAGAATCATATGTATAATGGAAAAAACAAAATTTAACATAAAAACAATACACATATCGATACAACTCAAGCATAAGTCGTTATTTGTTTATTTCTAGAAAATCCAAAGTTGTGTATTTAAAAATAAAACTTAATTGTTTATTTTAAATAAATAGCAAATTTATAAAGATCCATATTATGTGTTGCTAAAACAAATGAAATGTATTTTGTACGAAATACATATTTTGGGCATTTTATTTTTCCAACCGCAATTAATATCCAAAATCCTTTTTCAATTTCGTATAGGCCAACTCTTGTTTTTATAGCCCAAAGCATGTCATTATTTAATAGCACAAATATTTTATGAACAAATCTGTTAAAACACCTCAAATCATATGTTTATAGCCCAAATCCTCTCTTTAATAAACAGACATAAACTTACTAATTAAACATTTACCAACGGTTGCATTAATTAATAGCACAAATCTTTTTTCAACAAATTTGTTACAATAACTCCAACTCATATATTTATAGCCCAAGTCAGAATTTTATAGTCCAAATTATGTCATTGATTCATAGCCCAAACATTGTTAATTAAACAATTACCAACAAACTAATTATTTAATACCCCAAATCTGCTTTTACCAAAATGACAGCCCAAATAACCAGAGTTTCTAGCCCAAATCCACATGTATTATTTAATAGCCCAGGGATTGTTAATTACAAAATTAGCAATCCTACTTAGCGGTGGAGAAGCATCTGGAAACCCACTGACTCGTGAAAATGAATCAGACAGAGCAAGAGTGAGAGAGAGAGAGAGAAGACATGTCTCTGTGTTCGATGAATTTACATTGCTCTCAAACACCACTCCTCCTTCACCAGATCCACCACTTCGATGGCCAGATCTGCTATTACCTTGAACAGATCTGGTCAACAGTGGCAGATCTAAAGCGGTTCAAATCCCATCCCAGATCTGCTATTACCTTCGAAGAAGCAGAGCCCATGTGAACCACCAAGCTCGAGCAGATGAATAATGGAGATAAAGAGACAGAGAGATCAACAAAAAGCAAAAAAAATAGGGAGGTAAGTACTGTGGATGGTATTTTAGAATTTAGCCATATAATCCTTCTTCACAATTTCACAATCCCTCACAGCAGAAGGGATTTCTCAATCACATGCAGATGAGATTGTAGCCTTCAAAGCCTAAGGCCGATTTTTTCAAAATCAACGAAAATCCAATCCCAAACAACTTATCCAAACCAAAGATAAATGAATCTCATTCACTATTTTAATCAAATCCCCCAGTAATCCCCCCATATCTTGTCATCCAAACACCACCTATATGTAGGGATGGCAGTGGACCGGAGAAAAATGGGTATTCGTCCAAATTCGCCTCTTTTGAACTGGAGATGAACTATACGTATTGAATGGTGGATGTATATGAGAATACCCATATAAACCCGTGTAGGGATAGAGGCGGGGATGAACTTACCCTTACCCCCGTCCCGTTCCCGTTACCTGTTAAAATATATATATATATATACTC
Organism: Ilex aquifolium; assembly: GCA_951799425.1. Classification (NCBI taxonomy): domain Eukaryota; kingdom Viridiplantae; phylum Streptophyta; class Magnoliopsida; order Aquifoliales; family Aquifoliaceae; genus Ilex; species Ilex aquifolium. Next base: position 13,917,732 of record OX637397.1, on the reverse strand, counting down.
CCGGTCAGTTGAGAGCTTAAAACCCTAATTTATTCACCTATTCCTCAATCTGCCGTCAGCCGCCCGCCTCCACATATCTCTCTCTCTCACGCAGATACAGCGAACACCCATCGCTGCACTGCACTCAGCAGCTCCTCACAGTCACAGCCGATGGTTCTGTTCTGCTCATCCGACACCCATCAGGCCATCACGCACACACAGTGAACCAAGCTTTGCGACGGTGAGTACTCAAGCTTTCCCATCAGGCCATCTGCTCTTTCTCTCTCTCCGATTTGATGAATTTTCCTAAGCGTAGAAGGCTGGCTCCCTATAATGTATTTGTAGCTCGGTCAAGGCATGAATTGTGTTCTTTATTTGGATTGATTTGCAAAATTGATTTTGCCTGACTTTATGAGCATATTTGATTTTTTTTTTTTTGCGTTCATAAGTTGATGTTAGAAACCGTTTGTTTCATTTTGAAAATATCAAATATTCTAGATTATGGTCTCAAGCCGTTGGGTTGAATGGCTCATGGTCTCAACTGGATTTGATGTTTAGCATGACCTCATCTTCAAAGCAAACACCCAAAAATTGACTATCAAATGCCACATCTCCCAGAAAATATGCATCTTCCCTAGTCCAAACTGATTGGGACATGATTGTATGACTATTAATCCTATCCTTTATTATTAGTAATTGTTGAAACAGTCATGGCTGAGTTAAGTCACCTAACTCAGTCTTCCTTTTTGATTTGTGTGCTTCTATGGGTATAATAATGTGAAGTTAGTTAATGGGCTCACAGGAATGACCTTCCTAGGTTTCTTCTCTGCGTAAAGTTTTTTCAAAGTGCTTCGACGAGCTTCGATGAAGAAGAGGGTTTGACGAAGAAGGGGGTTCTTCTTGTCTCATCGACTGCTGCCCAACGACCAGATCTCCTCCATCGATTTCTCCCTCGCTGTGAAGGTAAGTGTAACCAGTCTATTAGAATAGATCTATGTATATATATACATAGATCTGTAAATTGGTCTCTTGTATAAGCATATATACACAGACCTATGTATATGCATATATATACATAGGTCTGTATATATATGCTTATACAAGAGACCAATTTACAGATCTGATTATGGTAGTGTGTCCGTGTGTGTGATTGCATGTTTGTGTGTGTGTGGGTATGTGTTTTGTGTGCAGATCTATCACAGACCCCCATCAATTTTTTTTTTTTAATTTTCCCCCCCCAAAAAAAAAAACCATTCTTTATGTCATTATTTTCGTGAAGAGTCTGTGTTTTTGTGTGTGTGTGGTCTATGTGTTTTGGTCTTCAGAACAATCTCAGTACATATGGAATTTCTTTAACAAACGTTTTTGGTCTGTGTGTCTTGTTTATTTGTTTATATCAGTACACATAAATATGTATTATTGTTTATTTGTCTTTGGTTTGTTATGGATGCAAGATCAACGAGGTTGCCTGCTGGATGGAAGGGTTTGCTGGTTTGTGATTTTTGAAGAAGCCTTGCTGCAATCAGGGGCGGAGCCAGAAATTTTTTTTAAGGTGGGCACAATAGTATGTCTTAATTTTTTTTAATAGACCGTAAAAATTCATAAATTTATATTTAATACTTTTAAAACATAAAAGATTAAAAATTGATATACTCATAAACAAAAAAATAATAATTAAAACTTCTTATCGAGAATGCGACTAATTATTATTACTTACAATTGACCATGGTATGCTTTTATTATTTGAAAGTGTTACAAATTAATTTTATCAATAATATTTCTTTTATATATAAAATCGTTGTAACAATCTTCTATTTATGATCCTATAGTTTACTACATAACGACATACATTTTTATATAATAACGAAACAACCCTACAATTTTAAAAAAATTATAAAATAACATCAATATCTTCAAAACATATTTGGACATGTCTAAAAGTTAACAATTATATTAGTTGTACCTAATTTGAGATTTAATTGATGGAGATCCAATAGTTTGTGACCATTGGATAGACAGTAGAATTTATTAAATATTAAGACTCAATATTATATTTAATATCACAATGTATTAGGTCCTAAAATTAGGTTTCAATAACATTGTTCAAAAAGTTAACAATTATTTAGGTATGAGTCTATTTAAATCAAATCAATATCACCGAAACACAATATTATGGTAGACACAATTAAATATGGTGGGCCAAAAGTTTTGTTTTTAATGCTGGGCAAAAAATTTTGTTTTTTTAATAGGTTTGGGTGGATTGTGATAGGTCAAAGATTTGATTTTTTAATAAGTTTGGGTAGATAGTGATGGACTCAAATTTTTTTGTTTTAAATGGACTTAATTTTTTATTTTTTCTGAGTAAATAATGTGGGCCTAACATTTTTATCTTAGGTTTTGGGTGGGCACAAATAATATACTATACAAATATAATATATATATATATACATAACTAAAAAAAAAATTTTTTTTTGAGGGGGGGGCACGTGCCCACCCTAGCCCATGCCTCCCTCCGCCCCTGGCTGCAATTCTATGGGTGGTTGAATGTTTTGAAGGATTAAAGCCATAACTTGTGATGTAAATGGGGATTGATCATTGTCTTTCCTCTTTGAAGCTTGTAAGCTTTGATTGATTTATTCAATAATTTTTTTTTTGTTTTTTGTTTAAAAAAAAAAGGTGAAGTTTGAACTGGATTTTGGAAGTAGCAGCGGGGAACTGGATTTTGCTTCACACTATGAACTGGATTTTGCTTCCCACTGTTTGATTTGTATGAGGTATTACATATTTAAGATATAACTTGAAGTAGTTACTAAACATATTTTTTGTTTTTATTCTCATAATTTGATAAATACAAATGACTTCTAAACATGTTTTCTGTTTCAGTGTTTACCACAAAACAGAGACAAAAATTGTCTCTATTTTTGCTTTTTTTGAAGACGCGAGAACAAAAATGTTACTAAATGACCCCTACGTTTTGTGTGTAACAAAGCAGTTCTTTTCAGACCCCAACGACTCTTAGTCCAGCTTTCATGTTTGCTTTCCCAATGGGGGCTTCTCAACTTCCCTCTCATTCCACTCCTTTCTCAAAATCACTGAAACGCCCTTCAAACCCATTTGTTCGTATTTGTTGGCTCCTTTCTCAAAATCACGACGTACTCATCAAACCCAGCCCAAGAACAATAAACCTCAGGGCTAAACCCTACAAAAACTCCACAAAAACCTCAACTTCAGACGCACAAATCCAGAACTTTCAGCATTGTTTCACCAAATTTGAAGATGGGTATTTGTGCTGTGAAGGCCTTAAGGTTCAAGATGTCATGAAAACTGTTGAAAGAAGTCCATTTTATCTGTACAGTAAGTCTCAAATCACAAGAAACTTTGAGGCTTATAGAGAGGCTTTGGAGGGCTTGAATTCGATAATCGGGTACGCGATTAAAGCTAATAATAATCTCAAGATTTTAGAGCATTTGAGGAAGTTGGGTTGTGGCGCTGTGTTGGTCAGTGGTAACGAGCTTAGATTGGCCCTTCGTGCCGGGTTCAATCCCACCAGGTATGTTTGTATTGTGTTTGTTTTTAATCTACTATGAAGAGAGAACAAAATTGAATTCCTTTTTTTAAAGTCATTTCCAATAAACTAATATGAACTGTTGACCTTTTTCTTTCAATAAATACTCTATTGTTTTATAGGAATTTGTAAATATTCTATATGAAACTTAATAACTTCTGCAATTTGGTATTTCATTATAGCTTTAAGTGTGATCCGACAAGTGAGAGCTCAATACTCTATTCCTTTTAACTTCTTCATACATAAACCTGTGGTAGAACAGGTGTATCTTTAATGGAAATGGAAAGACCTTGGAGGATCTAGTGCTGGCTGCCCAAGAAGGGGTCTTTGTTAATATTGATAGCGAATTTGATTTGGATAATATCGTAGCTGCTGCAAGAAAAGCTGGGAAGAAGGTTAATGCACTTCTTCGTATCAATCCAGATGTGGATCCTCAGGTGTGTAGCTGCGACACCAAATGCATGTGATGCAATAATGTAACCTTATGTGACTTTCCGTTATCTTGATATTAAGAAGGGAAGCTGTTGTGATGGGTATATTGGCATTTTGTAAATGGTTGATAACAAAAAATATGAGAAAAATCTAATCAATAGTAATCACATTGATGGATGATTTTTGAATCTCCTAAAGTTATTAATTATTATAGGATCATCTATACTTTCATTATTGCCTTCAGTCATGTTAAATCAGAGTTAAATTGAAAAAACCACGTTAATTTCCCATGGTTTCAAGGATACATCAGCTAATGAGATACTTGGGGTGTGACATTCTTGGGAGAAAAATCATGGTGAGCATTAGAAACTAGAAAGGGTTTCTAGCAGAATTCTTTTTTTGGCTTTTACCTCTTTAAGTTCAGCCCAGCCGGTGATCTGGAAGCGTACCATTGCCGTAAACCACCGTTGTCACAACCCAGCGCCACCCCCCTCACCACCTGCTGCACATAACATAACCTACCATGTAGTTAATCACCTTGGCATTGCACAACCATTCCTTGCTCAAATGGCCCTACCCCATTTAAACAACCAATGGGTTCCATCACACATCCAACACCTCTGGTGTGAGGTTTCAATTCTTTGAAATAAGGAGGTCCTTGATCCAATCAATGTACTTCTTGGGCATTTGCACTTTTTTTAGTTTTGACTTCCCACGAATTTCTTGTTGGAATTATTGGATTTTGTACAAAAGATTAGCAAAACATTCAAGTCTCATAGCTTTGACGTTTAATTTTTCATTGTCTACATGTGTATATTAGGTTCATCCTTATATTGCCACCGGTAACAAGAACTCCAAATTTGGTATCAGAAATGAGAAGTTGCCATGGTTTCTAGATGCTGTGAAGGCATATTCTAATGAATTGAAGCTTGTGGGGGTCCATTGTCATCTTGGTTCTACCATTACCAAGGTATATTATACCAAAACACTGTTTTCTACTTTTCATTTTTCCAATCAACTTTAAAAAGATTTGTATATCAAAACAATATTCTCTACAGTTCATTTTTCTTATGCAACTATAAAACTAATATTTGAATTTTGCAGAATTTTGTGCCTTAGGCTGAAATATTTGTTGTGACATTGTTGAATGTGTATACATGCATAGAGAAGTCCCCAAGCAATATGAAATGTTATTTACTAATAATGATTTGCCATTTTTGCGTATTGTGCATGTGGTGGTTTTCCAGCACTTCATTTTTTAATTTTTTAGGGGTTTGGGGTGGATTTGATTAATATTCTTTATAATGCTGATTATCATGAACTCTAGAAGCTTGTCGATTGCTAAAACTCTGATGAAGCGAGCCGTCAATTCTTGTTTGTGGACAGTTCCTTGCTATCCTTTGGTCATCCTTTCATTTTTTACCCATTTTGCTTTCTTATTTTTTTCTCCTCTGTATTGATTCTCCACCAGTGCATCTCTCTTTCTGAGTTTATGCATCCTTATAATTTTGATCATCAACATTCTGAAATTTTTTACTTTAATGGAATATGTATGTTTATCACAATCTTTATTCTCAATAATATAATGCTTTTTTTTTTTTGTGTTCTACACAAACCTAAAGGTACTATTATTCTCTCCAGGTAGATATTTTCAAAGATGCTGCGGTAATAATGGTGAACTACATTGACCAAATTCGAGCCCAAGGCTTTGAAATTGATTACTTTAACATGGGAGGTGGTCTGGGGATTGATTATTATCATACTGGAGCCATCCTTCCTACCCCCAGAGATCTTATTGACACTGTAAGAACCCTGATTTCAATTGTGGCATATAGTTGTATGTGAATCGTGGGGCACAACAAATATGGTTGTTATTCACATGCAGCTAGCCTTATTCTGCACTACCTTTGTAGGGGAGAGTTCCTTGATATATCAAGGACATCTATTGACTTTTATAATTTCTGGAGCTGTGATGTCTGATCTTCTAAAATGTTCCCAAAATAACCACACCACTTGCAATCATTACAAGTTAGTATGTTTATAGAATAGTATGTTACCATAAACAGCCATCAACCGCTGTCTCTGTTATATCACTTCTTCCATATTTCCTGTTAGTAATGATATTATTACTTGATACCACCATTTGGTAACTATGAAGATCATGACGCTGAATCGCGTACAATAAACAGCTGCTATGAGTATGTCTTATTATTGGCCAATAGACTCATTGACGAATGGTAATAAACTTTTGGACATTGTGGTGCTTAATTGAAATTGTTGTGTTTCTCCGGGTTTGCTCAGCATTAACAGAAGTGCTTATATGGCTATTGAATTCTTGCCTCCTAATGGGGTATGATATTAAGAAAATCAGCAGCATTGGTACTTTGGACCATGTGAAGGTGCTATTAACATTTTTTATGGGTGTTTGCTGTAGGTCAGAGAGTTGGTGCTTTCACGTAATCTCAATCTCATCATAGAACCTGGGAGATCACTTATTGCAAATACTTGCTGCTTAGTTAATTGTGTCACTGGAGTCAAAACAAATGGGACAAAAAATTTCATTGTGATCGATGGCAGCATGTCAGAACTTATCCGCCCTAGTCTCTATGGTGCTTATCAAGTAAGTTTCTAATACATAAACTACTCTGTGAATTTGCCTTTGTGGATCAGAACATTGTTGTCAGACAATCCAAGCCCTGCTCCTTCTTTCTGTCATATCCAAAATCAAATTTGCGTCATAGACCCTTCTTTTTTTAATCACTGTGGATTTTTTGTGTTGCAATTAAATGTGTGTATTGGAATAGAAGTCTAATAATTTTTCCTTGCAGTTGATCTAGTAGTCAGTAAATTACGTTTGACTAACTATTTGTGATGGCTGCTACCTTAACATGTGAAGAGACTTTTCTAGTGCAATGCGAGATCCCATTACAATAAATTGCTCCTGTTGTGAATAGCAAGAATAGTAGTTATTATTCCCTTGCAAGTTTGTATATCTAGTCTAATTAACCCTCCCCGTTTTCTCGCACTTGCATGTAATCATTATGTTCTTTTAAAAAACTCTTTTAGCTCTTGGTCATTGTTTGACTTTTGAATGCAGCACATAGAGCTGGTTTCTCCTTCACAACCCGATGATGAGATTTCTACTTTTGATATTGTGGGTCCAGTCTGCGAGTCGGCAGATTTCTTGGGAAAGGATAGGGAACTTCCAACACCTCCAAGGGTAACATGTTGTGCTTCTTTATGGTGATAGTGTCATCCATACTCGCATATTGCACTAAACAGGAAGCATGCTTTTCAGGGTACCGGCTTGGTGGTTCACGATGCCGGCGCTTACTGCATGAGTATGGCATCAACTTACAATCTCAAGATGCGCCCACCAGAGTATTGGGTGTGTGATTTTGACCTTATGTTATCTTAGTTATTAAAATTTTCTTTCTATTCCTTGCCAATAGTTGCATTTGACTTGCATCATAAACAACACCATCACACCATTTCTTTACCACCTGAGCTAAGACCTAGGGGTCAATATTTTCTGCATGTATTCAGTGTTAAATAGAAAGTTATGGGCATTTGGGAGGTAATCGGCTGTTTTGTAGATGTTTGCTTGGTTTATTGAAACCCTTTCTAATCTTGAAATTTTAAATTGTTTTGAGACCCCTCTCTATAAATAGTTGCATAGATGGCCTTGGACTTATTTATTGGAGTCAATGAGTTTAGAGCACTGCTTTTATATCATTCTTACATTTTTTGGGCACATGGTTCTAATGCAATTTGTCTGCTTGCTTATGTTATGAACATGTTTGGGTATTTATTGTCTAGTACTCCTAGCCATGCTCTCCTTTCTTATGAATGAGCACTCACTTGTTATCTTTCTTTTATGCCATAACACAATGTCTTTCTTTGTTCAATTTGGCTTGCCTAATAAATTATAATCAGCATAATCAAAATCCCAGTTTGTCCTTTTGAACCATTTCTCTTAAGGAAGTAAGTGCTGAGAATTTGAATTGATGTTTTTAGGTTGAAGAAGATGGATCAATCTCAAAAATCCGCCATGGGGAAACATTTGAAGACCATATGAGATTCTTTGAGGGTCTTTAGTTTATAAAATGTTGCAGACTCTTCCCATTGTTGCCATGCAGATTCTTTGGTTTCAACAAATATAACAAACATCCTACGATTCGCAAGCTTGTTGAGGAACTTTCCTACTCTCCATACACTCATCATCTATTTTTTTAGTGTTTTCAAGACTGAAAGGAGAGTAAGTGTTAAACATGATACCCCAAATACTTATTCTTTTCATATTCATTTTCTCTGCTGTGCATATATGAACTACAGTCTAATTTCATCCAATTCTAGCAACGGAACTGGGACTCGTGGGACATCTCTAGCTCAGGCGAAGACATTACTGGGAATCTGAAAGCCAAGCTTTGAAGCCCTTCCTTCATCACCTAAAGTTGGTAAAGATGCACGGGTTCTCGGAATGTGAAACTCATATTAGTCTGGCAAAGTTTTTGCTCAAGCATGGAAGGGTGCTGCAGGAAATGATTCTATGTTCAGGACATTGCAATTTCAGAGATTCTCCGAGGCCTGAAAAATTCAAGTAAAAAATGATGGGGTGCTTCTAATGTTAATATTTCATTTCACTGATTCTTGGAGCCAGCCAACTTAGCTTAGTTGATGTTTTGATGGTATGAGAATTGAATTGTTTAGACTTGTAGCAATCCTAATTATATCACAGCTCATTTCTCTCAACATTTCCTAAATTAATGTCTATTCTGTCCATGCAATTTGTCTAACAAATCCATTCGCAGACCACATGCTAATGCAACATTTTTTCGACAATTTTTTTCTGCAATTGGATTTTTGGCTCCACAATGATATTGAGGATGTTCTTTTTGTGTTTGTAATCTCTTTTGATGTTTACTGAGGCTAATTATGACCCATTTCTCTCTTTATCGTTCACCGGAAACCCTGAAATGAACTGTGTTGGACACAATTTTTCTTCATGATATAAAGTACCATAATCAGATCATCTTGTATGGAAATTTCTGTCAAAAAGTCCGTGATGTGAACGGAATTGTATAGTTTTTAGTCAACATTTTTTCATCACAAAATAACTGGTGGCCTTTAAAATAGCTATCAAATAATGAGGATTGCAAATCATATCACTAATAACCAAGAGAGAATATGAATAAAACCAGAGCTGTTTTGTACATACTAAACAACAATCAAAATCTAATCTACTCTCCAAGCTGATAAAAGAACAGTTCTTGTTCATTCTCTTCTAATTCTTTCTTCAGTTAAAAAAAATAGCCTAATCTACTCTTGAAGGCCCTCTATTTCTTCGATTAGTTGTTGGAACTCCACTGCTTGTGACCAGGAACCCATTCAGGACATTTGGGACTGAAGTAACCCGAAACAACTTTCGAGTTCAAAAGGTCAACAATGGGGACAAATTTCATGCATTGTGGTGCCTTGTACTGGTTTATTGATGCACCATTGTTGAGAGCATAGTCCATGAGCTTATCAAATGTCCCACTCTCTACCATCTTTATCTCCAAGGGGCCAATTGATTTATCGGACACACGACCTTGTCGGTAGACACTGTTCAGTGATTCCTCCATGGTGGTAAGGCAGCAATCCTCAAAGACTGATGGGGAAATTGTAGTAACAGTGCCATTATTGAAGCCAATTTACCAGTATAAGACAGTGGTAGATGTGTCTGCGTAGCTTGTATATTCTATGAGAGATGCATCAAATTGCAAGAGATTCTTAGATGCATTAATCACGGCATTGTGCAGCTCAACTTCACAAAATTGAACTGAGGCGCCTTGTTCTTGAATCTAGCTACTCTTTAGTATGTCCCCAACACGATAGCGATGAAGTCCTGCAATTTCAGCATCATGATAAGATCATCACAAATAGAAATTTTATCATAGCGCGTCACAGTAACAACCTCTCTCTCTGATTCTTTAGGCATCATATTGAATCTTATACCTGCGTAAGTGGTGACCACAAGCTCATATTCTTGTCCAAGTTTAACATCTGTGAGATCCACTAATCTGTGGTGCTCTTTTGGGTCTTCTGGTGTTGGTCCAGAGTGGGAATCAGTGCCTCCATCTTTCCGATTCACTGGTAAAAACCCAAAATAGGCCATGGTGGGAATAAGGGTGTAAGAGACTTCACTTGGCTTACATAGAGGACTAAGGTTTACACCAAAGTAACATTCAGAAGAAGCATACATTGTGCAAACTAGAGGGAGACCACCGCTATAACAATCAATAGTTGGAATCTATGAAGCACGGATACTTCGTTGAGGTTGACGTACCCGTATCGGATACTTTACGGATACGATACTCGTCGGATACTCGTCCGATACGTATCGGATACACCTTCTACGTATCCGATAATAATTAAATATTAGGATACTTCACGGATACTTTTGTAGTCGAGCAATATATATAATTTTTTAGTTGAACTTTTAACATCTCTTTTCGAATTCACATACCATACAATACATTAACAAAAAATTCATATTACTTCAAAGGTACATGAGTGTTTTTTAAGTATTATCTACAATTACATGTCAAAAGAGTATAAAATAAAGTTATTACATTATAATTTTAGCAAAATTACTTCTAAATACTAGGTAAATATTAGCTTTGATTCCTTTAATTTGTCACTTCACTTTGTGAATATACCACAGCGGTACGATATATATTTTCTTGAAACTAAAAAGAATTACTAATTTTTCTTATTATATGTTAAAGAACTACCAAAATATATAAGTATTAAGTTGGTTGAAAATAATAAAAATATTTTATTATAGCCGTATCTTGGCCGTACCCGTATTCTATTTTTTTAGACTTTGTCGTATCGCCGTATCCGTATCGTATCGTACTCGTATCCCGTATCCGTATCCGTGCTTCATAGGTTAGAATATATTGTGGCATTGTTCCTGTCACAATTACATCGATATACTTGGTGTTGGACCATAACTTAGTGATGATCCCCTGCTACATTCGGCCTCGATGAAATCTGCAAGCTTTGGATTTAGTTTAAGAATTTTCATGACGGCCTCTCTCACCATGGAGTCACTGATCATTTGGTGGTCTATTGTGCCATCTCCAATGTCATTGCAAAGAACAGGCCAGTGTTTTTCAAGGAACCAGATGGCCCAAATGAAATCAGAAGCAAAGACAGCTCCAACTCGAAGAACTTCGCTGCTTTGACACAACCCACATAGCATTTGAGAGTACATGCTCAGGTAAGAATCTGAGCACAGAATTGTTGCGTTTGAGCTAGTATAGTTGGTGTAAGGATCATAAGGCCTCTGCCTAAAATATGAGTTTTTGTAGTAACTGGTTAGAACTGGACGAGCTAAAAGACCTCCTGGAGTCTTAGCTTCTGACTTTATGAAAAAAAAGTACATTCCTTTGCCCTTGTCCAAACCAGGAACAAACTGGTTCATCACAAGCATCAGAAGGCTATAAAACAGTGATCTCCTCCCAAGCTCCTCTTCAATCGTTGGGGTTAAGTCCAACTCCTTTGATATCAAGGCCCAAATAAGAGGCCAAGAAAAAAAAAATCATAACCCATAATCCTTCAATTACCTCACATTTGTCATAAAAAATTATTGTATTCTTTTCCAACCAAACTTCTCAAATGGTAGCAAAACATGCGCATCCCCAAAGAATCTTCCATCTGTTTTTGCCACTCCCGCATATCCCATCCACACCAATCATTGAGCAAATAGTTCTTGGTACCACCCAACAAAGACCTGCATAACAAAATAGCCTATTCCAAAGAGACAATTCAATGGGACAATATAAAAATAAAGGATCCACACTCTCGCAATTGCCTTTGCACATAACACACTATATTGAGGTAGAAAACAAATCTTCGGTCTTCTTCTTTGAAGCACATCTTGAGTGTTGATCTTGTTATGGTCAATTATCCAAACACAAATTTGAACCTTTAATGACACTTTAGCTTCCCAAATCACCTTTGATGGAGGGAATGAAGGAAAAAAGGGACATCGATCAAATATTCAAATAATGATTTACATGAAAAAACACAAGTAGGATCAATGATTCAAACCCTTTTATCCATACTACCATGAATCAAAGAGACATTATTAAGAGTCTCAAAAAGCTCAACCACTTCCAAGTATTCCCTATCATTCAAACTTCTACAGTAAGCTTCGAGATGTTGAGTTGAGTAAATAATGGATCAAATATGTTTTGTTGAAAAGTTTGTGGTTTGTTGAAAAACTTGTGATTTGTGTAATATCCACTATGCTAGAGTTGTTGTATAACTTGACATGGATTACATGTTATTGATTTGGATACTGCGTAGTTGCTGTGAGACAGCTTAATATTACTTTAGATAGCTTGATATTACTTAAATGTTGTTGTTGACTCATAGTACACGTGGACTATTTTGGCAGTGATTTGAGATTACAAAGTGGGTTGAAACACTTTACTTTTGTTGTTCTCATCAGATTGTGAATATATTTTGGTGAAATGATATTTGATCCATATTTTAAATATTTTTATTTATTATGATACACAGTACACTGAGAAAATATTTGATTTTAGGAGGCTAAAGTTTAGAGTTTGGTCAACTACAACACTAGTAGGATAGGACGGGGAGATTAAGGAAACTAGTTGCGTACATATTGTACAGAAATGTTTGTTTCCTTGTTGATGTAAGGGATGAATTCCCTAATATTTTGTTTTGGTTTGTTACACCGTTGTGTACTCTGTCATATAATTGTATGGTTTATCTCTTTTATGAAATCTTCAGTTGGTAGTATTGCATATTACGGGCACAGGTATTGCCACGTGTCAAGTTATACTTACATCTTAAGGATACCAAGTTGGTCTCTTGAAATGGGCTGTGACACTTGATCCCTTTTTTTTCGCCGTACTTGTTCCTTGGCTAGATAATATCCTCAATTCACTGAGTAATTATCAGTACTATCTGAACACCAAATTCTTTGATCATCTCTGTTGATTTTAGATAAGGGGGTTGCAATAATTGTTTTTCATTTCCTTATTTGTTACCAACTCCCTGATTAGGTTAGTGTTCCATTTGCCAGATCTTTAATTATTAGCCTCCTTGACCATTGTGAGATTGTATAATTCTGGTTTTGTGATTTTCAAAGGTGAAGTGTTGAAAGGAACCTATCTATCCTCCTAGAAATTCACTTTATCACCTTTCTTGACCTGTCATCTCACACCCTTTTCAAGTAAATCTATGCCAAATAGGAGGTTGTTCCAGGTCCATGAGGATCTTGGTCTCTTCTTAGCATTCATGAAGATAGCAATTTGGGAAGTAGATGGCTTTCAATGTTGTTGCCCACAAAGAATTTGGGTTATGTGGATCAATCTCCAACCTTGACTGGCAAGAAGAGGTTGAGAAACATGAGAAATCATCGAAGCCCATTCCTCCAAAGTATGTTGCAGTATGGGGAAAGACAAATACTCCCACCATTTGGGTGATTTCCATCTTCTTCTCTGCTAGGGTATTGTTTGAGAAGATGATCTCTGATTTGTTGAAGTTTTTCAGTTGGCTCGAGGCCTCACAGTAGGATTAAAGCAACCTTAGCAATTGTAGTCCTTCATTCACCTCTACTTTCAAAAGCAAGAGTGATCATCAACGAAGAAAATGTGGGATAGTGTAGGGCAAGTCCTTTAGATCTTAATTTCTGAAAATCATCTTTTCATCAATTGATCTTTGTGATAATTCTTCAGATCATGTTTGCCACCAACAGAGAGATATGGAGAAATTGGATCCACTTGTCTAATCCTCCATATGGATTGACAGAGCATTGAGTTTCACCGTTGACGTTGACATCAAACTTCATAGCGCTCACTCGTTGCATGATTAAGTTCACCCATCTTGAATTGAATCCCATTTTTGACATGATTGCATCGAAGAAGTCCCATTCCACCATGTCATAGGCTTTGTTTAAATCAAGTTGATGATCATCTTGATCTGTTTCCCTTTCTTCTATTACTTTAGGTGGTGAAAGACTTAATTTTCAAAAAAATATACTATCCTGAATTTGACAATTAGGTGCAAAAGCAACTTGTTGGAGGGTGATTAAGTGACTCAATATTGGTTTTAATCTATTTGAAAACACATTTGAAATGATTTTATAAATGAATTCATGGAGGGAAATTGGTCGATACTGGACCATAGTTTTCGAGGTTGCCTCTTTGTGAAATAAGACAATACTCGTGGTGTTCAAAATTTTGAGCATAAAACTCCCATGGAAAAAACTCCTCACACTATGGCAAACATCATTACCCGCGATATGACAAAAGTTTTGGTAGAAAGTACATGGGAGGGAGACCATCTAGAATGTACATGCCAAAACACGAAGAACCTTTTTCCTTGGCAAGACATGACCATCGAGACAAGCTACATTCTCTACGAACATCACTGTCGACTGTAAATTTTTATAAGTGTGGAATATGGAATGATTCTGGGAATTCATATACAGAAAGTTGACTGATCGGAGCAGCCACCATGCTATTATATGCAAACTAGAAGGTATTTGTTAACGAACATACTTGAAATTTCAATTCGGACTGCTAAAAAATTCAAATTTGAACCTATGCGAAATTAGAATTCCAACAGGCAAAAAATTAAAGTGGGTAAGCATTTCTGGACCCATTGACAAATTAGCCCAAAGAGATACGTTTGGATTTAACCACGCTCTTAGTCCAGCCCGACCTAATTGCGGCGGTGTACACACGTGTGCGGTTGAATACAAGTCCATCTAAATCATCTCCTGTCTACATAAGCAGGGTCCCTCTTGGTACCCAACATTTATAGTAAACTAAGAATATATATACTTGTTAAAATTCCTAGCCCAACCAACGTGGGATTAATGTTTCATCTCACATGTTCCAAATACATTTTCACATTCCGCATGAGCCATTTTGGAATCGATTTTCTCATTTACTTTTTATTCAATGTGAGCAAGTGAATATACTGTGTTCATATCCTTATGGAGTAAAGCGCGAATGTTTGGCCCTTATTATCCAATGGTGGTATTTCTGTTTGCCATTTTCATAGCAACCACTATCCTTGAATCAGTATCATTTGTTTCACAAAAAACAAAAATAGAATTAACTAATATAAAAAAAGTGATGCTTGATGTCAATTTACCTTTAGAATATCGACCAACCTTTTCTTGTTCTATCTCTTGATGAGTGGCACCCTTGCCCAAATGTAGGTGCCATCTAAGGCCCCCACGCAATTTTAGATAGTAGAAATTGAAAAATCTAATTAGCTTGGAAATAAGAGGAGGCATGTGTATATTTGTTTGTTCATAAATATTTGAAAAGAAACATAGTCTAGAATGGTTATAATGTTACCTCAAACTACTTCCACCTATGATCTATATACTGTTATGTAATTTTACAGTAATCGTTAATTGTATTATTTGTTTTGACGAGTTGTCTATGAAACTATTTTTTTTTTTGGGTACCTATCGATATTTATCACTTTAATAAGTATTTTTACCACTGTTATGAGTATTTTTATTATTTTTATAGATATTTTTATTACTTTTATAAGTATTTTTTTACCACTGTTGTGGTAACTATTTTTACCACTTTACTTACCACACTAGTGAATAAAAAATACTCATAAAAGTGATAAAACATCCACAAAAGTAATAAATCACCCATAAAAATGATAAAAAATTTTGTACTGAAGAAAAATGGTAAAAAAAAGTTATCGCAACACCGGTAAAAACACTCACAAAAGTAATAAAAATACCCACAAATAGGATAAATCACTAATAAAAATGATAAAATTATTTGTTACAGAAATACCAACAAAAATTGTAAAAACATCAACAAAAATAATAAATATTGTGAAAATTAGAACCAAGTATAATATGAGAAACTCTTTTGTCAATAAAGAAAGACGCAATTTTTTTGGATTATTAAAGACACATGTTATGTACTTTTTTGTAAGTAGGTACAATAGTCCATTTACTTTTTTCTTTCTTTTTATTTTGACCTTCAGTAGATCACGCATATCCTTTTAAGACTCCTCCCTTTCTTTAATTTCATTCCACTACTCTCTCAACTCGAACACTAACAGACTGTTTCTGATCCTTATATATTTTGTATATTGCCTTTGCCTTTGCTATAACAAGCACATAGGGGGAGGAGCACTCGTAAGGAATGATGTCGTAAGAAGTGTTCAATCATTTCACAAATTTCTTACTTTAGCCGCCTTATTTAAACCAATTGAAAGCTGAAATCTAATGAATTCTTTCTGATGATGAAGAGGACGCTGACCGTCAAATCCATTGAAGGAGTCCTCTGGTACTTCTAATCTCTCTCTATCAGTCCTCTCTTTCTCTCTTGATGAAGATTGTGCTTCTTCCCTTGAGCTGTCATGCTAAAAAATAAAAATTATGCCTTTTAAAGTAGATATTTGGTGCCTTTGTTTCCTTGAGCTGTAATGGTGGTGATGTTCTTTGCCTTTTATCTTATTTTTCAATTTTTTTGTGTTTGTTCTTCTTATGAGATAGACGTTTGAGTAACTGTTACTGCCCTGAACAGTAACAGTGACATTGTTACTATCCCATGAGATAGTACGTAGCAGTGAAGTATTTTCAGTATCTCAGGACAGTAACAAAGACATTGTTACTGTCCTGGATAATAATAGTGGTATTGTTTATGTCCTTGGAGACAATAGCAGTGGAGTATTTTTACTATCTCAGGATAGTAACAGAGACAATGTTACTATCCTAGACAATAACAGTGAAATTGTCACTGTCCCGGAGACAATAACAGTGGAGTATTTTCACTATCCCAGGATAGTAATAGAAACACTGTTATTTTCGTGTCGTGGGACAGTAATAGAAGCACTGTTACTGTCGTGTGGACAATAACAGCGACGTTGTCAATGTCCTAGGAAGTGATATATGTGTGTGTGTCATAGTATTGTAGTGTGCATTCTTTATTTTTGTATATATATATGTGTGTATATATATAAAGTTTAAAAAGTCTAAAATTAAGATGATTTAATTTTATTTGATTTTTGAATTGTGTATTTGATTTTATTTGAATTTTGAATTTTAAATTATGTATTGAAAGACAATATGGTATTTTCGTCTTTGCACAAATAGAGTCCTTAAAATCCCAAAAAGTATTTACTTCAATGTTTCCTCTTAAAAGTGCAAGACATTGTACTGCTTCCAAAAATTCCTAATTTTTTTTACGATCCCATATCAGTTAAAAATAAGACTAGATATGTATATAAATTTTTGGGCACCCTTCCACCAATGGTTTCACAACAATTTCTCTGATGGTATTATTATTTTTGACTTTTGGGTCGGGTCGGGATATAGTCGGTTTTGTGTGCATGGGCAAAGTTCATACCCCCAGTTTTAGCCCTGAAGCAGGCCTTCCAATTTCCAACATAACGAGAACCCATTGTTTTACAACCCGCGCCGGCCCGGCCCGGAGGGTCAACCCGGAACTCTGGTGACCCGAGGCCTGAACCGGACTGGTTCTTATAAAAGATCGTTTGAGCACAAAAATCGAAAGAAACCCGCTGAACCGGGCGGCTCGTGAGTAAATCATTCAAACTGGGCGTTTTGAACAAACCGGGCGGATGAATTAAACAGGTTTAAAAATTAGTGTTTTTTGGGCATTTTTTGCCCTAAATTAATTTATGCCTTTCTTTGGTCTATGCCTCTCGCGAACGTCAGAATTCCGACGACCTCCTCACTCCCAGTCATATCTCTCTGTCTGCACTGCGTCGAAGTCGAAGTTTGAACAACGAGCAGTCACTCAAAGTCTAGAGCTCCATAGAGGCATCGACGATTTCCTGCGGATTTCCTCCCCTCAAGTGAGACACAGCACACAGCAGGTACCTCTCTCTCTCTCTCTAGTCTGGCAGAGACACTTGCTGGAAAAAAACAACCTTAATTAGAGGGAATCTCATTTGGTTTTTAACATTTGTTTTCTGGAATTTGGGGTTGTTGTTTTTGACTGCTGGGGTTTCAAAGTTGAATTTCTTTCAATTTTCATCCATTTACATGAAATCTGCAAATTGATTTCAATTATGTCAAATTTTATTGCCTAACCTTGTTATTTTTGTTTGCAATAGTTCACAATAAGCTTATTTTCCTTAATTTACTATGCGTGCTGTGTGCTGAACCACAAATAGCCTCAATTCTAGTTCTTCAATTTATATCCTATATGTGATTTTGCGTATATAGAGTGTAACATAATATAGTAATATACCCACCGTATTTCATAAATAGTGTTCAATTCTTTAAGGTTGAGGTTGAAGGGTAATGCTATAAATTGATCTCTCTCCTATTTCAACATTAATCACATTATCCATTTTAAAAATTATGCAATTAATTAAGAGGAAATTGTTTGATCAATTGAGCAGATTAAGAAAAAAATATATTATACTGCTAATGGGTGGGGATTAAGCTTGAGCACATTGGGCAAATCGATTAATTGAGTAGATTATGATGGTCTTAAGCTTTCATAGAGGTATTAACTTTACAAGTTATATTTGAAATTGAATGCATTGGAAATATACTTGATGATTTTGGGATTTTTGTTTGATCTAATATTTATTAACCATGCTATTTTCATAATTATTATGATTTTTTAGCCTATTTATTATCATTAATAATTATTTTTTATTTTTTTTATTATATTACCGGTCCGACCAGTGACCCAACGGTTGAACCAATGACCTATTACCCCGGTCTCTTTCGGTTTTTAAAACTATGGTTTTTCCAGTCGCTCAATCGAAGTAGGAAGAAGAAGAAGACAGACTACTCCGAGACAGTAACTTACCTGTACCTACCTCGAAAACCTCTCTACCCCCTTCTCTTCTTTTCTCTTCCCCTTTATGTTTCTCCAGGTAAATGTAGACACTGGTCTTTAAGGTTATGATTCCTGTTAGGGTTCTGTAAACGGATGTCTAACATTGCCAGATTTCGAGTGCCATCTTGTTCTTCTGTACAAAAAATTGAACCGTTAAGTTTCTTTAGATTTCATATGGGTTGTGTTGGTTGCTTGTGAAACTGAAATTTTTTGGTAATTTAAATCGGAAGTAGATTAATCCTATTTGATTGCTCGTAAAACGGAAAAGTTTTGGTTATGTAGATCGGAAGTAGATTAATTCCGGTGACCAACGCTTCTTTTACCAAACCCATACTATTGACTAATCAAAGTCCCTCTATAATGATGCAATACCTTAATTTGACTGAAATTAACTGACCACAAACTACTATTGTAGCCGATGCTCACTAATCTGGGAAATTTAAGCTTGTCATGCACTGAAAAACTCTAAGGAAACTTGTATAAGCTTGTACCTGATGCAAAGTAAGTTGAATAAACCACAAAATAAGGCTCTGCTATGATGACAACTTGCCAAAGTGATTCTTTTTGAATTTACTTTTTCTTGAGCTTATGGGCTAGATCAAAATTCACTCTAAGGTCCGAGGAAAATGTTGATTAAGAGTGATTTCATAAGAACTCATACGTTCAACACAGCTTGGAAGTGACTGCTGGTGTTGTGGCCATTTCACTCGCATGATCTTGGACATTTAGTCTAGAAAGACCTTAAATTTACTGTACAGGGCTGAGTACTCAGCTATAGATGCAACTGCAACTGAACGGGTCATCGTGCATTTTTAGCCTCTTATCCTTTTTGCGTAGAAAGTTCTTGTGGGTATTGGTGATTCTTATTTTTTTTTCCTTCTGTTATTCAAGTTTACTTATTTCCTTTTACTTGAAGCATCCCTTGTCCCTGCGTATGGTTACATGAGAGGCCATTGTAGCTTATGCAGAAAGCATTGGAGAATGATATTGTAAATTAGTTTTCTTTTAGTAACTATGTTTCATGTACTTGCTGTGGCTCCAAATAGACAATTTGGGTAGCTTTTCTTATGATGTCTATCATAAGTTTATGGAACAGCCAAATAGAACATTATTAGGATAGATGGATGGTTGAAACGGCAGAATCAACTCTTTATTCAACAAATGCAATGTCTCTTGCTGCCCCAAAATTTCGGCATTTATTTTTTAGGTCAAGGTAAGATTGTGTATAACCTTCCCAGTCCCAGACTGGAGACTTGTGCACTGGGCCGCCCATAATATCTTTTTAAGTTCACTTAATGGCCATACTGGATGATTTTGACCATCTAGTACTAGATGCTGCCATTTCAAGCATTCATTATGGTAGTGTTTTTATAAGGTGATCTGTCCTACTGTTTTGAGTAATGGATTTTATCTGATTGTTTTTTGTTATTCACTTAGGTACATTAGAGGTTTTCCTATAGCTGCAGTTTCCTTCTTTTGCTGCATTATCTGGAAGCTCGATGGATCGGCAGGCTCATGACTATGCAGCTGCTATGGCATTTTCCCAACAACAGCAACAAGCTGCTAATATCCAACAGCAGCAACAGTTTGGTTTTCATCCACCACAACAGCAATTCCCTCCATCAGGTCCTGGTCCTTTTCTACCCCCACATCCCTCTCTACAACAGTTCCCATTCCATCGTTCGATGCAGCAGCCACAACTCCATCCACTTCCTCCTCCCCATCCCCACCTTCTTCATCTCCAGCAGCAACAGCAGCCTCCGCCTGCTTTTCCTCCTCATTTACCCCCTCACGCTGTTCCTCCACCTTTTCATGGCCCGTATGATTCCACGCCGCCCCCTGCTGCTCCTCCCCATGATCCTGAACTTCAAAAGCGTATTGATAAACTTGCGGAGTATGTTGCCAAGAATGGCCCTGAATTTGAAGCCATGGTACGTGAAAAAGAGCAAGACAATCCTGGGTACGGTTTCCTCTTTGGTGGTGACGGGCATAATTACTACCGCTACAAGCTTTGGTTATGTACACGTGCCCCTGGTGGCTCCTTCAATCCTGCTTTCCCCTCCTCTTCAATACCTTTGATGCATCATCCTCCCAATCCTATGATAAATCCATCACCTCTAAATGCTTCTCAGTTGAGTTCCTCTGCTGCTGCTGTGATGGGTTCACCTCAAATGCAAACTCCTTTTCCACCGTTCTATGAGCCACAACCCCATCTGCATTCTCAGCCTTTTACCAGTCATGGTCGACCAGACTTTGACCAGTCAACCAGGTCTTTCAAAGGTCTGTCTAGGCCACTGCCTTCTGATGTTGCGATGGAGCTAAGTGATGTGCTCAACAATCTTACTGGTACCAAAGAGTCAATCAAAGGTGCCAAAATTTGGTTCATGCAGAGGTCCCCATTTGCACCAGCTCTGGCTGAGGAGCTCAGAGACAGGGTGTTTGCTCTGGATGATTCTGAGAGACAATTGCATATAATTTACCTGGCCAATGACATTCTATTTGACAGGTAATTTTATAGTGCTCACCATATCCGGAGGAGACATGAATTAAAGTAATGGAGCAAACCCTAATATTGGCTGATAGAGTGCAATTATTTTATGCTACCTTCAACATTTTTTCCACTTTCCTTCTCTTTTATTATATATTTCTGCATTTATCAATGACTTGATAGCATCTCTCTCTCTCTCTCCAAAACCCCCAAAAAAAAAATCCAAACCAAGTTCCCTAATTTTCAATGGCGAATGTTTCTGCTGCCTGTTCTGATGCTTTATTATTTTTTAATAGAATGATTATGAAAAACAAAATGTGTAAAACACTGGTAAATGCTGTGTATTGTGTGCAATATTCCTTAGAGCTTTGTTCATGAAAAACAAGAAATATCTGATGAACCTAATGAAATTTGGGGTCAGAAACTGAATGCCCAAACAGCAAGGAAAATAATTTAAAGATAGGGAATATTACTTGTTACTGTATGGCATCACATAATTTTGCTTTGTTTGCCCAATACAGGTGCCCTGCATTAACTGGATTTTTTTTATTCTGGCTCTATATATAAATGTTGGGAGAGTTCCTTTGCTTAAGCTTTCTTGATAATTTAGGTTGTTAAGAGTCTTGGCAGCCTCCTTACTTTAATAGTGCCAATGTAATTTGTGCTATTACCTGAGTATATATTTGTTGATTTCTTTTAGATCTTTTTTTCTTGGGTATTTTAACTTATTTGTTTTTGATCTTGAACATTGGGGATACTATTTGAAGATCCTTGTACATATGCTTTTTACACACATTCCAAGATACTTATTTCAATACATGTGTACTTCTATATGTACTTTAAGTCTTTAATACATATTTATAGGACCACGTGCATAAGTCTATATCTATTGCTAAATCTTATGCCCTGGCCTAGTTTGGTCCTTTATCTAATAACATGTCCAGATGATCCATATCACCTTAAAATTAATGAAACAAAATAGTGTGAAATTGACAAAATACAGGGGTAGATGGTAATAACCTCAATGCATTCACGGAGCCAGGAAATCATCACCCCTATCCTTCTCCGACCTTTTCTCTTTTACCCCCCTTTTCCCTGTTTCCACTCCCTCTATCCATTACGTATGATCCTCACTCTTTTCTCCTTTATCATTCCATATCCTATCTCTCATCCTAAATATACCTTAGCACATGAAAAGATCTCTCGTTGGTGACTTTCTTTAACCAATCATTCATTTTTTTTCACATATTGAGATGACAATTGATCGATATATGTTATTGATACTTGTCCAAATAATCATACAAAAACTTGGTGACATCATCTTCCTTGAATTAGTTGATATATAAGTGGAGGAAAACAATCAGGCAATGCCTCAACGGACATGAAACATTGGCTGAAGTCTTTCAACTTATCTGGATTTGGGACCTTGGGGATTAGTGCAATCGCCGTTCCGTTCAATTCCTTTAATATTCTACCAGATTTGAAGAAGGACTTTATAGCATTGAGAACATCATGCCCTATTTTCCTTTAGCAAAATATATAGCCTAGCCATAATAATACCTTGTGGTTAGTTCATATAATAAAGCAAGAAAGAAAAGATCAAGAATCAGAAGCGCCTTCAAGCAAGTCTACTGGAATCAATAATGGGGGTATACATTTTGAGAACTGTAGAGATCAATTTTTTATTACTAGTTGTATGGATTCAGCATATGCTGGTACTTAATGGCTTGGGCAAGTATAATTTCTTTAGCAGGATTACATTGCTTATCACGTATAATTTCTGAAGTAGGGTTAGGTAGCTGCAATTTAAGCTATGTGCTTGATTAAACACCCACATGCACTTAAAAACTAATTAGATTTTCCTTCCTTTTTCGGTTCACCTGTCTAAAATTTATAGCAGGGTTAAGAAAACAGGAATTGGGCCAAATCTGAAAAAAGTCTTCTGCGGTTAGTTTCAATGAGTGGAGTAAAATAGAATTTGCCTAAAAGGAGAAACATGTTTGTGATTTTATTTGCCTGAAATGTTGCTCATCATTTGTCCTTTACTAAAAGAAAAGAAAAGAGCCGGTTGGCAACTTTTCCTCGACGTTTCCACTTGTCAATTGAAATGGTTTTGGTTAGAAAGTGGTGGTAGAAAGCAGAGGCAGGAATCCTGCTGAGAAAGGGCATGGTTTATGTTAATTGCCAATGGAATTTCTGCCGTTATTGGGTAATATCAATAGAATGGTGGGACGTTGTGCGGTCATGCAATGCTAAACCAGGAGGTTGTGAGTTCGAATATGTCGATAGTGTTTTGGTTGAAATAATAGCGGAAGTTATGTATCCAGTAGGTAAGGACGGACATTGTCTTGGTAAAGCTATATATGACTTGATAGCTCTTGACAGGAAAGAGTATGACATACATGAGTTTTTCCTTTGGTACATTCCAAAGTAAGAGGCTGTTACCTGCCTCGTTTAATATCCCAGGGGTTGCTGAATCATGTTATTTTATTTGCATATAAATGAAGTAAATGGTTTTGCTGTTGTTTTTTTTCCTTATAGTTAAATGTCCCACTTAAACTTGTTTTGTTTTCCTTCTAACAGTATGTGATATTCATCTACCTTCCTAGATTGTGACAATGATTCTAGCATTTGTTTTGAAAGAAACTAAAAAATGTTGATTGAGATGATATAGCCATAGATCTAAGCTCTAGCTTGACCTTGGGGGGTCTGTCAATATTGTGAAACTAGTGCATATTTACCAGTCAATTGGTATTGAAATGTGCAGCTTGCAAAGACGGATCAACCCTCATGACCTAGATAACGAGGCACTTGCTTTTAAGCCTGTAATAGGTTCCATGCTTTCGAGGATTTACCACAACCCTCAAAATAAGGAGGAAAATCAGTCACGATTACAAAAAATTTTGCAGTTTTGGGCCTCTAAGGAAGTTTTTGATCAAGATACTATTCTTGGGCTTGAGAATGAGATGATGGGGGGATCAACAACAAACTTATTTCTTGTGCCTCCAAGGGACTTATCTGCTGTTTCAGCAGATCATTTGACCATTTCAGGTATCTCTCTCTCTCTCTCTCTCTCTCTCTCTCACACACACACACACACACACACACACGCACACGCACGCACACGCACACGCACACATACACACAGTGACGGACCTAGGAAAGGGCCCAGGGGGGCCATGGCACTAAGAGTAGTGGAAGAAGAAGGTTCATTCCAAGGACAGTGTGTATAATATGTGCTTCTAGTTTTCCATACACTGACTTCGGTCTTGACAGTATCTATTAAGTATTGAGATATCACCATAATAATAATATTCTCCTTTTACTATAATAATATGATAAGAATACGGTATCGAATTTAATTTTTCAATATTATACAAAAAAGAAAAAAGAATCGCAACTGCAGATTTTAGTGAGTTATTTTTAGCTATTGTAAGAATTATATGGACCAATAAAATAATTAATTTGCATGTGTCACTTTGTGATTAGACAAAAAAAGACAGAGTACCCAAAAAGTAACTTTTTGATATACTCTCTCATAATAATATGAGGTTGTCATCTGTTTTGATTTTTTATTTAAATGTGCCCAACTAGAAACGCCTACATAAATTGATTAGACTTGTGCCTACACCACTCATATCACTTGTAGCTAGTTATACTTACACTTCTTAGCTTTATTTCAATTTTCCATTGTGCTTTTTTGGTTATGAGTGTTATCATAACTAAACTTCGAAAATAAAGTTGCTAAAAAATTGGGACAGATCCAAGCATGGGTAAATCATGTGATAGAAAATGATGTCGAATATTATTTCGATGAATGAGTAAGAGGATATGCCGAATACTACTGATAGCTGACTAGGAGGATATTTAATAAAAAAAACTATTCATGTGGTTCATTTTCTTTTTCTTTTTTTTCTTTTTTATTCATGGTGTATGTATATTTACTGGTTTGATATATTTTATACATTGCAAATTTGAATTTACCAAGTATAGAGATAGTTCATGTTCTAGGCGTTAGTTTACGTACATAGGCTTTGGCCCCTCTCAAGGTAAAATCCTAGATTCATCACTACACATACACATGCATGTACACACTCACTCTGATCCACCATGCCGAGACTTATGGAAAGCATAGTTACTCTTCTGGTTAATTGGAAAGATCAAGTTTTATAGGGACAAGCGTCCTCAAGAAATATTGGTTGCTCAATTCAATAAGCTTGTGAAGATCAGCAGTTGGTCCGATGGCCACACCCTGCAGGTTGTTCGAGGGTTCAAACCTTGTTGCCTGCTCCCGTTGTAACTCGGACCAGAAAAAAGCTCAATAGGCCTGCATATAGTTGGCTGCCCGGATTTTTTTGCTTTAAATTCTTTGAAATCTTTCTGCTAAAGTTGGACTTATTTTTTATTCATGCAGGACCATCACCCCAGTTGACAAACCATAATACTTTACAGTGGCAGCCTCATAAGCTAAGTTTGGTGCCAAACTTACCAGATCTAGAACATCCCGATAAACAAGTTTCTCCCCTATCAGCCATGCCACCATCAGTAGCAACACAACAATTTCTTCCTAATTCAGTTCCTTCTGGTGGTTTTGTTGGGTCCTTGCCAATCCCATCTTCCGGTCAACAAGCAAATCAACAACCTGCGTCCCATATATTGACAGGACCGACTGCTAATGTTGGTGAAAAATTACCTCCATATCCTTTGTTTCCACCTGGTCTTATTCCTGGAATGGTCAGAAAAATGCAGATCGGTAGTGGGGTGCCTTACTCTCCCATGAGCCCTTTGGATATCCCTACTGTAATACCACCCTCTAATGTATCTCCATCTGAAATTCTTGAGAGAGTGTCAAAATTCTTTAAAGAGATTGGAGAGGTTAACCCTTCTGAAGGACCCATGAAACCTTCCGAATCAATCGATGAAGATGATGAGTATGAGAGAGAGCCTCCCATTCGCAAAGGAGGAGCTTGCATACCTCCACCGCCTAATTTACAAGTGGACCCTGAGACAGGAACTTTTGCTGATGGAAGTGTAGAACGGAAGCCTGGATCAAGTAGCTCAGGACGGTTGGGACTTGGGGCCACAGCTAATCCAAATGAGGCCAGTCAATATGATGATGTTTATTCTTCTTATAGGAAACAGAGAAGTACCAATTACCATACGTCTATGAGTGCAAGAGCTGCTGCTACAAGGTAATAACCTGCTGAATGTGTGATCAATTGTAGTCAAAAATTGAAAACTTGGGTTTCTGATGAGGTTAGTTCTTGCATTTCCTGTCGGCCCTTTTCTTTCTGAACTCTTGAGTTGGAATTATCAGAAATTAAATTTGTGGGATCATCAGTATTATATCTTCATGGTTATTAAGGTCCTGATTTAGATGAATGATTGAATGCCAATCCAGATATGCATTATATGTGGAGCATAGAATTCTGTAGTTTTTGAATTAATTATCTTTGTATTTCCGACTCTCTGGATTGCTTGACATTTGGTGATCTGAGCTTGAGTCCGGGTTGGGAAGGTATTATGTAGGAAAATATTCCCTAAACCCGAGATGCAAGCAGGGATAATAGGAAGTAATTCCTCTAGATACCAGAGGCTGGTGAACGACTGATTTTTTGGGCAAAACCATGGCTGCAAATTCACATGTAGCTGTTGTAATGTTTGCACTTGATCAAGCAAAAGTTATACTGCCTACTGTACCCAAATTTATGATGCAGATATGCATTTTGTGGGCAGGTCATGGCAAAGTTGACAGTAGGCGTGGCAATTTTAAAATCAATCCATTAACTAGACATGTAATTGCTATAGAATTAATGGGCTTGAGTTTAGTTTTAGCGGGTTTCTAATTGTTCTGCTTGGATATTGGCATGTCTGTCCCTTTGCTGGTTGAGGCTTGGCCTTTGACTCCGCTTGTCTCTACTTTTCATGTCAAGCTTACAAGTGTAGTTTGGTGGGATTAACTTCTAAAACCAATAATAAACTTTCGTCTCCTCTGCAAGACCATGTATAAGTTGACTTTCAATTCAAGGTTATGCACAGCACCAACTTGGCTAGATTTCATTATTAGACAAATAAGTCAGGTATGAGTTGAGCAAATATTGATACGGTACGACTTAGAGATGTCACGAATTTGACACGACGTAACTTATCGACAACTAAATATAAAAATATTCCAGATAGTTGCTTGCGGAAGACCCTTCACTTGCTTGGCCATGGTTGTTGCACGGGTGAGATAACTTGTCTCAATGTGAACTTGAATGAGATTCGTGAAACAAGGAACGAAGTCAGAAAATGGTCGGAACTGTTTTTGGTTTATCCCTCTTGAAGCTTAAGTCAATCAGTGCTCAAAGGTGAGATGATAAGTGTACAGTGCAAAGGTAATTTAGCATGCATACCTGTGTTTTATTTCATTGGGCTATTTATACCTTCAAATATGATGACATGACATCTACTCGAGTACCCAACTTAGACTTGACAACTTACTATCACTGAGCAACGCAATAAGTGCTCCCCCTCATGCCTCATTAATGCTCAGTGAAGGGACAGAGTCAGGGTTGGATACTCGAGAGTGGCCGAGTATTTATGGCTTTCCGCCTCGTAGACACCAAATCATCTCGAACATCAAGTACTCTATGTCAAATACTCGCAATCTATCGCCGAATATTTGAGGCTATGTGCCAAGCATTTAATACCCCCGAATAAGGATTATGCCTTGTCTTTCTGATTGTTCAATGTGAGTTTCTTACTGATGAGGTAACAATAATCGTCTGTCACATCAGCACTCTGCATGAGGCACACGTCCCAATGACAATTAATCTTAAGGGTCAACTGTTCACATTGGTCCCCGTTGTGCATTTACTTGGTCGGACAGTTGCTAGCCCCTCGGCCTCGGCTCATGGGAACTTGGGAAACACATTTGCTTGCTGAGATATGCCACGTGTCATCTTGCGATTGGCAAGTCACCCACATCCCGTCAGTTATGATCAATTGGTGATGGCACGATAGTGTAATGTGGGTTGAACAATTAGTGTTAGAGGGACCATCTTTGCAAATGTTAATTGGAGCTTGAACTTTAACCTTGACTTGATCAATTTCTATCAAATCGTTTAATTTCACCTTGAGTTCTTCCGTTCAATCAATCTAGCAATCATTGTTGCTTTGGAAGACAAGGGAGAAATTCTCAAATTAACTATTTCTCTAGATTAGCATCATCTAATTCTAGTTGCCTACATCGATTGGCTTGTGAATTCACAAAATCTCTTTTGGTTGAAAAATTCTTGATCTACATAAGGGGCATTCTTGTTTTGGGATATGGTTTGGATGGGACTGGAGGGTCCTTTCCAACCCCTTACACCTCTACCGGTTAGGATGGTTTTGTATAATGATATACTCCTATTTTATACCATGTTTGTTTTAATTGTTGTATCCTATACTATATGAAACTTACAAAAAATTAATATTTCAAGGACAATCTAACTAGAGTAGACCGTATATTCTTTCTAATGCATTGTAACATGTGGACCATAAAAGATGTATATTTCCATGGATAAGTGGTCATTTTAATACCACCTAACGGGTAGTATTAAATAATGCCTCATACATGGCTATATTATTACTGCAGCAACCGAGACGATAGTAAATTCAAGCAATTTGAGCAGGCCTAAGAAAAACAAGCATGTTATTAAATGGTATCTAAACACTGTTTTTGATATATGTATGTTATTAAATGGTTTCTAAACTACGTATTGGAGAGTCGTTGCCAACCCTTTCCATCACTACTGGTTAGGATGGTTCTATACAATGACATAGTCCTATCCTATCATATAGGATGTTTGTTTTGATTGTTATATTACAGGTGGACCCCACAAAAAAGTGATGTTTCAAAGAGAATCTAGTTATAATTGATTGTATATTCCTTCTTA
Organism: Ilex aquifolium; assembly: GCA_951799425.1. Lineage (NCBI taxonomy): Eukaryota > Viridiplantae > Streptophyta > Magnoliopsida > Aquifoliales > Aquifoliaceae > Ilex > Ilex aquifolium. Next base: position 13,888,455 of record OX637397.1, on the reverse strand, counting down.
TGCATTCTAACATGTGAACCCATAAAAGATGCATATTTCCATGGACGTAGTAGTTATTTTGTGATCTAATACTGTTAGTTGTCAATTTTTTTTGTTCTATGGTCAGAGGTGTCTGAGTCAGTTTACGTGCACTTCGACTAATTCTCTCTCCGGTTCGATTAAAGGTAGGTCATCGACGTCGAAACTAGGGTATTCATGAGGGATAAACTCCTCATGACCTGTCTCTAATAATACCTCCTGCGTGTCTATATTATTACAATAGTGTCTGAGCCGATAGTTCTGATAAACCAAATAGTTACACCAAACAATTACACAAAATTACGACACCAACTTAATTTATCATTCAGTTATTTACATAAACCAAATAGTTACACCATTTAGTATCACGACATTGTTACACCAATTATATACACCAAATTAAGTTTATCATTACACAAAAAAGTTTACCATGTCGTGATATTACACCAAATTAAGTTTATGTAATGATAAACTCTTTTGTGTAATATCACGACATGGTAAACTCTTTTGTGTAATGATAAACTTAATTTGATGTATATAATTAGTGTAATTATGTCGTGATACTAAATGGTGTAATTCTTTGGTTTATGTAAATAACTGAGTGACAAGTTAGATTGGTGTCGTAATTTCGTGTAATTGTTTGATGTAATTATTTAGTCTATTAGAACACATAAATAATTATTTGGTGTATTATAGGACAATTGTAACTAATTGGAGTAACTGATTGGTGTAATTGTGTTGGTGTAACGTTGATATAAGGAGAGAGAGATAGATAATAAGGAGAGAAATATTAACGGAGAGAGAAAATAGGGGGAGAGAGAGAGAGAATAGGAGAGAGAGATGAAAAAATTAAATCAAATTTTTACATATTTGAAAAGAAAATAAATTATCAATGGGGCAAGAGAGAGAGGATAGAGTATAGATAGAGAGAAAATAGGGAAAAAAGAGTGAGAGAGTAATGGAGATAAAGGGAGAGAGAGAGTAATGGAGTAATGAATAATTTTTTAGTCTTTTTTCAAAAAAATGCACTTAAGATCAAATAAGTTTTCTTTATGTAGTTTCTCTCAATTAAGTCTAAATTTTTGTACCGGTTTCCAAATTTCCCTAGTACTCGGCCCAAGCAAAAACAAACACGTTATTAGATGTTATCGAAACTTTTTTTTTTTTGATATCCTGCAAATTTGGGGCTGCTTATGAGTTTGAACTTTTTTAAAGCATTTGGCTTGCAAAGGGAAGAATTTTCACTAAACTAAGGCATTTTTTTTTACTATAGATCATCATCGTCTAACTCGAGTGGCCTACATCGATTTGCTTGTGAATCCACATAATCTTTTTGGGTGAAAACTTGTTGGTCTACATATGGGATATTAATGGAATTGCTTAGATTTAGTAACACAATTAAGACGATTTACTTAAATTGAAAATTAATTATTCTTAATCAAGAGACTTGATTGGACAGAATCCCAATACCAAATGCCAAATTAGTCAGTTAAAATAGATATATTTCATCGTCCAAACTGTGACAATGGAGTATGAATTTTATTGCAATTAGATAGCGAAATTAGTTTATGAAAATGAAAATTCACTATAGTGAATTTTTTTTTATAGATAGATATAGAGTAAGAAGAAACGAGATTGTTTTAGATACTGAAATAAGAATTTCACTGTCATTGAAAAGTTTGTATAGAAACAAATAGAGAGAGTGGGAAGAAATGCGTGGTTTTGGAGAATGAAAAAGGAATTTTGCTGTCTAATTCACTAAAATTGACTAGTGAAATAAGAATTTCGGTAATTGCCATCTTTATTTTTAAATATTGAAAACATAAATCATATATCTCTTGATTTTAGAGTCTTGAGCAAAATTAAAGCTATAAAAGAATTTTATTGTTGAAGATGAAAAAGAACAGACGTCAAATTCTTTTATATTATGTTCGACACATTTACAACACGATTTTTGATGACACGATTCTTTTACATTTGACACGATGACAATGGATTCAGATATGAAAACACACGGGTTATGTCTGATATATAGATGGAGAAGAGGGAAGGAACGATAAAATTAAATTAAAAAATAATTTTTTTTTGTTAAGATTCAAAACTATTCTCAATTAAAAAAATACAAAAAATAACGGGCATAACAACAATTCTAAGTGATACACTCTTTAGGGATATTCTAGTAATAGAAAATAACACCTTCCCTGACATTACCGATCGAAGAGAATAGGAATGGCAATGGACCGGGTAAAAATAGGTATTTGTCCAAACCCACCTCGTTTGGACCGGGGATGAATCATAAATATTGGACGGTAGAAATATACAGGGATACTCGTATAAACCCGTGCGGGAATGAAGGCGGGGATGAACTGACACTTACCCTCCGCCTTGCCCCCGCCCCCGCCCTGCCCCTCCTGGCCCCGCTCCGCTTTACCCGTTATTATATATATATATATATATATATATATATATATATATATATATATATATATATATATATATATATATATATATATATATATATATATACATACATGTTGTTGTGAATACAAATCTACATATTATTGAATGATTTTTTCTTTTGAAAATTGTTTTGTTTTTTGACTTTTTTCATGTTTTTGGCTTGTAAAAGTGTAGATTTTTGTGTTTTTGTATTTTTTTATGTTTGATTATGTTATGTTACATTATGTTGTGTTGCATTATATTGTGTTGGATTTACATGAAAGACAAACTTTTAATTATATTACGTTGTAGACAAAGTTTTAATTATATTATGTTAGATTATGTTGTAAATGACAAGATTTTAATTAGGTTATGATATTCTATAATTATGTTGAATTATTTAAAATGTTAGATTTATTTAGAATTTTGGATTATGTTGTCTTGGGCTTGGGCAAGTAAGGTGGACGGGGGCGGGGGTGAAGACGGGGGACAGGGCAGGGGCGGGGATTACAAATTTACCCACGGACGAGGATGGAGATGAAAAATATACTCGTTAACGGGGGTGGACTGGGGATAAATGAAGTTTTTTTAAGCGGGTACGGAGATGAAGACTACACTCTCCGCCTTCGCTTTGGTCCACTGCCATCCCTAGAAGAGAACTAATAAGTAAGCATGACGTGTCCTTTGGGTCTTAAAAACATATATCACTACAAGAATTATGCCAAAACCTAGAGTTTATAAACGTCGGCAAATAGCACAGTAAACACTGGGAAATGTTTAATGCGACGACTGTGCTAAGCATCGTCTATTCCGCTGTCGGGAAAACTAGTGGCGTTTAAATAAACGCCGAAAAATGTACTGGCGTCCAACACCATCAAATGTAGAGTGTGTTTGGATTGACTTAAAAAAAAAAAAGGTGTTTTTTGGACTTTTGACTTATCATAAGTACTTTCAAAAAAAAAAAAGTAGTGTTTGAGATTACTTATTAAAAGTAATTTTAAAAAATTTAAAACCATTTTACCACTTAAATAAGTCCAAAAATAAAACCTTTTACTTATCTAAAATCACTTCAGCCAATCACTTTTATCTTTATTTTTTTCTTCCTCACCATCGCAACTCTCTCTATACCCTCTGTTGTGAACGACTGAAGGACATCTTCCACTTTGGCAACCATCGACGAAGATGCTAGAGAGTTAGGTGATCACCGACAACGGTGACAACACTATTCTCTCTTCAATCTTCATTCTTCTGGAGTTATTGGAGATCTCAGTCCATCTCGAACACGTATGAACCGTCTATTTTTCATCTTTCAACTTCTATTTCGTTTGAGTTTTCTCAGATTTGTATATTATGTGGAATATATTGAATAGATTTGTGTGTGTGTGTGTGTGTCTCTCTCTCTCTCTCTCTCTCTCTCTATTCATCTCTTTATTTACTCTTTTGGGAACCCTAGTTAATGGATTGATCATTCCTATAATCTGTTTGATAAAATGTTTTTTAGAAAATTTAGATTTGATTTGTGCTTGTGTGTTGGTCCATGGCCTTTCTTGTTTGGGTATAACAAGCCGGTTGAGCTTACCCACATTGCTTGGAGTCAATGGCTTCTCAAGCATGGCTTTTTTGGTATTTCCTGTGTTTGGTAGTGGTCTTCTTGCTTTTCTTGGGTGAGGGTTTCTCTATCATCTGTGAGCTATTTGAAGTGCTACTGCCACAAAAGGCATGATGTAATAACCAAAATTCATATCAAATTCCAAGATAAATATCTCAAATTACTACAAATTTCATTTGGGTGGAGAAACAATAAGCACAAACGTTGGTTAAGAAATTGATGTCAAAGGAAGATTTGTTCCCTAGCTTACATTCTGACATCAAACATTATATTCTCATGTTGACATTCAATGTTACCCAACACCATGTATTTTATTTTGAGTTAGTTTTTAATCTTACCATACACCATGTATGGAGCCTAAATTCTAATGGCTAACAGGTGCAGCAAAAAGAGAAATATTTATTCAAATGACCAGAGGAGCTCCATGCTTGTTAAAATAATTCTCATATGCAAAATGAAAATAGAAAACCAAATAAGGGCTTCATAAATGGCTGAAGCAGGATAAACTCTTTCCATACGAAGGGATAATGGCATGGTTTTCACATTTAAATATGTGCTTAATATCCAAGAAAGCTATGAACACTTTAGTGCTTGATGTTATGTTATGATTTCATGTTTTACCTATTATTTTATTGGTTCTTTTAGCTACGATTTCGTACTCATTTTTAAATTGCATGTTGCTTAGTTCCTATTCAATTTTTATTCATGTTGATTTGATTGTTATCATTATTGTTACTTCTATTGTTAAACTTAATCATTTGCCATAAAAATCCGTAAGTTTTAAATAACAGTTCTGATCATATCCACTAAGATTAGCAATGGACCCCTGAACTATGGACCATGTTATTGCTCTCACAAGTGGATGGTTATCCATAGGTTATAGCATATGTTGAACTTTTTTCTATCTTGTTTTTAATGCTAATTAGAATATATTTGTGCTTCTTAAAGCAACTAATTAACCCTCCTATGCCATGTAATTTCCCGCCCCTTATGGATCAAATGATTACCTAGAGGAATTTTTTAGAATGGTCTTAAAAGGAGAATTGATCTTAGAATTTATTGTTCCATGATGTGGGTTGATTTCCAACTTGTTTATACAAGACTTTGTTCATGTTAGTTGTTATTATACGAGTTGTGCTAATAACTTATGTATTTTGTGATGTTACTTTAGATGACTTCTAGTAGTTCTAGGAATGATAAAGACAAAGCAAACTGGACTGTGGAAAGACATAAGACTTTTTTTGAGTTATGTGTTAAAGAGGTGGATAAAGGGAACTTGGTGTTCAAGCTGCATGGTTGGAGTATATGAGGGACGAAGGGAACACTAGTTAGTAGGGTGTCTTTTCAAATTTAGATGTTTATTTTCTATTGTGGACTTGTTTATGTGCTTTTTTTGGGATAAAGTTTCAAATGTTTTGTTTGTTTTGAACACTACTCTTTACTATGACTATTTGGTTACTTGAGCTTATTTGAGCACTAAGCTTTACCGTGATGGTAATACTTGAACTTTTGTTTTGATGGCTTTTAGATTTTTATTATATTGATGTATATGTTCGACTCTTGAATAGAAATATGCTACTAAAATTTATCTAAATGTCAATGTTTATATTCTTTTTCATTGCTTTAGATGTGTTGTGCAGAATGAATCTGAAAACTATATGTCTTACCATACTTGCCATACAACTTTTGAGAAAACGGGCTGCAATGCGCAAGAGTAAAATGCCATGTAGGACTTTTGCCCTAACCAGTCATCAATATGTGTTAGAGATTCTTAATGGCCATGATCGTATATCCCTTGAACAATTTCAAATAGAAAAACATGTGTTTATTTCATTGTGCAAGTTAATGAAAGAAAAGAACTTGTTGTGTGATAGCAGAAACGTATTAAGCCAAGAGAAGCTAGCTATATTTTTAAATCACTATTGGTCACAATGAGTGAAATAGAATAATGCAAGAGCGATTTCAACATTCTGAGGAGACAATAAGTCGACATTTCAATGATGTTTTATTAGAGATGACTAAACTTTCAATGGAAATCATCAAGCCTCATCAAAATTTTAATTGCATCCCTCAAGAGATCAGATTGAATACTAAATACTATCCATATTTCAAAGATTGTATAGAGGCAATTGATGACACACATGTTAGTGCTCATGTTCCTACTTCAAAACAGATTCCTTTTAGAGGTAGAAAGATAGTGTGCACGCAGACCGTCTTGGCAGCATGATCTTTTAACATAGTTTTCACATTTGTCAATGCTGGGTGGGAAGGAACGGCTCATGACTCTAGAGTGCTACTATATTGCATTCGTAATAGACATTTAAACTTTTCAAAACCACCTCCAGGTATGAGTAAAGAATGCATTGATTAAGTTTTTTTTGCATTCTTAACTACATAAAATAACTAATGATTTTTTTATTTTTTTTAGAAAAATATTATGTGGTAAACGCTAACTTCCCTAATATGGATGATTATCTTACTCCTTATAAGGAAACGAGATATCATCTACCCAAATTTCGTAGAGGGGAAAGACCTCATGGGAAGGAGGAGTTGTTCAATTATGCATATTCTTCATTAAGGAATGTGATTGAACGATATTTTGGAGTATTAAATAAAAGATTTTCAATTTTACAGCAAATACCCAGTTTTGATTTTACTAAGCAAATGTTTATTGTTGTTGCTTACATGACTTGCCACAATTACATAAGGTTTCATGGCATCAGAGACGTATTATTTGAAAGGTATGCTAATGAAGACATGGAGTTAGAGGAGGAAGACAATGTAAATCAAACTGCTTTTGAAGAGGATATTGATTTGTCAGATACAAATCCAATGTATAGGAAGAGAGAACGTATTGCTTCAACAATTCTAAGGGACAATCAAGCATGATTTTTGATTGTATTTATTATTAACATGTGTTTCCCGACTTTAGTATGTCATTGAGATAGTTGGACTATGTAGTTTTTTCGTATGATGTCTTTATTAATATGATATTTTTGTGTATGATTTTTTTTTTTGTGTATTATTATATGTGTAGTGTATGTTTATATATGTGCATTCAATACTATTAACAATTTTGACACAAATAAGTATTTTAACATCCAAACGTACTTTTTATAAAATACATTAATTTAAGCATTTTAAATGCTGAATATCCAAACAATACTTATTTAATTAAAATATTTTTTCTTATAAACACTTTTGATAAACATTTATTAAAAAATTATTTTTTTGATTTCATAAATCATCACAAACACACTCTTAGTTGCTTGTCGGAGCCGGTGACTAGAGTTGAGCTGAAATTCGCGATGTTTATACAAACACCGGTAATGGAATTTTTTTTTTTTCAGGTGCAGTTCTCCACAAACCACAACCTATTACCAAACATTCATTTTTTTTTTAGCTGAAATGAATAATACTCCCAAACTACAACCTATTACAAATAATTTATTAAATGCCGGCAATTAGTGGTGTTTATTAGTGTTTAATTTAAATTAGTCAGTAATTAATGGGTTTAAGAAATTCCAGTAATTAGTGGCCTTTATTAAACGCTGGTAATTAACAAACACCAACGACATTTCCTATAAACCCCGACTATCACTACTTTTCTTGTAGTGATATGATTGGACCAATTGACTAAGTAGAACCTGAAAATGTAATTTTCAACAATTTTCACTACTTATAAATATCACTTCATAAAACTACTGCGGCCATGTAAGAGCTCAAAAGACAAAATTAGCCTTTCATAGTTATAATTATCATTTAATAACTTAAAAAACATAAATATCCCTTTATTTATATCGATATTTATATATTTCTTTATATATATATATATATATATATATATATATATATATATAATAAATTCAAGTATAATGGAAAAAATAAAAAAAATAAACAAAATAAAATTTTAAAATCTCCAGATGTGTTGAAAATTTTTTGAATGGCTAAATTATACTACTATTATGAGAAATATATATTACAACAACTCTAACTTTTAAACTAAAACATGGATTGTAATTTTTTATTAATAGATTTACCTTGCATAATATTTATATTGATACGTATTAGAATTAACACATGGACAATTATTTATTGTTTTTTATCTTGTTACCAGATTTACACAGTGAAACTTTTTTAATTATATAATATAATTTCAATGATACAAATATAACCTTAGAAATCATAAGATGTCATTTAACTTAATTACACATATTTTTTTTGACAATTATTTTTTTACATATAACGCAACTTGGGATATGAAAGTGTAACCGAGAGGGAAAGTGTTACAAACCCGGAGGATAGCCCACTGAAAATAGGGATGAGTTATAAATTCATTCATTCTATGTTTGAAAACTTGACAATTGCCATTGCGCTACGCTTTGAGGAATTTATCTCTCATGAATTCCCTAATCTCGGCGTAGATGATCTGTCTTTGACCAGACCGGAGATGAGGATTAGTCGAGGTGTAAGTTAGTCTGAATACTCCTAAATGTAATGCAAAAAAAGAAAAAGAAAAGAAAAGTGTTACAAACCCTAGCATTTATGAGATTTCAGAACTCTTTGATTCTGCTTCAAAACAGGCACTATCAGCAACTGCGACACCAAAATCTGAAACTGGTAAAATAAGAACAGAAATCAAAGTGAATTCATAGTTTCGAACATGAAGATATAAAACAGCACACATGCATACAGACATAGAAAAATATATACATATTTGCATTTATATATATATATATATAGAGAGAGAGAGAGAGAGAGAGAGAGAGAGAAGGGTTCAGGTCTGTGGGGTTTCATCGAAGATAAACAAGAGATGAGAGAGGGTTAAAACTTCCATGTCTGTGGGATTTCATCAAAGATAAACAGGTGAAGAGAGAGGGTACAGCTTCCACTCCGCACTAAAGCAGACTTCAGAAGCTGTACTCTCTCTCTTCTCCTGTGCACGTTGATGGGCATGAGTACTCTGTCTCTCTCTCTCTCTCTCTCTCTCATGAAAGTGGCTGGCCATGAGTATTCAACAAATGCTATTTCCCCTACAAAGTTTAAATAGCTAAAGGAAGAGAGCTTTTATGGTGATGCCATTTAAAAACAGACATAGTCAATGAATGTGATTAAGAAAGGTAAGTGCAACTTGAACCTTCTTAGGGTCCCATGGGCCCATGCACAAGGAATGATAACATCACAAACTTGGACAAATAAGGGTGTACAATCCAAGAGGAGGACTAACTCGAAAAGAGGAGGGTTGCCAATATCTCATGTTGGTATCATGTTTCTAGGTCGCGTAAGTTTTATCGTATCAAAATTTACTCTCCAGATGTATTTATTTATATAATAAAGTACAATATAATTTAAATTTTAAAAGATAAACAAAATGACTTTTGTTTTTCGCGATTGAGATCTATTTAAATTTTACTTTAAAATTAATCCGATAACTAATATTAACATCTCAAATTTAATAGAGAAAATAGGCCTCTAAGGATATGTTTGGGATAATTTTTTAAAAGTGCTTCTAGAACTTATAATTTTTCATAAGTATTTTTTTTAAAAAAAAAAATAGTATTTGGAATTACCCCACCACCACCACCACTACCACCACCACCACCACACCACCACCTCTGCCACAACAACCATCATCCACCATCACCATCACCACTATCACCACCCCCATCGCCCCACCACCACTGCCGCCACCCTACCACCACCACCACCACCGACGCTATAACCCCACCACCACCTCTTCCACAACCACCACCACCACCACCACCATCACCATTATCACTATCACCGTCACCCAACCACCACCACCACCACCACTACCGCTGTCGTCACCACACCACCACGTTTGCCACAACAACCACCGTCACCACTACCACTATCGCCACCCCCCACGACCACCGCCCCACAACCACCATCACAACTACCACCACCTCCACCACCGTTACCGCCACCCTACCACCACCATCGCCGCCCCACCACCATCACCCCACCAGTGCCCCACCACCACCACTACCGCTGCTGCCACCTTACCACTACCGCCACTGTTCCACCATCACCACTACCCCCACCGCCCCTCCATTACCATCACCATTGCGACCCACAGCTGCCACCATCACAACCGGTCGTCATCACCCATCACAACTATCACCGTCTCCCACCACCACCACCGCTCGCCCCTACTACAATCGGTGCTTAAATTCTTTTCTATCTCTTCTATCTTTGTAATTTGATTTTGGGTGTGAATACAAATATGTTTATTGTTGACTTTATTTTTTATTACTCCGTGCCTTCAAGGTCGAGAAATAACTAGTGATTTTATATAATAGAGTTTATATCTTATCAGGTTAGTTGTATGTATTAGTCGTATGTTTAGTTTGGTTCGTTTGATTAATTTATCAGGTCTATCAATTTTTCATCAGTGACCCGAAACCATTAAGACTAATTTGAGCATGTGAATGAACATTCGCACAAAGTTCACATGTTGGGTGGTTTAGACTATGCATTGCACCATTAAAATTGGGTGGTTAAACTTGAGGAGAAATTGAGATTCGTACAAAGTTCACATGTTGGGTGGTTTAGACTATGCATTGCACCAATAAAATTGGGTGGTTAAACTTGAGGAGAAATTGAGATAATCAAGACCTCCATTAATGTAACACATCATAATTTTCTCTTTGAACTAATGTTGGGCTCAAGTTTGGAGGTTCCTCGCAGAAGAAAATTGATAATGATAGGAAATTTTGAAATCCTTACTCTACTTATCGAAGGAGAATGAAATCGTATTGTAACTAGCGAGACTCGACCCTAAACCTTCCCTAAGGGCGGGCAACTGCTTGACAATTTGGGTAAATCGAATTTTCTGATGATCGCAACATTACTATTTTTCTTTTCTTCGTGGCAATTTGATGTCATAAAAAAGGACAATGCTAGAGTGACGAACAACAAAAATTAAACAAAATTTGAATTGTAATGAGTAAGAGGAAGACTAAAAGTACCATCTATCAACACAATATCATTCAATTCTCATTCTATTTTTCAGCCAGTCTTAGCACTAACCGGTAAAAAGTTACTCAACATGGAATTTAGGCTGCTTTCCACTATAAGTGGTTAGACAAAGTTGAGAATGAGGCCATTGCACTTGGACAAAGATGGTGAAAATCAATACCATTACTTACCCCCCCAAAAAAAGAAGAAATGAATTTCAATACCATTTGTCAAGAAGATGATTGGAGAGACTCCCCCACCCACACAAAAAATTATGGCCCAACCACCACCACCTCTAACAAAGAAAGTATTAAACTCATCCATTTTTACTTCTTTTTTTTTTGGGTGAGACCATGATGTGTGGGTCAACTAAGTCCACGTAGTGGTGCAACTTCTTCTGGCCGTTATTGTTGACTTGGGGGCTTGTGGTCTGCTTATAGTGCTACTTTTTTTTGAACACAACACTTACACTTTATAGTGCTACTTTATTATTAGGCATGGTGCCACTTTATGCACTAGATTCAATTTTAATCGGAATTCAATTCAAATTTGATTTTGATTAGTGAGATATGCACTAATATTTTTTGATTGATCATCTACCTACAAATTAAATCTATTATATTGTATTTTAAAATTTTAAATTTGAATATATCAATATTAAAAATTTGATTGTGATTCGATTCTCTATATCTTTATTACTTAAAAATGTGGGGATATTTGAAAAATATTTATATTTCACTTTTACCCTTAACTATTGGTATAAAGTCAATCATATCCACAATATCATTTGGTTTTCCTTTAGTATGAAACTGATTATATTTAATTTTGTTAATTACCTCTAAAATATTTACAACTCATCGTCTCCCACAATAAATAAATCTCTCTGCTAATAAAAAAACATATGTACCTCAATCATCTTCACTGTCTTTCATTTTGTCTTTCCTCTACTTTGTTATATGTTATATTTCAAAATTTTGACTATTTGTTGTATCAATTTGTGAGCATCGGTCCACAATCTCATCAATCCTCCAATTACTTTTGACTCACTGAAATTCGTCCAAATCAAGACAAATACCTTGTTTGGGAGGAAGCCAAATGAATGGACGCTGCCAAGTTTTCATTTTGGCCTTTCAGATTTTCGTTTTTGTCCAAAATTTTGTTGTTCCTCATTGAAAAATTACTCTTCACTTGTATTGTTGGCCTGCTATTATGCTTTATATCTTCAATGCCATTCCATATAAGTCTGTGATGTTTTGGTTACAGTGTTGTATTGTCTTGTATTTGTTTTGGTACTCTGTTATGGGCTAGCTCTGATTTGTTTTTAGTGGTTTGGCTTGAAAGGTTTTGGATCATCACTAACTTCAACAATTTCAAGATGTATGTAATCAAATTTTGTAGCCTCTTTCTCCCCAAGATTTTGAAAAAGCTTCTTAATAATCTAATAAAAATATTGTGAAGGTCCTAATCTCTCTCTCTCTCTCTCTCTCTCTCTCTCTCTCTCTCTCTCTCTCTCTCTCTCTCTCCACAATTTGTCTTCTATATTCTTTGGTTTATCTTTTATCTCTTTGTCCATTATTCAATTATTTTTAGGTTATGAAAAGGTTGATGCCCAACTTATTCTCTTAGTTGCAACAAACTTCAATTTTATTTTTTTCAACTTTATATAGAGTTGTCCATCTAGGTTCTTAATTTTTGGATTCTTGCGGAGGCGTAATGTCTTTTATGGAATGGTGACATAGCTAAATATTATTCTGGATCTGTACATGTCATCCACAATAATCTTCTTTTTATCATCCCTATTTTATCGACGAAACTAGAGAGACATATCTAAATATTGTAGTACTCAAATTTAAGTGTATTGAGTAGAGTGAAAAGTGATAATAATGGAATATAATTTGGATGTAAGCAACTTAAATGTTGATCCCTTAAATGCTGATCCCAATGTGGCTGGTAGCTCAGCCAAAAAGAGAATAAAATAAGAAGAGATACATAATAGTAAATTGTATAAAGAGTGTTGTTGCAGAATACTTTTTGGAAGCTCCAGTATATTCCATTTTTATTAAGGAGCTAAATGATTATGTATAGAGTTTTTTACAGGAAGAAATAATATATATGCATGCGGATTTGCGTGTAAGCAAATGCAATGCCAATGAAATTTGATGCAAAGACTCATCTAAAATACTTAATGTAAATCATTTACTGGTTTTCATGATTTATAGTTACAAGATGCTGCCATTGAAACAACACCTTGAGATTGCTCGCTAGATTGAAACAACGTGTGTCAAGATAATGTCCAATTCAAACAAACTAAACCTTGGTACCAGCATTTTGTAAGTTCATCATGTCCAATTCTGTATTTAAACCTAAGTTATCAGCTTAGAATAGCATATGAAGTTTAGAGTCCAATTTGATAGTTCATGTGCTATTCTAAATTTCCCGTAAGCTGCATTTTGAAGGAATGCTCCAATGCATTCTGTCTATCGGAAGTTTAGAATAGCACAGACGATTAGTCTAATTGCTATGGGCTTATGACATGAGATCAACCTTTCTATCAATAGGGTGGCTCAATTAAAGTTATATGCATTTTTTATTTTCATAATAGGTTTGTTGCTCATATAGCTGTATTAATCATTAGTGCATTGTCTTTATTTTTTTAGATAGAATTAGGGGTGTTCACCCTACCCTATGGGTAGGAAATATGTTCTTCCGTCTTCCTACCCGATACTTTGCGGAAGAAATTTTTCTTAGCCTACCCTACCCGACAGGTGTGGTATTCCTACCCGACTTCCTACCCGATTAATCGGGTAGGAAGTCGATTAAACACTTTTATAAATATGTAGCTTAAATATGTAGCTATTAATAAATTAGGTCAAAGGAGCATTGTTCATGATATGTTGGAACTGTAAATTGAACCAAGAAATAAATATCAGAATAAAGGCTTGCATAGCTAACAAAAAATATTGGCCACCATGAACAAATAAACTAAATAAACTAAACAAATAATCTTAGTCATTTGCTTGAATCGGGACTGGAAGTCTGGAACGATGGAGGAGGAGCAGTGGAGTGAGGTGTGAGGTGCAAGCGCTCTCGGGACTCAGTAGATTAGGGTTTTTTTTAGTTTATATAAATATATATATATATATAAATTAATGCGGGTAGGGTAGGGTAGGAATGCGGAAATGGATGGCTATTTCGCATTCCTACCCGATTTTTGCGGCTAACCGTTCAGTAGGGTATGGTAGAGTCGGATAGGGTAGGAACTTGCGGCCAGTCGGAAATTTGAACACCCCTAAATAGAATCATACAATTTAACAGATTACATAGAATATTGATTTTAAAATAAAAACATATGTTGTTGTACTCAGATTTAGAATTTTCACAACTTTACCTACTTATTCTTTATGAAGTCTTAGTTTGAATTAAAGGATTTCTTATTCTTAATGATGATATTTGAGATAATACCAAAATAAAAATATGGGTCTATGGGAGTCGTTAAGGAATGATTTCATGGCATGCTATTACAGATTCCTCTTTCTGTTTTGAAACAATTGCAATGTTTCACCACTACTACATGCTACTCAACTTTAAGTGTGAGTTGATTGATGTTCTTGGGGGTGACAATGATAGTAATAAGCCAAATCTTCAAGTGCCATGTGCATATTTAAAAAAAGTTTATCCATTATATAACTTTTTGGTTGATGTAAAAGACAATTGATAGACAATAATATTCTTATGTTAGATTTCAAGAACTTGTGACATATGGTTTTAATGATCGAGCTTATTTAGCAGTGGTGAATGGGAGAATTAGACGAATTAGGAATTATTGAGTGTAATCCAATATCTCAGTATTCTTAATTATTTGAATAAATAGATTGTGATGAATTGGATTAAAACATATCGAGTTAGAAAAACCAATACCAATTCTCATTAGAGTTAAATCCAAAGCATGCACAACACATGTCAATGTAAGCGAAAGTTTATTCTGAGCCACCGATGAGTTCATCACGACATCCAAGAGCAACTTTCCCAAGGTTTGTGGTCAAAAGACATCATGACATTAGGACTTGACATTTGTGTTGAAGTTCTTGAATTTTGTTGTATTTCAATTCCCTATCATGTATTAGATTTTTAAAAAAAAATCAATGGATCCTTTTAAATTCAAGTTAGGTAATTTAGCATTAAGAAAATTGAAAAAATCTGATCTCTAAATGGATTGGATTTCGATATTGCATGACGAGTAGTGATTAATAAACTATTCTTCAATTTTATTTTTTTGGTTGGATCCCCTCCGACATATTTTCTTTACAATTTCTTTCTTGATGAATCATCTATCATGTATTCAAGTGAGACTAATTGTATAAAAGAGACTTCCTCATTCATTAATGGTAGATGATCCGACAAAAATGAAAATTGAAGAAAAAAGTATTGAAAGGCATCTTAATCCACTGAATAGAGACATTTGAACTAAGAGTGCAATTTTTACCATGTGTACCAAAGCATTTGCTACGGTATTGAAATTAACTTCCTTACTTTTTTTTTTAATTTTAACTTTTTTTCTCCAACAAATTATAAGAAAATTAGTCTATGCATGCATTATTGATTGATTTAACTCAAACTCAAATAAATAAAATTTTTAATAAAAGGATATATGGTCTTTAGATTGTCCAATATTGCGTTAACTGGAGGCAATTTTAGTATCTATTCTAATTTGTTTTACCTTTTTTCAAATAATAATTAAGATTATTTTAGTTTAATAATTCTTTTTAGATTTTTCATTGGAATTGACCTTATATTCTACATTAAATTATTAATATATATAAATTTATGTCTATACACACAAATTTTAACTTAAGTATAATTAAAAATTATTCACGTGCAACACACATGTACAATATCTAGTGTATAAAATATGTATATAGATATATGAAAAACTTAAGTAATTAATTGATGAATTGAATTGAAAATAAAATTGTAATTAGCTGAAATTTAACAATTGAATTACTCTGATTGGATCAAAGAATTTTTGAATCGAATGTTTGAGTTTTAAAGGATTCAAATATGGATTGTGAGACTAAAATCTGTTGAACAATCAGATTAAATTATATAAGTGGGTCCACCTATCGAACCCTATTAGCAAAAAACATCATATTTTTTGGAGGAAGTATTTAAACCCCACATTTTTATCCTTCATCTCGTCTCTCGTCTCTCTCTCTCTGTGTATACCAAAACAATGTCGTCACTGCTCTTAGATCTCTCCATATCAGATCTACTCTCTGTCACTGCTATCCTCTCCATCTTTACTCGATTCCTATCTCTCAAGCTTAGATCCGACATTGATCTATATATATAGATCAGTGTATGAGCGTGTATGTGTGTGTTGTGTATAGATCTATTTTTTTTTTTGTTATTTCTCGAAGCTTACTATTAAATGATCTTAGAGTTCTTTTTTTATTTTTTGATAGATTTGTGAGTTTTTTTTTTTATGGTTAGGTGACTTTATATTGGATAAATAATTTGTGGTGTTGGAAAATGTTTATAACGATCGAAGCAATTTCTTGTGAAAAATATTTCTATATTTAATTTCGTAAAATATAAACAAAATTCGTAGAACCATTTATGTGTGCTCGATTGTAATTTTTGTGATGAAAAATATTTTTTGATGTATTTTTTAGCAAGGAATTAATATAAAGCTACAACATATGAGAGAAATTAACATGGTTATCAAAGACATATTTTTTGTTTTAGTATCAAAGTTTCTAAAACAAAATCTGCAACCAAATAATTTTCTATTTCAACTTTTTATCACAGAAAAAAACAAAAATTGATTCTATTTTCATTTTTTCAAAAACACAAGACAAAATAAAATAATTTTCTATCAGATTTGTAACGGACGTTAAAAATTAGTACAATTTGAAACTAATGTCATAGATGAGAATAAAAATGTTCGACAAGGGTAAAATGAAAAAAAAATGATAGTTGAAGAAATAATGTAGAAAAAACATATTTAAAGGGGTCAAAGTGTAATTTACGCTTTTTAATGCGATTCTGCTCATATACCTCACTAATTAATGTAGAACAGAAAAAAAAAAAAAAAACCTACATTGTAAGAAAGATACCCCTGACGTTTAAGGTTTTTGCACAAGGATTAAGGATGCTATTAAATAGCTCTAATATGAATAAAAAATAATTACACAAGACTAAAATATCCTTATGGAAAGAAAAGAAATATGAAAGGCACTTAACCTACACCTAATCTGATGCATTGAAGAGTTAATGGTAAATTTGAAAGAAAAAATATTAATTGTGATTTGGTTTTATTAAACGACAGATATTATGGAACAAAAAAAATTGTGTAAAACGACAGATATTTAGGAACGGATGGAATACTCATAGATTAAAGTAAAAATTGCCCACCAAAGTCGAGCCTTTTCCTCTTCTTTTGTTTTTTGATCCTTTTGACACTCCCACAGCCAGACAATATACAATCAACTTTATGGCTAGGCCTTAAATTAATCTACACCCAAAGTTACTAGCTGGTTTCAGATTTCCCTTTTAGCATTTTTCTCTGCTTCCTCCGTTGATCATGCAAACCTGGACAAGTAAATCAGAAGTCAAGAATCGCTCCGCTTTCATGAGGGGAGGGGAGGGGAGGGAAGGGAAGAGAGAAAAAAGGGGAGGGTAAGAATGACGAATAAATGGAAATAATCGAATAAGTACGTTTTTTCTCCTCCTTTCTCTTTCTCCTGAAGTGGTCTACATTTCTTTGTTTTACTGCAATCTCTTTCAAATCCATGACCTGAGGATAGGAGAGCAAACATGAAAAGTTAAAACATGGAAAGAGAAAAGAAAGCAGTTAATAAACACTATTTTAAGGACAAATCGAAAAAGATGAAGGTTGCAAGTTCTTTTTTTTTTGGGTAAGTAAATATTGTATTGATATGCTATGCAAATTTACAAGCCAAAGGCTATTACAAAAATAACAGCACCAATCAGGGTGCTCAAAAAAAACAGCAAAAGAGTCAATCTAGAAGGAGCACTGGTTGCTTGGCCAGTGCTACTATAGATTGAGCTCATACAATGTACAAGGAAGGTAACTCCCATCCATCAACAACTCAGCTAGGAGAAAAACAAAAGAAGCAAAAGAAGCTCATAGTCTAGCAGTAAATCATCCCATTTTTATCATCAGTTTCAATTCAAGATTCTATTGCAATTACAAACACGACACATATTTAGACTTCATCATCGAGCTCATGTACGTGTACCAGATAAAATTCATTATTGTAAATGCACGTGGACAACTTCCTCAAGCACTAATTACCTCCTGACCAGCACTCCTAAGTGCTTGGAGTGGTTCTACACAATCCCGACCAACAACCACCAATTTCCTTCTTTTGCTTTCACCTGAGTTTCTTGCATCACCAAATTTCTCCTTATTAGCTAATTCTTCAAATTGGTTCTGGAGGAGAGTAGAAACACCAGCCTGAGAAAGAAAGTCAATGGTTAAAGTCAAGTCGATTGTTAAATGTACTGAGCCAGTTATGCAGGAGAACAACCAGTTCCCTGATCCAGACACATGAAGAGGAGAGAGGGAAGGAGAAACGACAAAATTGTGAAGTCAACTGTTATGCCATGATATTGTCAGAGTGAAAAAAAGATGAAAAAAGGCTTTTAAAGTAATTACCCCTGCCAAAAAGCGATGAGAAAATGACTTGGGTTGCAATGGCCGTGAAAGCAATGTATGGAGCTCCTGCAGTTTCATACATATGGAACGTTTTAGGATGATGCAAAAATTAAGTCACGATTGCAACTGTGCTGAACAAGAGAAGTGGTTTCAGTTAAAACGTAAAAAAACATAATGAGTGAGAGGAGACCTGCTGCAGCTTCTTCAAATGAATAGAACTGGCCTTCTTTTGCTTGTAACTGTTCACTCTCTCCTCCTCGCTGTCATTGTCCTCCAAAACTAAATCAACTGATTCAGCATTCCGCTCAAACCAGCTTTTCTTTGCCCTTTCCTACCAAAAGTCAAGATTTGAGCATCAAGGACACACAGTCTACTAGAATCTAGCTATTGACTGTGGCTGATAACACAATCAATGTAATGGAAATGACGACCAGTAAGAAATTTTATTAGTTTGGGTCACATATGGTAAGAGTCTGAAGCACATTTTGTAGATCAATGCTAATAGCCCTAAGATTTAGAGTGACGATACAGCAAAGTTTATCAGCAACATAACACGACAAACGTCTGAGGATCTCACAGCATGCATTATTTCTTATATTTGCAGGTTTCAAGGGAAATTGTTAATGTTTTAATATTTTCCTTTTACTACTAGTTGGTTCAATAATATAGATGGGTATTTTGGGAAGTTTAGCTACAATTTAATGTAAGGGTTACAAATCAGACAATACTAGTGCTTTCCAGTCACTTATGGTGTTTTGTGTTAAGACATGCTGAAGAGAGAAACTGTCACTAGACTTTCTCTTGTTTCCTTGCTACTGCTACTTGACGTCAGGGAGATTTTGTCTTGCTTCTCTCATCCAGCCATTGTTCTATGAACTATTTTACTCCTGTTTCCTTGTCGCATCCATAGGCTTATGGAATTGAAGGGGAATCAGCGAATTTAATGAATAAAGGAACATATATGAAAAAAGCCACAAGAAATACAACAGAACTAATAGCAATCAGAACATGAAGAAATTACACAAGAAGATTTTTATCTATTTAAAAGCGATGGAACCGGGGGGGAATGGAAGCAAAGACACATCAGCACTGGCATCAGCCCACCGAGCAATTAAAAGGAAAAAACTATATGTCGTTCAGGTGTTGGAGCAACAGGCATCAGAAGATGGGTGGTGCATAGCCATTGACATTTAACAATACAACAGCATGCCACTGCCTTTGACAAAGGATCGAAACAGACCCCCACCATGGAATCCACATTTTAAAGCTTGTTAATCAATAGAGCTCATCTGGCATTTGGCTTTAAAGCTTGTTAATCAATAGAGCTCATCTTGCATTTGGCTTGATAAGCTAATTAGAATCCTAGACTATAACGAAAACTGAGCTATTCAAGTTTGCCTCGTAATTGGTTTGGTTTGAGGCTCACTTAAAATCAGCTCAAGACATATATAACTGCTTCAGCTGCATTTGGGAGCTTGCTAAAATTTTGAGCAGCACCTAAGCAACCTACTTCTCGGTTCAGCTTGGTTCATGTACACCGCAACTTCATGGGTTTTGTGATTTCCACAAGCTAACTTGCTCCCTTTGAGAATCAGCATGGGAGGAAAATTAGAGAACAATATTCGAGGCAGGAGAATGGCACCAATGCTTGGGTTCCTCTTCAAGACCTCTATCCACTTGGTGCTTGCTTTTGCTTGGGTCTTTGCTCGGCTTTAGTTTTTCATTTTCCAGCTTTATCTTTGTCTTTGATTTTTTTTTCCTAGAAAGTTCTTTCTTGTCTTTTTAACTCTGCTGATTTTTTTCTTGTTTGCAGAGAATCTTTTGGGGCTCCTTGTATTCTCATCTTCTGCTTCAATGTATCATCATCTCTCTCTAGACTTGCATGTATTATTCTGTTTCAAGTATCAATATAGAAGGAGAAAAAAAAAACCTTGGGCTTAATTTTTACTGAAAGTTAAGTATACAAGCAGTCATTGTTTGTTTCCCAAACCAGAAAACAGCAAACCATTAGCAAAGCAAAAACAACTGAATGTGCAATCAACCAGATTCACAGATGTGAGAACATTCACTAGCTTGAAACATGTAGTAAAGCTGATAAGACTGAGTTCCTTTATTTCAATCGTAGTGCTAATCCATACAGAAAGCAGAGGGGCAAAATTACTTATGCATAAAAAATCAAACTCTACATGTCCAAGCTGAAATATGCAGTGCAAAATTCTCCTAAATAAGACAAAAAAATCATTGCATTGCCTTTGGACCAGCTGCAACGGCTTCTTCAAAAGTATTTATCAATATACATAATCACATCAACCTTTACACCACTCCAGAAGACTACTGACTTCAATAATAAACAATAAATCTAATAGAAGATAAAAATTGCAACTAACATCTTCAAATTATAGATCTGTACACAACTAAAACACACCCATGAATAAAATGTACAATTTACCTGGGAATCCTTGCGCAATATCTTGTCTATTTGACGTGCAAGAGATAATCGTTTTGAAACATCCGACATGTATGAAGCCTCTACAGGAAATCGCTGGAAACTTTCCTGGGTAAAATTGGAAGCAATTGTCACCTCTATAACTTAAACAGTTCTAGACTAAATGATGTTCAGAATAAGCAATTTGAAACAAACTACTAAATTTACTTCACTCCAATCACCACAACCTCCAACCCAAAAATCCCCCTAAAAGCAAAAGAAATAGGCAGTAAAATAAATAAATAAATAGCGATAATGACAGCTAATTATCTCTAAATTTTTGTTCTTGAATGTTCTGATCGTACATTCCAGAACAAAAATGATGTAAAAGGTGGACAACAAACTGACTTCTCTGCAGGAGTCTTCTGGCCCTTCCCACAATAATAAGTGAGGGCTATTTCTCGAACCTACAAAAATAATGAAATGCAACAAGTAGATGATAGCACTTTTTAGCACATGCTTGTGATATTCCATCTACATAACCAATCAAGTTCTGACTAAGATCAATATTTACTGGAGAAAATATGAATGACAATGTCTAGTAGTAATTGTTCATCTCTAAAGCCAACTTCTCTTCTGCCTTGGACTAGATCAGCTCACCTTCAAGAAATCTTTCTGAAGCATCCCCACAAGGACTCATCCTACCGCATACATTGTTAAGCCAAGCTTTGACCTCAAACAAAAGTTCTTGGCCTATCCATCCCTGAACTGCATCCCTTCACATCGGTTTGGAGTTCAGGCTAAGCCCATTCCTCCCCACCTGATTCCTTGCATGACCTGTTTTACTTTAGCGTATAGGAGTCTAGCTTTGAATGCTTATCCAGCTAGCAGCCCCCAATCTCCCCATTCTGGTGCTATGTTTCCAAAAATTCATCCGCATTCCACCTCACTGACCACATGCATGTACAGAAGCCATTGGAACTTCAAATATCATCTTATCATTAGAGTAGATCCCACCCCCAGTCCCAGTCCCCTCCTAGTGATCCTAATTTTCTTGTTCAAAGCTGTCACAGTCCAGGCTACAAACCCATAAATCTTTGATTCGGAGCTAAGAAGCATGGACATGGACACGGATACAACACGACACGGACACACGACATTTCTCAAAAAAGTAGGACACAGACACGTTGGGGACACGCTACAAAAACTTATATTTTATATATAACATTATATAATTTATTGTAAATATAGTGATAATGATATACAATTCATAAAAGATTCAGTATTTATGACAAGTAAATCTTATGTCTAATCATCTATGTGAATTTTTAGACTTAAGCATCCTCTTAATAGTCAATAATCATCAATTTTTTTTGTAGACAATGTGTATTTAATATATAATTTAAATAATTGCTCTCATTTTCTCAATTACTCTTTTTTAAAACTTTTATGCATCTTTTATTTTTATTATTATTTTTGGAATACAACTTTAATATGTCTAGTGTTGGTAATTATATATTCTCAAATTTTTAAGCTTTGTTAATCACATTTCAACACATGTTTATTGTTTAGTAGTAGACAAGTTCTAAAGAAGTGTCAGACACGTCACCAAAGAAGTGTCGGACACGTGTCCGAAATTAAAATTTTATCATTTAATTATGGACACGGATAAAAGAGTATTGAACACGTGTCCAAGAGTATCTGAAGAGTGTCGGTGTCCGACACGGATACGTCACCTTCTCGAGAGTGTCCGTCCTTCATAGTTCGGAGAGGCCACATCACCACTTGCTGCTCTGCCAAAGTTTTTAACTGGCACTGACACTCAATCTGGCAACTGATGCACCAGCAATCTAACTTCACTAATACACAAGGTTGCCCACTACAAAGAGATAATCCAGCACTAAATGCCCCAGTTTTGACCACCAGTTGAACCACTTCCACTGCATCCAAGTTAATCAAATCAACTGTATTGCTTCAAACAGAAGCATATAACACAACTGAAGTAGGAGCCCAAAAATAGTCAGCCGTTCTTTTTATCACTCCTGAACACCCTACTCTAAACAAACGTGCATCCAGCAAAAGGATAGCTTCCCCATCTATCGATTGCCCTCCATCATAAATGGAATAGCCTCTGCCTGCAATGGACGACAAAAAAGCAACAGCAACTAGCATACATGTGGATGCCCTCATTCTAATCAAAAGCCTCAGCAACCTAGCTACCCATTCTGCCACACTCAAGACTAATCCCACTGGCCTATTACTAAGCATCCCGGAAAGAAGAACTCAAAAAATCCCTCTTCTTCTCAATATCTTCTGGTGAGACTGAGTAAAACATGCCTTCTTGAGTTAATTAACCAAACATCCACTGGATAGAGGTAGCAATTACAACCACCTCCCAATTGAAGAAGCCATACCTGTACAAGAATGTTGTTCCAACCTCTAAACTAATATTCAAGGATTGGTTCCTTTAACAATGTCAACACATTCTTGCTATATTATTTAAGTTCAATCAATCTCAATAAAAAAATAGAACTTATTAGATCTACGTGTATGATCATTGGATTGGGATGATGCTTGGAGGCTGTTGAAGGAGACTCGGTATTGTATCTGAAAGTTTAGGGAGACATGGAGATATGTGCTGCAACGAAATAAATTATGGGGAAGAGTCATAGAAGCTAAATTTGAGAATGAATGGGACTACTAGCCGGACAGGCTTCTTAATGGGGTGGGAGTCTGAAAAGGAGTTGGGATGTCATGGGAAGACTTTTCTAAGCATGTGAAGTTTGTGATGGGAGTAGGCCCTGGCAAGATTTTGGACATACCAGTGGAATGAGCAATCTAACTGCGAGAGATTGCCTGACTTATATAGTATCATATCCAACAAGGAAGCTCTATCGAAGAGTATCTCCATTTCTTGGAAAGGAGAGTACAATAGGAGCCGTTTCTTAGAGATATGCATGATTGGGAGTTGGAAACGGTGGTTGTTTCCTTCAAATTTCTCCATAGACCTAATATTCGTGCAAAATAGGGAGTATGCAATGGAAGACGACTGCAAACACCATGGTTAGTGTTAAACCCTTCTATGTGGAGTTGTGGGGTGAGGGGATCAGAATTCCCTTGGAGGAGCACTTGGCAAGTAAGGGGTCCTTCCAGGCCTTCACTTTTGTGAGGAGAGCAGCTTTGGAAGCCATCTTAACCATTGAAAATTTGGGCAGAATTCGTATTGTATTAGCAAAGAGGTAGCACAGACTGAATCATCTTCTACTGCAGTGTGAGGTTGCCAGAGATCTCTGGGATGGTCTCTTTTCTACATTTGGGATGCAATTTGTTCTACCTTGTTTTCATGCTCTGGCTCCGATCTATTTAGACGCTGAAGCCTGCTTGTGCTAATTTCATAGAGAGAGAGAGAGAATCATTCTTTATTCTTTCCAACAATGATTCTCAGGAGAATTTTCCAAGCCCGTTTAAGCTTACATAGATTTTATGCATGATTTGAGTTATGGTTAGGAATGTTTTAGCATTTGTATACAAAGAATTTAGGGTTTAGGAAGAGCAACATTTCTAGTCCCTGACCAGACAAAACCATAGGAACCCAAATATAGACACAAACAACAAATTGTGGTCCAAAGCTACAATCCGCAAACAAAGGGTTTCCTTAGTGGCGACCGAAGCAGTATCAAAGTCCCCACCCCGGAAGGGTGAGGCACGCCATTCGACTGACTTCCATCAATGACCGCAGCCTTTTGACTTATGATCTAGGGCTTTTATGATGGGTTTCTTCCGCTTTCTTCTTAGACCGTCCCTCAACTAAGAATGGTTACTGGACAAGAAAGAGAAAACTGATTTCCATAAGTCTCTATCTCTAGCTCCAGATATCATTATACAAAGAATATTTACAGCTTGCTCAAACGACAGATATCCATCACTAAAGATAAACATTTTTGAGTCAAATGCACTAGCCTATAACTTCCTCTGTGAAAACACAACTAAGCAACAGCTATCAAGTAAGCAGTTGAGTAGTTCAAAATTCATATGGCCGAAGTTATGATTATTGTAATCCAAGTTAACATGAAAACATTCTGAATTCATATCAGAAAATTGTTTAGATCAAAACAAACTGCAGTAAAGTGTCTCCAGGGCATATTTATTCTGAGCATATACTCCTTGCTAATAATGCACTCAGAAGTCAAAGAAGGATTTTAATCTTTATAAAAGCATTACCTTTGAAAATGATTTGCACAAAGCAGCAAATTTTGATGTATCATTTGACGAGATTAAAGCAATGCTACATCCATCAGAAGAGGCTCTAGCAGTTCTTCCACTTCTATGAACATAGACCTAGCAAAATTAATACCTTCAGCTTCAGTTCAAACTCAACCAGATGCACAGAGAAAAGAAAGAGGACTAATATCAGCTTACTTCTGCTGAATGTGGAAGTTGGTAGTGAACAACAGTTCGGACACCAGGAATATCGAGGCCTCTTGCAGCAACATCAGTGGCAACAAGTATACCATGCTCATTTGTGCGAAAACGATCAACTGCCTACATAGCAGACAGAAATTATACCAATAAGCAATAGATGCATGGAAGAACCAAAAGAAAACTTGATTTATATTTTCAACAAGACAACCAAGTACTCCCACAAAGTAATCAAATATGTCAGGCCTAAGCTAATTCTTCCTTCTCCTGTCCTTCCATTTCCGTTCTTTCTTTTTTTTAGGGGAGGAGAAGGAGGAGAGAGGGGGAATCATGCCCTTACTCCTTCCTATGAAAATTAAGCGGGTCTCAAACATGCAATTGGCATTTATGTATAGCAATGTATGTAACACAAAAAACAACTAACTAAATCGCTATCTTTAGAAGCAAAAATAAGGCAACAGTCAACACCATCCTCACATCCAATCGTATTCATTATAGTTTTCAAAGGGTTATTTGGTAGACAGCGTAAATATTTAGTATTCAACTCCCAGCAAGGGAAATGCTTTTCTTTTCTAGTGTACCTATGAAACTAGCAATCCACTTTTGGGTTCATTTATAAAAAGTTATTCCACCAATACGCCCTGAATTATTCAAAAAAAAGGCCACAGCCTGACAATTTCAATATGACAATCGGCGATTTTAATTCAGAAATGAATCATTCATACATCAAAATCCTGGTCAAAATTGATAAAAATATGATCAACACGAGAGAGAGAGAGAGAGAGAGAGAGGTGATCTGTCCCACAACATACCCATGACCTGCCCCCAAAATAACTTTCTTTTAACTTGATAGAGTTCGAAAAGGATTTGAATGATCTTAAATTGAAATTTTGAATTTTATTATTTGTTTTAGTATTATTTCGTTAGTTAGAGAATATATTTTTGACTAGTAGTATTAGTTAGAGTTTGACTAGGAAATTGTTAGAGTTTTAGTTGGATAGCAATTTGAAAATTAGATTATCAAACTCTTTTAGAATTTTAGTACAAAAATAATTCTTATTTTGGAAAGAGACGGCCTACAAATATTGGTGTAATCCCAACTATTTCATTGTAGAGAGTGATATTAATAAAAGTGTTTCTCAGTGGAGAATTTGTGTTTTTTGATCGATTCCTAAAATATTTCCCCCCCCCCCCCCCCCCCCCCGGGTAACTCCTACTCACCACGCAATCTCCTCAACCTCTCTCTCTCTCCATCCCTCATACACCCCTACACACTCTCTCTCACAAGCAAACCAAGTTCCTTGTCTCCTTCTAAGTGTTGTGCAAATGCCTAAAACACAACCAAGTTCTCCCTCTCATTTATACGGATTTCATTATGAAAGTCCAACTAGGTTTGTGAGTGTTTGAGATTATGGCGCTGGTGGTGTGTGTGTCATGGCGGTCCGAATCTAGCTTTGTACGTGTATAGTGGTGGTGATGAGGGCGGGTGGGGTGGTGGTCCAATCAAGTTCAAATCTAGTTTATGTCCGAATGTAATTCAATCCATCTGGGTCTCCTATCTCCCTCTAATTTGGTTGTGTATGTGCGTTCGTGGTGATGGCCTGAGTCTAATTTAAGAGAACCAGAGTTCAGTATGTGTGTGGTTGGTCTTGGTTTGTAGTGGACTTTGTAAGATTTCTTGTAATTGGATATAATATAATAGGATTGCGGGGCAGTGTTAGAGGTGGTGGTGCACCTGCAATCAGATGTATATTACAAATACAATATTAGGAAGTATTATTCCGGAATGTTTAGCACCAACAAAATATACTACCTACCCTAATGGGAAACTTCAAAAATTAACCAATCAATAAAGAATAACGACAGTCCTATCGCCTATAAAATCAGCACCCACAAATTAACCTTGCAGAACCGGTAAGAATTGTGCCACAAAATACAATAGGAGAGAAGTTTCACTCGCTTGAAGATGATAATAAGGAGCAAATGAAATTTGGTACCAAAACTAGCCAGCTTCTAGCCAGAAATTTCACAGAGACAGATCATAAAGTGACATGGACAGCATTTATCGCACGCAGATCACATGGCCTACTTGTCTTTCATTGTCTTGGCCTCCATGACCTTTTTTTACAATCATCAGTTTCATGTTGCTTATAGTGTCAACATCCTCCCTTAAAAGATCTCTCTTTCCATTGGCCTACATAGCCCGAAAAGAGTTGGGCTCTGTTCTTTCAGTCACGGGGAAAACAAAAGTGGTAAGATATTCATTCCCTAAGAGTTCGTTTAGTTAGGAAGAAAAAGAATGATGGAAAGTAAAAGAAAAGAAATTTGCTTTCATTAAGGTATTTGGTTACCATGAAAATTTCAGAAAATTTTCATATTGGAAAGTTACAAGAAAATCTTCCTCAAATTACTCTTAACTACATAAAACCTAACTAATGGCTGACGAACTGAATATTTTAGGAAAAAGATGGGTAAAATTACTGATTCTAGATCACTACTTTCTTGCCTTTTCTTGCATTTTTTGCAAGAAAGGACGTTTGTTATTTGTGGGAAAACTTATGTGTGCAGGAACGTTATTTTGTCAATTGTTTAGCATGATTGAAAATTTAAAAAAATTCTATTTCTAGCATTTTCTAGTATTCTCCATCTAGCCAAATGTACCCCAAGGGAAAACTTTAAAAATTAACGAATCAATACAGAATAATGGCAATCCATTTACCTATGAAATCTGCACCCACAAATTAACCTAGCAGAACTAGTAAGAATATGTGCCCCAAATTACAGTTGAAGAGAAGTTTCACTTGCTTAAATTTGGCACTAAGGAGCAAATGAAATTCAGCAGCAAAATTAGCCAACTTCTCGCCACAAATTTCTTGTAGACAGATCATAAAGTGACAAACAAAAAGACAATAATAAAATCTGTTGAAGGTTTGATTACTGATAGACAAACTTAACTGCATGTGTCATGACCAAAGCTGCATACATCCTAAATAAAATACCTAATGCTCAGGCGTGTAAGTGAAAAACTAGAATAGCGCAACATAAAATTGTAGAACCTTCTTGTACGCAAAGATGTAAGATGTGTCCAAATGACCCCACACAGATACAAAAATGAAACACAAATGACGGAGAAACAAATATGGAAAACAAACCTTCAAGCGTGCTCGCTGCTGCATCTGGGCATGAAGAGTCCAAACATTAATGCTGAGAATGCGCAAGAGAGCAGAAATATGTCGTAAAGATGCAATTGATGTACAAAAGACAATTGTGCGGCCTTGTCCATGAACACTTAGAATGTAATACAGATAGGCATCTTTATCTTCTTCCCTGCATCTGCAACACATTTTGAACTAGTATTATCTCCGGAGGCAGTCATTAACATCACAACAAAGTATTTAGGGGTGAAAATGGGCTGATCCAAACGAAGTTTCAGTGTGCTTAGGCTCAGCACAAATCCACCGATCAAGCTGAGCTTGAGAAGAAAACCAAGCTGCTTGAAACAGCTCAGCTTAAAGCAACTCCATATCATAGGTAATGGTTTCTGAAATTTCCAGGTGGTTTCATATATTATGATGTTTCAAAATAGGTTATAGCTTAGCCAGAACAATACATATTAACACCATTTTACATTATCCTTTTTTCTTGAATTGTTATAGCATTACAGATCACAAAATAAGAAAACAAGCATTCTGTACTTTTTTAACATTGCATAAAAATATGAATGATTAAAGGTTAAAAGCAAACAAAACTACCATAGATAACAGGGTGCATGAAAATTCCTATTAAACCCGAATACCAAGCCTAGCCAAGCCAGGTATGGCAATGATCAGGCCCGGCTCTATAGAGTATAGACGGAGGGAGGGGGCCGAGCAGGGGTGTCCCCAGAATTGGCCAAGAAACGACCTAGTACTTCTGCAGTAGTACTTTCCTAAATAATAAGTTGCCTGCCTGGAAGTCTTTGCCCCTCTAAAGTTGTTGCTGCCTATAATCATCTACCACTCCCCAATAGTATCCTGGTAGAACATGCTCACCTACATAGTTTCCTCGGGGACAAATATTTTTTTTTTTTGAGATTATAGCATATACACCTAAAAATCAAAGAAAGCTACTTTTATTGACAAAAGGCTAATGACGAGGCGAACTTTTACCATTTCCTAAAGAGAGTGAAATTCTTATCAACCTTGTTCATCTTTGCATCCTAGACTTGAGCTTCGCATGTTGAATAGGTTAAAGTTTAAATTAGGCATTATTGTCCATAACACCTATTCAACCTCCTCTAGGTTGAAATACGTCTGTTTCAGCATCCTTTTCACTCTCAGCTTCGTCCATGATTCATCTCATTTTCTTGGTGAGCTCCTACCTATGCTCAACATTGGCTCAGATTAATTAGAGTATGAGCTCGAACAAGCTTCTATTGTATCGACCTTGAGCTGAATCCAAGTTGCTTACTTTATTTTAAAGCCCAGATATTTACTTTTTCTTAAGGAAAAAAAATGCTAGAGTGTAAGGCCCCATATCTACTCTTTCTTAAGGAAGAAAGTGCTAGAGACCCTCTTGTCTTTTCTTCTTCAAGAAAGAAAAATTAAGCACAAATAAGGAACAAGAGTATGGATAAAATGCAAGCAACTAATATAGAATCAATAATTTAGCATAGTGGCCTGTTACATAAGTAAATAATGTTGAGAAACAAATATGACAGTGAACCATATTTTGGATCATGCAATCTGGGCTACAGAATTGTGGATTACCAGGATCACGGAGGACCAGGAACCAGACATGTATGAGGAATGCAGCCAGGTTTAGGTCAATATGGCCTATAAAGGGATTAACTAGTTCAACATATGAATGAATACCAAGGTCTAGTATGAATCTTTAAGTAGTAATATTATTTTCTCTACCTTAGGTGTTAGGACATTATAAAAGGAAATCCTAAAGCCATTATAGAGTCTAAACGTGTAAACCATACTAATCCAAAATCAGTTTTGGAAGTCAATTTAATTTGGTACATGCGTATCAGAAAATTTCATACCTAACAATGAAAAAATGAGATGTAAGATGCAAATACTATGCATGGAGGTCCATGGTCAAATTGGCCCAATACATAGACATTATATACTATAAGAGCTTCATATGCCAAAGACCAAAAGAATAAGTAAAATACATACTCAATACACGACTCCTCAAGTTTATTTGCTACAATTGACACATTTGTCAGATCAACAATAGCAGCATTGGCTCTCATTCCTGCTCGTTCAGAAAGAGCTTCTATTGAATTTATTCCATCATTTGGTTGGGATTTTAGTGATCCACGCTTTAGCTTTTTCCGGAAATCAGCAGAGAGGGCAATAGTTGCAGAAAACACAAAAGTTTGCCTCTTCTTTCTTTGGAAGCTCGAAACTGTCACACAATTATCTGTACTCTGAGAATGCCCTTCAATTGATCCGGCAGTAACAGGAAGCATGTCAATTATGGACCGCAACTCATGAAAATGACCATTCTCTATCATGCGATCAGCCTCATCCAGCACAAAGAAGGACAATGAATGCAGCTGCAACAGCCAAAATGTTAGACAACTAATTCTGGTCAAAATTTTCTGCTTAAGTGATATAGCACTTGCAGATGGGGCAGTGTGTTGCTGCTGGTCCTTGAAAACATGGAGAAAGAATGGTATAGGCACACAAATCTACACTCTATACGTGCATAGGAGTGTACAATCTGGTCTCCTTTTACCCTAACCACATTGTTACGAGTGAGAGAATTTGTCCTTTAATGCAAACATGATGTTCTAAGAAGTTGGCTGAAGTGAGGTGTGCTAATGCTGGACACAAGAATCAAGATGTCACAGAAATGGCAACAGCTGCAGCAAGAGTAGTGCCAGGGGCTTGGCTGTGGTAAAGCTGGTGATGTGAGACAGTAGCTGTGTTACCTAACCACAGGCAGAGGTTTGTATAGTGATTGCACTGGTAGTTATAAGGTGTAGGCGGTATTGTAGGAGGAGACACGTGATTAACTTACTGTGTTCATGCAAAGATTGAATACAGAATTGGCAACACCAATGACAGGATTAAGACTATAATAGTTGCGGTGAGAGAGTTGAGGTTTTCTTCCCTTTTTTTTGTAAGGGCCAATGGATC
Source organism: Ilex aquifolium (assembly GCA_951799425.1). NCBI lineage: Eukaryota > Viridiplantae > Streptophyta > Magnoliopsida > Aquifoliales > Aquifoliaceae > Ilex > Ilex aquifolium. The sequence continues at coordinate 13,856,749 of OX637397.1, read as the reverse complement.
CTCGTCCTCACTGCAGCTATAACCTTATATCTTCAGCATTAGGAACACGAGATAGGACCCAAGCTAACAGATATAATGAAGCTCATGGCAAAGTCTAGAAAAATTTCTATCATATGTTCCAATTATCGTTGTTGAAACCATTTAATATTCAATTCCAGCATCATTCTACATGGAATTGCCAAGCACAAAAAAGAAAACACTACCAAAAAACCTATTCCTCAATTTATTTCTCTGCCTCATCCTTATTGCCATTAGTCTATGGTGGTAACGTTTTATTCAAACTTTATCAACCTCGGAATTTCAACTCATAGCGAGTGTCCCAGGAAATCCACATCATCAAACTCAACCATTCCTAGACCATTTTTCATTTTGTTCAAAAAAAAAAAAATAAAGAAAGGTCTATTACATGTTAAAACATGCACATAAAACTTCACAAATGTCAAATAAAAGAGTTTTGAATTTTGTTCCACAGAATTTAAGCAGCCAAATATACAAGGGGGAAAAGAGAAATTTACCTAATTGCTTTCGCAAGAAAGAAAGAAGGTTAAGGTGTGATGGTTGCTTAAACAACTTGTCAGTGTACAAAGCAATATAATTGCATGCTAACAAAATGGTAGAAATGAACTCCCTGTATATGCTCTATTTACAGCACGCATAACACTAACCTCAACAAGATGAATTTCTCCACCTGACATAAGTTCCCATAGCCTCCCTGGAGTTCCAACAACAACCTCAGGCCTTGTTTTCAGTAGTCTTTCCTGCTTTTCTGTTGACATGCCACCAACAATAGGAACCACCCTTATATTAGTGCCTTTGGCCACAACTTTGAGATGATCAGTGACCTGGAAAAGGGTGCACATTAAGGACAAGAAAAAATCAATAACAAGGACAAAGAACAAAGTCTAACAAGCAGAAGAGACAAGCCATGAAGTGGACCAGTCAAGTCTAATAAAATCGGCCTGAGCAGCATAGTCAGTGAGACATGCAAATCTGCACAATACTTATCTCTCTGCAAACAAACCTTGGTAATTTTTCATAACTCACCAGCCTTGAATTGGTGCTAACAGTTCTGTAACCAGCCAAATTAGGCCATTTCTGGGCCTTTTTTTTTTAATTTCCCAAATAGCTTCCAAAAGCAATGGAACAACTTACTACACCATAGTATTAAATACGGCATGGCTCAAAATATTGGTCGATACTGATACGACTCGGCCGAGTTGTATCCGAATCGGCACTTTTCGAGATGATACCGTTACACAATACATAGAAACTCCGAGTCTCACACGACTCGACCGAGTTGTATCCGAGTCAATCCCGAGTCGCTGAGGTATCGTTACCGAATCGACCGATACGATTCCACAACGCCATGGCATGACCTGAATCTCTCATCATGTTCAACATTTTCTTTTAAGTCGTATCGTCCGATACCATGTCGCGATGCTACGACCGATATGTCTCAGGGCTCTCCGAGTCGATGGCCGATACCACGACCTTGAACCATGAAATACGGCAAGCAATAGGAAATATGGCAACATCATGAAACAATGTTATTACAATGCAAAAGTCTCATAGTAAATGTCACATCATGACACAATAGGAAATATGGCAAGCAGCCCCTTTTATTGCTGCTAAGCATAAAGTGACCAGTCAATTTAAACCAGCTCCAAACATAATGCAACAGCCACCTATACTAAGTGCACAAATAAGCTCACGCCATGATAAAGGAATATGAAAAGAAAATCTGCCATCCATATTAATTAGATGTGATGCCAAGTGAACTGAAGCAAACCAATAAAGCAGTTTGAAATACCTGAAGTGCAAGCTCTCTAGTAGGAGTAATAATGAGGGCCCGTAAAAGACCACTTGAAGCAATTTTTTCATCTGCCTCTCCATTTTCAGCAAGCAGCGTGTCAGTTTTTTCTCGTTCTTCAAGGAGACGTTGCAAAATGGGCAAACCAAAAGCAAGTGTTTTTCCAGATCCAGTCTCTGCAGCACCAGCAACATCCTGTCACAAAATTTGACCAGCACTAATATCATACCATATGTTGTCATTAGTCATTACTCTATATCACCTTATATTAGTGATAAAACTAATATTCTCTCATATTTTATCCAAAAAAAGTGATGAGACTAACCTTTCCTTGATGAGCAGCTGCAGGAATGCAAGCTTTCTGTATAGGTGTTGGTTCTTTGAACTTGAGCCTGTAAATTGATTTCATGAGTAGGGGATGAAGTCTCAGTTCATTCCAAGAATAATATTCTGCGTCATCAACTGAATCTCCATCACCATCATCCTTGCCCTCGGCAAGTACTGTAACAGTTGCACATTTTTGTACGAAACACCTCTTTTAGAGTCGAATCAAATTCAAAGTACAAAGTATCTAAAAACTTCACCATTTTGATCAACCAATCCATACTACTAGTTTGGCATAGAATAAATCTCTGCTTCCCCAGAAACCAAGTGGTCGACTTACACACATCCATCCATAAAATTTGATTGAATTTGCGATGACTCAACTACAAATTATTATAGTAACAAACCATTCACAGGCACAGCTATGAAATGTATCACAACAGTTAAAAGAGTTTCGACAGGTGCATGGATAAACATGCATTAGGTGAAGTTTAGCACCACCAAGCACAATATGAGTTAGCAATGCACAGACCTTGATAAACAAAAGTACCCCTTCTCAAAATGTCCAAGATTTAACATTACCCTAGTAAGTTTAACATACTGATGCCACAATATATATTAGTAAACCATATTGGTGCCCAAACTTTAACCAATTATACCCAACATTCCAACATATATTAATGATTTACCAACCATCACATCAACATGTTCAAAGCTCAAACTATGCCAAACACCCACAAACACAATTTCAATATGCATCAAGATCCTATCGAAAAAAATGCATCAATATTAGGCACTAACACTTTTCAAAGATTAAGTCATATTACCACATTTTAGAAATCAGAAAATCAAACAAATTGGTTTAGCAAAATGCAAAATTTATAGTATAACTCTTACCAGTTGCTGTTGATGCAGTTTCTTCAATTTTCTTCTCCTTCTTTTTCCTCTTCTTCTTCGTGGTCTTCTTCTTCTTCTTCTTTCCTTGCACTTCTTCCTTTTCCCTCTCCTCCTCCTCCACCTCAACCTTCTCTTCAACCTCACCACCAGACCCAACATCTCCATCGCCTTCACTTCGCTTCCGTTTCTTTGATTTCGTCTTCTCTTTCAACCCGTGCTCGTAATTTTCTCTCTCCGGAATCGGAACTGCTAACCCGTACTCCGATTCATCAATCTCTTCAAGCGTTAAAAATCCTGCATTCATACACATCAATCAACGTGAAAGCTACGCACCCTTAGCCTCCGTTTGATTAAGAATTAAATACAAACAAACATGCTCAAATTTTCTACATTGCAGACAAATTATTCGAAAATCTAAACAATAGAAAGCAAACACTACGAAACAAAAAAAAGGGAGAATGAAATTGGTTAAAAGAGAAAGACCTCCTTCGAGTTCGCTTGGGCCGATGAGTAGAGAGAAAGGGTCGTCGTCGTTGTCGTTGGGAAGCGAGGAATTCCACGGGAGTGAGTCGAGCCGTTCGAATTGGTCAGAGTCAACTCTGGTTCGCTTTTTCGCCTTCCTTGAAGGCTGAGAAGCCATGATCGGCTGGAGATTAGAATAGTGAGTGAGTGAGAGACGACAGAGATCTTTTTTCTTTTAACTGTAGAGACGACAGAGATCAACGTAAGCGAATTTAGGGTAATTAGTAAGTGCACACTTACAATTTTTTTTTTTTTTTTATAATTAAAAAAAAAAGGGGAGGATAAGACATAGCGTCCAGCGACCACCCCAATAAATTTTTGTTGGTGAGATCATAAAACCTTTGACCGTGTCTGAAACACTTTTCGGAACCAGACCTAACTAGGCTAGTATAATAGCCAACCGGTCAACCACCAAGTCTCAATAGAGACTCCAAGACTCGAACTCCCAACCTGAACGTGAGGAGTAAGCTAAACTAATTTTAAAATATCATTTCTCAAAATAGAAGACCACTTTTCTTAATATCCATAACCTAAGAAAATAATGTTGATCAAACAATCAAGAAACACATTTTCTAAAAAAAACTCTCCAAAAAACGCTAAACTAATTTTATTTGTATATTTGGTGCAAATACATTATTCTATATTTTGTCATTCTTTAGATTTCTCTTATTTTATTGTTTGTGAATAAAAGAAAGAACTTGAATGACAATCAAAATAATTTCTTGTATGAACTTAAAGTAGCACAAACCATGTAACTTAAAATTAGTGAAGGTCAATTGATGTTTGAGTAAGAACATATATTTGTTAAGCAGAAAAATTTTAGGACACTTTGTAGGACTTAATACTTAATAGTTAGTGCACAAGAATCTATAAACTCTTCTCATATGAAGTAGAGAAAAATAAATTATTAGATTAAATCATAGTTATCAAAATCGTACGATTCACGATTCGATTTGTACGATTCGGTTCGATACAGATACAAAACAATTCGTATACGAGTCGCACGATTCGTCACTTTTTTTTAAAACTCATATTTTTTGCAAAACGACATCGTTTTATCCGTTAAACAGTAAAACGGCGTTGTTTTGTTGGTGAGGAACTCATGCCCTAATAAAAACTCAGTCTCTTTGCTCGTTCTCTCTCTGTGACATCGTCTAAAGCTCGCCTTGAATTGTCTAAAGTTAAAGGCCACGACTAACGTTTTCGCATCATCAGTTAATTTTTGCTCTCAATTCTTTCATGAGTAATTTGTTAAATTCTAATTTTTTGTTCCAAAATAATGGCTTGTATGTTTTCTCCCAATCAATTTTCTTATTTTTTCTTTTTTCATTTATGTTTGTAACCTAATATATACTGGGTGTCACTATTTTGAGTCTTGAATAGTCATGGTTCTTTAATGAATTTTTTTTTTCAAATTGTTGAATTTGAAAATGGTTAAGTAAAAGATGAAAATAAAACAAAAAACTAGCGTCTTTCAATTTAGACGACGTGATTATGTCAATTGATTATTTTTAGAATGCAATAATGTTCAATATTTAATATTTTATTTATTTTAAATATGTAATATTATTTTTTATTTGTGTTTAAATTTTGTGTTAAATATTACGATTCACAATTCGATACGATTCTCAAATTTAGGATTCTGATTCATGATATGAATCACAATTTGACAACTATGGATTAAACAAATAGGAAAACACATTTTTATTATTTAGGAAGACAAAATTTGCAAAAGAAAAAATAGTTAGAGGAAAAATAAATCTAAGCATAAGCTAATTGTTCTCCTCGGACCAACAAAGCCAATTGGATCCTAATGCCGTCAAAAGATCGACAATGAAGAAGAAGAAGAACAAGAGCAACAATAATATATATTTTTTGGCAACAAGTATATATATTATAAAATCCAACACTATGAATCATAAAATCCAAGTATATTTGGAGACAAATTGTTGTAGATGAACAAATTAGATAACATAGAAATATCTTTACAGCTAAAATAGAATGGATGACAATCCCATCCAAAGAAATTAGACCTCTAATCCAAGAGGTAAGTTGATGCAGGCTTCTAATTATGGGTACTATCGATTGATCAGTTTTGATCCCATCAAAAAATGTTGTCAATATCTATTGCCCATGATTGGGAACAATCCATTCCAGGTAATTATACACATTCACAATTCGTCAAATACGTCAAAAGAAATGATTGGTAATAATGTTAGCATGGTTTCAATTATATTTTTCGTGGGACAAAAGCCCATCCCTCCATTTCTAGGTCAAATGACGTATGCCCATGGTTCAAAGTATCGGCCAATACCGATACGAGTCGGCTGAGTAACATCTGTCTCGGTACCTTCAGAGACGATACCGTTACACGATACGTATAAACCCCGAGTCTCGCACAACTCGTCCGAGTCGTATCCGAGTCAATCCCGAATCCCTGAAATATCTTCACCGAATTGGCAGATACGGTTCCACAACGTCGTGATATGACCTGAATTTCTTGTCATGTTCACCATTTTCTTTTAAGTCATATCGCCCGATACCGCGCCACGACGTCGCGACCGATATGTCTCAGAGCTCTCCGAGTTGATGGCCAATATCGCGATCTTGAACCATGCGTATGCCCAACCGAACAAGTATTCTTAATGTAACAACATGGATTACGATAAACAACAAAAATGTTGTGAAGGACCAGATTCAATTTCTAACATGGTTCTTAAGTGGGAACAAGTAATATTTGACCACAAACATTGCAACTATGAATAGGTTACATGTTGTCTGTTAAGAAGCTACTGAGAGATTGTGAAACAACCCTTCCGGTTGTTATGTCTTCAAATATATACCAACCATTATGTAAGATGCCAGTTTTAATGGTTTATGGTAGAATTATGCCTTACCACTTGAATAATACATGATGCAGATACAAATGATCAGTTGGCATAAGTCCTCCAACATCTTTTTTTTTGTTTTTTCAGAAAGTACAACTTTTTCTACCAAGCAATGCTCTTATAGAACCATGGAACATCATAAAAAGGGCACACTTCCTTACAAATTCACTCCACAGTACAAGAATCTATCAAATTGTTTAATCACATGGATAGAAAAAAATCAAGAAGATCAGATGTCCTGCTACATACAAGGAAGCAACCTTTCAAAGGAAGCATGATAGCTTAAGCACCTAATAGTCAAGTTCTATCTCCTTTCATCCTTTGTAACCGTATAATTATCAGAATGTTGAAGTCACTAATACAATCTAGATGCATAGCTATGCTTCATAAGAAAGTTGAGGGTACATCTTTTTTTTCTTTCGGAATCATTAACTTTGTCACTATATGAAAAAACTGACACCGTTGAGGAGATTGCACAATCGTCTTGAAGAACTTTCAATTTGAAATTTGGATCATCGGAATAGTTCATTCACCGCCATTTTCGGAATAGTCCATCACGTCATTGATTTCGTCCATTTCAATTTTTAAATCAAAACAACATTTTCGATTACATTGTTTTCGGAATCATGATTTTCAAGATTTAATGTTGTTAAATTTTGTAATATTTAAATAACAAATTTGAGTCACTTGTCATATTTTTTTTAATATATTGACACATTATTTTTGAGTAAATTGTCACATTGATTTTCATGTTGTTACATTGTTTTCAAAAAGAATTTGTTTCATTAAAAAAAAAGTGAAGACAAAAAAGAGAAAACGAAAACAACACGTCAAGTTAACTAACTTGTTTCAAACTTTGACTGCACGGCGTCGATAACTTGGGGCAGACAAAGACTCCAAAATTTGTTTCGAAGAACAACTCAAATATTGAATTTGAAGACAACAAACCACCAGAAAAAAATATTTGCTGGCCAAAAAACAAAAAACTTTCTTGAAAAAAAAATTGTAATGTTGAAGAAGACAAACTCTTAGTTCAAAAGGATAATGCCAAATGAATGGAGATCAATTTTTTAAAATTCAAATGATTGAAAATATCACAATAACACTAAAAAAAAATATTTTCAAATATTTAGAGATTTGAAAAAATTGAAACTGTAATATAAATTATGTATGAATTAAGGCAGGGATAATTAGGTAATATTAAAAAAAAACTGAAAAATGTATTTCCTTACAATTTTTAATACTTATTTTAAACTTAAATGCTAATATGTTAAAAATGAGAACTTATATACAAATAAGACCTAAAAATGGTACCCACCCAAAATTTCCCTGATAAAAGTTATTTTAGCCCAATAAACTGATGAAAAAGTTATCCAATAAGTCCGGGTCCGAACGGATCAAACTTATTTTTATCTAAATCCAACAAAAACTAAAGTTTTTAGCTCACTCCAAATATGCCCAATACCCATGTCTAGATGCTCGAGATAAAACCTAGATGACTAAACGAATTTAATGTGGGACCAATCTCACATTAAGCAATTATTGGTAATTAATTAGAGTAATTAATATAGTATTAATTTGACTTTATACAAAATATTTGAGGGTGATTATGAAAAAAATATATTTTTGACTTTAGTATCCTTTTAAAAGTAGTATAAATCGGACCAGGATGTTGGACCATCTGGTTCAGAATTTTCGACTCATACTTCGACCCTAGAATCCTTCGGCAGTGTAATAATCCCGCGCTCCAATTAAGTATACTAGATATTTGCTTGTTTTTCTTATAAGAAATTGTGAATCGTTACATTAAGGGCTCATTTGGATGTCGTGTTATGAAAGGTATTAGAGAGTCGTAAAGGATTAAAATATTTTAATATAGTCTTATACAATATTTGGATGTCAATGTATGGTATTAAATCAAATATGTATACCAACAATATATTTTTAATACCCTATACTAGTACTATTAAACTTATTTTAATACCACTTGGGAGGTTGTATTATAATCTAGTAAAAAAATATTATAATTCAATTTTATCAATTATTATTTTTTAAGTTCAATTTATGAACTTTTAAAATCAAGTTATAACTTTTTGGGTGTTTACGATCGAATTTGAAATGTTAGGGTCGGTCTTAAACACCCCAAAAAAATTGTAATTTGACCTCCAAAGTTTGTAACTTTATCCCAACAAATTATAATTTTTTTTTATTGTAACTAAACTTTCAAAAAATTATATCTTCACCTACAAAAATTATAAATTACGGTACCATACTTACTTCAATATTGCAGTCAAACACTAATACAAATCGTGATTTTTTAAGTATCATACCAAATATGTTTAAAAGTAACACATTTTTTAGATTGTGAAAATAATAAAGTACTACAAAATAATAAAATTAATTAGACCTAATTTGTTAACTTAATACATCAAAATTATTAGTTTGATAGCGGGTCTTAAAAACTACTAGGATATACCGTTAATTCAATAGTCATGAATGATTAATTCAATAAATTAAGTTATTAAATTGTGTTTAGAAAATATTATTTAATACATAAATAATTTTTACATGTATCGCTTTTTTTCGATTTACGAACCAAATCTCCACCCCACAACGGGAGCCTTTGCTTCGGTCATGATACAAGTGAAGAAAAAAAATGAGAAGATCGTAAAAAAGAGATTTCGGACTTCTATCCAACGGAGTCCCTCATATCCTAGTGATCGATGAAAGGAAGGATCTCTTGAAAGGATAGCTGGACCAATTGAAAATCTGACAATTGTTAAGGAGTAGACTATGGTACATCAAAAAAAAAATTCGGTATCATACTTCCATTTATTATATTTGTCGTAACTTTTACAACATTTGTGGGTAGTTTTACCACTATTGTGGTACCCAAAAAAATAGTAAAAATATTAACCACAACAATGATAAAAACATCCACAAATGTTGTAAAAACACTCATAAATGTAATAAATCACCCATAAAAGTGATAATTTTTTTGTACTTAAGAAACATAGTAAAAATAGTTACCACAAATGTAGTAAAAGTACTCACAACAGTGATAAAAATACTCATAAAAGTGATAAATCAACCACAAAAGTGGTAAATATTTTGATTGTAAAATGACCCACAAAAGGTGTAAAAATATCTTTTGAAGTAGTAAATTTTGGAGACATGGTACTGAATTTTTTTTTGATGTACGGTAGTCTACTCTAAGGGCTCGTTTGCTTCGAGTATAAGGGTGGTACAAGATGGTGGTATTAGGAAAATAGTACGTGGGGCCTACCTTATACCTTGTTTGTTGGGCTTTTTTTAGTCGGTATTAATTTTCGGGTCATAATACTGAACCGACATGAACAGTGCCAATAATCCCTTGTACAAGGTGCTGTTCAATACCACCTACCCGATGGTATAATATCTCGGTACAAATTTGAAGGAGGTATTAAAGTATAAAAAGACCCAAATGCCCTCATCTACAATGTTTTTATACTGAAGCCGAAATTGTTGACTTTGGATTATAAGGTTAAAATTGTCTTTTTATAGAATAGTTGCAATTGTTGACTTTTTTAAATAGGTATTACACAAATAATGTTTGTGACAAACAAACAAGGGGAATGATGAGATTATAGTTTAAAATCGGGTATAATATACCATTGGATAGGAGTAGAATGAAAATGATGTCTAATACCACCCAAATTTAATACTCGAAGCGAACTGCCCTAATTGTTAATGGCTTGGAAAGAAAGTTGGACTACGTTTTCTTTCCTGGGAAGGAGTTGTTAACCTTGGCTATACTACTCTCCTACCCCGTGTCAGATTTTTTGTTTTGACCAATTCAAGGTGAATAATAGTGTTTGCTAAAAAAGGAGGGGAGGGGATAGCATTGGGGTTCACTTACTTCTGCATTTTTGTGTAGGAGCTTATTAAAATTAGATTTCGAGCTGATTATGATTTATTTTTTTTAAATATTAAAATTTGAGTTTATAAATTTTTTATTTTTTATGCATTAAAACTCGAGCCGATTTAAGCTCAATCCTGAGCTGCTAGTACAGATTAAAATTCGAGTCGATTAAAAATTATATTTTTTTATGTATTAAAATTCGAGCCGATTAAAATTTAATTCGAGTTGATTAAAATTTATTTTTTTACACATTAAAATTTGAGTCTATTAAAATTTATATTTTTTTATATATAAATTCGGGTAAGTTAAAATTCAATTTGAACTGATTAAAATTCGATTAAATGGACCACTATGTTTTATGTTGGATTTGGAGTGACCGCCTTTCATTTCTGCTACCATTGCATGCGTTCAATAGTATAGGCTTCACGGGTGAGAATGTCCGAAAAGTCACATTAGAATAAAACAATAAAGTGAATAATTTCATATTATATGAATGCGCTCGATAGACTTAATTTTTAGCTATTAGATTAATCAAATATACGAGGCATTAGGTTATGAACAAGTAATAACTTATGTAATGTACTGATACTAGTTAAATGAGTTATGTTCGAGTTGTCTAGTGTTTGATTCAAACCTATCAATGAACCTGACGAGTCCGAATTCCACTGGGCCAAAGCCCAGCTTAAGTGAACCGAGGAAGCCCAAAGAGACTCCCAAATCAGAGATGGGTCAACCTATTGCAAGCCCAGTGCACCAAAACACTAGGAGGCAAGTTCCAGGACACCAAGGACCAAAGTGGGCGCCGCCCACCTTAGCTCCGAATGGGCGCCGCCCACCTTGCCTCAAGTGGGCGCCGCCCACCTAGCCCCTCTTGGGCGCCGCCCAGTGCAAAGCCCCCTGGTTCGTCCTGCTTCGTCCTCTTTCGCTTCAGTACGAGCCCAAATGAACTCTGGGTCCAATCTCAAGATCAGGGAAGGGCCCAGTCCAGCTCAGGACCTCCTCCGACTGAATAGGAGCACGAGGAAGAGAATATCGGGATGAAGATTGAGAAGATCGAGTCCTACCTAAATAGAACCTTCCAAAATGGTAGAGTCCTACCATAACTGTACTTACTAAATTGTAGTGACCGCCTCACCGCCTCTCTCAACCTATATAAATGTAAGTCCTCTCCATATGAAGGACACATCTAAGAGCCTCGGCATACCTTGAAACTCATACACTTACCCTCACACACACAGCTCCCTTTCTAGAAGCATTGTAACTCCCCGGAGTACCATTATTCATCAATAAAGAACACCGGCCATCGCTGCCATTCCAGAGAGTGGACGTAGGTTATCCGAGACCGAACCACTATAACTCTCTTGTGTTGATCTCTTATTTACTGCTTTGTCATTGATTGTCATTGATTGTTCCTTAATTACTCATTAATTACACAATTACTCATACTTGACTGTTGATCTTGCACGAAGACAGTTTTGTGCATCATCAGAACCTATATATTTATGTATAATATATATTTGTTTTGTTTGTTAATTTTTGCATATTTGATGTAAAAAAAACTAACAAAATATTAAATTTTTAAAATTGTAGAATTTTTTTTTGTCCGTTAGATATATTTAACGGTCGGAGATACTTGTAAATCAATTTCAAGTATAGGGGTATAAAAGTAAAAGTCATTCAATACACACTGACTAAGGTGTTAGTGAAAATTCAAAAAATAGAGAAGAAGTCCTACCCCTTTATATTCATTTCTCTCTCACACGTTTTCTTCACCTCTCTCTCTCACGTAATATTATGAAGATCCACATGCAATTTCACTCCTCATTTGAATCTCTAGATTTTCTCTCTTAGTGTCGGACAAGCAAAACAGATTGCTGCAAGTGTTGAGAGTTTGGTATAAGAAGTAAATTAAAGTGAAAGGTATATTAGTTCAATTTCTGCTATATTTAAGTATTCAGGTTCTTTTTGAGAAAATTTCATTTACATCCCTTAGTTAGGTCTAAATTCAATTACACTCTTTTTGGATTTTGAAACTTACTTTCAAATCAAAGATACCCCTTTAATAGTAACTTTTGAATCTGCCAATCCATAAAGTAACGATGTGACTATATATTTTCTAAAAATGTCAAAATTACCATTTGTTATGTAAATAGACTAAAATGCCCTCAACGCTTTTCTCATGTTCATCTACATCTCATGTAGTTAGGTCTAAATTCATTGACACTCCTCCCGATTCTAAAACTTCAATACATATCCTTCTGGTTATATGTTCAAATCAATGACACATCTTTAACGGTAATTTTTGCCTCTGTCAGTAGATAAAATCATGATTTGACTAAATATTTTTGTGGAAATGCCAAAATTATATGTTATGTAAATAGACTAAAATGCCCACAATTCTTTTCCCATTATATATGTCCTAGCCAACCAGTAAGCGTGATTTCAATCATTAAATTATCTCAATGAATTTTTATCATTTTAAAGCGTTGCATAATAACTTTGTTATAATATTAGTCATTATCACTCATTTGATTATATAATCAAGTTTTTAATAATTTTTATAGTCTTTTGCTTCTTCTGTAGGACTAAGTTTTTTTGTGGCAAATTCTTTGGCTGAGAAAAATGTGTGGTTGTTATGGAATGAGGATTTGGAGGTAAAGGTGGTGAATGAGCATGAACATGGCATATCTGTGATTGTGTCTTGTTTAGGCTCTGATTCTTTTTTGATAACAGTAGTGTATGCATGTTGTGACCAAGTGTTGAGAAGACCTTTGTGGGTACATCTGCAAGAAGTAGCTTCTTCTTTTTCTTTGCCGTGGATAGTTATGGGAGATTTCAATGCTATTTTGAATTCGTCTGAATGGTTGGGAGGATCTTATCCATCTGTTATAGCAATGGACGAGTTTGGGGCTTGTATTCAGTCAGAGGGTTTAATGGACTGTGGCTTTGAAGGCAGTAACTATACTTGGTGTAATGGTCATGAGGGGAGTACTAGAATGTGGCAACGGCTGGACAGAGTTTTTATTAATTCTGATTGGAATGATAGATATGAAAGTTCTAATGTTGTTCATCTTGCAAAAGGGAGTTCTGATCATTGTCCATTGTTGATTAAAATTCTTGAAAAATCGGAGCAACAGAGAGTGGCATATTTTAGATTCTTGGATATGTGGGTTGAAGATAAATCTTTTTTGCCTTTGGTTTCAAGCAATTGGCATGGAAATTATTCTGATAATCCTATTGAGGATTTTTTCTTGAAAATGAAGTTTTTAAAGTATCATATAAAGAAGTGGAATAGGGAAGTTTTTGGTAACATCTTTGAGAAGATTAAGAAACAGGAGCATGATTTGAGTATTGCAGAGAGGGAGATTGAATCTAATAGCATAGAGGTGAATTTTGAAAGAGTGAAAGATGCTAGAAGGAATCTGGAGAATACTCTGAGATTGGAAGAAATTTTCTGGAAACAAAAAGCAAATGTAAAGTGGGCTTTAGAGGGGGAAAGAAATACAAAGTTTTATCATTCTATTGCTAAAGGTAAGTCTAGAAGAAATAGAATAAGAAGAATAAAATTAGAAAGTGGAGAATGGTGTTGTTCTGAAGAGGAAATTGCTGAGCAGGTTGTTTCTTTCTTTTCTTCATTATATAAATATGAATCTCATGATATTCTGGAGGAGTTATTTGAAGTGGTTCCTATGGCAGTGAGCTCTGAAGATAACGAGAGGCTGATTGAAGCAGTAACTATGAGTGAGTTGAAAGAGGTGGTGTTTTCTATGTCGGTGGAAAGTGCTCCAGGGGCTGATGTGTTTTCTGGGAAATTCTTTCAAGTGCCATGGGATATTATTAAGGATGATTTAATTAAGGCTACAAACTTTTTCTTAAAATGGGGTGTTGTTCCGAGATCAGTGAATGCAACTTTATTGGCATTGATTCCTAAGAAGAATAATCCTGCTACTTTTACGGAATTTAGACCGATTAGTTTGTGCAACTTCTCGTACAAGATTTTTACGAAAAATACTAGCTAACAGATTGGCTGGGATATTACCAAGTTTAGTCTCATCTGCTCAACATGGTTTTGTCAAGGGGAGAAGTATTGGTGATTGTATATCTCTGGCTCAGTTTATGGTTAATGAGTTGGACAGAAAGGTTGAGGCAGGGAATGTGGTCGTGAAGCTTGACATGATGAAGGCCTATGACCGCATAGAGTGGGATTTTCTTTTAAAGGTATTGAAGTGTTTTGGATTTTCAGATTTATTTGTATCCATTATAGGTAATTGTTTGAAGAATCAATTTTTTTCTATTTATTTAAATGGTCAAAGGAAGGGCTTCTTTTCTACTTCTAGGGGATTGAGGCAGGGGGGTCCAATTTCCCCTTCTCTTTTCATTTTAGCAGAGGAGGTTTTAAGTAGAGGTTTAACTAAGATGTATGCGGAGGGTGGAGTGAAAGCTTTTCATACAGTAAGAGGGGCTGTTTTGATTTCGCATTTGCTGTTTGCTGATGATACCCTTTTGTTCCTAAAGGGTAACAAGAGGTCATTGGAAAATTTATTTGCTTTCCTGGGAAAGTATGAGCAGAGTTCTGGGCAGCGGATTAGCAAGCAAAAAAGCTCGTTGATTTGTTCCACCAGGATTTTACAGGGGAAGAAGTTGTCTTTATCTCGTTTGGCTCAAATTCCCTTAAAAGAGTGTCCTATTATGTATCTAGGATGTCCTCTTATTAAGGGAAGGAGTAGACTTAGAGATTTTGAGGAGGTTGTTTTGAAATTTAAGGCTAAGTTGGAGGGATGGTATGCGAAGTTACTTTCTAATATGGGAAGAGTTATTTTGGTTCAGTTTGTGCTCAATGCAGTCCCTATTCACTTGTTATCTTGTCTAAATCTACCTAAGGGTATTTTAGCTAGATTAAACTCTTTGATGGCATCTTTCATTTGGTCTGGGAAAGCTGGGGTGAGAAAGAGGCATTGGGTCTCTTGGAGTGACCTTACAAAGCCTAAGCTGGAAGGTGGATTAGGGATTAGAAAGTTGGAGGATATGCAAGCAGCTTTTCGGTTGAAGCAGACCTGGGGAATTTTGGAAGGAAAATCTTTGTGGGCAGAGGTATTCTCTGCTAAATATCTCAAGAATCAGCACATGCTAAGGTGTTTGCCGCAAGGTAAATCAAAGAGTTTTAAGTCTCTACAACCTTGGTTTTCTATTGTGGTCGGTAATTCACTTAGTATTGTTGGGAATGGTAGTTCAGTGGACTTTTGGTGTTCGAATTGGTTAGGATCTGGACCTTTGCTTAGTAGAATTTCAGAAATTCCACAGCATTTTCCTAAAGTTGCAGATGTTTGGGAAGGTTCTGATTGGCAGTGGCAAAAGTTGGGGGGACTGATTTCAGAGCAAATAAAGTCTGAAATTTTGTCTTCTGGCGTGATTATTACTGAGAGAGAGGACAGATTAATATGGAAGCTGAATGATTCCGGATCTTTTTCGGTAAAATCTGCTTGGCAGTTAGTTAGGCATTCCAGTCCAGAAAATAGGGTAGCTTTAACGATATGGAAGCAAGTCACTCTCCCAAGTGCGAGTTTAATGGGTTAGAGGTTGTGCAGGGACGCGATACTTGAGGAATCGAGAGTTCAACGACTAGGTGTATGCTTAGCTAGCAAGTGTTGCGTGTGTGAAAAACAGGGGGAGTCTGGGGCGCATTTGTTTATATATTGTGAATTTTCTGCTGCTGTGTGGAATAGATTGGCTGGTTTATTGGCTTTAAAGCTTGTTGAAAATGATGGACCAATGTTGAGATTTATGCGTCTGGCGAGGGTGTTTAAAAAGCAATCCTTGAGTCATATTTTGATTAGAGGGCTATCTTTAATTGTTTATTGGCTAATTTGGAGAGAGAGATGTCGTAGAATGCATGGGGAAGGGAGTATGACTTCTTACTCAATTTTTCTGCACATTTGTGCTATACTTAGGCTGCAAGCATTGGGGATAAAAGCTAGGTGTCCAGAGAGTGAAGTGGGGAAGAGAATGCTTTATGATTTAAACATAGAGGCTGGTTCTATTCATGTAACAGCATTGTGGGTAAGTTGGTCTTTACCATTAAATGGGTGTTTGAAATTAAATGTGGATGGAGCTTCGAAAGGAAATCCAGGGAGAACAGGTGGAGGAGCTGTGATACGAAATCAGTTGGGTGAATTGGTGGTGGCAGCATCCTTTTTTTATGGAAATTGTTCGAATATGCAGGCGGAACTCAGTGCTTTGAAGGATGGTTTATGTCTTATTGAAAGACATGGCTTACATGAGTGTCAGTTCCAAATTGAGGCTGACTCGGAAGTTATGGTAAATATGGTAATGAAAGGGCATTTGCGAGCATGGAAGTATTGAGATTTATTCAGACAGGTTAAGGAGATTTTGGAAAGACTGAAATTTAGTCTGGTGCATGTGTATAGAGAGGGGAATTCGTTGGCTGATTTCTTTGCAAATTGGGCAGTCCAGTGTGGATGTTCTTTGGACTTTGCTACTGCTTTGGACATTCCTATTCCTGCCAAGAAATTACTGATGCAAGACCAGCAGAGGCATAAAACTTTACGAAAGAAAATTGTTTTTTCTTGATTTTGCATACTTGAACAAAAATTGGGCTGGATCATGCACCTGCTGATTTGGGCTTGGTTTCTGCAAAAGTGCTGCTGCTATTGACTTTTTTGCCGAACTGCTGTGTTGTATTGCATTGTGGTGAAGCAGTACTGATGAAGGCATTTTGAAAGGTTGCTTCTACTTAGAAGAAAGAGAACTGTGATGTTGGATGTTGTTACAGCTGGAACCAAGAACTGAGCTGCACAGTGCTGGTTTGTACTGCGAAAAAAATAAAAATAAATTTATAGTTAAAAATAATTTTTCTATAATAAAAATTACAATTGTTTAAGTCAATGTCAAAATCTCATCCATTTCTAACTTCTCTGCTATCGTTTGTCCTCCTCAATGTCACATGACCACTCTTCACACATCACCCTTCATATATAAAATTTAAATATTATTTGTTAAAATTTAATATTAATTGAATAAATTTGATCTTAATTTGATAAATTTAAATATTAATTTGGTGTTAATTTGGTATTTATATTCAGTGTTGATTTGATAAAATTTAATATTAATTGAATATATTTAAATGTTGTTTTAATGAAATTGAATGTTTATTTGGTGTTAAATTAAATAACTAAATGTAAAATTAATGAAATTTAATATTCTATTTAATATATTAAATAATAATTTAATGTTAAATTAAAGAAATAATATTAATTTGATGAAATAAAATATTATATTAATATAACTAAATACTAATTTGATAAAATTAAATATCAATTTGTGTTGATTTGATGAGATAAAATGTTAATTTAGTTTAAATTAAATAAATGATATTAATTTGATAAAATTAAATATTAAATTGATGAATCTAAATGTTAATATAATATAACTAAAAGGGAGTGTATTGAAATTTCAGAATTGGGAGGGGGTATTGTTAAAGATAGAAGTGACTTTTGCGATAACTACCCATATTCTCTCTCTTTATTAGTGATAACTACCCATATTCTCTTTTCTTTTAATGCTCTATTTGAGGCTATACAGATTCCAGAAATAATGACTAAAAAGTGAAACGGATGCAACAGTTACTAATCAAATTTCCATTGATTTCATTGCCACATTTTTCTCCCGGGTTGTATTTACCATTGTGAGGTCAGACACTTCTTCTTCCCCCTCTCTCAGATGCCCACAGGCTTTTTTTTATTGGCATTGCTCAACAACCATCGGTGTACTCCTCCATCTGGTAAAATTTCTCTGTAAATGAAATTCTTATTTGGGCATCTTAGTTGGAGTTTTTTTTTTTCTGCATTGTTTTATTGAATCTATCGTGTATGGTTTGGCAATAATTATTATAACTCCGAACTCAATGGTCTCATGGCTTGTGCTTAACTCAACGAATCCTTCATACCGACTATGTGGAGCTCATGAAATACCAAGCAATCATGTGATTTTAAGTTTTTTTATTGATAGTATATATGTGGATTTGGTTGTTCCAGTTGAAGATTACTGCAGAAAATGTGTAGGTTGCCATTGTCAATGTGCAAATCTGGCCTTTTTTAAAAAGGCAAACCCTGTGATATCGCAGCAATTGCAGACATTTTCATTAAATTTTTTGACTTTTCAATTCGCAATTTTGTGACTATACTAATATCTTTGATACCCTTGTGATTTGGGGGAGGGGCTTTGAATAGCTGAATAATTTTGAGAATAACTCTAACAATTGTACACAATTATCTAGTTTCTGTTAAAGATAAAAAAAAACTAAAGAACTGACTATAAAAGCTGGTAGTAATATATGAAATGATCTTACGGAAAGATAGGACAAATATAATCGATTTTCTGGGGAAAAAGAATCTGAAAAGTACAAAGTTTGAATTTGTACTTGAAAGGAAAAAAAAAAGAAAAAAAAGAAGAAAGTCTAGCAAGAAATCAAAATAGATTTGGTATTTAATTAAGAAGAAGAGAGAGCAACGAAAGACAAAAGCAAACCTATAAACTAATAGAAAGATATGTGAATGGGAATATCACACACATGCCAAAATGTGCAATTTAATTTTACATTTTGTTTAAGTTTATGGGCAGGAACTCTAATAAGACTGCTCATTAGATTATTTCAAAAAAAAAAAAATTGTAAAACTAACAATTAATTAGAGCTTTTAATCTATTTTCTCACTATATTGTTGCAGAAAAAAAAAAAGGTGAAATCTTCCCTTGAGAACCCCTCAACATGAACATAATCCGGACAATTCAACTACCTAACACCAACATGACTTGCTTGTAAAAGTATTAACCTAACACGACAGAGTTACGTATGGTATTGAAAACCTGAAGCAAACCACGTATGGTATCGAAAACCTGAAGCAAACTATGAACAGTACGCCAAAAATATATATATATATATATATATTTTTAAAAAAAGCAGTAGGGAGTACAGAGTTACTTGTACTCTTACCATATTCACATGTAAGAGTGCATATGTTCTTACTATGTATTGTCCAAATATCTTTTCCTTGTAAAATCCAGAACCTTTCATCCCATCAGGTAATTATATGTGTAATTAAAATAATAAAATCAAAATCAGAATTGAAAATAATTATGTCCAAGTAGCGCACATCCTTGACTGAAATCTAGCATTTAGTACAATGGTATGAAATAAAAACGACAATGAACTTTGGAGAACCGTGGTATGAATTAATAACTGCTGGATTTAATGAACTGGTTTGTATTATGATTGATATTGTGTTTTTTGCTTTATTTTTTTGTTTAATATTTTTGTTAACAGACTCACTTAAATTGATGTAGATGTTACTGAAACTTTATCCACTTACTGATATGTTAGAATTTGTGCTTCTGCCTATGTTTGATTGAATGGGTTTAATGCTATAGTTGAATTCTTAGGGTTAAAGTTGAGGAAACTTAATGTTGCCAATAAATGCTGCCATAAGGTTAGACTCCATCCACTTGCTGCTACATACCAAGTAAATGTGTGCTATAATATTTGTTTATGATCCTATTACTTTTATGTTTTTGCTATAAACTAGAATTTCTCTAATTTTATTATCTCAATTATAGGGGAATTCCCTCAAATTCCCTTAGGAAGTTCCAAAGGGAAGGAAATAGAGTGTTGGAAGGCCATGGTAATTCATTGGGCTCATGCATTTTTTCGAACCACTCAGGCATGACATTGCAGAGATAATAGTAGCTGCATTGTGTTTGGTGCTTATAAGGGATGATATTTAGTTATCATACAGTTATACAGTAAAGAGTGTTGTGGCTGTTGTATGTTGCTTTTGCCATTGACTTCATATCATAGGGAAATAATTTTTTGGTTTTTGACCCCACGAGTTTTCTAATAATTTACTTCTAAATCTTAATATCAATATCTGAGTGCAGATCTTGTGGTATGCACGACAGTGAGACAAATTAAATTGAGCTTATGAGAATGTTGCTAAAATTTAAAGAGATTATTGCACTTACATTTGGGCCATTATGCTAATGTATTTGTTCATTGAATGACATAAAAAAAATTGACCATTCAGTGAAGTTTTTCACTATAATGTTGTGTAAAATTTGTTCGTTCTCACTTCAAAGAAGTAGATAAGAATTTTGATGCCTCGCTTGACCCAAAACAGTTCACAGTGAAAAAAGTTTTTGACTTTGCCGTGTTTATTTTTAGCTCCGATACCATATTAAAGTTTCTGTGTGGATGATCTTTTTATGATAGGTTTTAGGAGGAAGCATTATGTGTTGGGAAGCTGCAGCATAGATCATTTTTTTTAAGTCAAGTTTCCTTTTTTAATGTTTTTCTTTCTATCCCTTAATTCTTGAACAACTTAATACACTTGACAAAAGTCGCAGTCTTGTCTTCATGTGTATTTAGTATATCTTATTAGAGAGACCTGCCTCAATTAAGCAGCAAACAGAAATTTCGGGAATATGAAAAACGTATTGAATATTTGTGTCTCTGTGTATGTTTCGTGTCTTTGATTTTTCTTGTAAATTTAGGGAATGGTGGATTTCAATTATATTTTGAATTGGGAGTTATTTTGGAATGATAAATCTAGAACAATAACATAAAAGAAACAGTTACTGAATTTTTATAGTGCTTTTAATTACTTTAGATAATGTCAATGGCTTGGTACAATAACAACTGGGATATGAATCTTTTGCACCGAAGAAAGAACAAATTTAAAACAAGAATCATGCTTTTCAGTTATTAAAATTGATGTATCCATTTCTTATTGAGAAATTAAACTTGGGTTTGATCATTTTAAGAAATTATATTTTCTAATACTATTTGATCATATTAAGTTTACTCAACCTAAACCCAATGTTTAGTGAAATATTAATTATTTACTCGATTTAAAATATAAAAGATGTGGATAATAGAATTATGTGCATACTTGTTTTCGTATTTATATGATTAAAAAACTATAATTGTAATTCTAAATAATTCACGTGCAACGCACGTGTGCATCAACTAGTATTAACAAAGACCCCTCCTTGGGCAGCCAATCTTCCAAGGCAATGTTATTATTAGAACCCAATCGGACATCAAATCGGCAGAGGGACCGGATTAATGGTTTATTGGTTCAACCATGGAGTCAACTGATCGAACTGGTCTTATAATAAAAAAATACAAAAAAAATAAAATATAATAATTTTACTAAAAAATTCATAATCACAATAAAAAAATAAATAGTGTAATTTGTGTGTGATATACTAAAGTGTGCTGTGTGTTTTGATTATTATATAGATTGTCTATAACTGTGTGTGTGGGCGCTTGTAGACAGAGAGAGAGAGAGAAAAAAAAGGCAATACCCAGCAAAAACCCACCCCACCAACTGTGAGTGTGTCTGCGTGGAGAGAGAGAGAGGAGAAGAAAAAAATCTGATGTTGTGAGGCAATGCCCACCTACTGTGAGGCAATACCCACCACCCCACCAACTGTGAGGCAATACCCACCAACTGTGAGTGTGTCTGCGTGGAGAGAGAGAGAGAGGAGAAGAAAAAATCTGATGTTCGAGACTTCGAATTTTAGTGATCTGTGGTGTCGTGTGCCGCTGTTTGAGAGCTCGATCTGGAGAAGATGAAGAAAACAGAGTGGAGGAAGTTTTAGTGTTCAAGATCTAGATATGTGGTGTGGTGTCATGTGCCGCTGTTCGAGTGCTTGATTTGGAGATGACGAAGGCTGATTTGAACGGCCGATGTTTTTGATCATCGGTTCACCTGTTTTTGGCCTAAATCGGCCGGTTTTCCAACAGTTCAATTATCCAAACGGTCTTTTTAGTAAACCGGACCGTTGAAGGTCCCGGTTCACTGGTCCGACCGACTGGTCCAGTCTGATTCTGATAACACTGCTCTAAGGTCTTTCCATTTCCATTAAAGATACACCTGTTCTACCACAGGTTTATGTATGAAGTTAAAAGGAATACAGTATTGAACTCTCACTTGTCTGATCACACTTAAAGCTATAATGAAATACCAAATTGCAAAAGTTATTTTCATATAGAATTTACATGTTCCTATAAAAAAAAAATAGAGTATTTAATGAAAGAAAAAAGTCAACAGTTCATATTAGTTTATTGGAAATGACGTTAAAAAAAAGAAATTCAATTTTGTTCTCTCTTCATAGCAGATTAAAAACAGACACAATACATACATACCTAGTGGGATTGAACCCGGCACGAAGGGCCAATCTAAGCTCGTTACCACTGACCAACCCAGCGCCACAACCCAACTTCCCGAAATGCTCTAAAATCTTGAGATTATTATTGGCTTTAATCGCGTACCCGATTAACGAATTCAAGCCCTCCAAAGCCTCCCTATAAGCCTCAAAGTTTCTTGTGATTTGAGACTTACTGTACAGATAAAACGGTCTTCTTTCGACAGTTTCCATGACATCTTGAATCTTAAGACCTTCACAGCACAAATACCCATCTTCAGATTTGCAGAAGAAGTGAATTTGGAAAGAGTTTTGAGGGGTATGAAAAATGAGCAAATCTGTTCACTGTGCAAAAGAACAACAACATGGATTAGGGTGGTCTAGTGGTGGTACCGGTCTTATTCCTCATTTAGAGGTTCGGAATTCGAGTCTTGGAGTCCCTATTAAGAGCAACTCTAATGGGCTATCTAAACCCACCCCTTTAACTATTTTAGATAGCCTTATCTTAAAATATCACCCCAACAAACTAGCTAAACCCCTGTCTATTTCCCATAGCCGCTTTTTCACTCGCTACGTGTAGCTAGCCATTCACGCTCGCTGGATCGCCTCCTCCTCTCTCTCAGACACACTCGCCTCTGGCTGCCTCTCTCTGCCTCCTCTCGCCAGACACTTCATCGATCGATTTCTCTCCAGCCTTCATCGATCGATTTCTATCCAGCCTTCATCGATCAGACCACCATCGATCGAACTCGATCTCAGACCATCGATCGATTTCTCCAGACCAGAGGCACACAGAGGCAGCAATCGATCAGACCACTCTCTGTTTCTATAAGCAGATCCAACCACTCGGTGGGTTTCAACTTCAAGAGGCACCGACGAGAAGACATAGAACATCCCATTATTAAGGTTAGTCTTCCATATGTGAATCATGGAATTTACACCATACCAACTTACTAGATGATTTTTCATCTGAACTTATCACACT
The DNA here is from genome assembly GCA_951799425.1 of Ilex aquifolium. NCBI lineage: Eukaryota > Viridiplantae > Streptophyta > Magnoliopsida > Aquifoliales > Aquifoliaceae > Ilex > Ilex aquifolium. Next base: position 13,833,203 of record OX637397.1, on the reverse strand, counting down.
GATTTCTGTTATTTTCCCAATATTTTTCTGGGTTCGCTGTGATTGAATTATTTCTAATTGCAAGTTCATAGCTTGTGGGTGAATATCAAGAACTCCCCAAAACCTGTACCCGATTTGTAAACAGAGAATCTGGGTGTTCAATATTTTCTGATTTTGGTTAGTGGGTAGTAGAGAAATCATTTAAAAAGTGGTCTGTTGTTTAGGATTTACAGTCATGAAGGTTATGTCACTGGGTACTTGTCGTTGTACTATGCTTGGGCTGTTGATGTTGCTCTGTATCAGTGTTGTAAATGCAAATTTCATAGATGGAAGAGAATTTCAGCCTAGAAATGAACCTTCTATGACCTACAAGTATGATCGAATCGATGAGGCGAAAAGAAAGTGTGCCTTTGTTTTGAATTATGCTTCTGAATTTTTACGAATTCAATGATGCATGTGTTTGATTGATCTGGTTTGGAATTCTTCATGTGAACTATTAAATACTAGAATTTCATTTATTTTTTTGGTTGTTTGGTAAGGTAAGGGTTTGATCTGGTTTGATTATTTTTGGTTATTAAATACTAGAATTTCATATATTATTATCTTTCTTTCTTGATTTGGACTCTTGAAAGAATTGAGTCGGTGATGCCTGGATTTAATATTGCCTTGATGGATGTGTTGTTGAATTCCATGTATCCAGATAGAGATGGTAAGGACTAAGGCTTACGTTTTTTATTTTTCAATGTCTTTGTATATAGGAGGTTAATTAGAAATTGGGTTAATGGTGTGAGTTTTCTACGTAGTTATTAGATAGTATTTGCTACCTCCTCTTTCTCCCCACTTTGCCAACACTATTTTTGAAGGTGTTGGGAACCTAGCTGAGTATGAACCACTTTGCTTCACAAATAGGTTCTGATCATTGTAAAATCAGCTTGGCTTCAACCACAACTTCAGCACCTGTTGTAGTCCTAGAAAACCTGGCTGCTGTGGAATATGAAAACGGAAGGATAGAAAATGAAATTCTGATAGATTGTGACTGGCTAACAGTCCACTGACCAACTCCTGAGGTATTGCACATAGTCAAAACGCATGTTATGTTATGAAAAAGTATTCCATTTTGCATCTACTTCTAAGTTGCTAGTGGGTTTCATAGCATAGTTTGAAATCTATACTGGATTATCCAATTACATGAATTGGCGTTGTGTTAGTGTTGTAGGGAATGTTGCCAGCTGCCATAGTGATAGTCAGATGAAAAAGATAGATAAGATGAGAAGAGATAAACATCATACTACAGCACAAAATCTTGGTGATTTATCTTAAAACATTAACTTGAGTTCCTTTCATCTTTCGAAGGTCATTTGCATTATAGTGGTAATTGGAGCTTATTATGTTGGCCCTGGGTCATGTTGTTAAAATTGGGTCCATTAAAAAACGACACGATTGATTAGCCAGGCCAAAATCTATGACCTTAATACAATTAATTCATTACGTGGATAACACTTGAGGCATCAACACAACAATACTAACGATTTTTTGTTGTAAAATAATTTTATTGACCATTCATTTAACGGTCAGGGGAGTTCGAGTTATTTACTGATGTTTGAACTGAAAAAGACTATTCATAACTGTATGCTTGACTGATGTTTGCCAATTTTGCAATCGTTTGGCTATTTACTAGGTATAATACACAATCCAGATTCTAGCCCCTTCATGGATGTTTTTTATTTAAAACTATGGTTTCTCAACTTTAATCTTTTCAAATGTTCATAAATATGGACTCCATGAATACTATTCTGTTATTACATCACTTTTGTATAAATGTTTAGTGGACTATATTATATGTCTTGAAGCTCACTCTGCTAGTTATAGAAACCTTCTGAGATTGGACTTCCATACTTCCATATCTTGTCTTGGAATTGTTTAATACAATGTGAAACTGCATCCAGTGTTTAAAAAAAATAAATATGTGGCGTAATGGGTGTTTGACCATTATAAATATGACCATTGTTTAAAAAAAATAAAATTTTAAAATTTTGATGACGTGGCGTAAACACGTCATCATGTGTTGTCATCGATATGGTGATGACAGGGTATACTACATAATATTTTATATTTTAATAATTAAGAGTTAGTTGAAGTGGTTAGCTAAAATAGATAGCGTTGTTGGAGTGAGTTTGAAAAAGTGGGTAGCTAAAGTAGATAATGGAATAAAAAAATATATTTTGGCTAGCTAGTTTACATAGCCTCCTTGGAGTTGCTCTAAGACTCGGTGGTTAGTCATTACGCTAGTCTAGTTAGGTCGGATCCCGAAAGGTGTTTCAAGTGCGGTGGGGCTAACAGGTTGGAATATAAATATTGGACTTTTGGTCCTTTTTCATTTAGTCTCACTTCCTTCTCTCTCGACCCAGCCGTCTCTCTCTTTTCCTCTACCTCTGTTGTGCGATGGCGTGGACCCAGGCAAGAGCTTCGACGAAGAAGAGGGTTCTTCTTGTATCATCGACTGCTGCCCAACGAAGATCCAGATCTCCTCCATCGATTTCTCCCTCGCTATGAAGGTAAGTGTAACCGGTCTATTCAAATTTCAATAAATAAATAAATTGATTTTTGTTTTTCGCGGTTGAGATCGTTTCTAAATTTGTCTAAAACTGATTTAAGGGTTGATATTAATCTAACAATTTTGATGTTCCCGCCCAATCTCTGCATCACACATTCACACGTTCTCTCACACACTCAGAACTCCTGACCAATATCTTCTGAACTCTCCAGAACTCTTGAACAAAAAAAAAAAAAAACATATCTCCATAACTCTCTCCTCTTTGAGTGTTTGAATCTCTGGCGAACTCCTCTCTGTTCACTTCCTTCTCTCTCATCTTTGTCTCTCTCACGTCCAGATCCTCAGGCACCTCCAAAGTCTCCTTCACACCCTCTCTCTCTTTCAGCTCCAGCGACACACTCCTGACCCAGATCCACATCAGGCAAGGCAGGTGAAGTGTCGAACTCAGCAAGGCAATCGATCTCAGCAAGGCGAAGTATCAAATGTAAGTCTTCTCTTCTCTCTCTCTCTCCATTCCAGATCGGTGGATTTTAATTTGCCCCAATTGTAGCCCTAAATCAACGAAGGATTTCAAATTGCCTCCCATTTTAGCCCTAACTCAAATCGATCTCTCTCTCAGCCACTCGAAGCCTCTAACACAGCCAAGACACTCGGTCTCTCTCTCTCTGCTTGCAACTCACAAAATCTCTCTGCTTGCAACTCACAGAATCTCCATTTGTAGTACCACATCCACATCCACATCCACATCCACATCCACATCCACATCCACATCTCACAGAATCTCGGTTATTTGAAATCCAAGGTTTCCCTAATTCTTTTTGTAGGAATTGAGTTTGATGGTATGTTCCACTAATTTTTTACTAACTGCACCTACAAAGTCCAAACCCCACACTGCCAAACTTGGTGTTATTGTAGGTGGTTTTACTTTTTCCCTTTTTGCATAGTTTAATTATCATAAAACACGTTATTCAGATGGTGATTTCTTTTGTGCAATCTAAATACCAGTAACTAATTTACTATATTTCGAGTGATTAGCTTGAGGGGGATTGTTTTGCTACACTATAATTGGTTTTGGATTGAATTTATGTGGGCTTACTTAAATTAGTTGAAGTTTTAGCTACTGATTTATAGTAGTTGAATGTTTTGGTTGGAAATTGAGTAATGTATAATGTAGTTGTTCACTCCATTCAAGAAAAACACTATATATATGCCTAATGCGTTTTCCTTTTACGGGGCAGTAAAATTTTTTAAGTCAGAATCACTAGATAGCTGAAGCTTGAAGGTATCTTGACCATCTTTTGTTGGAGTCGAGTGTTCAAAGGTAGCTAGAAATAAATGTAGTTTTATGTTTTCGGCAATTGTTGGTCATATGCATACTGTTATATATTAAGGTGGGTGTTTGTTACATTCAATATTGAATGTCCATAATATTTGGGAATTGAAGTTGATCTATGCTATACGTATGTCTCTATTTTGGTTGAATTTTTTGGAAGTTTCTTTTTTATTCTTTGTACCTATTGACATTTAATTTCAGAATTATGTATGTTTGCAACTATATGTAAATCACTAAATTTTTTGAGTTATATTTTTAGAGGTAATTTTGTCCATATATTTTATATATTCATCGTTTCTAGATATTTATTGTTATCATTATATGTACCACTTTTGTCTCTTAACATAGATGACCTTAGTTGTGTGGTTTGTAATTTATATTTAATTACTATTCCTAGCTTTTTGTATGTAACTTTGGGGATTGAATTCCTTGATCTTAGTTTTGTTTGCAAATTGTAGTGACCTAATGCGAATTTTGAGAAGGTTTTGTTATTTTGTTGGGAATTTGATGGGATGCAATATTGAAGGGAATTGAATGCGACGTGATGCCAATTGTTTGATTTTATTTGATTTGATGCAAATTGTTATGATGTAATATTAAGGGGCTTCCTTGACATGAGGACTTTTATTTCATTACTAGATCCTCTAAAGATTTTGTAGATTGGATAGGACTGTGATTTGAATAATTTTAGTTATTTTAGTGGCCTCTAATATAATGTTTTTCAGCTTTTTAGAAGTGGGTTTGAACTATTTCATGTGTAATTGAAGGATTGAAGCGAGTGAAGGCTATTTGGTACATTTGTTTGCTCTTTGGTTATGTAAGGGGCTGGTGCAGAGGGTTTATAGCCTTGATTGTTATGTTTGCCTAATATTTTATGAAATTGTGTTCATAGCCTTGACTTTTATTTTGCTCTTTCTATTTTTTGGCTTTAAATTAGAAGACAATCTTTTAGTGCATTATAAACTTGGGTCTTTTGGGCTTCAAGTTATGTTTGAGTTTAAATGAGTGCTTCAGATCACAAAAATTAGTATATGGGCCTATTTTTTACTTTTTGTTCTTGCTATATTGCTATTTTTGCCAATATCATTTATTTGTACTATTATATGACTTCTCTTTTGAATTGTTTTTTTGTGCATTTGAGTTTTTTCATGGAAACTAAGTCTCCTAAATGCATTGAGTGTCATTTTTCTCATGCTAATGTCCATTTTTTTGGTTATGTACGTGGCCTATATTTTTCTAAGTGCATAAATTAAAAAATCTTCTATTAAGAAACTTATGCAAGGTCATGGGCTTGGGAGTTTTGAGGTAGGAGAGAGAAAGGAGAGGAGAGGGGGATTGGTTTTAATTACTTCAAATGCAATAGTGCTTCAATAGTTTGTTGGGTACACTTTCAATGTCTGGAACTTATTAGAATTCAAGTTACTTAAAGAACCAATGTTATTTTCGAGCAATTTTTTACACAGCCTCTTGAATGCTTTGATACGTCGTAATTTCTTTTATACCTATTTCTATGGAGTGCATTTGTATTTGAAAAATAATAGTTATATGCCAGATCAAATTAATTGAGAATGAGGATTTGCACTTTAACTATATGGAGAGAGTGATTATTTGATATCAAAAAGCGTTCTTTTATTTGATATGCATCTTAATTAATTTTTTTTACTACTATGAGCAAATTAATAATATGTAATGAGTAATAGCTTTTTAAGGTACGATGATAAAATATGTAAATTGTGTGTATGTTTAAATTTTTTGAGTTATGTTTTTAGAGGTAATTTTGTACATTTTTTATATATTCATCGGCTCTAGATATTTATTGTTATCATTATGTGCACCACTTTTTTCTCTTGCTAATAATTTTTTTTAATTGATTTTTTTCCGTCGTACAGTGCCTTCAGGCAAGGCCAATAACTAGTGCTTATACAAGAGACCAATTTACGTCTTTCCTCTTTGAAGCTTGTAAGCTTTGATTGATTTATTCAATAATTTTTTTCTGTTTTTTGTTTTAAAAAAAAAAGGTGAAGAATGAACTGGATTTTGGAAGTTGCAACGGGGAACTGGATTTTGCTTCACACTGTTTGATTTGTACGAGGTATTACATATTTCAGATATGACTTGAAGTAGTTAATAACATTTTTTAGGGAGAATTAATCCAGATTTTCTGAGGGTTGTCACTTAATTACTTAGATTCCTCCTGTAAATATATTTATTAATAAATTATACTTAGACCCCTTAAGTTTAAAATATTATACTTAGACAAAAAATACTTCAATCAAAGATAGAATATCAAATATTTTAAAATTTACAACCAAAATTCAAGTTCTATTGTATTATTTATTGAAATAAAATTAAAATTAAAATTTTAATTTTTTCTTAAAAAATCGTAATTAGTATATAATTATACTATCTATTGGAATAAAACTAAAAAATTAAACAAATGGTCTAAGTAATTTATAATAGAACATAAATTTTACATCCAAAATTTATGTTCAGTTCTATTATGTCATTTATTGAAATAAAATCAAAAATAAAAGTCTGTTTTTAAAAAAAAAAATCATAGTTAGTATATAATTATACTATCTATCAAAATAAAACTAAAAAATTAAACAATGAGTAAAATTGTAATTGTCACAATATCTTTTAGCTTTAATTGGGGTAGTTTGGTATTTTAATTTGGTCATTTAAACGACTAAATTAAATTCCAATAGACAATATAATTGTATATTAATTACGATTTTTTAAGAAAAAAATTGAATTTTTATTTTTGATTTTATTTCAATAAATGATACAATAGAATATGAATTTTGGTTGTAAAATTTAAAATATTTGATATTTTATCTTTAATTGGAGTACTTTTAGTCTAAGTATAATATTTTAAATTTAAGGGGTCTAAGTATTATATACCTATAAACTTCAGGAGGGTCTAAGTGTAATTTATTAACGGATATATTTACCAGAGGGGTCTAATTGTTACGCGCGCACAAACTTCAAGGGGTCTGTGCGTAATATTTCAAATGTCAGGGGGTTTGAGTGATTAATAGACAAATCTCAGGGGTCTAAGTGTAATTCTCCCTATTTTTTATTTTTATTCTCATAATTTGATAAACACTCCCAAACATGTTTTCTATTTCAGTGTTTACCACAAACAGAGACAAAAATTGTCTCTATTTTTGATTTTTTTTTGAAGACGTGAAAACAAAAACCCCTACGCTTAGTGTGTAACAAAGCAGTTCTTCCCAGACCCCAAAGACTCTTAGTCCAGCTTTCATGTTTGCTTTCCCAATGGCGGCTTCTCATCTTCCCTCTCATTCCACTCCTTTCTCAAAATCACTGAAACACCCTTCAAACCCATTTGTCCGTATTTGTTCGCGCCTTTCTCAAAATCACGGCGTACGTATCAAACCCAGCCCAAGAACAATAAACCTCAGGGCTATACTGTACCAAAACCCTACAAAAACCTCAACTTCAGACGCACAAATCCAGAACTTTCAGCATTGTTTCACCAAATCTGAAGATGGGTATTTGTGCTGTGAAGGCCTTAAGGTTCAAGATGTCATGAAAACTGTTGAAAGAAGTCCATTTTATCTGTACAGTAAGTCTCAAATCACAAGAAACTTTGAGGCTTATAGAGAGGCTTTGGAGGGCTTGAATTCGATAATCGGGTACGCGATTAAAGCCAATAATAATCTCAAGATTTTAGAGCATTTGAGGAAGTTGGGTTGTGGCGCTGTGTTGGTCAGTGGTAACGAGCTTAGATTGGCCCTTCATGCCGGGTTCAATCCCACCAGGTATGTTTGTATTGTGTTTGTTTTTAATCTGCTATGAAGAGAGAACAAAATTGAATTCCTTTTTTTAAAGTCATTTCCAATAAACTAATATGAACTGTTGACCTTTTTCTTTCAATAAATACTCTATTGTTTTATAGGAATTTGTAAATATTCTATATGAAACTTAATAACTTCTGCAATTTGGTATTTCATTATAGCTTTAAGTGTGATCCGACAAGTGAGAGCTCAATACTCTATTCCTTTTAACTTCATACATAAACCTGTGGTAGAACAGGTGTATCTTTAATGGAAATGGAAAGACCTTGGAGGATCTAGTGCTGGCTGCCCAAGAAGGGGTCTTTGTTAATATTGATAGTGAATTTGATTTGGATAATATCGTAGCTGCTGCAAGGATTGCTGGGAAGAAGGTTAATGCACTTCTTCGTATCAATCCAGATGTGGATCCTCAGGTGTGTAGCTGCGACACCAAATGCATGTGATGCAATAATGTAACCTTATGTGACTTTCCGTTATCTTGATATTAAGAAGGGAAGCTGTTGTGATGGCTATATTGGCATTTTGTAAATGGTAGATAACAAAAAATATGAGAAAAATCTAATAAATAGTAATCACATTGATGGATGATTTTTGAATCTCCTAAAGTTATTATTATAGGATCATCTATACTTTCATTATTGCCTTCAGTCATGTTAAATCAGAGTTAAATTGAAAAAACCACGTTAATTTCCCATGGTTTCAAGGATACATCAGCTAATGAGATACTTGGGGTGTGACATTCTTGGGAGAAAAATCATGTAGTTAATCACCTTGGCATTGCACAACCATTCCTTGCTCAAATGGCCCTAACCCACCTCACCCAACTTAAACAACCAATGGGTTCCATCACACATCCATCACCTCTGGTGTGAGGTTTCAATTCTTTGAAATAAGGAGGTCCTTGATCCAATCAATGTACTTCTTGGGCATTTGCACCTTTTTTAGTTTTGTCTTCCCACGAATTTCTTGTTGGAATTATTGGATATTGTACAAAAGATTAGCAAAACATTCAAGTCTCATAGCTTTGATGTTTAATTTTTCATTGTCTGCATGTGTATATTAGGTTCATCCTTATGTTGCCACCGGTAACAAGAACTCCAAATTTGGTATCAGAAATGAGAAGTTGCAATGGTTTCTAGATGCTGTGAAGGCATATTCTAATGAATTGAAGCTTGTGGGGGTCCATTGTCATCTTGGTTCTACCATTACCAAGGTATTATACCAAAACACTGTTTTCTACTTTTCATTTTTCCAATCAACTTTAAAAAGATTTGTATATCAAAACAATATTCTCTACAGTTCATTTTTCTTATGCAACTGTAAAACTAATATTTGAATTTTGCAGAATTTTGTGCCTTAGGCTGAAATTTTTGTTGTGACATTGTTGAATGTGTATACATGCATAGAGAAGTCCCCAAGCAATATGAAATGTTATTTACTAAGAAAGAATGATTTGCCATTTTTGCGTATTGTGCATGCGGTGGTTTTCCAGCACTTCATTTTTTAATTTTTTAGGGGTTTGGGGTGGATTTGATTAATATTCTTTATAATGCTGATTATCATGAACTCTAGAAGCTTGTCGATTGCTAAAACTCTGATGCAGCGAGCCGTCAATTCTTGTTTGTGGACAGTTCCTTGCTATCCTTTGGTCATCCTTTCATTTTTTACCCATTTTTCTTTCTTATTTTTTTCTCCTCTATATTGATTCTCCACCAGTTCATCTCTCTGTCTGAGTTTATGCATCCTTATAATTTTGATCATCAACATTCTGAAATTTTTTACTTTAATGGAATATGTATGTTTATCACAATCTTTATTCTCAATAATATAATGTTTTTTTTTTTTTTTTTGTGTGTGTTCTACACAAACCTAAAGGTACTATTGGTCTCTCCAGGTAGACATTTTCAAAGATGCTGCGGTAATAATGGTGAACTACATTGACCAAATTCGAGCCCAAGGCTTTGAAATTGATTACTTTAACATGGGAGGTGGTCTGGGGATTGATTATTATCATACTGGAGCCATCCTTCCCACCCCCAGAGATCTTATTGACACTGTAAGAACCCTGATTTCAATTGTGGCATGTGGCATATGGTCGTATGTGAATCACGGCGCACAACAAGTATGGTTGTTATTCACATGCAGCTAGCCTTATTCTGCACTACCTTTGTAGGGGAGAGTTCCTTGATATATCAAGGACATCTACTAACTTTTGTGATTTCTGGAGATGTGATGTCTGATCTTCTAAAATGTTCCCAAAATAACCATACCACTTGCAATCACTACAACTTAGTATGTTTATAGAATAGTATGTTACCATAAACAGCCATCAACCGCTGTCTCTGTTATATCACTTCTTCCATATTTCCTGTTAGTAATGATATTATTACTTGATACCACCATTTGGTAACTATGAAGATCATGACGCCGAATCGCGTACAATAAACGGCTGCTATGAGTATGTCTTATTACTGGCCAATAGACTCATTGACGAATGGTAATAAACTTTTGGACATTGTGGTGCTTAATTGAAATTGTTGTGTTTCTCCGGGTTTGCTCAGCATTAACAGAAGTGCTTATATGGCTATTGAATTCTTGCCTCCTAATGGGGTATGATATTAAGAAAATCAGCAGCATTGTTGCTTTGGACCATGTGAAGGTGCTATTAACATTTTTTATGGGTGTTTGCTGTAGGTCAGAGAGCTGGTGCTTTCACGTAATCTCAATCTCATCATAGAACCTGGGAGATCACTTATTGCAAATACTTGCTGCTTAGTTAATCGTGTCACTGGAGTCAAAACAAATGGGACAAAAAATTTCATTGTGATCGATGGCAGCATGTCAGAACTTATCCGCCCTAGTCTCTATGGTGCTTATCAAGTAAGTTTCTAATACATAAGCTACTCTCTGAATTTGCCTTTGTGGATCAGAGCATTGTTGTCAGACAATCCAAGCCCTGCTCCTTCTTTCTGTCATATCCAAAATCAAATTTGCGTCATAGACCCTTCTTTTTTTAATCACAGTGGATTTTTTGCGTTGCAATTAAATGTGTGTATTGGAATAGAAGTCTAATAATTTTTCCTTGCAGTTGATCTAGTAGTTAGTAAATTACTTTTGACTAACTATTTGTGATGACTGCTACCTTAACATGTGAAGAGGCTTTTCTAGTGCAATGCGAGATCCCATTACAATAAATTGCTCCTGTTGTGAACAGCAAGAATAGTAGTTATTATTCCCTTGGAAGTTTGTATATCTAGTCTAATTAACGCTCCCCGTTTTCTCGCACTTGCACGTAATCATTATGTTCTTTTCATAAACTCTTTTAGCTCTTGGTCATTGTTTGACTTTTGAATGCAGCACATAGAGCTGGTTTCTCCTTCACAACCCGATGATGAGATTTCTACTTTTGATATTGTGGGTCCGGTCTGCGAGTCGGCAGATTTCTTGGGACAGGATAGGGAACTTCCAACACCTCCAAGGGTAACATGTTGTGCTTCTTTATGGTGATAGTGTCATCCATACTCGCATATTGCACTAAACAGGAAGCATGCTTTTCAGGGTACCGGCTTGGTGGTTCACGATGCCGGCGCTTACTGCATGAGTATGGCATCAACTTACAATCTCAAGATGCGCCCACCAGAGTATTGGGTGTGTGATTTTGACCTTATGTTAACTTAGTTATTAAAATTTTCTGTCTATTCCTTGCCAATAGTTGCATTTGACTTGCATCATAAACAACACCATCACACCATTTCTTTACCACCTGAGCTAAGACCTAGGGGTCAATATTTTCTGCATGTATTCAGTGTTAAATAGAAAGTTATGGGCATTTGGGAGGTAATCGGCTGTTTTGTAGATGTTTGCTTGGTTTATTGAAACCCTTTCTATTCTTGAAATTTTAAATTGTTTTGAGACCTCTCTCTATAAATAGTTGCATAGATGGCCTTGGACTTATTTATTGGAGTCAATGAGTTTAGAGCACTGCTTTTATATCATTCTTACATTTGTTGGGCACATGGTTCTAATGCAATTTGTCTGCTTGCTTATGAACATGTTTGGGTATTCATTGTCTAGTACTCCTAGCCATGCTCTCCTTTCTTATGAATGAGCACTCACTTGTTATCTTTCTTTTATGCCATAACACCATGTCTTTCTTTGTTCAATTTGGCTTGCCTAATAAATTATAATCAGCATAATCAAAATCCCAGTTTGTCCTTTTGAACCATTTCTCTTAAGGAAGTAAGTGCTGAGAATTTGAATTGATGTTTTTAGGTTGAAGAAGATGGATCAATCTCAAAAATCCGCCATGGGGAAACATTTGAAGACCATATGAGATTCTTTGAGGGTCTTTAGTTTATAAAATGTTGCAGACTCTTCCCATTGTTGCCATGCCAGGGTTCTAGGCTAGGACTCTTTGCTTTTAATTGATGCACAGCTGGTATCTGTGTGCCTGGATGGATATTGTGTATCCGAATGTCTTTTGATGTCTGAATTATGTATTATCCGTTTTACTATCAAGTTATGATTTATTTCTCCCGAGGGAATTCAAAAAACAAATAGAGAGAATTGGTGATTCAAATTGTGACAGAAGGGTTACTAGTTGTTTCGTCTTATTTTGTGAAAAATATTGTGTTTGTTTGAGTTGGTTTGTGTCTTTCCTAATCATAAATGACTCTCACTCATAAATGACTCACTCTTACGTTTATCCTTGCAAACCACATGTACCTCGTTGCCAAGAAAAACAAGCTGAATTTTTTACAGAAGCTTTGGCACTAGTTCAATGTTTGTTTTTTCGGTTGCATGTCTGTCGCAGCAGCAGTTGCTGCCTTGAGGCTTATTGCAGTAGACTCCACAACTTACCATTTCTTTGCCGACTTATGAGCATCAATGTTAATTCAATCAGAAATCTGATCTCTCTTTGATAAGTTCTGACTATTTCACCATATGGGTTTTTGTTCTGGAGGCAGAATTTGCAAACCAGTAGAGCTAGGAAATGGTCTCAATCGAGCGACAGCACTCTGTTGTTGCCATTGATGGACTTTTACATAGGTGGAGGACTGGGTAGTTCAAGGTTTCAACTACTGTACAAGGTAGGATTGCCACTGCGACGATATCGTTTTACGAATTCGAAAGGGGATCATTGTAATTGATGATTTAGTGCTGAGTTTTTAGATGCCTGTACATTTGAATTTCATTGAATTCCAATCTATATTTACTTAGCAATATTGCAATGACATTAATTTTATCCATTCTTCCTCTTACTTTTTTCTTCCCATGTTTAACAGCTGCAGCCTGCAGGTGAACTTTATAGCTTGCAAGTTAATAAAATCATCATAAACCTAATGAAATATGCCACATCTAACAGCAACCACATCAGCAGCATTTGTTTCTTTAAGAACAATCTGGAAAAAAAAAACAAAAAAATTGAACGACCATGCACATTTTGTCACTCATCAAGAGACATCACCTCCTTAAACCCAAGCACAGGCACGATACAACAACGGTTTTTCCCAGAATTACGCGTGACATTATTCCAAAAGATGCTTCCCACACCGTGTATCATCCGCAGTGCCAATTGAACACAGGCATATGCTGTCAGCCTGGTGATATAGTGCATGTTCAACAGAATAACTTCAAAACCTGTTTTAAAATCTGAAGTAATAATTACAGCAACCATGACAAGCCAACAATGACAAATTGAACAGTTTTTGGCCCCCCAAAGGAAATCATGAACAGTTAAATTTTAATGAAACACAATGATCCTCAGATTAAAGAACAACATAAACACAAGGTTTAACAATCTAAAACTGGGCACAGTAAATTGATGATGATAAGGCTTGTTTAATTGAATTGTGGCATCCTTGACACACACAGACCCTTAATCAGTTTCCTTCACGACATCAAGCTGTGGATCATCTGGCAAACTCGAACGACAGAGCTCCTCGATCCGCCTTGTGACCTCAGACATTGAAGGCCACTTGTCAGGGTACTGAGCTGCACAATCTATCGCAAGCTGCAAGAGCTGAATCATTTCCTCCTCAGAATTCTGGTCACAGGAAACTTTCAACTCCATTTGAATGCTGAAATGGTTCTTATTTCTTAATGATTCAATCCCACAGTACCTGGTGCAGGGGGATTACGAGCTGGTGCTGGACGAGGAGCCGCCCGGGGTGCAGATCTTCCTGCAAAAGAAATTATAAACAGCTGCAGACACATTGACAATACAAAGAAACACAACTATTTCTTAACCATGCAAAGCAGGTACAATACCCATGTGAGGCATTAGACAACACATAGACACAACACGAAATGGATACAAAAGAGACCACACAATTCAAGCATGTCGAAGTTAAAACTCCATGATGTCCTAGGCGCCCAGATAACCATATTACAATATTACAAAAATTCAATGAACAACTCACATGAATTCAGAAAGATTGGGAAGTGTTGAAAAAAAAATCCAAAGAAAAAAAAATGAGAAACCCTCAAATAACCTGAACATAAACAGAAATAAGTCTACATAGATTGGATCATTGAGTGGTGTTTTGATAACCTGAACATAAACACCTATCATCCTGTTGTCAGGCAATTTTTGTTAGGTAGTTGTAATGTACTCCCCAATTCATCCTTAAAGTCCAACACGATGATCCAAGAAGTAATTGACACCTAAAATTCCTTCCAGACTCCAACTAAAAGCCCCAGTAATCAAACAAAACTATATACTACAGACATCTCAAGACCCAACAATCACATCCAAGTTCAAGCTTTTATACCATATCCTATAGAAATAATGCAACAGCAAAGTCACGGTGGTTGGAAAATAAAATCAATAAATGTTCACATAAAGAAATAAGAAATTGTTTCATTATCAATCCTCATTATGCGAATCTAAATTGCCCCAAAACAAAATTGCAAAACTAACCCACTATTTGACGGATAAGAAAAAACATTTAAATCATTTATCTCAACAATAGGTGAACGAAAGCACATAACCCATAGAATATGAAGTGAGAAGTGAAAAGAACAACAGATCCGCATGGTCATCAATAGAACAAAGAAGCAAAGATCGAAAATGGAGAATGCTTAGTCTGGAATGGAGAATGCTCACTGCTCAGTCGCTAACTCGCTGGATGAACAATGGTTGGAGCTCGTCGGAGATAACAACCGTTGAATGGTTGGAGCTCGTCGGAGAAGAGGCTGGATCTCGGTGTTTGGTGGAGGAGGAGAGGTCATAGTCGTTTGTGGAGGAGGAGAGGTGAAAATTTTTAGCCTAGGCTATGATTTGGGAGTTTTTAAGGGAGTTGATATAACGTTCAAATCGTCATTGTAAATGACGTTTTATACCCCTTTAGTTATTTTAACACCCGTTAGTTACCGTTTAAAAATTGATGTTAAAAAACGTCATTATAAATGACGTTTTCTGTAAAAAAAATTTGAACTTTAAATCGTCATTCCAAATGACGTTTTACCATATGAAGGCATCATTTCAAATGACGTTTTTGAAAAAAAGATGGGTTTGAAAAATAAGTTTAAAACTGACTGTGTTGGAGAATATTAATTTCTGGGGGGCTGGGTTTGGGGAAAACCTCATTAAAGAAGAATAACAAATGGGTTATAGCTTTTTCCCGACTCAACCACCATGAATCACAGCAAGAAAATGATTAAAAAAACCAAACGTGTTGGTGTGTTAGTCGAATTATATTTACAGGTACCTATATGTATTTGACTTTCAGGTACATCTATTTCGATAAATGCGTGGTTGAAATAATTTTTTATTATAAGTATTATACCATATATGTTTAAAAGTATACATTTTGTTTTGTTTTGTTTATAGTTGGTGATGCACAAAAGTAGATTTATGCATAATCAAATTAATCGAGTGTGATGTAAAGCAATTAATGAAGAAGTTAATAATAAGAGACAAAAGTTGGATAGAGAAATGGTTTTCTAACAAAATCAAGCTCATGGGAAGTGAGCAACGTTTGGATCAGAAATTCTGATGTTTTACATTTTAGAGTACACCTAACATGCAACATTTTACATTGTTCAATGTTCTTCCTAAAACAAAAATAGTGTAAATCAAGATTAATATCAAGTGTTCACAAAGAAACTTGAGGTTTAGCCAAATTTACTGGAACTAATCTCTAAAAAAAATAAATGCTATTCCTTAGTTATGGCCAACTTTGTTCAATTTTGCAACTCAAAGTGTCCTGACCGTTCTTATCTTTCGCCTTTTTCTTGTTGTTTGTTAGTTCATTTCGACATCTTATAATTTCCTCAGTTTCTTGCTTGCTCATATGTTCTTAGATATTTTGTGCATCTCTGTAAGAAAATTGGAAGTATTACTACTACATAATGTCAGCTTTTGGTTGCGGACAGAAGCAATATGATAATTACAAATAAACCGAGCTAATATTGTTATCCAATGACAAGGAAGAGGATTAGAAGCAATAGAAAAGCACCGAAAAAATGTTGATTGCTAAAACTATTATTCGTCATAGAAATCACAAGACCAGTAAGACACACATCCTCAAATGCAAGCACTCAGTCAGGGGCAGCTCAAATCAATTTGAGGCCTAAAGCGAAAACATTAAATAAGGCCTTTTTATTTTTAGTATTATTTTTTTAAAAAAATTAAATTTATTTTTAATTTTCTATGTAAGAGGGAGACAAAAGAAAGATGTGTTAATGTTGTCGAGAAATAGATTTCAACTTTTATTTTTATTTTTTATCACAGAGAGGGAGAGAAAGTGTTTAATTTCAACTTTTGTTTGTGTTTTTTATTTTTTTTACCAGAGAGAGAGAGAGAGAGAGAAAGTGAGTGGTAGTAAATATGAGTTGATTTTTGAGTATTTTTTTTATTTTTTTAATTTCTCAGTTTTTAATGTTATGGATTGGATTATTGACCCAAATTATTGCAATAGAAATTTTGATTGGATTTAATTTTTTGGGATTTTTTTGTAAGGCTTAAAATTTAGGGAAATTTGGAGGCCGGTCCCCCTATATGGACTTGTTTGGACTGAAGTCCGTCAAGGAAACTTATTTATTATGAAGTCCGTTTTTTGTCAATTTTACTATACTATCCCTTCCCTTTAGAAGTGAAATAAAACTAAAAATTAAAAACTCCTAAATCTTAGGAGTTTGACTAACATTAAAATCTTTTCTCTCTCATATCTATCTATATCCATATATAGGTTAAGAGTTTGACTAACATTAAAATTTTGCCTCTCGCTTATCTATCTATATCCATATATAGGTTAGGTATATATATATAGTAACATTAAAAATAAAAAATAGTAACATTCAAATACAAAAAAAGTTATGATTTAGATACAAAAAATAATACATTTAAACACAAAAAAATAGTAACATTTAAACATAAAAAAAAATTGAAACATTCAATATTAATATTTTTAAAAAATAACAACAGTAACATGTTCAACAAAAATTGTAACATACTTAACAATAATTATTTCTCTCAAATTCAAACGCAAAAAATAGTACCATTCAAACACAAAAAATAGTAATATTCAAAAACAAAACAAATAGTAACATTGAATTTTAATATTTAGTAAAATAATAGTAGTAACATGCTCAACAAAAACAGTAACATGCTCAAAATAATAGGAACATGAACAGTAACATAATAAAAAAAAATAGTAACATGAATTTGATATATATATATATATATATATAGAGAGAGAGAGAGAGAGGGAGAGAGAAAGAGTTTTGAATTTGATATATATATATATATATATATATATATATATATATATATATATAGAGAGAGAGAGAGAGAGAGAGAGAGAGAGTTTTGAATTTGAATTTTAAATTTATGATGGAGATTTTATATATATATATATATAGAGAGAGAGAGAGAGAGAGAGCGCTTTGAATTTGATATATAGAGAGAGAGAGAGATCTTTGAATTTGAATTTTAAATTTATGATGGAGATTTTATTGGCATATTTTAATTGACCTTGAATTAAGGGATAACAATTTCTAAAATAGGAAATTAATTTAACTTCCTTTCAAGGAAGGGTATTTTTGAGATAAAAAAAAAAAGTGGACTTAAGTCATTACATATAATTTTAAACATGGACTTAGCCTCTTATAAGTTTCCTTGCCGGACTCATCTCCATACAAGTACATCTATGGGGACTCACTTCCAATTTTCACTAAAATTTAATGGATTTAATTTTTTTTGTGGACTAGTGATGTACCTAAATTTCTGGGGCCTTCTAAATATTTGGGACCTAAAGCCCATGGTTTTTTTTTCCATACTGTTGGGCCGGCCTTGCACTCAGTTATATCTAACCTTTCAGTAATGTACATTCAACACTATGAATCGTAAAATCCAAGTATATTTGGAGAAAAATTGTTGTAGCTGAACAAATTAGATACAGCTAAAATAGAATGGATGACACTCCCATCCAAAGAAATTAGACCTTTAATCCAAGAGGTAAGTTGATGCAGGCTTCTAATTATAGATACTATCAATTGATCAGTTTTGATCCCATCAAAAAATGTTGTCAATATTTATTGCCCATGATTGGGAACAATCCATTCCAAGTAATTTTACACATTCACAATTCGTCAAATAAGTAAAAAGAAATGATTGGTAATAATGTCAGCATGGTTTCAATTATATTTTTTGTGGGACAAAAGCCCATCCCTCCATTTCTAGGGTCCAATGACGTATGCCCAACCGAACAAGTATTCTTCCGATAAACAACAAAAATGTTGTGAAGGACCAGATTCAATTTCTAACATGGTTCTTAAGTGGGAACAAGCAATATTTGACCACAAACATTGCAATTATGCCTTCAAATATATACCAACCATTATATAAGATGCCAGTTTTAATGGTTTATGGTAGAATTATGCCTTACCACTTGAATAATCCATGATGCAGATACAAATGATCAGTTGGCATAAGTCCTCCAACAACTTTTTTTTTTTCCAGAAAGTACTACTTTTCTTACCAAGCAATGCTCTTATAGAACCATGGAACATCATAAAAAGGGCACACTTCCTTACAAATTCACTCCACAGTACAAGAATCTATCAAATTGTTTAATCACAGGGATAGACAAAAATCAAGAAGATCAGATGTCCTGCTACATACAAGGAAGCAACCTTTCAAAGGAGGCATGATAGCTTAAGCACCTAATAGTCAAGTTCTATGTCCTTTCATCCTTTTTAACCTTCTAATTACCAGTATGTTGAAGTCACTAATACAATCTAGATGGATAGCTATGCTTCATAAGAAAGTTGAGGGTGCATCTCTGGTTCAACGAACTTCCCACGCCAACTTCTAAAGAGAAAAATCTCCAGAAAACTAAAATTATGCTTTGATAGAACCAACAACAATAGAGAAGCAAACCAATGGACGACTTGAAATTCATGAAATTCCAATTGCTAAGTGATATATTAATTGTAGATTGGAACACTAATGTACATATGTTTTTGCCTGTGCGAGAAGGAAGAATAGGAGTACATGAAAAGGTTTTAGTTCAACTTTAACTGATGTCTAGATTCACAAGATTTTGTACCGTTACATATAAAGAAAGTTGATTGTGGCTCTAAGTTCCTTTCTCTGTCCTCGAGTTGATCTGCTCACTTCTCAACCACTACTATAATCTGGTAATCGACACTTCTAGGCTGATTTGCAATAAATTTGGCAGAAAAACAAGGGCGGAGAAAGCAAAATATGATTGAATTGTCATCAGGTAAGAGAAAAACACAACCAACCTGATATGCAAACATAAGAGGCAGAAGTGGAAGTGTTTGTCGGCATCCTTAATACCCCAACCTGATATACTCCTTCGCTGGCATTCAACAAATAAGGTCTACGAAATGGTGAAAACAAGGAAGAAACACACACATTCACAAATTGCTGATCAATATTACCTCAATTCTTGTTCTTCACTACGTTCCAGAAAAAAATTCTTGTTTTACTCTATTGATCTCACTCTTAGTTTTGTTTTTTTAAATGAAAGAATTTCAGAAAATTAGATATGAAAGTTTGAAATTTGCCTGAAATTTAAAGGAAGGTTTAAAAAATAAGTAAATTTGGGATGATGAGCCTAGTTATCAAATTGTGGATGATTCAGTCAGACTTTCCAGCATATACTGGTTGGATATGAGCCCTTACTCCTTCAATTTGTTTTCTATTAATATTGGTTGTTTTCTTGCATCATATTGTTTGGGGGATAGACTCACTCTGGCAGGCTAACAACATGCTTATGGGAAAAAAAGGCTTTGCTATTAGACACTGGAAAAACAAAAGACTATTTTACCAGGTAAAAGGGTACTCTGTGTTCTTCATTTAGCTTCCTGCCCAATCTTTTTTAGGTATTGACTGTCTCTCCCCCCCCCCCCCCCCCCCCCCCTCTCTCTCTCTCCAGGGGGGAACCTCATTGATCGGAAATTTGGTAAGGCAAAGTGTGCAAGTGAAGCACTTTTTTCTTTCGATTTTCTAGACAACTGCAATCTCCAATTTCAACTTTGTATCAAGTATTCTCCAACTAATCCTTATACTTTTTTCTTGAACACTTTTTAGCAACCACTATTAAAGATATACATCAGCATTTTTTTTTAGAACTTGTTAAACAAACATAACCAAAGAGATCATTTTATGAGATTTTGAAAGATGCTAAGTTTGCTTTATTCAGTGCCTATTTTCTTGGGCAACAAACGTGTTTTGATGCAGAGAATTCAATTTGCTGATTTGCCAAAAATCGTTGAACAGAACTAAGATTGCAACTAAGTTATGCAATTTCTTCCATTGGATCCATTTTCAGGCGACTTTCTAAAATTTCAGGAAGCTTAATGTTTCTAAAGTTGTATTAAAATTTTAACAAGTGACACTGAATAGGTATCAGAAATTCAAGGCTTCAAGTACTGACTGACATGTCATGCTATGGAAAAAATCAATGCCAGAGAACTATTGAAGGACATATTATTGAAAGTATAATAGAAGAAATAGAAAAAAAGAATTCCACCAATTCAACAATCCACAAAAGTCTTCAACTGGAAGAGAACTAAAACCTATCAACTCAATAGAGTTTTGTCCAAGCCAATCTGCAACATGTCCAACATTTTGCAGTGTAAAAGGTGTTCTTTTTAAAAGTTTCCACAATAAAATCACATTTTTTTTCTCTAGCACCCAAAGAATACACCTCCATGGCACATATCTAAGCATTGTTAAAATGCATAATCTCCAATCCGGAATATGCACACACTCACACCCACAATAAAGATATACACCAAGAGGAGTTAGACGAATTAGAATGTTTTCCGTAAAGTAATCGTACATCCACTCATTCTGTGTCTCAACAATTCAATTTGGGGAAAATTCAATTCATTCAATACTTGAACGAATTCAATGTACATTGATTGAGTACCTCTTTTGAGCAGCACACTATTGGTTCCGTGACGCCAATACACACGGTGTGATTGCGCTTGATTTTCTCTGCTAGAGATCAATTTTGACGGTGTCCATTATGGTGTTGAAATAAAAATCTGGGATGTATTTGCAGCCAAAAAAATCTTATAAGAGATATCAAGGGAAGAAATATACCAAGAAATACACAGCTGGTTCTGTGACGGAGTGTTTGCTCGCAATGGAGAGGGAGAAAACGTCTAGAAAGATTCAACTTCCAATTTTGAGCGCTAGAATTGGGGAGATACAAATCAATTACTATATACGGATTACAACTTCATACATTACATCCATACAGAGCAAGGGCAACAGACGTTGACATGCCGTCAAGAGATACTTGAATTCGTGGAGTAACACATGCAGAGAGAGAGAGAGAGAGAGAGAGAACATCCAAGGTTTCTGGGAGAGGAAAATAAGAGAGAGAAAGAGTTTATTTCGAGTGAGGAACATCGAGAGTCTGTGGGTGTAGAAAAAAAAGAGAAATAGATTTGTTTCGAGTGGGCATATTTTTTACCGAGTATAATGAGCCCGTTTGAAACTGGCTTTTTTGGATGCGAAACAAAGTTAAAAAAATTTCGTGAAAAAGTCACAGTTAAAAAAACACTTGCAACCGTTTGGAGTGTTCTCGAAAAAAAACGACTTTTCTGATGGCTTTTTGAGAAGCCCGTTTTGCTGGAGAACCAGTATGTGCAATTTTTTTGCATTTAATTGACCGCCCTTATTTGTAGGATTCAACTATGACATGGTATAGACAATTTTTATTTATGACTTGCACGTTTATTTTGAAGAATTCTTTTAATGTACCAATAGTCTACATCTTTTATTTTTTTTCCTCTTTTCTACTCTCTACTTCTTCCCGAATTTTAATTATCTATTCACTCTCAAATTTCTTCCACCCCCCCCCCCCCCCCCAATTTTCTTCACATTTTAACTCTTCGCACAAAATAAATTTGGGTCAATTCTTGCTACAAATAAACTCAAATGATTTTTTCTGTCTTGCGATTTCTACATTTTTTTCAGAGTTTAAACGATACCATACATATCAAGATATGGTCCATGCTAACAATTAAATAAGAACGACTAATTAATACAACTTGAGTTTTTTTCCATGAAGACGGCTGACTATTAAGTCAAACATACAAATCAAGGAACACTAACGCGGGCTAGTTAAAAGCAAAGAAGTCTTGGCAATGAACCTACTGCCTACGCCGTGTACGAACGAGTTGGTCCCTAATTTGATTTCTCATTGCACCCATCTAGTCCTCGTCATTGTTGTCGAGAACTTCAACATCTGTGCCAAAATCTTCACCCTCAAGTACGTATGTCTCATCGTGTTGAACCTCCTTAAATACCTCATCCTGGGCATTGTGTCCATGTATGTAGTTATGCAGTGCCATTGAAGCACCGACAATGAATGTTTGTGTTCAAATATCATATGTTGGCAAGCTCTTCAATATCGCCCATTTGTTCTTCCACACCCCTAAAAAGTGTTTAGCTTGCTATCCCAGTCCAGACTAGTGCAACCATGTGCAGGATTTTTTAGGTGGCTCCAAGTAGTGTAGTATTTTCTAAGTGACTCATACTTGTACTTGAGTTGCTTGTGGACATGGTATCTCCCTGTGGTATTGTACATCGCCTCCATAATCTCAACATATCCCTTGGGATTTAGACAACCACCTATCCGATTTCCCACGTATTTGTCCCACAATATACTCAAGAAACGTGCGCATTGTCGGATGGTCCTAATTATCTTTGGCAGGTAGCACCCCTTCGGATGGTGACCAAAACTTACAAGCCCTACTACTCTTCTTTTTTCCCCTTATTCTTTTTAGAATTGCCTACCATTCTTGATGATCCTTGTGTGGCCATCCCTTTACTAAACATGTTAAGATTTTACTTTCTGTTAAGAAATTTTGAGCAAACACATGAAACACAAAGACACCAATTCCATGAACATACCAAAACAATTAGTTCCTGAATAGTTAAGTAATATTAGGACCAATCGGAATAATTTCATTTTATTGTAATCTCACCAATAAAAATTGATCATCAAAAAATAACTCTTCCATTATTTAGTCTTGCCCATGAAAATAAATTTAGAGATTTACAGGCAAGTGTATGGACATACTGAACCATTAAAAATTGACACAACAAAAAATATATATGTTAAATATAAATCCCCTACTATAAACTCTCAAATTGAGTCATAACTTGAACGAATTTGAACCTCCTCTTGCAAGTTTCCACAAAATTGACAGAAATCCAAGGAGAAATCTACTTATAATAAATTGATTGAAATCTTGCACTTTTCTGAAAACAAACCTAGACAATTTCAAATTATGTAAGCTAGTAAATTACAGAAATAATTTGATGGTAGAAATAATATTCATCCCCATGACTCATAGGAAACCAACTACAAACAACCACAATTTCTTTGAGAAGTCACCAATAGAGCATGCATAACATAAAATATAAAAAAAAAAGACAGATCACTTAATGGTGAAACTCAGCTGAAATAACATATAAATGCTCATATCTCAGACCACCAAATCAAGAACATTTTGACCATCAGTTTCACAATAGGTTACGCTATAAATGTATGTAGTCATTATAAAAGAAAGAGAGGCCATACTAAGCAGCTTAATAAGAAAGACATAGATATACATCAATGTACACACGGAAAAAAGCTCATATCAAAGCATGGATTTGGCTATGGGTCTTGTGCATTAGCTAACTTGCTACTGCAAATCGATTTGGTGATTAGAAGAAACCTTATTTCAGTTGACTATGTTACAATAAGACAAACATGAATATACATACGGCAAAGCTCATGACAAAATAGGGATTTGTTTAGGACAATTATGAAATTCCCCAAGAGAGCTGGAAAATGATTTTCCATTTTCCCAGATGCCATGTGAAATACTCTGAAAAATAGCAGCTGCATTCAGCTTACATTAAACAAATTCTTCAAGAATTTACCCCCCACAAAAACAACAGTCCCAAAGGGAGCCCAGAAAGGTAAAGAACACAGATATTCACAGTAGATTGTGTTTATAGCTTTTTTAATACCACCCATATATCAAAGCTACACAAATCATCTCAGGATAAAATCTTCAGAGAACAAAAAAGAAGAAGAAACGAAAAAGAAGATAGGCACAAAATCTGAAAACAGCGAATATAAATGTTGAAATTAGTGAATGAAATTGCTTAACAGGCACAAAAATATACACTCACAAGTCGCACTCACTATACACCTGAAAACAGAGAGAGAGAGAGAGAGAGAGAGAGAGAGAGAGAGAGAGAGAGAGAGAGAGAGAGAGAGAGAGAGAGAGAGAGAGAGAGGCGATGGCGCAGAGAAGGAGAGGGAGGCGAGGACTAACACAGAGAGAGGAAGTCGGTGGCACAGAGGAGGCGATGCGGTGTGGAGGCGTTTACTGTTCTCCGCCAAAACTCGTCGCTAGGACAGAGGCGGTTCACCACTGTCGATCGCCAGGGCTTCTGTAAGTCCAAAGTGCAAATTGGACCAATTGGTCATATTTGGTGAAAGGCTTCAGTAATGTTTCTTTTAACATTTTTTTGGATAAAGTCCACTGAAAAAATCGATAATAACCTTCAAGCATAAGTCTTGTATGCTCAATGAAACTGAAACACCACTCACCACTCCGTAAATCAACGCCAAAAACGGTAACCTCTTTTTATTAAAACAAGGACACCGGATATATCTCTAAACGAATTTCATATCGATTCATTTCTTTGAATTTCGAAAAAACAATCCCATTAATTTTGTTATTCCATATTTTTTCGAAATCATTAACTCCGTCATTATATGAAAAAACTGACATCGTGAAGGAGATTGCACAATTGTCTTGAAGAACTTTCAGTGTGAAGCTTTGATCACTCGAATAATTCATTCACCACCATTACCGGGATAGTCAATCAAGTCATTGATTTCACCCATTTCAATTTCTGAATCAAAACAATATATTTTGATTATATTCTTTTCGGAATCATGATTTTCAAGATTTAATGTTGTTAAATTTTGTAATATTTAAATAACAAATTTGAGTAACTTGTCATGTGTTTTTTAATATGTCGACACATTACTTTTGAGTAGCTTGTCACAATATTTTTGATGTTGTTATATTATTTTTCAGTAACTTGTCATGTTGTTTAATATGTTGTTACATTATTTTAGAGTACCTTGTCATATTTTTTTAATATGTTGTCAATTTATTTTTGAGTAACTTTTCACATCTTCTATATAATAAAGTACAATACAATTCAAATCTCAAAAGATAAACAAAATGACTTTTGTTTTTCACGGTTGAGATCTCTTTAAATTTTACTTTAAAATTAATCCGACGGCTAATATTAACACCCCAAATTTAATAAGAAAAATAGGTCTCTAAGGGTGTGTTTGGAGTGACTTTTTAAAAGTGTTTTTAGAATTTATAATTTTTGTTAAGTATTTAAAAAAAAAAAAAATAGTGTTTGGAACCGCCTTACTACCACCACCACCACCCCACCCACTCTCCCACCAGCCACCCCCACCACTACCACCACCACCACCACCATCCCCACCGTCCCACCACCATCACCATTACCACCATCGTCACCTCTGCCACAACCACACCCACTACCCCACGACCCACCACCACCGTTATTGCCACCCTACAACCACCACTATCACTGTTGTTTCTACCTTACCATCTCCACTGTTGCTGTCACCCTACCACCACCACCACTACCACAACAACCACCACCACTACCATAACAACCACCACTATTACCACCGCCACTGTCGCCACCCCCACCACCCTCACCATCGCCACTGTCACTGTCCCACCAGCACCCCCCACAACCATCACCACGCCACTCCACCAACGTCATCGTCGCCGCCACCACCCTCATCACCACCAACATTGTCACTAACGATCGATTGCTACCACCGTCATCCACCAATCACCATCGTCATCTTATTCTCATATTTATTACTACTACAACCATCATTCCACTACAACTGTTGCCCACCGTCAGCACCCACCACCATCAGTCGTCGCCCACCATCGTCGTCAGTCACTGTCATCCACCATCGTCGTCAGTCACTGTCACCCACACCCACCACATCTACCACCACTAACCACCACCACCCGTCATCATTCACTACTACCGCCATTCATTATCACCCACCCCCACCACACCTATCACCACCACCATCATCGTCATTCACCACTACCTATCACACTGTCGCTAAAACAACACCTGTCGTCGCCTATCACCACCATCGTCATAGCCCACCATCACCACCATCACAGTCGCCCACCACCACCTACACCCATCACCACAACTACTGTCATCCATGACTGTCACTACCACTATTATCACCCAAAATCCACCACCACTATCACCGTTGCTATCCACGGCTGCCACCACTACCACGGTCGTTGCCACTCACCACAATCATCATCGTTTCCCACCACTACCACTACCACTACCACTACCATCGGTGCTTAAATTATTATTTTTTCTCCTCTCTGTTTGTAATTTGATTTTGGGTGTGAATACAAATATATTTATTATTGACCATTTTTTTTTATTAATCTGTGTCTTCAGGCACGGGAAGTAACTAGTTGTTTAATATGTTGCTATATTGTTTTTTAGTAAGTTCTCACATTGATTTTTATGTTGTTACATTATTTTCAAAAGTAATTCGATTCATAACAAAAAAAAAAGAGAGAGAAGACAAAACACAAAAAAAAACAAAACCAGCGCGTCCAGTTAACTAACATGGTTCAAACTTTGACTATACGACGTCGATAACTTGGGGCAGACGAAGACTCCAAAATTTGTTTCGAAGAACAACTCAAATATTGAATTTGAAGACAACAAACCACCGAGAAAAAAAAATTATTTGCAAGCGAAAAAACGAAAATCTTTCTTGAAGAAAACTGTAATGTTGAAGAAGACAAACTCTTGGTTCAAAAAGATAATGCCAAATGAATGGAGATCAATTTTTTAAAATTCAAATGATTGAAAATATCACAATAACCCTCAAAATAATCTTTTCAAATTTTTAAAGATTTGAAAAAAAAGAAATTGTCATATCAATTATGTATGAATCAAGGCAGTGATAATTAGGTAATAGTAAAAAAAAAAAAAATTTGAAAAGTGTACTTCCTTACAATTTTTTATACCTATTTTAGACTTAAATGCTAACATATTAAAACTGATAACTTATATCCAAATATGACCAAAAAATAGTACCCACACCCAATTTTCACCTGATAAAAGTTATTTTAGCTCAATAAACTGATGAAAAAGTTATCCAATAAGTCCGGATCCGACCAGATCAACCTTATTTTTATCTAAATCCAACAAAAAACTTAAGTTTTCAGCCCACTCCAAATAGGCCCAATACTCATGTCTAGACGTTCAAGATAAAACCTAGATGACTAAACGGATTTAATGTGGGACCAATCTCACATTAAGCAATTATTGGTAATTAATTAGAGTAATTAATATAGTATTAATTTGACTTTATACAAAATATTTTGAGGGTGATTATGAAAAAAATATATTTTTGAGTTTAGTATCCTTTTAGAAGTAGTATAGATCAGACCAGGATGTTGGACCATCTGGTTCAGAACTGCCGACTCAGACTTCGACCCTAGAATCCTTCGGCAGTTAAATAATCCCGCGTTCCAATTAATTATACCAGATATTTGCTTGTTTTTCTTATAAGAAGTTGTGAATCATTACATTAAGGGCTCATTTGGATGCCGTGTTATGAAAGATATTAGAGAGTCGTAAAGGATTAAAATATTTTAATCTAGTCTTATACAATATTTGGATGTCAATGTATGGTATTAAATCAAATATGTATACCAACAATATATTTTTAATACCCTATACTAGTACTATTAAACTTATTTTAATACCACTTGGGAGGTGGTATTATAATCCAGTCAAAAAGTATTATAATTCAATTTTATCAATTATTATTTTTTAAGTTCAATTTAAAAACTTTTAAAATCAAGTTATAACTTTTTGGGTGTTTAGGATCGAATTTGAAATGTTAGGGTCGGTCTTAAACACCCCAAAAAAATTGTAATTTGACCTCCAAAGTTTGTAACTTTATCCCAACAAATTATAATTTTTTTTTTTATTGTAACTAAACTTTCCAAAAATTATATCTTCACCTACAAAAGTTATAAATTTCGGTACCATACTTACTTCAATATTGCATTCAAACACTAATACAAATGGTGATTTTTTAAGTATCATACCAGATATGTTTAAAAGTAACACATTTTTTAGATTGTGAAATAATAAAGTACTACAAAATAATAAATAATAATAATATTACTTAGACCTAATTTGTTAACTTAATCAATCATAATTATTAGTTTGTTAGCGGGTCTTAAAAACTACTAGGAGATAACGTTAATTCAATAGTCATGAATGATTAATTCAATAAATTAAGTTATTAAATTGTGTTTAGATAAATACATAAATAATTTTTACATGTATCGCGTTTTTACGAATAGGGGCAGAGCCAGAAATTAATTTTAGGGTGGGCACACCAGCATGTTTTAATTTTTTTTAATAGACTGTAAAAATTCATAAATTTATATTTAATAATTTTTAAACATAGAAGATTAAAAATCGATATACTCATTGACAAAAAAATAATAATTAAAACTTCTTATCGAGAATGCGACTAATTATTATTACTTACAATTGACTCTGATATGTTTTTATTATTTGAAAGTGTTACAAATTAATTTTATCAATAATATTTATTTTATATATAAAATCGCGGTAACAATCTTCCATTTATGATCCTATAGTTTACTACATAACGAAACACATTTTTATATAATAACCAAATAACTCTACAATTTTAAAAAATTATAAAATAACATCAATATGATCAAAACATATCCGGACATGTCTAAAAGTTAGCAATTATATTAGTTGTACCTAATTTGAGATTTAATTGATGGAGACTCAATGGTTTGTGACCATTGGATAGACAGTAGAGTTTATTAAATATTAAGACTCATTATTATATTTAATATTGTAATGTATTAGGCCATAAAATTAGGTTTCAATAACATTGTTCAAAAAGTAAACAATCATTTAGGTAGGGGTCTATTTAAATCAATATCACAAAAATACAATATTAGGGTGGATACAATTAAATATGTCTAAATTTTATTTTAAAAAATACGTGGTTAATATGAAACAAAAAAAATTTGAGGAGGGGGATGTGCCCACCCTAGCCCAAGGGTGGCTCCGTCTCCGTTTACGAACCAAATCTCCACCCCACACCGGGAGCCTTTGCTTCGGTCATGATACAAGTGAAGAAAAAAAATGAGAAGATCGTAAAAAAGAGATTTCGGACTTCTATCCAACGGAGTCCCTCATATCTTAGTGAGCGATGAAAGGAAGGATCTCTTGAAGGGATAACTGGACCAATTGAAAATCTGACAATTGTTAATGGCTTGGAAAGGAAGTTGGGCTAAAAATAGTGTTTGCTAAAAAAGGAGGGGAGAGGATGGCATTACTTCTGCATTTTTGTTTAGGAGCTGATTAAAATTAGATTTCGAGTTGATTAAAATTTATTATTATTTTTTTTAAATATTAAAATTTGAGTCTATAAATTTTTTATTTTTTACGCATTAAAACTCGAGCCGATTTACCCCTTATGTTCAGAAATTAGCACATAACTCCCTTATACTTTTGAACTAAATTGCTATCGTCTTACCCAAAAAACTCGAGCCGATTTAAGCTCAATTCTGAGTTGCTAGCATAGATTAAAATCCGAAGTTGTGTGTTTAAAAATAAAACTTAATTGTTTTTTTCAATAAATAGTAAAATTAATCAGAACTATTTTAAATTTTTTCAATGACCGAAATGTAATTTATTTTCTATGAATTTTAGGGCATTTTAATATTATTGCCTGAATTAATAGCACAAATCATGTCAATTTAAAATATGTTGCTTTAATTAATGAGACCCAACACCACAAAACAAATTTGATTTTTTAATGAGACCCAAACTCTTTCCTTCAAAGTTGACTTAGACCCAATATTTTCACACACTTTACTCTCAAATCATGTGTTTGCATGCTACATTCTGTCAATTGAGAGAGAATTTCTAATGGTAGCAATTTAGTTCAAAAATATAAGAGAGTTATGTGCTAATTTCTGAACATAGGGGGTAAAGTGCAAAAAATTCAAACCACTAGGGTATAAAATGGATTTTAATTTAGTTAAATTGCTCATCTTCCCAAACATATGGGTTCCTGGGGGTGGGTTCCATCCAGATGCTTCGGCTTCAATCAGACAGAGAGAAAGAGTGAGACAGGGAGAGAGAAGCATCTGGAAAATGATGGGTTAGCGTGGAGAGAGAGAGAGAACACAGATTATTGGGGACCATCCGTTTATATTCGCTGAGCAGTGGAGCTTTACCCAGATCTGCGCTACTTCCTTGACACAACAGACCCGATGTGAAGCAGCAAGCTCGAGCAAATGAAGAAAGAAGATAAAGAGATAGACAGATCGAGGAAAAACAACAAACAGGGAGGTAAGTAGATGGGATTCTAGCCTTCAAAACATACGGCCGATTGTTTCAAAACCAACGAAAATCCAATCCCAAACAACTTACCCAAACCAAGGATAAATGGACCCATTCACAATTTTAATCCAATCCCCCTGTAATCCCCCCAAATCCTGTCATCCAAACACCACCAAAGAGTTTGCGTTGGAACAGCAGTAGGATTTCGAACAGTTTAGCGAAAATGATAAGTTGGGTTTAATATGAAATTGATTTTGAGGATAAGAATGACATAATTGTATTGTTGGAGGGTAAAGATGGAAAAAAAAGTTTTTCAGGTATGTTAGGTTTTTAAAGTAGCATAAATTAGCCGTACCATTAAGCAGAGGTGCTGCACCAGTTCTTCTCAGACCCCAAAGACTCTCAGTCAAGCGTTCATGTTTGCTTTCCCAATGGCGGCTCCTCACCTTCCCTCTCATTCCACTTCTTTCTCAAAATCACTGAAACGCCCTTCAAACCCATTTGCCCGTATTCTTTCACTCCCTTCTCAAAATCACTCCTTACGCTTCAAATCCAGCTCAAGAACACTAAACCTCAGGGCTGGACTGTCCCAAAAGCCTACAAAAACCTCAACTTCAGACGCACAAATCCAGAACTTTCAGCATTGTTTCACCAAATCTGAAGATGGGCATTTGTGCTGTGAAGGTCATAAGGTTCAAGATGTCATGGAAACTGTCGAAAGAAGACCGTTTTATCTGTACAGTAAGTCCCAAATCACAAGAAACTTTGAGGCTTATAGGGAGGCTTTGGAGGGCTTGAATTCGATAATCGGTTACGCGATTAAAGCCAATAATAATCTCAAGATTTTAGAGCATTTGAGGAAGTTGGGTTGTGGTGCTGTGTTGGTCAGTGGTAACGAGCTTAGATTGGCCCTTCGTGCCGGGTTCAATCCCACTAGGTATGTATGTATTGTGTCTGTTTTTAATCTGCTATGAAGAGAGAAGAAAATTGAATTACTTTTTTTAACGTCATTTCCAATAAACTAATATGAACTGTTGACCTTTTTCTTTCAATAAATACTCTATTGTTTTATAGGAATTTGTAAATATTCTATATGAAACTTAATAACTTCTGCCATTTGGTATTTCATTATAGCTTTAAGTGTGATCCGCCAAGTGAGAGCTCAATACTCTATTCCTTTTAACTTCATACATAAACCTGTGGTAGAACAGGTGTATCTTCAATGGAAATGGAAAGACCTTGGAGGATCTAGTGCTGGCTGCCCAAGAAGGGGTCTTTGTTAATATTGATAGTGAATTTGATTTGGATAATATCGTAGCTGCTGCAAGGATTGCTGGGAAGAAGGTTAATGCACTTCTTCGTATCAATCCAGATGTGGATCCTCAGGTGTGTAGCTGCGACACCAAATGCATGTGATGCAATAATGTAACCTTTTGTGACTTTCCGTTATCTTGATATTAAGAAGGGAAGCTGTTGTGATGGGTATATTGGCATTTTGTAAATGGCTGATAACAAAAAATATGAGAAAAATCTAATAAATAGTAATCACATTGATGGATGATTTTTGAATCTCCTAAAGTTATTAATTATTTTAGGATCATCTATACTTTCATTATTGCCTTCAGTCATGTTAAATCAGAGTTAAATTGAAAAAACCACGTTAATTTCCCATGGTTTCAAGGATACATCAGCTAATGAGATACTTGGGGTGTGACATTCTTGGGAGAAAAATCATGGTGAGCATTAGAAACTAGAAAGGCTTTCTAGCAGAATTCTTTTTTTGGCTTTTACCTCATAAGTTCATCCCAGCCGGTGATCTGGAAGCATACCATTGCCGTAAACCACCCTTGTCACAACCCAGCGCCACCCCCCTCACCACCTGCTGAACATAACATAACCTACCATGTAGTTAATCACCTTGGCATTGCACGACCATTCCTTGCTCAAATGGCCCTACCCCACCTCACCCAACTTAAACAACCAATGGGTTCCATCACACATCCATCACCTCTGGTGTGAGGTTTCAATTCTTTGAAATAAGGAGGTCCTTGATCCAATCAATGTACTTCTTGGGCATTTGCACCTTTTTTAGTTTTGACTTCCCACGAATTTCTTGTTGGAATTATTGGATATTGGACAAAAGATTACCAAAACATTCAAGTCTCATAGCTTTGACGTTTAATTTTTCATTGTCTGCATGTGTATATTAGGTTCATCCTTATGTTGCCACCGGTAACAAGAACTCCAAATTTGGTATCAGAAATGAGAAGTTGCAATGGCTTCTAGATGCTGTGAAGGCATATTCTAATGAATTGAAGCTTGTGGGGGTCCATTGTCATCTTGGTTCTACCATTACCAAGGTATTATACCAAAACACTGTTTTATACTTTTCATTTTTCCAATCAACTTTAAAAAGATTTGTATATCAAAACAATATTCTCTACAGTTCATTTTTCTTATGCAACTGTAAAACTAATATTTGAATTTTGCAGAATTTTGTGCCTTAGGCTGAAATTTTTGTTGTGACATTGTTGAATGTGTACACATGCATAGAGAAGTCCCCAAGCAATATGAAATTTTATTTACTAAGAATGATTTGCCATTTTTGCTTATTGTGCATGTGGTGGTTTTCTAGCACTTCACTTTTTAATTTTTTAGGGGTTTGGGGTGGATTTGATTAATATTCTTTATAATGCTGATTATCATGAACTCTAGAAGCTTGTCGATTGCTAAAACTCTGATGCAGTGAGCCGTCAATTCTTGTTTGTGGACAGTTCCTTGCTATCCTTTGGTCATCCTTTCATTTTTTACCCATTTTTCTTTCTTATTTTTTTCTCCTCTATATTGATTCTCCACCAGTTCATCTCTCTTTCTGAGTTTATGCTTCCTTATAATTTTGATCATCAACATTCTGAAATTTTTTACTTTAATGGAATATGTATGTTTATCACAATCTTTATTCTCAATAATATAATGCTTTTTTTTTTGTGTGTGTTCTACACAAACCTAAAGGTACTATTGTTCTCTCCAGGTAGACATTTTCAAAGATGCTGCGGTAATAATGGTGAACTACATTGACCAAATTCGAGCCCAAGGCTTTGAAATTGATTACTTTAACATGGGAGGTGGTCTGGGGATTGATTATTATCATACTGGAGCCATCCTTCCCACCCCCAGAGATCTTATTGACACTGTAAGAACCCTGATTTCAATTGTGGCATGTGGCATATGGTCATATGTGAATCATGGGGCATAGCAAGTATGGTTGTTATTCACATGCAGCTAGCCTTATTCTGCACTACCTTTGTAGGGGAGAGTTCCTTGATATATCAAGGACATCTACTAACTTTTGTGATTTCTGGAGATGTGATGTCTGATCTTCTAAAATGTTCCCAAAATAACCATACCACTTGCAATCACTACAACTTAGTACGTTTATAGAATGGTATGTTACCATAAACAGCCATCAACCGCTGTCTCTGTTATATCACTTCTTCCATATTTCCTGTTAGTAATGATATTATTACTCGATACCACCATTTGGTAACTATGAAGATCATGACGCTGAATCGCGTATAATAAACGGCTGCTATGAATATGTCTTATTACTGGCCAATAGACTCATTGACGAATGGTAATAAACTTTTGGACATTGTGGTGCTTAATTGAAATTGTTGTGTTTCTCCGTGTTTGCTCAGCATTAACAGAAGTGCTTATATGGCTATTGAATTCTTGCCTCCTAATGGGGTATGATATTAAGAAAATCAGCAGCATTGGTACTTTGGACCATGTGAAGGTGCTATTAACATTTTTTATGGGTGTTTGCTGTAGGTCAGAGAGCTGGTGCTTTCACGTAATCTCAATCTCATCATAGAACCTGGGAGATCACTTATTGCAAATACTTGCTGCTTAGTTAATCGTGTCACTGGAGTCAAAACAAATGGGACAAAAAATTTCATTGTGATCGATGGCAGCATGTCAGAACTTATCCGCCCTAGTCTCTATGGTGCTTATCAAGTAAGTTTCTAATACATAAGCTACTCTGTGAATTTGCCTTTGTGGATCAGAACATTGTTGTCAGACAATCCAAGCCCTGCTCCTTCTTTCTGTCATATCCAAAATAAAATTTACGTCATAGACCCTTCTTTTTTTAATCACAGTGGATTTTTTGCGTTGCAATTAAATGTGTGTATTGGAATAGAAGTCTAATAATTTTTCCTTGCAGTTGATCTAGTAGTCAGTAAATTACTTTTGACTAACTATTTGTGATATGACTGCTACCTTAACATGTGAAGAGGCTTTTCTAGTGCAATGCGAGATCCCATTACAATAAATTGCTCCTGTTGTGAACAGAAATAATAGTAGTTATTATTCCCTTGCAAGTTTGTATATCTAGTCTAATTAACCCTCCTCGTTTTCTCGCACTTGCACGTTATCATTATGTTCTTTTCATAAACTCTTTTAGCTCTTGGTCATTGTTTGACTTTTGAATGCAGCACATAGAGCTGGTTTCTCCTTCACAACCCGATGATGAGATTTCTACTTTTGATATTGTGGGTCCGGTCTGCGAGTCGGCAGATTTCTTGGGAAAGGATAGGGAACTTCCAACACCTCCAAGGGTAACATGTTGTGCTTCTTTATGGTGATAGTGTCATCCATACTCGCATATTGCACTAAACAGGAAGCATGCTTTTCAGGGTACCGGCTTGGTGGTTCACGATGCCGGCGCTTACTGCATGAGTATGGCATCAACTTACAATCTCAAGATGCGCCCACCAGAGTATTGGGTGTGTGATTTTGACCTTATGTTATCTTAGTTATTAAAATTTTCTTTCTATTCCTTGCCAATAGTTGCATTTGACTTGCATCATAAACAACACCATCACACCATTTCTTTACCACCTGAGCTAAGACCTAGGGGTCAATATTTTCTGCATGTATTCAGTGTTAAATAGAAAGTTATGGGCATTTTGGAGGTAATCGGCTGTTTTGTAGATGTTTGCTTGGTTTATTGAAACCCTTTCTAATCTTGAAATTTTAAATTGTTTTGAGACCTCTCTCTATAAATAGTTGCATAGATGGCCTTGGACTTATTTATTGGAGTCAATGAGTTTAGAGCACTGCTTTTATATCATTCTTACATTTGTTGGGCACATGGTTCTAATGCAATTTGTTTGCTTGCTTATGAACATGTTTGGGTATTTATTGTCTAGTACTCCTAGCCATGCTCTCCTTTCTTATGAATGAGCACTCACTTGTTATCTTTCTTTTATGCCATAACACAATGTCTTTCTTTGTTCAATTTGGCTTGCCTAATAAATTATAATCAGCATAATCAAAATCCCAGTTTGTCCCTTTGAACCATTTCTCTTAAGGAAGTAAGTGCTGAGAATTTGAATTGATGTTTTTAGGTTGAAGAAGATGGATCAATCTCCAAAATCCGGCATGGGGAAACGTTTGAAGACCATATGAGATTCTTTGAGGGTCTTTAGTTTATGAAATGTTGCAGACCTCTTCCCATTGTTGCCATGCCAGGGTTCGAATGTCTTTTGATGTCTGAATTATGTATTATCTGTTTTACTATCTAGTTGTTATGATTTATTTCTCCCGAGGGAAGAATTCAAAAAACAAATAGAGAGAATAGGTGACGATGACGATGAAGCTGCCGCAGGTTTAAATGAGTTAGTGTTCATGAAGTTTTTGACATATTTGAAGTTTTTGACTAATTTGTAACTCCACCACCTATGAGTTTCATGTAATATTTACATTTCAATTTATAGTTTATATGTCCCCCCCCCCCAAATAGTCAAATACACACCAAAACCATGGTGAACAATGCTTGATTTGCCAAGTTTCGTACTAGATTATTTTTACCAAAAGAGATAGTAAATTGACCACTATAAGATAAGTAATTCCACATACATTTTATAGTAATGATCCATTATAACTTATTTGTTATAGAGAATTTGGTTACCATATTTAAAAAGAATAACAGTAGTATTCGAAAAAAATGCTAGAGTTTAAGGCATTTCTTAGGTCATCAGATTAAGTCCCCAAATTAAGTTTCATACCTAACAATGACAAAAATGAGATGTAAGATGCAAATATTATACATGGAGGTCCATGGTCAAATTGGCCCAATACATAGACATTATCTACTATTGACACAAAATTAAGAACCATGTGATTGATTTTGACATTTAACAAAATTCAAGTCATATCACACTATTGCGGAACGATGTCTTGTGCAAAAATGTCAATTGATTCAATGACCATAGACTTGAACGAGTCGTTTGAAGCTAGTTGTTTACATGAAATCTTAAATGGCATTAAAAAAAGGAAATCACCGAGTTGGATGCGACACGGCCGAGTATAGCCGACACTTTGAATCAGACCGATGCATTTTTTAGACTCTGTGCAAAGGAGACTGCCAGAATTAGAGCCCTTTTGGAAGAGATGAGTTTTACCAACTAGTGTTGTAGTGATGATGGATGAGCAAGTGGCATTAAGTAAACAAATCCTCAATAACTACCCTAACTATCCATGCGTCTTGATGAGCTCCTGGGATAATTAAACAAGGGAAGTGTGTACAATGGCAAAATACGATTCATGTAGCCAACTTGAACTATATAAAACAACTTTGTTGAGTTGAATCCAACGAGAGTTTGTGTATAAGGTAAAAGCAAGACAGAATGAGAAAGACACCAATCAAATAATACACATCTTGATTACACTCAGAAATCTCGAAAACTCATTTTAGGGTCTTCCTGCTTCCTACCACCTCGTCCTCTTCCTCTGCTTTTCCCCCTTCCTCTCCCTCTCCCTCCCATGCGTCTGTAAAATGATTTTCCGTGCTTCATCTCTACCAGCGAATGCAGAAGTTCATCACAAAGAACACACCCAACATACAAGGTAGCTCCATCTTTCAGGGGTGTTGTTTTCTTATTGAAGTCAACTTCTATTATGGTGGAATCACATTCAGCGCATCGTTCCCGAGTTGTAGAAATCCTATGAGCACCACTGGGAAGGAAAACAAGACAATTGCACATGTTGCAATAAAGCCTCCATTTGGGAGCACTGACTGGGTCAAGGACAAGTGTTCCATTGCATTCTGGGCAAGCACAAACTCCTTGGGCAATCAGAGAATGCTGGCAGGTGGGGTGTGGGCAGAGGATACAAGGCATGCCGGCTCCTTTTCCCAACTTGCCAGAACCACCGAATTTGGTGGCACCAAATAACGTGTCTATACCTTCAAATGGAGGACTGTTGTAACAGTAAGGACAGAGAGGGAATGACTTGCCTTCTGGGCCAGCCAATGAGAATAACAAAAGCTCAAAGTTGTCCAAAGGGCACGTAAGTTCCTTGTACAACTGCACATATGCACCAAAGATAGGAAAATGATTGGTCAAGACAGCGAAGTATTCTAAGCATAAAAGCTAGAATACACACAATCAAATTGCAGACAGTACCGCAATAGATATATGCACAGGTTCCATATCTTAAACATTCTACAAGAAAGAAAATGTCAAGAAAGATGATAATTTATATTACCTTAATTGTACCCTTTTGAGGAACATAATAAACTTCTTCACATGTACCACAGTATAGCCGTGATGGCTGGGAAGAGATGTACTTCATATATCGTAGGCATTTGCCACATTTGCTAAGCAAACGTCCAGAATCTGAAAGTGGAGAGAACTGTGCTTCAAACAATGCATCCATATTATCAATCTGCACCGTGCACACCAAAAAAACTGAAGATCAAGGCTTTGAAACACAAGCCATATTTTAAATGACTAAAGAATACCAAGAACCGAGGAACTAATCTAATTTTGGGAAGTTATAGCACCATGCAGAACATAATCTTGCTTTCATGGACCCCACAAAAGCACCACAAATCAGCTAGTGGGATTGCAACCGAGAATCACTTGGACAACAAATAGAGTTGTATCTACTTACGATAAGCACCAAAATGGTGTCTGAAATGGCCTTCCCATGACTTAAGCAAGGGAGGCAGTTATATATTGACTGGCGGAAAGACACCATATTCATACTTAAGATGAATATCTAGAACATATTCAACTAATATATTCAGTATTATTGAAAGACAATTTCAAAATGTAGGACACATCAAGGTGGGATGTTGTCAGAAGCACCACCTAAGTCCAGCAAAAATCACATTACCTCAAGAGAGGAACATACAAAATGGCAATTACATGCAAACCATGTTGCGATATGGCATGCCCTCACCCCTTCACATATGATACCGTGAAATGACCATTTATACCACTAAGAAGCATTATTTGGCGACGTATTAGTGGCACCACTCAGAGCGAAGAGTTAGGCAGATAGTGTAGTATGGGCCATCTGACTTCTAGCTCTATGTTGTAAGGCTCCTATGAAGTGAATGGAGGGAAGCTCATAGAGCTTTCTCCACAAGCGGCTTATATGGAGTGGTCGTCCTTATAAAGCTCCCAAAGCCTCGCTTCCCTCCGCTTTTGACAACTTGGCCACTCTCGCCTTCCTGGGCTGAGGCCCCCTCAACAGGTTCTAAGGAGGACCTAGCATCAACACAGTGTTTAGTGTCCCTCTTGGGCTGGTTTCATCAGTTTTCTTTATTCAGTAAATCATTTCTGTAAACACCTTCTGCTCGAGTTCATAGGATCAAAGGTTGCTCTCTATCAAACTTTGTGAGGGCTGCACTGGGATCGGGTGTACTATTGTTCAAAGGAGGATTGAACTCATGGATTTTTCAACGTATTCCTTTGAATTTAAAATATTCCAAGAACTGAAATTTTTTTTCCCCGTTGGTCCAAAAGCAATTCGAAAAATTCTTCCAAGGCAAACCAAAAAAAGAGGAAAAGGTTAGATACTGTAGATTGCAGAGCCATATAGATTTTCTCCTGATCACCATGATTTTTTGTCAAATCAACCAAGAATAAATCAGATGCTTTAATTTTATTGGTTTTTCTAACACAAAATCAGACAAACCTATCAAGCCCCACTTTTCAAGAATTCAGAGGATAAATTTGATCATCAAATTGATATATTATCACCTGTTTAACAAAGTAACTGAACTTGCGCTTGAATTGTTCAAGTACATGCTGCACGACCAGGGAATGATCTGCTTGGCCTTTAGCAACAAGAGTGATTTGCTGCTCAATGAAACTCCGAATGTCAGGCAAACAGAGATCCGGATCTATACATTGGTAGCCTCTAATTAGGCTGATACCTAAAGCAGTTGGAACCAACCTCCTTCCAGCTTGTACCTGAATTTAAATAACCATATCATGAAAAGATTTTACACAAGGATTTACCATGTAAGGGCAACATATGCTCAAAGTGCCCCAAAAGGAATTTGCCATTCTTCCAATTTTTTAGCAAATTATTTTCTGTTTATAGGTGAAGAATATAACCAACCTGCACATAGTTGCGCTCACATATGTTGTTAATATGTACAGGAATGGAGGCATCTGTTCCTATTCCGTTTTTTTCCATTAAGGATATCAGTTCACTTTCAGTAAGATAATCTGGAGGCGCAGTGTTCCCCTATAATTTTGGAATTTTAGTTAGTAGATGCAAAATGCAGTAATAAACCCAACACTCCAATATGTGAATTCATATATATATATATATATGCACATATGTGTGTTTTTCCTTATTCAAAGATAACATGGAAGATGCAGTGCCAGTGTCAACACTCCCAAAGGGCCATGAAGCACATTCAAATCCAGTTACCACATTATGAGCCTGATATGAGATGTCTTCACCTCACCAAGGAAGGATGAACTTCATTATTTGATTTTTATACAAAGAAATATAAATCTTTTCAATCTTTTTATCTTGAATTTACCAAATACACAGAAGTTGAGGAGTTGAAAGTACATAAATTAACAAATATTGAAAACTAGTCAAGAAAGATGAAAAGTGAGGATACGTAATGCAATACCTAAGTCAAGAAAGTTGTGAAGTAAGGATGGTTAATGCAATACCTCATACAACTCAACTTTTGAAATTTCTACTTTATCCCCTTCCTTAAAATGAGGGAGAGAGATTTCATTTACTGCCAACCATGGCATAATTGATGTAAATCCTTTGACTGTAACATGCTGCCCAACAAAATGGAAGAATTCTCCACTAGCTGAAAAATCGATATTCGTCCTGTAAGCAACGCATCAAATAGGGCTCATTAGGAACCACCATTCCGTTTTTTTTAATCCACAACATCATGTATTACTGTTCTAGCAATGTCAATAATATTACGTGAAAATTATGGGCAACATTATCCAACTGAAATAGGTATGACAAAATGAGAGACTTCGGCACCAAGTAACTCAAGTGATTCATATATACTGAAACCTTCGCAAAGACCAAACAGTTAGTTCTATTTGAATAAAATTCAATGGTAAATGCTGTTCAGTGATCAAGAACAGACATAAAATGGGATCAACCATTTATAGATTGGAACTTCCTTCAATTTCTACTGATTCTACTCTGTCCTAACAAACCTAGGGTTGTTTGCTAAAAAGAAAATACTTGAACTTAATGTTGTACTTGATTGAATTTCAATTCAAAGGAAACCAAGTGTGGGCCTGTTTTTTTTTTTTTTTTTCAAAACCTCAGCTGAGGATTTTATTAATAAAGAGAAAAAATAGTAACTGAAGAAGGGGGGAAGTAGCGAGCCTTACCCCAATAGCCGAGTATAGTGATGGCAATATAAAATGAATCAATGCAAAGCATGAGTTACATCCAAGCTTTAAAAATAAATCCGGATTCAAAGCTTAAAATGAAAACCAGGATAACCAGTGATGTCCCGCTTAACATGTTGAGCAATAAAATTTGGAGGAGACGTCCACCAAGTGAAGGATGAAGCCGAGATACCAAAATTTGCAAGACCACTTGCAACTTGGTTTCCCCCTATAGACATGTGAGATTTGAATTTGCATGGATTGCATTTGATGGCAACAATTCTCAGGGAACAGATAAGCATATAGATGAAATGCTGCACACGAGAATTTGGAGTCACACTCAATCCAAATTCAGTTCCACCCAAAAGCTACAGCTATATCAACTCCACTCCCATAAGCTCAGCATAATAAGCATTCTGAATCCCAATGGAAGGTTGTAACCTTTAACAAACCACGGGAAGTGCGGAATATACCCCCACAAGCTGCCGGACCGGGCAGCCCCTTGC
The DNA here is from genome assembly GCA_951799425.1 of Ilex aquifolium. Taxonomy (NCBI): domain Eukaryota; kingdom Viridiplantae; phylum Streptophyta; class Magnoliopsida; order Aquifoliales; family Aquifoliaceae; genus Ilex; species Ilex aquifolium. The sequence continues at coordinate 13,791,290 of OX637397.1, read as the reverse complement.
AATGCCATACCATCGGTGTTGAGGAGCTAAAATAACTCTCATAGAATGCTTGTTAAAGGATTACCCGGTAAGATTTGATCAAATAAGCCCTTCTGGAATAAATATTCAGCTGTTTGTGAACCCCTTCAGAATTAGTTTTTTTTTTTTTTTCAATTACTATTTTACGTGCATATGGAATGTAGGCATAGGGTTCAGCATTAATCCTATACCCAATACACCAGAACTCGTCTCTCCCTAGTAGTAGCTTGTAGGAGATGTAAGGAATGATATACAGAACAACTTTTTATTCAATTGATAATCATACAAAGCATATGATATTTTGGCCACTTGCATTAACCTCAAACTTTCGTCTTGCATGCGTGCCCCCTTGGATGCACACTATAAATAGCAGATAGAAATTTTTTAGTGGTATACTCAATCAAACGAATGAGTGTCTCTCCAAATATGGATTTCATGCCATCTTCATAAACTAAAAACCCATAACCCATAACACATATTTGGATTTCATGCCACCTTCATAAACTGAAAACCCATAACCCCAAGTGTTACGACGATACAGTTTAACCCATCTCTGTCTATTGTTAGTCATGTTTTGCGAGAAAAGCATTAGAACTTTCTTTTATAGTCAAATCACAACAATTCATGTTGGTTCTTATACTAGAACCCTCATTTTCACTACTATTTTTACTTTCGCGAACTGTAAATGTTATTGCCACTGTATTTGTCATTCCCATTTACAGTGTAATGACTATAGATTGTGACTGGAGGTCCAATATGACTATTATTATAACCTTTTATCTCAATTTAGCTTGAAGCAATGGTATTGCTTGTAAGACTGTACAATATGGCTTCTTTTTACTTGACCAAAGAAGAATTCTCATCACATGTTTTAACCATTGACTTCTATCAACTACGTCCATGGTTCAAACTCGCAGTATCGGCCATCAATTCGAAGGTCACTAATAGACATCAGTCGTGGCATCACGACACGGTATCGCCCTAAAAAAAACTACATATAAGGCTCAAAAAACTTCTACAAAAATCACGAAAATTCTAAAAAAATGTAAACAACATCATTGAAGCGTATATGACCAAAACATATTTCCTAACACATTAAACATAGTGAAAATAAAATATAAAGACGATACCAAAATTATTTATCATCATCCGTGTTCACATTGAACATTTAAGAACATGCCCATTATTCAAAACTTAAGAAGTATAAATTATTAAAAAATTGTAGAAGTAGGAATTGCACTTAATTCTAAATTGGAATTATTATTTAATTTCTAATAATTTTTTTTTTAGAATTTAGAAATACAAAAAAAATTAATTATGAATCCATAAGTTACACTTTTTTATGCACCAAAAAATAATAAGAAAATTACCTTAAAAAAAGTAACTCGAGACCAAAAAAAGCTAGTCAACTCAAGAACTCAGTACCTCCTCAACTCATAATTTAGTAACTAAATTCCGGGGACTGAAATAATACATGGAAGAATTATGAACTCAGTAACTCCTAAACTCAGTAACTCAATTCAGTCATCCCTTACTCCATTCCTTCCTAAAGTCAGGAATGGAGGGATGGTTAAGATCAGCTATTGTTACTCTTACTCCGGCTTCTAGCTCGAAACTATGAAATAGCGTGGCTTGGTTATATCATAAGTGACCATTGAAACTTACAGCGACTTGCGAGCAACTTTCTCCGTGTGTCATGATGCCGACACAAGGCAAGAGTAAAGACTCGAAGTCAATACCAGAATCGTAATCGTACGGATCACTTCTAGTAAACAGGCTGATAAGACAAGAAGGCAATGATTATTTCTATTTCAGAGAACATCATGAGGGCAGAAGGCAAAAGCCGGAGCAGGGGTAGGAATGTAATGTTACCTACCTGTTGTTATCTCTAAAGTAATAGGAATGTGTCTGGAAGTGGACAAGAGATGGTGGGCCCTTATTCGACTACGCCTTCAGACACAGTTATGCCAACGCGACGGTGACTCCATACCCTTAGAAAGGGTATGAGAGACAACAAAAACTCTTTTTTTAGCAAAATGTCATCACTTACTCCATTCCTTCCTAAAGTCAGGAATGGCGGGATGGAACTCCATCCTTGTTAGAGTGAGTGCCCCATACCAATGGGTCACTTCACTCACTTAAGAGATAGTTAACAAAATCAGAGTAAAGATATAACAAGATAGATTGATTGGGTCATTCGGTCACCACCACTCTAATGCCCCCCCCCCCCCCCCCACGCCTTGTGGGCTATGGGGGGAGTGGTAGGAGTACGTTCCTCGTTCCTAATCGTAGGAGTTAATAAATCATCGAGTTAGATATACCAATACGAGACTTATTACTAGTTAGAGTGAGTGACCCATTTAGATGAAAAAAGAACACCATAGAGACTAGAATAAGAAAAAGAAAAGATACTTTTAAGTGTTAATTGACGTAGACTCATTTGGACTAGTCCTCACGCCTACGATATGCACACACACAGAGCAAGAGGGAACATGAGAGACTAAAAGATAGATAGAGAGAATCTGAGAGATCCATCATCTCAGAAGAAGAAGGATGGATCTGGGCTGTTGTTTCAACGACAACGACCTCAAAGAAGAAGAGGAGGAGGGACCTTTTTGTCGATGTTGCAGGCTTGCCTTGTTTTTTTTTTTCTTCCAATCTTCTTCTTTTGCAATAATAGTTACAAAAGATGGCATATTTACATGTGATTTTTGCAATTTAGGGTTTGAAAATTGCAAATTTTCATCTACTGATTTTTTTGCTTTAATACTTATCATTCATTTTATGCTTTTGCTTGGTTGTTTATTATCCCTATCTTTTGTTTTTTGCAATTTGTCTAGGATTTTGGACATTTTGTAGACGATTCACTCCATGTCCGTCCGATACCAATATGAATCGTCCGAGTTGACCCGTATAACTCCGAGTCGAGCCGATACTACCAAGTCGTATCCAAATCACTACAGATTCATGTGAAAATCGTGATTTTTAGGTAACATGTACCGGTATCAGATCGACAGTGGAGTCGGGACTTGGCCGATATTTTGAACCCTAACTACGTCCTAGGACAAACCTAAACCACATGTCCTACATGTCAGGGATCTCACAGATGTAGGACAAGTGGAGGAACCCTCTCATACAATTTCCAAGCACAAGTGGTGGGTCTTCCTGCGTCAAAACCAGCCCATGAATTGAAATAAGTAGCGGATGATTTTGTCTCTCCTTTTAGTTTATTATATCATTTTATTGTTATTTCAATTCATTTTTGCCAGCCAAGAAGAGTGGTGGACTGCTAAATTTGAAGCAACCATTTCACTAAATGAAGTAAAAGACACCAGACGAGCTAAATTATTTTGCATTGTTCTCCCAAATATATAAGTAATCAGGTTCAGTACCATTTCCCTACAGTCTTGAATGCATAACTCACAATGCAACTCTATTCACACACAAGTAGCTTGGACTTGTTAAATGTCATGCATAAATTGCATCTATGGGAGAACTTTAATGTCCTTCTGATGTAGATCGGGAAGGACAAGAAATCAGATAATAGAAAGAGAAGAAGAAAGAATAAAGGGTGGAAAGGGTTTACCTCATCCTCGCAAGGAATCGGTGAAGAAACACACAAATTCTCCACAGAGAATTACTTTTTATTATATTACTCACTCTAATTAAAAATAACTGGGATTACGCCATTATTTATAGGCCAAGTCCTCTACTAAAATAAAAACTACTTACGTACTAAAATACTAAAAGAGTTTCATGATCAAACTCTCAAATCCCTAACCTACTAAAACTCTATAATAATTCCCTAATCAAACTCTAATTAATACTCCTAGTCAAACAAATATTCTCTAACTAATAAAATAATACTAAAACAAATATTAAAATTCAATTCTTAAATTTAAGGTCATCCAATCCCTTTTCGTTCTCTATCAATTCTCCTCGGCTGAAAAAAACTCTTCTCCGAAGAGTTGGAAGGCCACAAGTACTCCAAAAAATCTGAAAAAGCTTGTGTTCCAAGAAAATAGCATTGTAAATCTCCATAGTAGAAAATAATCCCTTCGTGCATTGCATTCATCACAGTCTTATCCACATACACCATTATAGGTGAAGGAAGCATATAATCCAGTGGAGACAAAATAACAACTCCATCTGTAGTGGCACCCTTTGAAACTCCTTTAACTTCTTCTGTAAGAAGAGCCTTTGAGATCAGCTTATCAAAAGCAATTGATGTATGATGAGGAGAACTTTTAGGCTCATCAACGGTATCTAATTTCAGCTCATCATTCAATTGAACTGGAGCTCATGGTGGAGGGGCTTGTATAAGTACATGTGGAGGATTGATGATTGAAGATGGACTATTATCGACGTTTTTCTCAACTCCTTTGCCCTTCTTATCTAAGAGATAAGCTTCCATGACCTCCTTTAGTGATGTTATGAATGTCTCTAGTGAATCCATCCTCTCATTCATGGCCTTTTGTGAATCAACTTGTGTTTGGGATAAAGCCTCCACTTTAGTATTTAATTCGGCGTTGGAAAACATCTTAATGGAAGATGTTTTAGGGATTTTTTAAGAATTCTGGGGTTAAATTATAATTTCAGAAAGCTTTAGGGTTGAATTGAAATTTCAAAAACTTGGGGGGTAAAAATTGTAATTTTTTAGAAAAATTCGGGGCGAAAGTATAATTTCAAAAAAATTTGGGGTCAAAGTGAAATTTCTAAAACTTTTAGGGGTGAAAGTGTAATTTTAGAAACTCCAAGGGTCAAATCTATAATTTTGGAAAGGCTTGGGGATGTTTGTGTGATTTGGTGGGGTTTGGTACTGGATTTTTGTATTTCTGAAATTTTGGGTTGGGCGTTGGAAGGAATTTTTTTTTTTTTTAATGGGCTGATGGTAAACGTCAGTTTGGACTTGGTTTGGGCTAAGTTGGGTTAGGAAAATATGGGCAAAAGACTAGATAGTATTGTCTTCTTCCTTATGCAGATTACAATTCGCAGCCCTAGTTTTTTTTTTTTTTTTTAAGCGGCAACAAAGGGAGCCAAAAGTGACGATAAAGAATAGTAACGACAATGGCAACCAACCTGATTGACAACGATGCAAACGACTGATGTGCTACAACGACGAAGAATCTGGTGTGAACAAAAATTATAATTGTTGTGTTGTTTTTTCCAGCAGCTTGGCAAAAAAATACTAATAGATCGAAGTTTCGCTCTGATACTAAACTGATGTAGATCGGGAAGGACTAGAAATCAGATAATAGAAAGAGAAGAAGAAAGAATAAAGGGTGGAAGGGGTTTACCTCATTCTCGCAAGGAATCAATGAAGAAACACACAAATTCTCCACAGAGAATCTTTTTATTATATTACTCACTCTAATTAAAAATAGCTAGGATTACGCCATTATTTATAGGCCAAGTCCTCTACTAAAATAAAAACTACTTTCCTACTAAAATACTAAAAGAGTTTCATGATCAAACTCTCAAATCCCTAACCTACTAAAACTCTATAATAATTCCCTAATCAAACTCTAATTAATACTCCTAGTCAAACAAATATTCCCTAACTAATAAAATAATACTAAAACAAATATTAAAATTCAATTCTTAAATTTAAGCACATCCAATCCCTTTTCGTTCTCTATCACCTTCCATCCACTAGAACACACAAGGTCAAAAACAACAATTCAAAAAGTTACTGACAAAAAGAAAAGACAATGTAGGAAATGGAAATGGTTAATTTGGAAATGCACAATAAAGTTATACTACAAAAGCGAGTTTAAAATCAAACAACATACAATTACCAAAAATTAAATTATTGATAGGTCCATATATACCACATAAACAGGTTAGCCTCAACTTAACAATCCTTGAACCTAAACAGGACAGTAAACTTCTTAAAAAAAGAATGATGACCAGGACAATGATAATTATACACACACAGGAATGTGATCACATAATTGTAGAGTGATACTACATCAGCAAACTAAAAGAAACTCTCAAGACATAAGCAGGGAAAAATGAAGTTTTTACCTTATATATTTGCAGTCAGGAGAGAGACTACCCAGAAAATGTTGACAGACATAGTGATACAATCTCCAAGCATCAGTGCCTAGCATATCCTCACTAGCGGACCGCATTGGAGTTATGGGAGGGTGATCTCCTGCATCATTTCCTGACCGTGGCATTACATAACCATCAGCTAGTAGAGTACGTACATAATCACACCACACTGAATTATTTACTAGAGCTCCAAGTGTGCCTCTGAAATCAAATGATGAAGGGTATGCTGTGCTCTCTGTACGTGGATAGCTGAGTAGGACCAACAAAAACAAATAAGAGAAAAAACAAAAAACATTAATTATGAGAATCCACAACACAAAAGAATTGAGACTAGGAGACAACTGCAAAAAATAGTGGTACCATGACTAGAAAGACGAAAGATAAATCAGCAATGACGATTTTATCTTGCCCCAGGTGCAAAAGAGGAGTTAGGAAGGGTACAAAGGAAATGAGTTCAGATTGTCAAAAAAGATATGATGTGTGATAACCCGGTTATCAATTAGAAAGATAACTATAATTTTATATTATCAAGTTTATTTTTAGAAGTTTCAAATAAATAAATGGACATCAAATATGGATTTTTATGTGAAAACGAGGTCATATTTCGTATTAGAATAAAAATGTCATATTAAAGATCTAAAGTGTCCGAATTAAAAAATATATATGGAAAAAATATATGTTACATGTAATATTTATATATATCATATTTATAATGATTATGTCATGTGTCTTGCAAGGAGATGGACAAAAAAAAAAACACAAAGAAAGTGGACAAGTGTCCTAGGTGATGTTATGTATAAGTCACCATACTTATGTTGGGGTGACATGAGATACTTGGAGCCCAAGGCTCCCAAGTCTATAAATTGGAGCCAAGATCAAGTCGTAGTCACGTAGAGAAATGTGAGAGAGAGAAAGAAGAAAGGGAAAACAAAAGAAAAAGAGAGAAAGAAAGAAGTAAAAAAAATAACAAGATTTTGGGTTCAAAATTAGACGGTGATTTTAGTCTCGAAATCTATGAAATTGGTACATGTTGTTCTTAATACAACGATGATCAAATTTATTGGTATCACTTGGTGATTTGAACTACAAGGTAGTATACAATATGCTTCTGTCTTTAAATTTCTTTACAAAGAGTGTTCCTTTTGATTATCTTAAATTCGTACTCATGTCGAGTATTTCCTGTTAATATGAAATTTTATAAATTTTATTGATCTATATTTTGGACTAAATACTTTGGAATTGATTGGAATATGTACGAAGTATACTTGAGACATAGTTGATGAAATGTGATTGTGGTCCTATGGGGTGCCATTGTGATTTTAGCCCTGCGGGGTTTGATTGGTTATTATGAATGTAGATTTATATGTCCAAGTATCACTTGTCATGTCACCAAGAGAAACCGAGTATAAGACTATATTTGACAGCAGTTAAGCTATGTGTCATATCTAATTCGATTGATGATTCTGTTGTTCATGTTTCCTATCATTTGAATTATTTGATATTTGATCATTCGTATCTTTGAGTATATTGTTTCCTATCATATTGTATACTTCTCCGTCTTTAATATTTTTTAGGATGATCTCAAAGGAAACCAGAGTTGATATTTGAGGAATTGAAGATGGACGAACTTCGATATAATCTTTATTAAATTGAAATTGCAAGTTTTATTGGTGTTTGATGATCAAATTTGTTATTATAATTTTTATTGAAGTAATTAGAGCTATGACCCGTATATTTTGGATATTTGTGGAATTGTGTCAATTGATTAATTAAGTGATGCATTTTGGGAAACCAGAGCCCCCAAACATGATGGCCTATAACTCAATAGGAAACAAGGTCTTAATGGTGAGTACAGTGACAAACAATAATCCTTGTAGACAGCACCAAGCAGCTTAGACCAAGGATAAGGCCAGATTAAGCTAGAGTTCTTATTGCATGCATATCAATTTGTTCCCAAAGACTAAGATAATAAACTATAAATCAAATAAGCTAGTTTACATCAAAAGAATCATTAAACTAGTTTAATAAGGTCACAAAACATATGAAATTGTGATTATAGCCAACATAAAGCTTACTGGACATCAATAACAATAATATTTCCAAAAGCAAAACTACAACTAAAACTAAAAGAAACCTATCAAAGATCCTATACCCACACAGATTCGATAATTTTAATTGTTGTGATAATGAAACAACTTAGTCTTTCTGAACAAATGGAATATATGAAAAGTTATCAAATAACACAAGTCTAATTTTCAAGCCTCGATGGATCTGAATAGATGACATCAGACTTTGCAACTAGATCAATTGAGTTGGAATGGATGGCTTAAGAGTTAAAACTCCCAAAATCTACAGAAAATAGATTACAGTTCATGCATTACGTTAGGGCCAATCTTATTTAAAACACAAGTTCAATTAGCTATTCCTAGACAAGACCTTCAATGCATAACACATACAGCCTTAAGGTCCCCACTTGTCACTCTTTTTCTTTTTCCTTTTTATGCAATGTAAAAGACCCACATCCATGACCCAGATTTGAATCATGCATCTTCCCTTTGATGAAGGCGATAGACATCCTCCCTCCACAAGCTTATCACCAACTGTGGATGTTCTTTAAAGTAAAAATATTATCAATCAGAATATTGATATCTCCCATCTTGTGTATTGAGTGAGATTAGAACTAGTACAAGTTGAATGGAAGTAGCACATGCACCAATACAGCCCTATGTCAAAAGACTTATATGCTCCACATGGTATATATAACAACACTCGAACCTTGAGGTATATTGTCCAAATCCGAATATAATATGATGAGGGATAAAGTAAAACCTGATGAAACCCTGAGTATACAAGCGCTCAGCCAATTGCATAGCCAACTGAGGTCCGAAGCCTAAAGCACTTGAAGCAACCTGAATTAGTAGAGATAGTATGATTAAATAGTTATGCACAGTTACAATCTACACAGGATCATCTAGACAAACTAAATGGATCAAGAGAAGAAAGTTTTCAATTTTAACTTTTAGGGTGTCACAATTCGACCTCCGATGGTAGCCTTTTGCAGGCCTGATTGACAGTTCAAATAAAAAATCCTATTTAATGGAGGAGGATTGAATCAAAAAGGGGAGAACAAATAGCAGAAAATACTTCTTGTTTGACATAACTACACGCTGTTTCTGGAAAAATTGTACTAAACAATAAATCATAACCGTCTGAAGTGCTGGTTTCTAGGTACAGTAATGGTTATCGTTAGAATTTTAAGTTCCCACACATCTAGGATTTCCCCTAAATTTCCCCATTGTTCATATGACTTGGGGGGTATAAACTATGAGATAGTAACTAACATGTATCTGAAAGCTATTTTAAGGGAAAAGCATTTCGTTTTGTTATTTGCAAGGTGATAACAACAGAGATTGCTTACACTGCAGGGGTGACAAGCTAAGTAAACTAGGTTTTTTTTTTTTTTTTTGCTTTGAACAAAACACTAAGCATAACTACCACAGCCTTTAATATGACTTGATTGAAAATTTCCCAGGGCCATTCAACTCAACAGAAAGATAATGAATCACTTCTGACATGATGCAGTCCAACTTTTCAAGGTTGGTTATTAATTATTAACACTTAATCAAAAAACTGGTTGCCTTAGGGCCATTCCTGGTTTTGGTCCCGCCAGTGTAACACACTCTTCAAATTCAACTGGGTAAACACCCAATCTTTGGGATTATATAAAAGAAGTGGCTTCCTTCAGACTCTAGGAAGTGTTCTCAAAACGGTTAAGCTGCGGTTTCACCATTTGGATGAAGCAATGCATACTTGTCACTCAAGCAGGGGAAAAAAATGTACTATGAAGGAATTTTTCAATCATCATCCAAAGACCAAAACATAAATTAGTAAGACTTCACCAAAATGTCTTTAAACCTTCTTTCCGAATTAAAGTCCAAAGGGGTGTATCCCTATAGAAGACAATGTAAAAACTGTTAAACCACAAATCTACAGTCTTGACTTTCCCTTAATGCAGGCCATTACATTAAGAAATTGTTGTTCAAATCATTTTATGATTCTTCCTTGTCTTTCCTGTTTTGGATATGTTGGGAATCCTCAGAGTGATTTGAGTGATAAGAAAATAAATAAATCAAAGAACAACACACAACACCAGAAGTAAAGTAGTTCGGCAAAAACTCTGCCAGTGACCACAGGTGTGATCCAATCACCTTCTTAAATATAGGGTACGCACTTCAAGCCTGAACCAATCAATTTAATCCCTTGTACACCTTTTTCAATATTACTCTCTTAGAACCTAGCAAAGAAATCTCACACGGAAAGAGAATACTTTCACCAAAATATGATACAAATTTCGGAAGCGTAAAACTAAAGAACATACAGCCTACTTATAGGCATTTCCAATCCAGGCAATTTTCCACTTCTTCAGAACTAAGAATTTGGCACCAAGTTTGTCACATTAGTCAAAGGATCAAGACATGCGGCTGATGTCTTTGGTCCTAAGAAAAGTGGCGAGGTCATTTGTTGTTCCTTCCAATGATAGATCAAACATTGGCCTTAATGACATGGTGAAGTTCTAAGTTATCAAATAAGCTAATTAATGAAGACATCTTCCCCCAATGATGCAACTGCCAATATTTGTTCAGCAAATCAGATTAATCCTTCGAATGATTCTTTTCACATGAAGCAATTTCCAAGCATTAAATGCAATGCTCCAACCGCCATCATCAACCAACAAATTTTTGCCAACCATGTTTTTCTACCAGTTGAATTGAGCCACTGCCACCGGTAACAGGATAGACAAACTAAGACTAGAATATATTTGATTTGTGGCCCCGAAAGACCACAAATACAAATATACGTGTATATATATATCCACCATCCACTCTGAAAAGAAAAGGAAGCAAAAAAGAATTGGCAGGCACTTCTGGGGGGAAATGCCTTCCAAAAGCAAACTTTATTAACAAATTATGAATCATGGACATGGTGGACAAGAAATCCAATCAAGTACCAAATGGTCGGAAAGTTATAGAAGTAGCCGGCCAACACTAATCCCCACAATACACAATCGCATTCCAACTTTGATTGATGAAAAATAAAGGAACATCCCCAAATTCTTTTTGTGACCAACAACCATAAAGAAGCTAAGAACTTTTCCCTATCCCAAAGACAATCCACATATTCTTCTTTCCCTCAAAAGATCTTAATGTTCCTTTCCAACCAAAAAACTCAAATGCCTTCTGATAAAGTAGAATTACTTAAGTCACCCCTATCTAATAGCTTAAGCTTTTAGAGCATATGGTGATTTAACATGGTATTCAGAGTAAGAAATCTTGTGTTCGAATCTCACTGTCACCCTCATTATTAAAAGATTTCTACGGGCTAGCCCAAGAGGGGGCCTGTTGAAGTATAAATAATTAAATTACATCCTCTCTAACCATTTAAGCTCCACCAACTTTCTGTAGAAAGACTTAATCTCAAATTTACTCTTTCTAGGAGGGAATGCATCTACACAAATACATTGAGAAAAAGAATACACTCAATCACATAGCCAATCCTGAAAGCTACATAGGAACGAAGTTGACATAAAACAACATGATCAGAAGGTCTCGCATAATCATCCACAATAGCATTATTGTCAAACCATAATAAGAGGTCCATGAATTTAATCTCGTGTAGCTGTCCTCCACCCATGAATCATGCCAAAATCTCACTCTTATCGCACACCACCATAGAACTAATATACTTAAAGAATTCCTCTCCTCATTGCCTAAAATTCTTTCACAACCCCAAGGATCAAAATATTGTTTCAAAACAGTTGAAACATCCGAAACGTTTCCGTTTCCAAGGAAATCGAAACGAATCAGTGATGGAATCGAAATTCTAATACTTTGAGGTGCTCCATAATGTTTTGAAATATTTTGTTATATTTCAATACATTTGCACAACTATTTCTGAATGTTTCAAGGTATTTCAAGTTATTTTAGTATATTTCAACCAAGGTTTTGAAAAAATAATTCTTAAATTTTTATTTTTTTCATTTTATTTTCAAAACGAATAAAAACGTTTCCGAAACACGTCGAAACGTTTCCACTTCCAAGGTGACCGAACCAATATACCGAAACAAAATTTTGATCCTTGCACAGCCCAATCCATAATACACTCTAACCCAATTAAACATTAAACCTCCCTCCCCCCCCCCCCCCCCCTTTTTCTCATACCTCTAGGCTCTGACTATCCCAAAAAATAATTAATTTTCATAATTTGCAACTCTCCAAACAAAACCTCAAGAAAAACTTGCGCAATAGAGCTTTGTCAAAACACAATTACTCCCATATTCTAGCCCCCTTCACAATTATACTTGTGCCCTTGTGCTGCAGCAAATGTTGAGTTCCTCCCCATACCTTCCAACAAGAAAAATTCATCAAAAACTTCTCCGGCCTTTTGCCTTTTCTCGACCAGAAGACAAAAATATGAAATACGTATGACCACTAAAAAGGGCACTCCTAATGTGAGTCTCATTCCTTTTACTGCATCCTCCATCCTGACAACCCTCAAATCCCAGAGTAAGTATTGTCAAGGATCAAAATATCGTTTCGCAATGGTCGAAATATCCGAAACGTTTTTGTTTTCAAGAAGATCGAAACGAATTAGTGATGGAATCAAAATTCTAATATTTCAAGGTATTCTATAATGTTTCGAGGTATTTTATAATATTTCAATGCATTTGTACAATTGTTTCGGAATATTTCAAGGTAATTCAAGATATTTTGATTTATTTCGACCAATGTTTTAAAAAAATAATTCTTAAATTTTTTATTTTTTCATTATATTTTCAAAATGGATCGAAACGTTTTCGAAACACATCAAAATGTTTCCGTTTTCTAGGTAACCAAAATAATACACTAAAACGAAATTTTGATCATTACCTATTCCTTGGAAAGACTAACCCAAAGGAAGGATACCATATGGTTTGACAATTCTCATGATCCAAATTAAAAAAAAAATAACCGATAGAGATCGAAAAGGGATTGGATAAGCTTAATTGAAGAGTTCGATTTTATTATTTATTTTGGTATTATTTTATTAGTTAGGGAATATTTGTTTGACCAATAAATTATTATAGAGTTTTAGTAGGATAGGAATTTGAAAGTTTGGTTATGAAACTATTTTAGAATTTTATTAGGATAGTAGTTTTTATTTTGGTAGGAGACTTAGCCTATAAATATTAATGTATCTCTACTATTTTTATTAGAGAGAGTAATATAATAAAAACTTATTTCTCTGTGGAGAATTTTATGTGTTTCTTGACCTAATCCTTGCAAGGGTTTGGTATCTATTCTTCTTTCTATTCTCTGATTTCTTCTTCTTCCGTCCTACATCAGTTTGATATCAGAGCAAAACTCTGATCCATCATCCCCTCCGACTCTCTGTGATTGTTCTCAGGAACAAGCTGCTCACCTCTGCTTGTGAACTTTATGGTTCATCATTGTCAAGTTTTAGATTTTGCAACAAAAATCCATCTGTCCATAACCCAAATACTGTGAGGACCAAATAGAAGAATAAAAAGTAGCCTACACTTATCTAGCCCAACTCTGCCCAAATATCAACCCTTACCCAAGTTATACCTGGCCAATATTTCAAAAATTACATCAACACCCCCAAACCTTTCTAAAAATAGAGATTTGACCTTGAAATTTTTGAAATTACACTTTGCCCCCAAAAGTTTTTAAAATTTCAAATTGTCCCCAAAATTTTCTAAAATTACAAATTGACCCCAAGATTTTTAGAAAATTTCTCAAAACTCTACTCCAATCAAGATGGTGACCAACACCAAATTAAGTGTTAGAATTGAAGCACATGATTCGCAGTTAGATTCACTCCAAGCATCAATGGGTTTGCTCCACACATCAATGGAATATATACATGAAGGTGTATACAAGTTGGCTGTCATGTTTGGAGTTAAGCTCTCAAATAAGAACCTTGCGAGCAAGGTAGATATTGATTCATCTTTTTCATCAATTAATCATCAAGCGGTGATTGATCAAACCATCATCGCCAGTTCTGACCAAATCAAAATTGTTTGATGTTGATGAACTCAAAAGCTCTCCTACTCATTCTACATCAATTATTTTTGATAAGTCGATTTCAAAAGATGTTCATACAAATGAAGTTAAACAAGTTTTAAAAAATTTCACTACAGATAGAGTTGCTATTTTGTCTCCACCTATGCTTCCTTCATCTATATCGGTGTTTGTGGACAAGATTGTGAAGAATGTAACACATAAAGGGATTGTTTTCTACTCTGAAGATTTACAATGCTTTTCTTGGAACACAAGTTTCTTCACATCTCTTAGAGTCCTGCCTTTACAACTCTTTAGAGAAGAGTTTGTTTCAGCTAGGTAGAATTGATAAAGATCGAAAAGGGATTGGATGAACTTAATTGATGAGTTGAATTTTATTATTTGTTTCGTATTATTTTATTAGTTAGGGAATATTTGTTTGATTAGGAGTATCAATTAGAGTTTGATTAGTAAATTATTATAGAGTTTTAGTAAGATAGGAATTTGAGAGTTTGGTTATGAAACTATTTTAGAATTTTATTAGAATAGTAATTTTTATTTTGGTAGGAGACTTAGCCGATAAATATTAATGTATCCCTACTATTTTCATTAGAGAGAGTGATATAACAAAAAATTGTTTCTCTGTAGAGAATTTTGTGTTTTTCTTGACCTAATCCTTGCGAGAGTTTGGTATCTCTTCTTCTTCTTTCTATTCTCTAATTTCTTCATCTTCCGTCCTATATCAATAACATACTTGTCAAATGACACTACTAAGGTTAGACAATTGGAAAAAGAAACACAAACATCTTTCACCAAGATTGTGCTATTAATCAGTAACTAGGAAGTACGGATACGGACATAGGGATATGACCAAGGTCGAAATATATGACACAGGTACGACAAGAAAACTACTAATTAAAATAATATAATATATTTTTTTGATAATAATAGAATTATAATATATTAAAAACAAAACATATTTTATAACAATATTAATAATAAGAACTAACAAATACTAAATTTTTTATTTAAAATTCAAATAGATCAAAATAAACATCTACAATTTTCATCAAACATCATTACATTCATTAACATTCAAAGTATATAAGTTACATAACAAAAAACACAAAAAAAATACACCATTTTTAATTGTTAGCAGTTTTTTTTTTCCAAAAAAAAAAAATCTTAGCGTGTCCGACTGTATTAACTATTCAAGACACATTTCAGGATGTATCCGTCCTTCCTAGATCAGTAAACTCCAAGGCAAGACCTAATGATAATTCCAATAGTAAGAATACATTTCCTTGTATGCATAATTCTTCCAAAATCTTAGCCAAATTGAAGGATGCCAAGAACAAGCAAACATATTGCGTTCAAATCTCCTCTACCGATCTTGATGATGTTTAGTATCACATCTAACAACCATTTTAGGAATTCTAAATTTTCTTAAACCCATTTTGGCAATACCTATCCTTGAAAAATACAAACTTCGTGTCTTTCCAAGTCATACACACAATTGGTGCTGATGTTACTAATAATGAGTATAGGATATGCATAGTTGAAAAACCAAATTAAGCAAGCAAGATGATGATTATCAAGTAGTATTGAACACAACCTCTTGTCAATTCAGATCAAAAGAAAAGTTGGTACTACAAATCCATATTTGTTCTGACCTTCAGAAGATTCACAGTATTAAGACCAGAAGGACGACTTTTGCACTCCTGTTTTTCTGATACAGAAACAACTTCCACAAGTCCATCCTCCATTACTATCCTTTGAAACATCTCAGCAACCTGATATAGTAAAAATTATAAGAAATATGCATGTTGGGAAAATGTTAAATCAAAATCCTTCCCGAAATTAAAAAAGCAGAGAGGACCTTACATCTGAGTCAAACAACCTGTTACGCTCCCATTCCAGCTTAAGTTCATACCCACTAAGTATTATATAAGGATGCAAAGACCAAAACTTTTCAGGCTTGAATGTTGTAATTTGCAGGTAGCGTTGGACACAAAATCCAAGGGTAGGAGTTTGACATGGGCCATAGCTGAAAGCAGGAATAAGGAACTGAATGATTACACACACACACACGGAACTTAAATAACAGTCAAAAGCAAATGTACACTTTAATACTCCATCAGTAAGGAGATCTATAAGCAATTTGCCTTCATAAAAAGAATACCTACAGGGTACTACAAGTGTCTCATAAAATAATTACTTCTTAACAAAATACAAAAAGGATTAAAAGCATCACTAGGCATTAAAGTTGCACATCAATGAATAATATCCATGTGAAATTTTCAACTTCAAGGGTAATATAACAAAAATCTTTCTTCAAAAAATGTATGTGAGCATCAAATATTAGGCCTCTAGGCAACCTTAGCTGGAAACAACAGCATTCTGAGTAGATCGAGACTTCTTGTGGAGAGAGAGAGACCGGGGGGGGGGGGGGGGGGGATTTATTGAAAAGTCCTTCTCTGGTGTGATTGCAATCACCGGGGTCTATACTTCCCTTTCTCCGGAAGGCTTTGTTCTCTTTGGGAAACCAATGATTATCTTTGGGGAGCTTAAGTGGATAATTGTATGTAGCTTGCAATTGCAATTGCAGGGATATACCTCACTACACCCAGACGTTTTCTTTCTCTTAGGGAGTGAGTGCTCAGTGAATACTTTTTGGGAGTTCAGTTGGATAATTTAATTAAGGGTGCAGGAAGCTACCTTTGTCTCGACTAGAAGTTTTCTTTTGCTCTCGTTTGTTCTGGTTTAGATTCTTATTTATTTTTATTTTTTTGCTTTGAGCACACTTGTGTACATGGATTGCACCCGCTTAGAGCTTTTCACGTTGTTTAATCTTATCAAAAAGCACAGATCTAAACTCCAAGGACAACAACAGGTGACACAAACTTGCATCTGCAAAGAACTTCACATAATGAAGTATTACCATGAGAGAAACACATCAATGTGGGAACATATTATGATGACCTTCAGGGTCTCTCAATTGGAACCCAGTAAAGTGTCTTCTTTCTTATTTTCTTGTAGAACAACTGAAATCCCTCTAAAATTATCCCTGTGTGCGTTAATTACAAAACAAAGTGCCTGAGATTGCCACAATGAAGCAATGTGTAGGGAAGGCTAGCTAGCATGTTACCATGGACTTAGAATAATTACAAGATCATTATCCATCAATGAAAAAATATATAGTCCATAAGAAAGACTAGATCTCAACAACTTTTTATAATATTAAACCAAGAACAAAATCATTTGTGAATGTAGTTGACTTGTAACAAAGATCTGACTAGTAGACACTCCAACCCTTCTAAAGCATAATAGGTGCTCCTGGCCTCCTGTATCCACCACCATGAGCAGGAGAGAAATCGAATCTGTGAAAAGCATTTAAGGTACCTATCACACGCTTATAGATAAATAAGTTTAAGCTCCTCCACTATCCAGGTGTTCTAACTGGCTTGCTTTCTAAGGCACTTTACCGTACAGCTTTAAATGCAACTTCAACAACTTCTGCTAGGTTCTCAAGTCACTAAACATACACTAGAAATGGCTCAACAACAGTACTGGGTTCATCAAAAGCATATATAACTTAAAATGTTGAAAGTGCATTACAAAGTATCTGATTTGAAGTCTTAAACAGTCAAAAAACCATCACCTTGAGCTTATGAGTAAGTGTGCCTTAATGCCAGTTTGAGCTCAACACAAAATCCCCTTTGTTACACTACTTCTAATGCCTACCTAACTTACCTTTCAGATCTGGTACATGTTATTGCTAGTTCCAATAGCCGTCCTTCATAAGGATCAAAATCAAAATTTCATTTTGGTGTTCAGTTTCAATCAGCTTAGAAAAGGAAATGTTTTGGAAATATGATGGAAACAAAGAAAAGTATAGAGAAATTTGCTTCCAAAACATTGATCAACACATACCGAACAGGTCGAAACATAATAATACACGTCAAACCATAGGAATTCCATATTCATCAATGATTCATTTATATGCTGATAATGCATAGCCAGGGAAAAGAAAACTTACGAGACAACTCTTGAATCAAGATTTCCATATTTCCCTTGGAAATAACTAGTCTGAAATCTTGTAAATGCAACTCCAACTTTCAAATCTATCTCTTGGCGAGCATCTACTGCTAATGACTCATCTCTGTTGGGTGCAACAAGGTTGTTCATAGCCTTCATAATATCTTTCTCATTAACAGATGAAAATCGTGCTCGATGAATTACTCTACCACCATTCATAGGAAATCCAGTACACTCGATAACTGAAATGAAAGGAGGAAATAAAAAAGGCAGTAATCAATGGAGTATGAAGCATATCACCATTGAACCAAATTTTTCTCTCAAACAAAAATAAGAAAAATAAACATTTGAACCCTGCACTCGGTAAATGCTAGTAGTAAGAGACAAAAAAACTCTCTCCTGTAAGGGTTCCTAGTTGAGTAATAAGGATTAAGGAAAGACAAGTTCGCTAAATTTGCTTAGAGAAAGTTCCCTGCAGATATAGCAATACATAAACCATCTGCCACAAATGAATTAAATTTTCATGCTCTTCCACAGAATATTACCAAAAGATGTGTGTGGCCCTCTTCCCTTTTGTCTTCTTTATGAAATGGATGTATTGTAACATTCTCCATTCTTACCACGCAGATGTCTTTCATGCATACGAATAGTCTTCAAGTCTTTTTGAAGAAATGACTGGTTGATAACTCTGGTAAGTACTTGAAAGTGATTATTTTCAACACTTTTACTGTTTAAGTGCATTTAAACTGCATGATTAGTTACTACTTAAAGTTGATTTTAGAAATTTGATCAAAAAATGTGTTAAGAGCATCCATCTCAAAACTAATTAGTAATGAGTGGAGAGACCCCTTAGACAGAAAAACCAACCTTAGTTGGCTCTAAGTTTTCGATGTGGGATACGAGCTCTATTTACACCTTCCTTCGTGTAGGACCTGGGCTCACAAGTCGGCTAACAAAAATAAATGCATACCCAGAAACTGCAATGGGTAAGAGACAGGATTCACCGTTCACCAAAAGCTCAATTCTAAATTTCTAATATCATGTTAAAGCATCCAACTCAAAACCAATTGGTAATAGGGGAAGCCTAAAAGCGCATACTAGTTTGGGAAGTAATAATTGACCGATGTAGAAAGGAAAGTACCCCAAATTTTTATGTTAACAACTAAAAATTTTCAGTTTCCCAAATTTAGCACATAAATGTCAGTCAGATTTCAATCATGACGAAGGCAAATATGAAACATTCCCATACACAAAATACTAAAAATAATAAATACCTACTTAGCTTTCTATGGACAGCCTTTTAACAAAACTGTGGAATCAAAATCTCATCCGCCGAAGATAATACACCTCACATGAAACAATTGACCACTACAGCTATACTTTCTCTAGTCGCTTCAAAAAAAAAAAAAAAAAGGAAAAATCAACTCAACTAATAACCTAATAAGTTCGGACCTGCTACACAAACCAATGTCCACATAGCATTTATCAACAAAGGAGCCTTCCAAGGCAATTTACAATGAAGTAGCCATACTAAAATTCTCTAAAAAAATGAGGATGATAAATAATGGAAGAACTCCAAGAGGGCTGACACAAAAGCAACTTCCATGTCTTATGACCAGAAGAGAAACATGCACAAGAAATGGGAAGATCACAAAGAGAGAGAGGGAGAGAGAGACTGTAATAGCCAACAAGTAAGTGGGTGTAACTCAAGCTTCATGCGGCCCTGCTACATGATATTGTCCTCTTTAAACTGCTATATATAACATACAAGGGTCAAAACAGTTGTTTTACCTAAGCTTACCATGCCGTGCAAGTGTCCTTTGATCCGTGGGCGTATCAAATAATAGAATATTAGTCATCCACAATGGGAAAAGGAAGGCCTTGAGAAAATATTAATCAACGGAGTTATCAACTTAAAAAATATTATTTAGGGTTGTTAACTGACCTTAATAGGTTAAGTTTAGATTTTGAAGATATTGAGCAGCATATATCTATCATACCAAATAGCTAACACATTATGAGGCAAGCTCATTGATGCTACATCCAAGGTAATTGTAGAAGTTCTGCGAAGCAAAAATTTTAAGAGTCTAAGCATAATTTAGGGTGCACCCTTTCACATGTTAGTTTCCAAGGCATATGCCCTCTGTCAAACAACACAAGAAGTGTTCTGATTTAAGCCATAGGCTTCCATGTACAAAGAGTTTGAAGATATTCCTCCCTTTTGCATTAGGACAAGCTAGAAAGCATCGTGTAGCTTGTAGTTTGTTTACTATTTGTATGTTCTTTCATGACCTGTCATTGTGTTGGACTCCTTGTCCACCTTTGATTTGGTGTTCTTGTAATGACATTTGATTGTCAATAAATTGTTGTTTCATATCGAAAAAAACTTTTGAATTTCGTATTAGTAAACCAAAGTCAAAAACAACTGAGTTGAAACAATATCATACCCATTTATAGCTCAAATGTGTGAACAACGCTGACAAAAAAATAGTTGAATATTGGGAACATACATGCAATCCAAGTTTTAGACATTGACCGACTGATTGAAGAGCTACAAACACCCTAGATGTTAATGCAGAACAAGCTGATATAAATAAGCATACCATATTTAACAAATTCCTTCAATGGTCTCTATCAAAAGTTAAATCATGAAATCAGATTGTACACTTCTTGAAAATAACGACCAAAGAATTTAGATTGATAACTTTCAATCAAATCATCCAATTCTATGTTGCACTGTAGTTCTAAGGTTCAAGAATTCTCATAACCTCTGAAGTGACAAAGATTAAAAAGCAGGTAGTGGATCAGTTCAAGCAAATTAAAATTAAAAGACATAATTTTTTGTTCAAATGAACCAAGATTTTGTTAGAGCTCTTTAGCCTTTTATTTTTTATCTTTATTATTATGAAGGGTACTTTTGTCGGTTTAATATTTACAACTATAAATATAAGGGACCAAGGGAGAGAACCCTAACTCTCCTCTTTTTCCCAACCATCTTTCTTTTCTTCCTTTTCTTTTCTCTTTTCCATTTCTTCTCTTTCTCTTTACATTAATTTAACATGGTATCAAAGTAGGTTCCATGATTCTCAGATTTATCTACACATAGAACACAACTAATTTTTTTTTGGTCTGCAAGAAGAAACTGGTTCTATTTTCATGAATTTTTTTTTTCTGCCGGCAAAAAAAAAAATGAAAAATTCAGTACCTTGGTCAAATTAATGAATAGAGTCTATCTATGATTTTTCTAGATTTCTTTTGAAATTATTTGCTGTTTCGTTCGATTTTTCTCTAATTTTTGGAAAAATAGAGTTATTTTTCAAATCTGAGTGTTCCAGCCCTTTTCCGATGGATTTACTGCTTGTAATAGAAACTATGGGTGCCGATTTTGACTACCCAAGGGTTGCCTAGTGAATAGTAATCTAAAATTTTTTTTTTTGGAGTTTTATGGCATCAAGAGGGGCGGAAGACATGTTTTTGTTCAACGATAGTCCATTTTGCACTCCGGCAGTTATTTCACCAATTTTTTGTGATTTTCAGGTTTGATTAAATGCAAGAGTGAGGCAGTAGTTATGTTTCTTATTGTTTTTTGGTTATTTTAGCTATTCAGCATGTATCTAACCTTTAAGAAGAGGTAGAAATCATATTACACATATCGGCATCTAACACAGTCTCTCAGAAACAATCAAAAAGTACAAGAAGTCAGATTGGACTCCAACTGCAAATCCCCACCTACAGATTACAATAGTGAAACTTGATGGCCACAATTACCTTGCCTAGTTGCAGTCAGCTATGTTGTTTGTTAGTAAGGGAAAGATGAGCTATTTGATTAGAAAAAACGAGGAACCAAAGACTAAAGATCCACTACATGATACTACCCTCAATGTAACCAGAGATTTAGCAACGGCTATTTGTTTCCACGTACTGCCAATGAAATTTGGAAGATAGTATCACAAACCTACTCAAAGATGGACAACATGGCACAGATATATGAGTTGAAATGTTGAATTCACAATACTAAGCAAAAAGATTCCTATTTGGCGGTTTATTGCATACCTTACGAGGGGTTATGGAAAGAATTGGATCACTATCAAAGACTTCACATGGAGTGTGCTAAAGATGCCTTAAAACTACAGAAATTGATTGAACAAAGAGACAATTATTGAATTTCTTGCTAGCTTGAATTCTGAGTTTGATCAAATTAGGATTTAAATCCTAGGGAATGTCCTTTCCCTAATATGCTTATATTCAATTAGAAAAGAGCAGACGAGGGATCATGCTTTATCCTATGCCCCAAAAGAGTTCAACCTGGTTACTACTACTACTTCTCAACAGTTTGGAAGTAAGAACGTGGAGAGAGGATGTGCAAATCATGTTGCATCTGATCATAAAGTTAAGTTATATTGTGATTATTGTCATAAGCCAAGACGTAATAGAAAGACTTGTTAGAGATTATATATTCACCCTCAGTTTGGGGGTAAAGGAGGAAGATCAGGTGGTAGAAGAGGATCTCGAGCCCATCTTACTACTGTAGTGAAAACTTCCTCACGTGGCCTCCATTCTCTAACAGAAATAATGGATCTTACTAAGGAGGAAGTGGAGAATATGTGTCGCCTTATGTCGAAGTTGGAGACACCTACCATGCATCCATTTTTTTTGCCCATTCAGGTAACCTCCCTACAATATAGAGGGCATTGTGTAATATTCTGTCTTGCCCCTAGATCATTGATTCAGGTGTCTCTGACCATATGACTAGACTATCCACTTTGTTCTCATCATATACGGCTTGTTCAGGAAAACGCGTTAAAATAGCTTATAGTTCCTTACTTCCTTATCCTCTGTAAATGGTAAAGGTTCTATTCCAGTCACTTCCTCTCTATCTTTCTGATTTGTTTAAAATGTTCCTAATATTGCAAACAATCTTCTTTCTGCCGGTGGCATTACTAAAAAAATTAAAATGTAGTGTAACATTCTTTCCATCACATTGTACCTTTCAGGATCTTGTCACGAGGAAGATGATTGATAATGATTAGGAGAGAGATGGTCTCTACTTTTTGAATTCTCATGAGATAGGCAGAAATATGCGATGCTTCTAAAGAGCAGATTTGGCTACTACATAGTCTACATCAGATATTAGGACATCCTTCATTTCTTTTGTCTCAAATTATTTCCTTTGTTTTTTAGGCTGGATGTCATTCAATGTCATTGTGAAGTATGTAAACTTGAAAAACACCATCCAGTGTCATTTCCTATTGGTTATCTTCATGCTGATGTTTGGAAACCTTCCTAGGTTGCTAGCTTGTCTGGTTTTAGGCAATTTGTGACATTTTTTAATGATTTTTCTCGTACCACTTGAATTTACTTGCTGAAAAAAAAATGAAGTATTCTCTTGTTTCCAGGCATTCCACAAGAGGGTACTTATCCAATTTTGTACTCAAGTACAAATTATTTGTTCTGATAAATGGGGTGAGTATGTTTATGGGTACTTTGGTTCTATTTTGCTAAGAATTGTATTATTCACCAAACAACTTGTATTGATACACCTTTGCAGAATGGGGTTGTTGAGAGAAATAATCATCATCTATTAGAGGTTACAAGAGCCTTGATTTTTTTATGAATGTTCCAAAGTTATATTGGGGAGACGCTATACTTACCCCAGCATATCTTATCAATAGATTACTTTTTCGAGTTCTAAACTTTTGGTCACCAGTTGAGGTATTATCTTCCTTTTCCCTTTTTTTCTCTAACTACATTTCAGTTCCTCCTCGAGTGTTTTAGTGTGTTTGCTTTGTTCATGTTCCTCCTCAACTCTACAGTAAGTTACATCCTAGAGCAACCAAATGTATCTTTTTTGGTTCTCCTACAAAAAAGAGTTACAAATGTTTTCATCCTCCGTCGAATAAAAGATTTGTTTCTATGGATGTCACCTTTTTTTAAAAGGAAGACTATTTCTCCCCAGAGACTTCTCTTCAAAGGGAGAATTTGATTGAAGAAAAGTTTCTGTATGTTCTCCCATCTGTCTCATCTGTGCCTTTCTTTTCATTGGAACAAGAGCATGATAATAATAAGGAACATCAACAAGCATAGGAACAGCAGCAACAAGAACAAGGAATTGTAGGTCTATTCAAAAAGACAAAAGAATAAGACCATCTCTAATCCACCGCCTGGCCAAACGGTTTGCTCGAGATTAGGTAATCCGGCTCTTGAGTTTGAGTCTCATATTCCCATCGCCCTTCGTAAAGGTGTTCGAGGTTATACTCAACATCCCATAAGGTCTTTGTATCGCAGTTGTCCTCTGTGTTTGTTCTAGTAATTTACAGGTTACACGAAATGATTTCAAGTAGAAGGAAGCAATGTGTGAAGAGATGAATGCCTTTCAAAAAAATAATATGTTGGAACTAGTTGAGTTACCTTAAGGGGAGTGCAAATGGGTGTTTACAATGAAAATTGGTGGCCAAGGGCTTCACACAAACTTATGGAATTCATTATAAGGAAACGATGAATTCCATTCGCATCTTACTTTCCATGGCTGCAAAGCGATGTTGGCCTCTGCAACAGATTGATGTGAAAAATGTGTTTCTGTATGGAGACTTGAAGGAGTTATGGATGTTCCACCAGGCTTTGAACTTACCACGGATAATAGTAAGGTATGTAGCTTGTAGACTGAAAAAATCATTGTATGAGTTGAAGAATTCTCCAATCGCAAGATTTGAGAGATTTACTCAAGCTATGTTGAGGTATGATTATTATCTGAGTCATGATGATCATACTTTGTTTGTTAAATGTCTTCCCATGGAGAGGTGACTATACATATCGTATATGTCGATGATATTGTACTTAATGGCGATGATGTAGGGGAGGTGGTGAAATTAAAGGTATATTTGGGCCAAGAATTTGAGATAAAAGATTTGGGAAATTTGAAGTATTTCTTAAGCGTTGAGGTTATGAGATATGACAGGGCATATTCATTTCACAACGAAGGCATGTGCTTGATCTACTTAAGGAGACACGTATGTTAGGAAGCAAGCTTGTTGATACTCCGATTGTGCAGAATCATAGGTCGGAAGAGAGTGTTGATGATACTCATGTAGATAAAGGTCGATACCAGAGATTGGTGGGCAAGCTCATTTATGTAACTCATACTCGTTCAGCTATAGCCTATGCAGTTAATGTGGTAAATCAGTTTATGCACTCACTAATGAGTCTCCCTATGAGGCAGTTCATCGAATTCTAAGATACTTTAAACTATAACCTAGTAAAAGGCTACTTTTTTATTAAGCATGATCATCTGCAAGTGGAAGCCTATTCAGATACTGATTGGGCTGGATCGGTTACAGACAGAAGATCACATCTGGATATTATACCTTTGTAGGAGAAAATAAGGTATCATGGTGTAGCAAAAAAAAAGGTTGATTGTCATTTTAGCCATAGTGCATAGGCATAATTTAGAGCTATTGCTCATGGTGTTTGAGGAACTTGATTTTAATTCTTAGGAACCAATAAGATTGTATTGTGATAATAAGGTAGCAATTAGAATTACTCACAATCCAGATCAGCATGACAAAACCAAGCATGTTGAAGTCCATAGACATTTCATCAAGGAAAAATTGAGTGCAGACTTAATTTGTACTCCATTTGTGAAGACATGGGATCAACTTGCAGATATCTTAACAAAAAGAGTATCTAGCAAAGTGTTTCATTCAATCCTTGGCTAGCTGAGCATGTGTGATATCTTGGTACCAACTCGAAGGAGAGTGTTAGAAGCTCTTTAGCCTTTTATTTTTTATCTTTATTATTATGATGGGTACTTTGTCAGATTAATATTTACAACTATAAATATAAGTAACAGAGGGGGAGAACCCTAACTCTCTTCTTTCTTTCTCAGTCGTCTTTCTTTTCTTCCTTTTCATTTCTCTTCTCTATTTCTTCTCTTTCTCTTTACATTAGTTCAACAGATTTCACATACATGGGTTCCTTGACAACATTCCACTTGAGGCCTCCTACCCACTATTTAAAGTGCCTGAAAACAAGAATGTGCACCACCCACCAGAATTCCAATAAGGCTTGTGTCAACATAACTATACAGTCTATACTTAGAGGAACTCAAAGGGAAGCTTGTGTCAGCACAACTACAACTCTGTATGCTCTTCCTTTCACAAATTGTCTCCCCATCCCCACATTCTCCTTCAACTCTCAAGGATCTTGTAGACAGAGATATTGACATTTATAAATGTTGAACATGACATGATTTAATCACCAACCTTTCTGCTTAATTTCATTCATCTCGCTGCTTTTCGTGGAAGAACTGAAACAATCAAGTGCCTTAGCAAACAGCCCAAAGGTGTTATCATCATAGTAAATCAAGCAAATGACCTTCTGCTGCCACGTTTCTATCCCCATATCTCAACAAGACAATGTCTTTATCTGACCATAATTTTGGGCAATTAGTGGATCAAACAATTCATCAAGAGAAGAGCTGTTCAAGACTCGTGCACTCCAAGGTAAAACTATACATAGGAATTCAGTCTCAGGGTCAAGATGTAACTTCAGCTTTGTTATCTTTCATCAGGGTAGGTGTCCTCAAAACAAATTCATTACCTGCACTCCAATGTTAGTCTTGTCTGAATGTTGTTGGAAGGTTCAAGTCCTGAAACTCAATGGTTACGTGCAGAACACAAGCTTCTCGCTAGATTCACATTATACTAGAGATCTTGGTTTAGGAAAACAAACGGTAAAGGATTACCAATTGAGTCATACCAAAAAGTGAAGAAGATTTACCACAAAGCATGAAATTTAAGTTGCCATGTGATGCATACTTTCAAGTAATTAATTTGGAACACCTAATATTATATGTTCAAGACCTAAAAGTTGAAAAGTTTCATGAAGTGTTCTCTCCTACCTTGAGAGACCGAAGCTTCCTAGCCAACAAAATTTTTTTGAATGATCCAAAGACGCGGCTGAATCCGACTTTCTATTGCGGTACCATTCCACGTTCTGTGTAAAGTAAACCACGAGTCATTAGCCCCTTCTAGGACAGTCCTCCTTGTTTTCTTTAGGTGTTAACTGTTAAGCTAAAAAAGTGCATTGCTCAGATTTCTGTCATGAATCTGTATTCCTTTCAACATGAAAGAACCACTAAGACAGTACTAACAAAAGTTTCATCATTTAAGTTTTTGTTTTAATTACGCACACAGCCACTCTCCAGGGTGGATATAAGCTATAATTCTGGAACTTTGCTGCAACATTGATTTGATGTTGGAACATATTTTAAAAGTTAAATAATAACAGGAAAACTGAGCCAGACAATTGCAAAGTAATATTAGATCATTATGGGCCTTGCTCCTTCTCATGAATTATATAATCATAGTAAATTTTAGATGTTCTTATGACATAGTGATCCATAGAATATATCATAAACAGATATCTTCAAATACGGATCCCCAGGGTGAGTATTTTTTTTATAAGGAATGAATACTACCATTTCATCGGAAGTTGGATTCAAAATGGTGGATAAGATGTCCAACCCAAATACAAACAAAATTAAAAATAAAATTACAATAAAGCCCCTTTAAAGCATAATTTATAATCAGGTACCTTCAAAGCATATATTTTCTCCCTCACGATCGCAATCCAACCATAATACTAAGTGTTCACACCCACGAGCTTCTTGGCCTAGATGCCTACAAATATGAGCCTTATTTCCAGAAGATTTAGTTAGAAAATATCTATCTAATAATAATTGGAATAATCCGCAAGAAAAGGGAGGGGGTGGGAGGGTAGCAAAGATAATGCATGTTGTTAAGGAATGAAAACTACAGACTAATGGTACACCCACTTCTGTGATGCAGGTAAAATATCCTGAATGACCATAAGATGATACAGAAGCAGATAAAATTAACCAAGCATGCATTTAAACTTCTGGGTACTCCTTGAATGAAACAAATTCAGAAGCAAAAGCCAAGTTTTGTCCTAGCAAGCAAGCAATATGGAGTGCTTTAGTCTTTCAAATATTATATTTTTTTGTGGGTGATAATGGAGAACGAAGTGATTCCCTAGTTATCGTATCCTAAATCCATAGACTGATAGACCTAATTTTCTCTTCAATATTTAAACTTAATCTACAAAATTATGCTAAAAATTAGAGTTAGACTAAAGCACGGATAATAAAATAACCTGCTTAACGGTTCAGAAAGAAAGAAACATGCATTCTAAAATGAGCAAAAGCTAGAAAACAAAGTAGAGATTGCATCTTGAAGATCACTATATGTAGCTTAGGGTTACTGCCCATATGGGATGTCAAAGTGAAATTGTTTTAACATCTGATTGGATCTGTTCTTAGAACCATTTCACAAACAATCAGCACCCCTAAGTGTTGCAAAATTCAAAAAACCCAAAACAAACAAGCAACACATGTTTTGTACATTGGAATGGCCATATGGAGATCCTACATTTTGTGATAAAAAATACACGTTACTTGTTAACACGTGTTTTATTGTCATATATTCAACACAATCTATTACTAAACTCTACAAGGTATTACTCTTGACCCATGCACAAGATTTTTTATAACCTTGTCCCAAACCTGTTTTACAAACTTAGAAGCTCTGCCTATTTTTGATCTACAGACTACTATATTGGAGGATTATGGTGGCTTTGGAAAGAGTGAAAAGGCATCTGTTCTATGGGATGGTGCGGTTATGGCTATTTTATCGGTTGTGTGGAAGGAAAATAAATGGTAGAACCTTTGACAACAATTTGAGCATGAGGTATATCTATGGGGAAGAGTAAAATTGTTGGCTTCTCTTTGGGCAACAGTTACTAAAAAGTTTCAGGAGCACTCTATCCTTTTAACTCGGCAAGATTGGACGACAGCTCCTGGCTTAAGTCGGTTTTATGAGCCTGGTTTTCTTTCTTTGTTAATTTTTCTCCTTGTATTAAAATGGTTGGATTCCTTGTCCACCAATTTTGTACCGTCTTCTATTAGTAATAAAACTTCGGTTGGATCAATAAAGAATGCAGGAACTAATATAACTGAGAAGCAAGAACTTTCTCTAGCTCCTTAAATTCAGACTTTATGAAGGAACGCACCAAGCTAGAAAGAGTGGCAAATCAGAACTCAAAAGAAAGTCGCACCTTTGGGTTTGATTCGTTCTTAAGGATTGGAGCCTGGAAAAGATCGAGGGGATCTGTAACTGTCCAATCTTGATAAGCTGCTGGAAAGTCTACACTAGATTTGCACAACCAGAAAATTTCACATTCAAAATTGCAAAGAAACCATCAAGGTATTCTCTAAGCATGCAAAGCACCAATTTATCATAACAAACAAACTCTGCATTTTAACTTAAAACTGGTGAAACAATGTTAAGGCATAAATGGTCATCTTCTCAAATTTAAGTGAGCTTTCACTCATAAACCTACTGTGACAAAAATGGCAAAAATTTATCAAAGAATTTAAGGTACCACGCTAGTGATAAAAAACATGGATTAAGTTCTTTTCATGAGAGAGAGAGAGAGAGAGAGAGGGGGGGGGGGGGGGGAAGCAGGTGCACGGAGTGCCTAGGCCCATATGCTAACTCCAATTAGCATGTGGCAATAAACCTGCCAATGAATTATATCTGAAAGCCTTGGATCTTTTAATGTAATAAGTGGTTTTTTTTTTTGCTAAAAACGTGTAACTCGTACTAATGTATGTTGTGCTCAACAGAAAAGAACTTCGTTATGACTTGATCTACAATATAGTTAAGGACTGGAATTTAGTCTCGTTTCCACCAAAACACTTCGGTTTCGGTGTATGAAAATCAAAATTCCTGTGTTTCAAACTATTTATGAATGTTTCAATATGTTTCCCCCAATATTTTTATATTTAAGCCAACCTTTCGGGATAGCAATTCCAAAGTATTCACTATTTTCAGTGTTCCCGTAACATTTTTGAAACAATTCCATTTCCAAACTAACCGAAACTATGCACCGAAGTGGAATTTTTTATCGTCGCATATAATATCATATACACTAGAGCATTTTGCCACACTCTTTATAGGAGTTCTATCTCATGTGATTAAGAAACAAAACTTTGTGCATATGTTGCAACTCTATGGGTCTTGTTCTCTAATCTTAACATGCTACATCAAATCTTAGTGACTTTTTGTTGCAGGCCCAAAATTAGAAGACCATAAACGAGGCCAATACTCAATTTTTTTTACTTTTCAATTTAATATGACATTGGAAATAATCAATGTATGTTTACAAAAGAGAGTGGGAGGAATGTGTAAAATAAAACAATATGGTCAAGAAATATTATATTCTAAATTCAGCAAACAAACACTAATTCACTCAATGGGGTGTCCTCTTGATAAAATATGAGCAAAGGCCACCGATG
Organism: Ilex aquifolium; assembly: GCA_951799425.1. Taxonomy (NCBI): domain Eukaryota; kingdom Viridiplantae; phylum Streptophyta; class Magnoliopsida; order Aquifoliales; family Aquifoliaceae; genus Ilex; species Ilex aquifolium. Next base: position 13,760,744 of record OX637397.1, on the reverse strand, counting down.
CAGTAATGGCCTCTTAATGTGAATGATGTTTGGCCCGTATCTGTCCACACAGTAGGTCTCTTGCTGTGTAGTACAAGCTATACTATTATGGAGTACACTATCCAAAAAAAACTTTTGTTTGACTACTTTACCTCAAAAACAAACGATAGAACGATATTAACCTTAATATAGAATACAAATTAATAGAACTTGATTCATATTACTTTTTTATGACCAATTTACCCTTAAAACAAAGCATAAAGACGATATTAACCTTATCAGTATAGAATTCATTATTAACACAACTTCATGAGTATTATACACATCTAAACCTTAATCTCCTTCCATTTAAAATGCAAAGTTAATCACCAATAGTAATTAGGTTCGTTTTTATTTCTTTATTTGTAAGACTGATGACAAATCTATGACTTTCATATTATACATCCTATTTATTTGATGTTAATTATCTATGATTTAGTAAAGTAGTTTCTATTTTGTTTACATTTATGTGTTGATGACCAATCCTATAAATACTAATCATTACATAAAATTTCTTACCACAACATAGTTAATTATTTCCTTCTATAACTAAACCTGCTTTCATTCACTTCTCAAATCTGTTATGCCAATTTTTTTGTAATAAGATAGTCACCCTGACTTAAAACCTTTTTCTACCTCCTGCAATTTTTAGAATTCAAAAAGTCCACATGATTCTTTTTATTTATATATATCTGCCCCATAAAATGTATTTTTACCATTACCATTACCATCATTTTTCAAACCAATTAATTTTTGTCATTAATTCTATGTGAAAATTTTAAATCCTTGAAAGTAGAATTTCAGGGGGAGATAATGCCTCTAAACTTTACGAGTAAGTAGAAAAAGAAATAAAAACCAAAATCATTTCTAAAGAAATTACAATCTACATCGCACATAGAACTAATCAAAATTGTGTTACGGGGTAATTTTTTTTTCCTAATCCAATATTACATTTCCTCATAAGAAGCATTGTTTTCCTCACTCCAGATACTTCAAAAGGCCTTTCGAACTACCTACCTTTCCTCTCACTTAAACGAAACCAATCTAATCCCATTGACTTTAGTCTCACACAAGGTTAGATTAGTGCGGAAAAAGATTTTTATTTATCAGCAACAAAAAGAATTTTATAGCAATAATCAATAAGAGACAGTACAAGGAGGACTTCTAGTCCTCCTAAAAGTTACGATAATGCAAAATGAGCAACCAAACAACAAGATTTAATGTCACAAACATCTTGATAAAAAAAAAAAAAGGAATTCCATCAAATTCAGGTAATATTGAGACCCAAAAAGAAGTCAAGAACTTATCTTAAAAAATCTTGAATTCTTTGCTAACCATAAAACTCAAAAAATTACTACCACCGCACTTCTATAAAGAGACCATGCTTTCCTTTTCTTCCCAAAGCCCCCAAAAACCAATAACAAACATAAATCCACAAAATCTTGGTGACACCCAACATAGATCCATCAAGGAATGACACACGGTCACTTCCGTCAAAAAACTAAACAGTCCGTTTATGTAGGGACCAAATTGACACGAATTGAATACTTGATGGACAAAATTGATATAATGAGGATTAAACTAACAAAAAATGTATACTTTAGGGATCAAAAGTGTTATTAACCCAATAATAAACAAATAGAATCATCAATGATCATGTCAAAGTAGAATTTACAAAATTTAAAAAAAGAATCAATGAACTAAATGGACTACACTCTAGGAATTGACATGCTTAAAATGCACCCATCTAATAAAGATTTTCAAGGAAAAAAAACTCGTTCTCATTATAACTCATCCTTGTAAAATACCTCAACAATTTCAATCTTGTTGATCTAATTGTTCAGTCTTTTTCCATTAGTCACCCTATAAAAATAGTCACATGTTATTATCACCTTCTTTAACCTTCTCCTAAACACCACTTTGTCGAATTTATTCCTATACATACTCCTTTCCTTCCTCAATTGTTAATCGAAACCTTCCTCCTAGGGATGGCAGTGGACCGAGGTGGGGGCGGGGGACTAGTCTCCACCACGTACCCGCTTCAAAAATATTTGTTCACCCCCAATCTACCCCTTTTAGTGGGAGAAATTTTAATCCCAAACCCCGCCCAGCTGGTAAATTTTGATCCTAGTCCCCGCCACCATCTCTGCCCATAACAATTAATTTTTATGATTTTAAGAAAATTAAAAAAAAAAAGATAAAATCTTACAAATGGATTTACAAGAAGGATGAAAACTCATTATATAACAAACAGATCAAACATAAAAACTCACAAAAATAATATATATAGCAAATGTGTGTTTCACTTAATTATTTTATTTGTTATATATATATATAACGAGTTTAGCGAGGTGAGAATGAGTTTCAGTCTATCCCCACACAGGTTTATACGTATATCCCCGTGTATGTCCACCGTCCAATACGTATAATCCATCCCCGGTCCAAACAGGACGGGTTTGAACAAATACCAATTTTTCCCCGGTCCACTGCCATCTCTACTCCCTCCTCGTCATTCTTTGTCAAAGCCGACTAGCAATTGATATGTTCACAACTCTCTAATCTCCAAAATTTCTCCAATTCGAAATTTTAAATTTCTATCTCGCATACTTCAATTTCTTCCTAACCAGTGTTATTAAAAGCGCGCCTAGGCGAGAGGCGAGGCGAGGCTATCTCGCCTGGAAGACCCCAGGCAAAGCGACTTTCAGCGAAGCGAGAAAAAAGCGATCAAGGCGTTCGCTTTTCGCTTAAGCTCCTGGCAAAAAAGCGAGAGCTTCAGTCCAGTGGGGCGAAATTTTTTTTTTTTTAAATTTGGACCGTTGGATTGGGCAATTGGAAAAAAAATTATAAGATGTGTGATACACCAAATTATTCCCTTATTCCATAAAAACAAATCTCAAACCCTAAATTAAAGGCAATTGGGTTTCGCCGGACATAAACATCGCGCGTTGCTTCCTACGCGAACACTGGACGCCTGCTGGACTCCTTGACGATCGACGGGCTCGATCGACTGAGGCGATCGACAGAGGCGATCGACCTCACTGATCTCGCTGCTGCACAGTTGCTCCTTCCTCTCTGCACAGACGCACAGTTGCTCCTTCAGCACAGGCGCACAGTTGCTCCTTCCTCTGCACAGGTTAGTCTTCTCTTTTCTTTTTCTCTCTTCTATTTCTCTTTTTTCTTCTTTTTCCTGGTTCTGGACCTTCTTCCTTGCTGCACAAATTCTGCTCGTTTTTTTTTTCTGATTCTGCTGGTTTTTTTTTTTTTTTTATCTGCTCCTTTCCTGTTTATTATGCTTATGATTCTGCTCCTTTTTTTTTTCTTCCTGATTCTCATTCTGCTGGTTTTTTTTTTTTATCTGATTGTGGTCCTGTATATTATGCTTCCTGATTGTGCTTCACTGGTTTGCAATTGTGTTCTCCTGATTGTGCTACTGTACTAGTTTTGCTATTTTTTGCTCCTGCTATTTTGTGCTCCTGATTCTGATTCTGCTCGTTTTTTTTTTTTTTTATTTTATCTGATTGTGGTCCTGTATATTATGTATATTATGCATATTATGCTTCTGATTGTGCTTCACTGGTTTTGCTATTTTGTTCTCCTGATTGTGCTCCTGTTCTGGTTTTGGTTTTGCTATTTTTTGCTCCTGCTATTTTGTGCTCCTGATTGTGCTCCTATTCTGATTTTGCTATTTTTGTGCTCGTGCTATTTTGTGCTTCCTGATTGTGCTCCTCCTGTTCTGGTTTTGCTATTTTGTTGTTCTATTTTGCTGTCCTGAAATGTGATAAAAATAGATAAAAATTATAACTTAGATGTTTAGAATTAATTAAACTAAAATATTTATTTATTTTTTTAATTGTTCGCTTCGCTTCGATAAAGCGTGTCGCTTCGCTTCTCGCCTAGGCGTTAGGAGCCTTGATCGCTTCGGCTCGCTTTACGCCTTAAATAACACTGTTCCTAACCTTGTAACCTTTCCATCTTTGAGCATTTCCACCATTTGTTGAAATTGCTCATCAACGAATGATTTTCTAGCCTCATGTCTTCAAACCTAAAAGAAGGATATTGCCAAATATATATATATGCTTGTTCTTGAAGTCAAATCGATTGCTCACATTATGCTTTCTTTGAATTTGCACATTTTCAGCTTCTTTTTTTGATAGAAAGTGGAGAAAATATTTTATATCAAAAATCAAAGAGTACATGAAGAGGGTTAGCCAAAGGAAAACAAAAATACAAACCGAAACAAAATACACTAAAAGCTCAGAAATCAAATGAAGCTTTCCATCCCACCATTATACTAAAAAATGAGATTCCCTTGAATTCCTTAGAACCTGAAGCCCAAAACAATGCAATAAAAGGAATACAATCCCATACACCATCCAACTCTTCACTTCTATCTTCAAAAATTCCTGAATTTCTTTTGCACTTCATCAATTGTACTTCAGATTAATAGTGATTGTTGGTTACATAAACAATTTTTCTAATAAAGTCTAAAATAAGCAGACAAAAGGGCAGACATGTCACACAAGATATCAACCCAAAAACCACAAAAGAAATGGACTAGTATATGGAACAAATTATTTATGCACGCACACCACAAAAGAATTGTATTTAACCATGATCTTTCCATAAATTTAAGAAAAGGAAACCTGAAAACATGCCCAATCACTGATGTTACTTTGTAATGTGCACTAGATCCTAAAAACACTCCATCAAACTCATGGACCTCAGTACTGCCCCTCCGTGATGACATCTGCAACAAAATATGCCTCGTAAGCCAAAGTTACATTCGAAATTCATCTAGTACAAAGGCAGACATTAAAAAAAAATAGAAACAGAGTTTAAAAGAATCGTTGGAGGGTGAGTACCGAGAGGAAATTGGCACAATCAAACATTAAAAGGGCACAATGTAAGAGGAAAGCATATAACCAAAACACTCAAATGTCATGTGTGCATATTGACTACACTTAGAGAGGCATACAACTATGACTACCCCTACATCCCATCCAAGGACGACCTCTATGTTGGAGCACAATGGAATAGAGCGGAGTAAGTTTAGTAAGATGCCCAAAACTATTTAATGTAAGCAAAATTCAAAGGTGTAAGTGCAGCACACAGTGGATGCATCAAATAACTACCTTTTCACAGATAAAACCACACGGTTTACTCACTAAGATTGAAAACACGGGAGATGCTTACCCTTTCCTTCCCATTAATCATATTCAAATTCAGAAGCTATTTAACTATCAAGTAAGAAATTCCTATAAAGTCCGGGGGGGGGGTCAGTTAAAAAGAGACATACTTGACCACCGGATAGTACTGTGGCAATTGACAGAGCAATGCTAGGCTTCTCTGCTACCTGAAAACACACACACCCACACCCAAATCAGAATAAAAAGTAACAATTGAGTGAAAAAATGAGATATTCCTAGCCAAAAAATTAAGAGTTAGGGAATTTGACAAGAAATCTCACCATAAGAACTTTGGGGGCCATTTTGGGGGTAGCAAGTGGGGCTTGTTTCTAGTTTTCTGAGGAAGAGAGCTGACAGAATACGGTCTGAATGGGCAATAGCACTTGGTTTTGAGTAGTTTTGTGTTTTTGGCAATGGATTTACCACCGCCAAAATTCGCAGAATAGGGGACTGAAGACGAAGGTGTTGAGACTGAGCATTGGGACCTTTTTCCAGAAAATTGAAGAAATATTCGAGGCCCTTTAAGAGAATCTTGAACAGTAACTCAAATTTTTACTCAAATTTAAATTAATACGTAAGTAAAAAATTTGATTTGATCCAAATGACTCTAAGACAAATTTAAATTTAAAAAAAGAGAAATTTAAATTTAAATGATGACAAATACAAAATTAAATGAGAATAAAGATGACTATTAAATCTTTAAAAGATGATGAAATTTTATTATTAAAGATTTAAATAAAGATTTGAGTCTCCGTAAAAAAAAGAGTCTCACTTGATTTGGTATAAGTTTGAGTAAAGGTTGAAGCAAATTTTTAAAATTTTTGTATTTAAATTTAAATTTGAGTCAGAATTGCAGATGTCCTAAGTCTAATACCCTCCAATTACCATCAACGTGAACATGATACCAATTTAATCCAACATGATTTTAAAATTATTTTAATTAATAAATAGGCACAATAAATAGATTATATAAGAAAAAAATTTAGTCGGACACATTCTAATTTATCATATCTTAAAAAATACTTCATCTACTTTTTGAATCTTCACTGACACTCATTAAAGATGTTAATTAAAATGCAAATTTTATTAAATTGTCCATCATGTATTTGAAGAAAAACTTCATTCACACACTCTCTAGATAGACATATTTTAAAGAGATCCCCTTTATTTTTTAAATTTTTTTAGGTATTAAAATTCAGGCAAATTAAAATTTAATTTGAGCTAATTAAAATTTATTTTTTTATTTATTAAAATTCGAGTCGATTAAAAATTATTTTTAATCAACTCAAATCAAATTTTAATCAACTCGCATTGAATTTTAATCGGCCCAAATTTTGATACATAAAAAAACATAAATTTTAATCAACTCAAATTTTAATACGTAAAAAATAAATTTTAATCAACTTGAATCAAATTTTAATTAGCACGAATTTTAATAAGTAAAAAAAATATAAATTTTAATCGACTCAAAGCGAATTTTAATTGCCGCTAACGGTTCAAGTAGAACTTAAATTGGTTTGAATTTTATATGTAAAAAAATCATTTTAATAGACTCAAATTTTAATACATAAAAAAAATTGAATCAGCTCAAATTAAATTTTAATCGGCTCAAATTTTAATATGTAGAAAATTAAATTTTAATCAGCTCGAATTTTGATTTGTAAAAAAATAAATTTTAATCGGTTCGAATTTTAATCGAATTTTATGTAGAAAAATTGTTTGGTATTTATGTAAGGGTATTTTTAATATGTTAGATAAAAAAAATTTGTTAGAAATGATAGTCTAATCGTAGGGAGTGTCAGTAATATTTAAATATAAATTATAAGGGGTGTCAATAATATTTTTGATAATAAAGTGAGTGTCCTTAAAAATATAATAAATTAAAAAGGGTGTGACTGAAATTTTTTCATTATATAAATATTTAACATTTATAACATATTACATATTTTTTTTTCATAGATATTAAGGTGATACAAAAATAACAACACTCAAATGACATGATCGGACATGTATTGACACAACTAAATCCTCAATTAATACTATAAGCTTTTGAATTGATTAATGGTAGATCATCCACCATATATTCATGTGAAACCTATTATTTGTATGTGGACCCCTCACTCATATATGATTGATGATCTATCATTGAGTAAAATTGAGTGAAAGTGTAATTGAGAGGATCTAGATACATTACTTTTCAAGTTTTTTTTTTTAGACTTATTCAATACGATAAAAAAAAGTGAAAAATAATTATACAACTCCTTCAAGGCTGTGATTGGAAGAGACTTCCAAGTTGATTAGTGAAAATGGTTTTTTTTTTTTTTTTTGAAAGAGAAAATGGTTTGTTAATTGACATGAAAAGTGTTGGAAGAACTGCAACATTAGTCATCCTATTTTAAATTTCGAATAAACAATTATTTTTTTACCCCGGGTATTGTGCTCTTTGGCCAATAAGGTAGTAACACCTGTCCCTAGGTGAATATTTATTTGGTCAAAATAATGGAGGAGGGTGCATATACATATATGCATATGGGTGTTTCAACGATTGAAGGTCAATATTACAGACATCGTAAGTTCAAATTTTTATAATTTTTTAAAATCATATTATGAGAGATTTATCTTTTATGAATACTATAATTCTGGCGTTGATAGTTTGTTTATCTTTAACTAAGTCTGATGATGCACAAAATTGGTTTGCACACCACCTGTCAATTAAGTAATATAAAATGCAGTAAAGTAGAGGGAAGGAGAAGACAATGTTTAGAGTAGTTCGGTCAAGGTGACCTACGTCCACTTGGAATGGCAAGGGTCGCCAAGATTTTATTGACTCCGCTGTGGAGAGATAACAAAGAGTTACAATTTTAGGGAGGGAGAGGAAAGATTTGCCTGAATGTGTGTCTTGCGCCCCAAGTGTTGGTGGGACTTACATTTTATAGTAGTCTCCTCATAATGGGTATTAATCAAGGGGAAATGCTATGTATCTCAAATTTATAACCCAAATTTGCATCCCAAATGAAAGGGGACCGTTGGATGAATGGGTCCCATTTAAAAAAGTTGATGGGACCCACTCATCCAACGGTCCCTTTCATTTGTGATGCAAATTTGGGTTGCATATTTGGGATACATAGCATTGCTCTTAATCAAGTAGTCAGACGGTCTCAACGGATTAGGAAGACTTTAATAGTAAGTAATGGCTTTGCGACCTCTCCTCTCCTCAATGGCCAAGGGTGTCAAGGTGCTCTCCAAAGGACTTGGTGGCGTAGCTCCCTTGTGAGTTTGATCGGCTTGGACCTCAATGAGCCTGTCGGGTCTTCTATGAGTTTGGGCTCTTGATTTAAGTTTGGGTTTTATGCCTGGACTGGGTCATTTGGGCCTGGCCCATCAAAGTCGAAAATGAAATTAGTCGAAATGCAGTCCGAACGCCCTTAACCATTAAACCATAAAATAAAAGACAGTTACGTCTGATTAGAGAGTCTTTGTTGTAGTTATTGAATCATTCTTGTTTATCATTTTTCTGGCCAACTTATTTATTGAACTACATATTGGCATCTTTGATGTTTGAAACTGCAATAAATAAATAAAGAGACAGGGGGTTGGAATTTTTGTTTTACCGTGGATCGATTGGTTTAGAGGGTAAAAATTCGAATTTTTTTTCTCAATACTTAAGTTCGAGTTTCTGCAGTCACGACAGTTCAATAAGGTTAAACTTACTCTTCAGTGTCCAGAACACGCGAGAAAACATTAGCTCTGCAAATATTTATGTAGTGCTAAAGGACAACGCCACCTAAAAGATGTATGTAATCATCTATCTGCATATCCATTTCAAACAAATGAAATTTTGCTTTATACTTCATCACATAGAGGATTAGAAGTGTAATTTGAATATAATTTGAGCTTAACCTAAAGTATTTAGCCGCTAGACAAAGTTTTTCAGTATTCAAATTGGAGACTCGATTTTTTGAGATCCAACTCGAATCAATCCAAATTAGGGTTGACAATATTTTTACTGTTTACTTCATCACAGATTCACAGAGAAGATTATAGATATAATTGGACGGGTTAACATTAATCTAATCTAAGTCTCAAATAAAATTTTCAATAGTTCGATAAAGTTTTTTTTCCCTAGTCTTTAACTTGGGATTTTGGATTTTTGGGATCCAACCCAATCAAATTTGTATTAGTGAAATCAAAATTCAACCCAATTTCAAGCTTATTTATGTACTCAGAATGAGGGTTGGCAATACTTTTGTAGTTTACTTCATCACATACATACATAGAGAGGATTAGAGCATAATTTCGATGGGTTAAATTGAATCTAATTTTATTCATGATAGAGTTTTTCAATATTCATATTGGGGTCTCGAAATTTTGAAGTTCAACCCGAATTAATTTGAATTATTAGATTTAAAACTAACCTGAATTTTAACTTGAGTAGTACAATCTGAAAATGAAACTTATTTGAAACCCGAATAAAATCTAAAAGTTGAACACGATTCAAACTCGACTTCAAGCCGAGTTCAAAAACTTAAGCACGAACAATACCCGGGTTGAAATGCTCGTGTTAAATTCAGATTCAAATCAATTTTCAAATTTCAATTTTACAACTTGGGTTATTCCAAAAAATTGACTTCTCGTAGATCCGGATTGCATCTGCTAGATGAATGTGTACACACTACACCAGAGACAAATGAATGGTAATTTTAACAACCAAACAGTAGCAGGTGGGAGAGGGTGGTTGGTCAGCAAAGAAAACAGATGGGAGTACACAGTACAGTACGAGGTGGTCGTTTGTTAGATCTGGACTAAGGTATCAAAGAGTTTATCTGACATCATTAACAGATCATAAAAGAGTCCATAAGGCCACAAGTCTATTACCAAATTGTTTTTAAACAGTTCTGCATAAGGTTTTGCGCCGGGATAGACACATCTCAATTTAATATCAGCTACCATGATTTTGAACTATAAAAGCCCGCCATGACCCTTCAACTGCCCCCATACCACCCCACCCACCGCACCCCACACCACCCGACACATTACCTTCCTATCTCTTTCCTCTCAACAGACCAGACGAAGCACATAAAGAATAGAAGAAAGAAAAGCAATGTGCTTTTCAATACCTCTCTTTCATGGACCAGACACACTAAATAGGTTCATTTCCAATAACAAAGAAGAGACAACATCAGCTAGTTTGACGTTTAGGACCCCCCCTCCCCCCAACGCCCGGTCCACCCACCACCACCACCACCACCACCTTTTATTAAGAAGTTTGAGATTTTTGTATAAGCAACAAGAAACACATTATTCTCAAATAAATAGTACTTACACGCGTCATGTGCGATGTACATAATTTATAATCTGTCTTACTCCCGGTTCTTTCCTTCTCACCCTTCGTGCCTTTTTCTTTTTTTACACACAATATGGGTAATTCAAGAATTATTAAAGTTTATAGGGGATTGAAACTAATTTTTTTTTTAAAAAAAAATTGAATGAAAGGTAGTTACTTAATAAGTTAGTGAAAATGTAATTATATTGGACAAATGTTGGTTGTTGATTGGACAATACTTACCTCTCTAATTAATTAAATAAAAATTTTAAAAATTAAGAAAAGTGAGAGAAGCCTCCTCAAAACATTTTTCTTAAAAAATTGATTGTTTTATATATGGTTAATTACACATGTAGTCCCCAATGTATGTATTTTATGTTATTTTAGTCCTCAATTTATCAATTATATTATATTAGTCTCTGATATTTATAATTTAATTTTAAATGGTCCCCACCCATAACATTAAAACGTTAGAATTCATAGGGACCAAAATGCTGCATTAGGGACCACGGGTGTAATTAACCCTATATATATATATATATAGATATAGATAGATTTGTAGAGGTCAACAGACACTTCCTTTCTCTATCTCTGTGTGTTGCTTCCTCTTCACTGTCTTCCGTTTTTCTCTCACTCTCTTCTTTTTCCCTCTTCTTTTCTCTGCTCATACCTGTCTGTCTCCTTTCTCTCACCGTTTCCTTTCACATTTGAGTGAATAACAAGAACAACTATAATCAAATTCCCTTGCAACTCCAACCTTCCACATTTTCCTTCCTTGTTTGTTCAATTTACTGGGAGATTTTTCCCAAGAAAACTTCTGGGTTTTCTTCGTTGATTCTAGAATTGTTACTACAATTCTTATTCTGGGTCGTTCTTGTTTTTCTTCAAAATTGAAGTTTCTTGCAACAAATCTTCCTTATGGAAAAGAAGAATATGTTTATGAACGAAGGCCACCCATTGGCACCCACTTGGTGTTCATCAAATTTTGGAATCGAAATCCAAACCCATGATCTGAATTGTACTTCAGACCAGCTTCCCAATTGCTTTCTCAATCCCATTTGGGACAATTCAGTGGATCAGAGCGATCCCTTTCAGTCTGCCTTGGGCTCCATGGTCTCATCTCCGGCCACTTCCAATGCCGGAGTTCCCGGCACCGGCGGTGACAGCATTGTCCTCAGAGAACTGATCGGAAAACTAGGAATGATTTGCAACTCCGGCGAAATTTCATTGGAATCTTACTTTGGTGGCAATAATAGCACAAACACTTCATGTTATAACACACCCTTGAACTCCCCTCCCAAGATCAACCTGTCAATGGTGGATTATCAGTGTAAATATTTTCCTAGTCATCCAAATTTGGCACCATTTCCAAAACATTTGCCTGACTTGCCTCACAAATTGACACAGAGATTGGATTCAAGTAAACTCTCAAGAGTTTCAAGTAATAATTCCATCAAGTTTGCTGGATCTCCATTTGGGGTTCAAGAAAATTTGTTGCAGGAGAAAATTTCGGCTTCTGAAAATACAGAATTGGGTGATTATAGGGAGGAATCTTCGGTTTCTGAGCAAATCCCAGTTGGGGATATTGGCTTGAAAGCTCAGATTGATGGAAATTCCAGAAAGAGAAAATCGATTCCGAGGGGAAAAGCCAAAGAAGAGCCATCATCTGCCTCTGCTAAAGATGCTAAGGTACCTTGCGTATCAAAAAACATAATCCGAAAATTATTTTTTAGAAAAAGTTTTAGAAAAGTTATGTTTTGGTGTTTTTTTGTGTCGCAGAACTTGTTTGATTATATGATTCTAAAAAAAGTTCTATAGAATAGAAAACAGTAAAACTTATTTGGACAATAACCTAGAAAACAATAAAAATAGAAATGTGGTGTTAGTGAAAGTGTGATAGTGGTGGTGAAAGTATGGTCGTAGTGTTTTTTAAATTTTAATTGTTTTTTTAAAAACACACAAAACACCCTTAACTTGTTCTTTAAATCTACCTATTTTTTATTGTCAGTTTTCAAAAAACAAAACAATTAGTCGAACAATTTTTCTCTCAAAAACTGTTTTCAAAAATAGAAAAACAGTTTCTAAAATACAAATCAAACAGACCCATGTTTCAAGGTGTATTTTTAATACTTTGACCAATGTTTTGAAAATAAATTTTTATTTATTTTCTTTGTTTCTGAAATATTAGTCCATTTTTGAAACTATGCACCGAAACGAACTTTAGATACAAAAACTTCTGCAGAAATTAGAGAAGGTTTTTGGTGCAGGCTGCAGCAGAGAATGATGAATCAACTTCAAAAAGAAGCAAGCCAGATGAAGCCAATGGGAATGAAAAAGATGATGCAAAAGCAAAGGGAGAAGAAAATGAAACTAAGGAAATTCAAGAGACTTCAGAACCTCCAAAAGACTATATTCATGTTCGAGCTCGAAGAGGTCAGGCCACAGATAGCCATAGTCTTGCTGAGAGGGTATGAATTAATGGAAGGTCTCTCTATTTAAATCTTTCTCTTACCATTTTCCATTGCTAGATTCAGATTTAATTGTCATTTTTGGCGAGCAGGTCCGAAGAGAAAAAATTAGTGAAAAGATGAAGTTCCTTCAAGATCTTGTACCAGGTTGCAATAAGGTGCTTAGAACATACTACTTAGGGACAATTACACTTAGACCCCTTAAACTATACTCCTTGTTTTACATTGCCCCCTAATCTGTTTTCCATATTTCAACTTAAACTATGTGCTTGAGTTTCACATTGCCCAAATCGTTGAGATTAGTCCACTTTTTCACAGCTAATCTGATGCAGTATGGGTGACCCAAATTTTAGTATTTTATTTGAACGTGGTCAATGCCGTTCAATTAGAAAATTTTGGAACATTTATTTTATTTCTTAATTTAGTTAGGAAATTATTTTATTTTATTTTCTAATTCCATGAAGATTTTATTTTATTTGGTTTCCTAATTATTTAGAATTTTAGTTTCCTAGTTTGTTCAGGGTTTCTACTATACTATATAAATGCATGTAAGCCTCTGGGTAAAACAACTTTGTTTAGGGTTTTTACTATACTATATAAATGCATTAAGTTTCAGGGTAAAACAACTTTTGATTATTGAATACAATTGAGAGAGTTATCTCTTTTCTTTCCAATTATTCTGGTATTTTTGAGAATCAACAAATCAATTGAAGCCTTTAGAATTGGTATTCTTTGTGAATCAACAGACCTAGAGTAGGAATTTAAATCAGTATTTGTGCGCAAATCAACGGTTTATTTTCATTATCCCTTTTCGTTCATTATATCACTCTTTTTACTCGCTTCCCTGTATTGCATCAGTTGATATGGTCTTTCCCTTCTCAGCTGGATGAAATTCAATTTTTGCCCTGATTTGGCATAAAACAATGGACAGAAGTCGGGACAGTGTGAATCTCAAACCCATGGTTTAAGGTGTAACGTGAGAAAGTAAATAATTTAGGAGGCAATGTGACACAAGGGGTATAATTCAGGGGGTCTAAGTGTAATTTTCTCTGCTACTTCTGCAGCTTTCTCATGCAATTGTACTTGAAAATGAACCAAATTCTCTAAATTGAGCTTGAATTTTTGTCATAGGTGACTGGGAAAGCTGTTATGCTTGATGAAATTATAAACTATGTGCAGTCATTACAGAGGCAGGTTGAGGTAAATCTAGATTATCCCAAAACTCACCATTCTTATTTGTAATAATAATCTCTTCATATATTGCTAAACTTCTATTGGTTAATCATTCTCGTAGTTTCTTTCGATGAAATTAACCACTATCAATCCCGGAATGGACTTTAACATGGGAGCTGTTTTGCTGAAGGATGTAAGTTCATCACATTTTTCTGTTTTCTGAAAAATTTCATGTGGTTTTGGCTGTAACCATAGTTTGTTCAATTCCAGATCTTCCCGTCTCGTAGCTCTTTGCCACAAAAAAAGTACCCTTTAGATACAACAGCACATATATTTCCTTATACATTCCACTCTCAACAAAGGCCAAGACTGCATAGTGACATTCCTAATGGAATAGATAGTCCCTGGTCAACAATGAATGCTGCAATGCATCAAAATCCAAGCATGGAACTGCCTTCAATCAATGGTTTTGGTGAAGCTTCCTCCAGGGTAATTCGAGATGTTTCAATGATAAAATGATGAGTTTCAGATGTATCTCCTGCATAATCTTTACCAATTTCTGATCAAAGCGATTTCCAGGTTCCGACATTCTGGGAGGATGACATCCAAAGCCTTGTCCAGATTGGGTTTGGCCAAAACCAACCACAGAACCTTCAAAGTGAGAAAAAAAAAAATTGAATTTAATGGTTTAATGAAGTGCTATAAGAGTTTAATTGATGTCAAACCAACTTGATTTTGTAGCATCTTATGCACTTCTCTTTTGATGCAGGCACAACCACCACAGCTCAGATGAAAATTGAGCTATGACCATCACTTTGTTGGCATTTCGAATTCATTTGAGGCCCCGAATGAGAGAGGCCTCTGTAAATACAGAGCAAATCGGATTCTGAGAATGACTACTCTTCTCTTCCATTCTTGCTCAGTATTCGGTGACCAATTTTAAAACTGATTCCTTGGAGAATTCTTACAATTTACAAACCATTGTATAATTCTAGGACTAATGGGATCTATGTAGCATGGAAAGAATTTTGTTGTGGGATTGATGAGAGAGAGAAGTATTCATGTAAGCTTTTGTTTCTTACCTTGTTTTGCATTTTTCCTTACCAATCAGATAATGCAATGTCTTTGTTTCTCTTCATTGTTACTTCTCCAATTTTGCTCCAACACTGATTTTCTTTCTTTAGTTGGTAGCTACTAATATGAGAACAAAAGTGCATGACATTGAGACCCTCATTCCAATGTTGACTTGGTGTAGGAAGTCACTTGAGACTGATTAGAAAGAATTTAATTGTCATAAAATGGAAATGATGTTGCGTTAAATTGTGTGATTTGTGGGGATTAGATTTGGTGACCAGCTGTTAGTGGGACAAATGGTTTTAAGTCCAAATGACTGATTAAGAAGGACACTCAGTACACTAAGCTGAAATCAATAGTCATTCTATGTGCTAATAGACAAGACTATTCTTTTCCTTTGCCTTCCAAACTTTATGATCAGAATTGACAAGAAGCATCAAAAGCCCAGCTTGAGAACCTTTTTTTTTTCAACGGTTAGGAGTGTTCGGGTCAACTTACGCGTACCTTGACTAATCTTCTCTTCGGTTCGGTTAAAAGCAGATCATCCACGCCGAGACTAAGGTGTTCATGAGGGATAAATTCCTCATAACATGGCCCTAAGGAATTGTTAAAATTTGAACTCAGGACGTCTGAGTTTACAACTTGTTCATATTATCACTTGAGTTACCTTGAGGTTGAAGCTCTGACTTGGATAAGGAATCAAAGAACTTTTGCAATCTCATCTATTAAGAAAGGTATGAAAAGAAAATGTGGGGATAAGTGGAAGAATAAAAGTAGTGGGGCTTTGACGTAGACAGATACTCCTTGTAGATAGACAACTTTTCCATGAAAGGCTGTCAGGAAAATCCATCCAAACACCCACAAAAGACATCTGTAGTCTTTGGTTTTATTCCAATCTCTCAGTCACGGGAGCTTCGTGCACTATTCTTTTTTTTTTTTAAGCCTACACTGAAAAATTATCAGATTCAGAGGGTAGTAGAGTACAATTATAAGACAATTTAAGGCAGCTCATGAAAACAGTTCATAGAAGCTGTTGGTTAGAACAGAATACAGTCTGTTGAATCATGTGTGTGTTTTTTATGGTGTCAATGAGGTTGTATTGAACCACAATATCAAACAAGGGTTCAATGCTAAGTTGTAGCACTTGGGAGTGTAATTAAGGACATGGTTCTTTTGCAACCTGTAAGATGATTAAGGACATGGTTCTTTTGCAATCTGTAAGATGGACCCTCTGATTAAATTTCTACCAAAAAGTAACTGGTACGACCTTCTTAAGAATGATTTTGACAGAGACTTCCAATCTAACTGTATAGTGAGATAGTCACCACCAACATATAGCAACCACATATTGCTTGTAGAAGCCAAACTCTTTTCCTAGACTTTTTTAATTTAAATCCCTAGATCACAATTACAATGAAAAATCAACTATTATAACTTCCAAATGGTGCATCTATAACAAATGAGAAAGTACCCCTAGAGGGTGGAAGTTTGAAAGTGTACACAGTAAAGCCTCTAAATATGGTCGCATAAGTAATCAAGTCTTGCCTTTCATAAAGTAAACTGCCCATACCGGGCGATCGGGAATGGCGTAGGAGTTAGCGGGCTTACAAGGCAGATCGGGAGAACCGGGATTACCTCGTATCGTTGAATGGCGTGAGGACTTTGACTTTCGAGCCCAGCAGGTAAAATCTGGAATCAGTGAATAGTTAACCCGGTAACTCCGACAACCCGGAGGGACTGCCTCGGTTGCATAATTGTGAGAACATCGAGGGTAGCCAACTCAGCTAAGCTCAATTATTTTTGTTTTCTTACTCTCTTTGAGTATGTCGAAATGTCCAAATTACAAATTTTAAGCTAAGATGCTTTCCAACAATTTCGAATGGCAGACTAGCTTATGTTGCCAACCCAAACTGAAAAATCGCAAGCCCTCTGCCACTCTCTTTTGAAAACCTCGTACTCTTTTATGATCACAAGTGATGAGTTTGAACCTTATATCGTCTCTTTTTTTTTTAAATTTCATGCTAACACTTAATCAATTGTTGTATAATACTCCCCCCTCCCCCCTCCCCCCTCTTATACTCTAAGAACTAGTAAAGTGAATTTAGTTGGTGATATAATATCTTTTTTTGTTAATTTCTTGGGTGTACATGGAAGAGCTTGACTATGGTTTTCCATGATTAACTCCTGGTATGACTTACAAGCAGGGTACACAATGATGGTATGACTAAAGAGAGATTGATGGAATATGTTTCTTTGTAGGGGGATATAATTGACTATCATTAGAGGGGGTCCATTTACCAGCTGTCTCTCTTACTCTCTTGGTTAACCTATCACATCTTTCTTCACTTTATGTCCCCTTTCTTTCATCTTAAGAAGCATTTGGTTTAAATTGGGTTGGTATGATATTTGATTGGGATGAGATAGAAAACAAGTTGTGAAGAACTTTCATTTTGTTTCACCAATGGATTACCTTTTTGTGGTTAGAGTTTAGATCTAGTGATGTGGTTGTGCCTTTCTCGCTCTCTGAAAAGAGGGGAATCAAAGTCCACCAACTTGTTACTCGAACGTACTTTACGTCCGGGCTCTAGCAGAATATTCATATGACTCTGTCGTTGACCCCACCCCACGTGGTTTTAGACACAACTAAAACTGCTACGAATTCAATTAAAAGTAATGGTCCAATATTTAAATTTAACATTTTTAACAAAAAGCACATCAAAATAGCCTTTATTCCCTTATGTTTATCATATTTTTCTCTCGCTAGGATAAATCAATTTAAAGATTTTCAGGTAGAAAAATACTAAACAAATTAGAAAAACATAAAGGTATTTTTATTCTTCTGAATTAAATTTTGGTTTTTTTAGCAGTTTCACTTTAGTCACAAACCACATGGTTTATGTCTAATTTTTTAAAGTATAGAAAGGTAGCGTATTGTCGGGTCAAATCATAGAGAGAATCTATAATATCATCTTTTTAATCAAAAAAAAAAAATCCTATTTTTGTAAATTTTCAATCAGCAAGTCCTAATTTTTTCTTTAAAACCTTGCCTTTGAGTAGAGGTTTTAATAGGTTGGGCCGAGCTAAGTCTGCGATTTTTTTTTTGAACTAGGCCTGGATAGAGTAAGTCAAAATCCTTACCCGTGTGAGTTATTGGTCGGGCTAGACTGGGCTTCGGGTATGAATAGGCTGCCCACAGCTCAACCCGTCACTCATTGGACCGGCCTTTTTTTATTTTAAATATAACTATTTTTTTACTGTTGTTCTTGTTCTCGAAGCATCAGCTGTGTTTATTCAAAAAAAAATAAAATGTGCTGATGTGCATGAGTGCATGTGCATCTTTTACAAAATCAAAAGATGGCCCATCTTGTAATAAATTATAAATATGTCACCTAACTGGAAAAAAAAATTTTCAAACAAAGGGGGTGGACAGGCAATGGGTTGGCCTTGGCAGGCGGTTCTTAAGCTGGGTTTTTGCGGGCGGACTAATGGGCCGGGTATTGGGCTTGGGGGAAGGTTTTTTAGGGATATTAGGCTCGGGTTCGAGCGGGCCAATGACCGAGCCTATCAGACTTCGGACCTATTTTTTCAGGCCGAATAACGTGACGCCCTTACCTTTGAGAGACACCAAGTGAAAAGTAAAAAACTTAGGTACTGTTTGGTTTTTATTTCAGAAATTGTTTTCTATTTTCGAGAACAGTTTCTAAAAAAAAAACTGTTTGACTAGTTGTTTTTTGTTTTTGTTTTTTGAAATCTGTGAACAAAAAGTGAGTAGATTTACAGAACAAGTTATAACTGTTTTGTGTATTTTTGGAAATCACTACTACCACTACCTGTCCGCCAACACCAACACCAACACCACCACCACACTTTCCACCAACACCATACTTCCACCACCCTTCCACCAACACCACACTTTCACTGCCACGTCCACCACACCACCACCAACACCATGTCCACCATACCACCACCATTATGTTCACACTTCCACCACTCTCACACTCCCACACTTCTATCACCCTTCCACCAACACCAACACCACCGCCACCACATATTTATGTTTTTATTATTTTTTGGGTTACTGTCCAAACAAATTTTAATGTTTTCTATTCCGTAGAATAATTTTTGGAATCATATAACCAAATAAATTATGCAACATAAAAAACACAAAAATTAATTTTCTAAAACTTTTCTCAAAAACAGTTTTCGGATACTATTTTTTAAGATATAAACCAAACAGGGCGTAATTTGCTCCCTTTATATATAGTCGGTTCTCTCAAAGCTTCATTACCAATAATTAGTGTATTATTTGGGAAGCCCAAAACTTCAAATTAGTGATCCCAAGGGGTAGTTTAAATGGTAATAAGGACGAGGTGTAAATCTAGACATCTTAAGTTCGAAGCTTGACAACTCCTTGGAATTAGGTCATGGGAAATTTATCTCTCATGAATACCCTAGTCTCCCATGGATGACTTGTCTTTGACCAAACTGGAGATGAGTTTAGTCAAGGTGCGCGTAACTTAACTCGAACACCCCTGACCATTGAACTAAAAAAAAATAAAATTTCCAGCCACTTGAAGATGTCCCTCAGACTAAGCTCTGAAAATATTTGAAATTATTCCACTTCAAATAGTTTTTCCCCCTTGTAGCTGCTTAATTTCTTGTTTCTTCCAATTAAATGGATATCTAGATGTCACTTGCAACCCCTTTCTCCCTTCAAATAGTGGAAGAGTTGCCCATGACCTTTCAGAAGACAGAAAAAAAAATGCATAACTCTGAGTTTGCTACTGAAAAATTACTTTTTGGTATTATACTTTTTTTTTTTCAGCCAATCAAAACACATAAAAACTCATCTTCTTATGTTATTAAATGTTATGTTATTATTTTCACAATCAATGACTACAAATAACTCAAATTAAGATTTACATTCAAAAAGTCATTTTTTGCAGTGGCATTGAAAAGTTATTTTTCAGTATTGTCACCATATGCCACTTTCTTACTGGATAATGGATGGTTAGGGTTGAGCAGCCTGCTGAGTTCTTTCTGTCTTCTGATTCAATAAAATACCTTGAAGGAGAAAAGGTCCACAAGTAGGGAAAGGTACATGTCAGAGAAGACAAGGCCACAAGCTGCTTGTTTTATGGTCTCCATGACATGCAAGACTCCATCCACCTATATTAGAGGGCTGCCAAACTAAGTACTTGTGGACTGTCTGTTTTTGCCTTCCAAATGACACAAAGAAGCAATGTACATACACTTCAATGATCCACTTGGAGATTGCCCCCTATCAAACAAATAATTTTTTTGTTTTTGAGATCTTTCAACAGATCCATTCTCTCTGGGTCCAGCCTACTCCAGACTCTGCAAAACCTGTTTCAATACAAATTAATTTTTTTTCCCTTCTTCTATTGCCTCATTTTGGTACAGAACAACATAAAATATGTATGCATGTGTGTGTGTGTGTGTGCGTGCGTGTGCGAAGCTTATGGTGCTTGATAGGGAAGCAGATGAAACGACTAATGTAGCTGATCCCAAAAATTTGAAAAAATGCGTCCTTGAGTTGTGTTGCGCTGGTTATCTCTCTTGGAGTGTGTGTTTGTGTGCTGTATATGCACAAGTTTGCCTGATTCATTTGAGAACCAAATAGACCATCAGGCTGTGGGGAAGAGTTGAATGCATAGGTTCGCGACAGGCTTCCGAGATTCTGAGCCTGAGAAAAGTGAAGAACCATTTATTCATTCAACTCTTGTGATGAAAGAATCCAAATTGAATACAGAGCACAGTAAGAGAACCAATACATTAGTCCTCACAATTGTGAGAACTACTGATAACACTCTGAAGACCAACCAAATGGATTCATTTTCACAGATATATAACAAAAAACTGCTAGTAGTACATACAATAAGGTTACCACTAAAATCCTGTCTCTATATGTTGCATCGATCATATTCAGAGACCCACGAATAGGGTTCTGCTAGTCTGGATAATTCCCCTTCTTCAGCATTGTAAAATGGCTCAAACTCCTCTCTCCATCGCTGATCATCTGTACTCTGGAGTCCCACTTCGTCATATTTTGTTATGTCAGTGTCATTGTAAACAGGTTGTAATGCTTCTTTCGGCAAACGAGACTCTGCAATGAGCTGATTCATAGTACTAATCTCTCTTTCGTGTTTCTTCTTCAATTTGTTGATCTCTTTGTAAGCCTTCTCAGTTTCTTTCTCAGCTTCTTTTGCTCGCCACTACAAATGGTAAAAATTTATTAGAGAATAATTGAGAGTAATAGCATATAATTACTCTTTTGTCCATCCATTTTCACTACAGTCACTTGCCTCTGTAATTACTGGAGATCATAAGCTAGAAAAGGAAACTTCAGACATTAATGTTCTTGAAAATCCACATTTTCCAAAATGCAAAGAAAAAAAAGCCTAGAATTTGTTGCAAACGATAGATTTCTACCTGCACGATTTATCTAAACGATAATAATGAGGCCAACTATGGAGAGTCACATTCTACTCTGCAAATTCACTGGAATTAATTCACTTTAAATGGAACTTTTAACGTCTTCTAGTAAAAAAATTCTCTATATTGTGATATCAAGTCACATAACTGTATGCACATAGTGCAAGTATGTGTTCGTGGGTGTGCACACACACACACACACACATACAGGAAAATGGTTGATTTTTAGATTGCAAGCGAAGAGAAAAGGCAATATGATAAAAATAAGAGTGACCGCACGAGTACAAAGAAGTCAATTTGAGGAGAAGAAAACTATATCAAAGGGAATGTCATAGTCAGCATAAAAAGAGAAAATGGTCAGAAGTTCGATAAGTCAAAAGCATGGGGAAAGGAAAATACACAAGAATCTCATAATAAGGTGACATTCAAATAGCATTATATATAGGAAAATAATAAAGAAAATAGACAAGAATATCCAAATAAGAGACATTCCAAAAGTATTATGTATTTATGGTATTTCCCAGTTGATAGTGATAAAAAAGTCTAAGATAATATCCAAAAAACCCAAACCTAATAATAAAAGGCCTAAAGGTTATATTCAAGCTCATGTGCTCCACACAATGGTACTTTTGTAATCACCTCATTGCACATCAACTTAATTCATGCATTTTAAATCTTTACTAATTTAATATAATATTATAATCTATGAAAAAAAGTTTAGAAACTTATATATCTTTCACCAAAAGAGAGTGAACACCTAACGAACATACACAAAAAAGAGCTTTTTCTCACATTAGTGATCACTTAAATCATATTGAGCATCAGTTACCAATGACTTCAAATGAATTCTGCTTTTTGCAATTCTAGCGGATTGGATTGCTTCATGTGATTTATAGTCTTTTATATCTTTTACTCCTTATCTTTTGCATTTTTTTCTACTTCTTAGTTGGATTCCTTATCCAAACTTTTGATTTACTTTTATTTTTATTTATAAAAAGTTCCTGTTTCCTATAAAAAAAAAGTCGGGACTTTTATTATACATAAGCACACTTTTTGGTGTTGATCCTGAATAACATGGCAAGGCAACCGAAACCTGACCCCCGAAACAATGAGGCAAACAAAAGGAAGTCCCAAATCTATGGTTGCATGCAAAACCACATAAAGTCATAAAGAGAATCTACATTCCATGAGCTCATCTAAATGCTTGGAGTACCAATGTTGACAAACTCAAGTTTAGTATATAATTGTTCACAAAACTCCCCTCTTATTATGATCCTTCGGTCATATGTTTGCATGCAAAAATATTAACTACCCATTCTTTTACCAATTAATGTTGAATAAAACACCATTTTATGTAGGAAACTATTGTAGGGGCAAAAAAAGATATGAATATCTAGTCATTCTTGTAAAGAGAGTTTGTATCCCACATCGAATAATTAGGTCATCTAAGGTTGGTTAATATACTTGAGGGTATACTCCACTTATTGCCAATTGGTTTTGGGTTTGATGCTCTAACATGGTATCAAAGTTGGGCCTTGGGTGGATAATGGGCCAAACCTTTTACCCATTTGAATTTTTCTGGTACACATGTTTGTTTGTTTGTTAGCCCCACATGAGAGCCCAGGTCCCATGTGAGGGAGGGTGTAAAAAAAGTTTATAATATCCCACATTGAATAATTAGGGTCACCTAAAGTTGGTTTATATACTTGAGGGGGCTATACTCCACCCATTGCCAATTTGTTTTGCGTTGGGTGCCCTACCAATTCTCTTTTTTTATTGGACTAGGGGATTAAACAAACAACATGCTTAGACATATAAAGGTACCTGACAAGCAAAGGCAAGCGTATGTAACTTACGGGAAGTCCACCCATTGCCAATTTGTTTTGCGTTGGATGCCCTACCAATTCTCTTTTTTTATTGGACTAGGGGATTAAACAAACAACATGCTTAGACATATAAAGGCACCCGACAAGCAAAGCCAAGCATATGTAACTTAGGGGAAGTTTATTGTGCGTGTAGTAACCAAATTCTGATGTTCCTAACTTGCTTCAAACAAACAAGTATTTCCTATTGCCTGAGGGCCCCCAATACTGGCGTTCTCACCTTCTGGTCTCCCTTACTCCACATTGTAAGGGCATTAAGTCACAAATACTTGCACGATTAAAACTCACTAAAGCTAGAAGAAGCAAGTCTATGGAGGAATTTGCCACATAATTTTTACTTTTTTACATCATAAATGCCATGTAATGGATCCTCAAAACATAAGCCATCATCTTAACCAGTTCATTAAACAGTCTGGAATAACTGATTATGCAGTAAACAAATTGCACGATTAAAACAGGAGATCATGCTACATATAGCCCAAATATCACGGCGTACTCCCAAGCAACAAAGAATCACAAGGATTTGCATGCGCTGTCTGAGAGTAATGAATGCATGATGAAAGATTGCAAAAGATAGGAAAAAACCTAACCCTAAGTGAGAATAGCTGAGGAACAACGTAGTAACAAAGGAACAAAACAACACATGAACAACCAATTCCAAACTCACCTGTGCAGTGGCAACAGCTTCTTCTGCTTCTTTGAGCCGCACAAGCAATTCGCCAGCAGCCTGTACAGCTTCGGCAGTGTCCCTAAGTTGGGCCTGAAGCCCTTTATTCTCATCCTTGAGATACCTCCTCTCTTTTTCTCTTTCAACTTTTAGTGCTGAAATTTCTGCAGCCAGGGCATTAATGAACTTGGATTCAGCACCCCTCACTCCAGCTCTTGCAGCAGCTTTCTTGACATCATCTATTCCATCGAGAATCTTCCTTTGCCTCGCAAGCATTTGCATATGTTTCTCCTCAAGATCTGCATACTGTTCAAGCATGCGTGCATGGCCCTCCATGGCCATCTGTATCGCTTCTTTCAATTCTTCTGAACATTGCTTCTCCATATCTAATTCCTGCTTTTGCTTCTTAGCAAGCGAGCGGCTAGCTTCAAGTTCAATTCTCAATTCTTCTGCAAGAGAAATCCACTTGCTTTCAGCTTCAGTCCAACGAACTCTTTCCTGCTCAAGTTTCTGCTCTGCACTCTCCTCTGTCGACTCTGGGATTGAGCACAAAGGTGGAACCACAATAGGCTCACATGGATAGGTCAATTTCAAAAGAGAATTGCGTTTCCGAGCCGAACATGGTGAAGAGTCTATATAATATTGTAGTTGGCTTTTTAAGTCTTGAATTTCTTCCACCAACACATCCCTCTCACCCATATCAAAGAAGTTTTGATACCGTTCCAACTCATCTTGAACTCTTTTTAACTCAATTTTTGTCCTCAAAACTTCCGGATGGTTATCATATTTTTCCCTTAAAAGCTGTAAACACATAACAGAGGGGACAACATGCATAAAAGCAAGGGACATGATATAGAGAAGAACTTGAAATGCACAAATATTGTGAGTCAAAGTGAAAAATCAAGCATACCTTAACCTCATTTGTCAACAACACTAATTCATCCTCCATGAACTCCTTGGTAGATAAAACGCCGTCCATCAGGCTTTCAAGATGGACAATTTTGTCTTCACGTGTTTGTCCTATTATAGCATTGCATTCCCTCTCATGTTTGTACTGTTGCACCTGTAATTGATGGCCAAAATGATTAAACAGATGACAATGGTTCATGGTTGTTATCAAGTTCTTGATTAATTATTAAAAGAAACCTACCAAACGCTTAAGTTGCGTGATTTCAGAAGTTTGCTTGGCACAAAACTCTTCTAATGCCATCTCTCTCCTAATAGATCCTGCTAAAACCTTTTCTACAGCCTGCAGGATAATGATAGTGTTACATATATACATTAGAACAGGGATAGCCAGAAAAAAGGTACCAAAAATTCCTGTAGATGCCCTCATACATACTTTAGGAACTTGCTTCTTCGATTTGTCAGCTGATTGTGACCCATCAACTGGTACTAACTGCATATTCAAACTGTCATTGGCATCTTTGATCTCTTGAGAATTTCTATTCTTGCACTTACTACACAAAAAGACAACCGAATCCTGTTCCAGCATCTCATTATCTTGAAGAAACGTTTGGATACCCACATCAACTCTTTGAACTGGTAAAATTTGCTTGAGGTCTTCAGGGTTGTTAGGAAACCGGAATGATGACCTCCTCAAAGCCGAACTCTGGCGATGGCTACCAAAAATTTCAAGACCACGATGGAGACTAGCAGCCAGTTGTTCAGTGGATGCAAAACAAGTTTTACTTAATTGACTAGACAAGGCATTCCCAAAGCTGCTTTTTGATGCCTTCGCAAAAGATGCACGTCCAGCCTCTGAGACTAAGTTACTACTCTCTTCCAAATCTTTCTGGAACGCAGTTAACGTTGATGAAGTCCTAAGACTTTTCCTGCTGCTGTTATTAACTATTGGTGAGACACTTGGAGTGGGGGATTTAAGAACCGGGGATACTTCACATGGAACTATGCTCAGATCAGATGGAACCACTTCGTAAGTGGGATTATGATTGTTTAACACACCACTCTTGGAACAACTTAGAATGTTTGTATTAGATTCACTACAATGACCAACAATGACTTCATGCTTGTCCACTTGTTCAGATATTTCTTCTTCCATATTAACATCTGAATCCCAAAAACCTTGTTCTTCAATACATGCATTTACAGCCGTGTTTGGCTGGTGTTCCCCAGTTCCTTTAGAGTGCAAAAGTTGTGAACTTGGTCGTGCAATTTCTTGTGTCCCCTCATCCAAGGTGCAGGTTTCTTCAGTTTCTGCTAGTGCAAGACCATCTTGATCACCGTCTTCAACAATTTCCATTTCTTCATCACCATCTTCATCTACATGAGGTAGTGTCATTGGACGATTGAGGTTATATTTCAGGAGATTCAGGCTTCTACGGGCATCCCATCCTCTTAGAGAGCCTCCACTTGTGTCAGTTTGGTTGCCATTTGCCCTCATTCGAAGAAGTTCATCCTGTTTATTATATACAGTGGCAAAAACTTCTGTTAAGGTCATAACTGGAAGTCTGGAATAATAGATTCCATTATCACGAATAATGCGAACTAAAAAGAGAATAAGCATTAAGAATATACCTTAAGTTGTCGTATCACTTCACGCAAAACATTTACATCATCCTGCATTTCTTCATTAATGACTGCCTTGTTTTTGATAGCCTTTGCACGCTGAGCAAATCTTAATGTACTGAATGTCTCGCTTTTGCAGCTGCATTATTACGTCGTCTAAATTATCCAACTCAAGGAAAAAGGGAGAGAGATAGAGAGAAAGAAGTCAAAAGTAAAACAAACACAAGGAAGCAAAAGTCTGCCATATCACCTTTGCGCTGGAGAGATGGCACAGACCATCGCTAGTTTTGCATTACCACCAAGAGATTCCTGCAATAAGAATGTCAACTTGGAATCTCTATAGGGGATGTGCCTTTGCTTTCCTGTTTGAGAAACTTCCGCGAGAATGTTTATCAAGTTTCTGTAGATTTAACAAATCACAGTAATCAGAAAAGAAACTTTACCATTTCAAGAGGTCATACGAACATAATGTATTGGGAATTCTGCACTCAACACAGATTACCACTTGTAGAGATCATTAACAAGATGCCAAAGAATTAGGCTGAAGAGGTAGCTAGACAAATTTGTTAGGAAGTCTTTCATCCAAGAAAGTTTTATCTAGTTATTTCTCTAACTTGACAACCACAAATGCTAGCATGACTATCCAACAAAGAAGTTTTAAATTTATAAGAAAAATGGACTACAAAAACTTATTCTTCAGCTTTCAATAATCATTGAGTACCTTTTCTATTTATGAAAACCAAACATTCTCTGGTTTTTGCTCCCGCTACAAGGGAAGTACTTTCAAAGGGGCCAAGTTGAACAGTAAAATTACCAGAATCATGGGTCAACTTTATACATATTATAGTTGAGAGTGCGCGGTACAATATTTTTTAGGATTTGCAGTTCCAAGGGGGTAAACTTAGAGTTAGTTTGGTAATGCTTTTTTTTTTTTTTAGCAAAAAACATATTCGTCAAAAAAGTAAAAACAAGTTTAGTTATAATTTTGCAAAAATGATTTAGATGCATTTTAGTAAATAAATAACAAAATTAATATATGCATATTGTTATCGAATTAATGTTAGAAAATGTGAGTAAGTCTTGACAAGGAAAAACTAGAAACGAAAAAATGCCCAAAAAAAAAAAAACTTCTCAAAAAATAGAAAATGAAACAAAAGAACTTTCAAAAAGTGTTATCGAACGATACCTTAATTGTATATATATGAAATTATATATAAGTATACATTCATTTACGCATTATGAACTGACTTTTGCTTTAGATTTCTTGTAAGAGTTCTAACACGAACCATAATCTAAGACATCGTACTGACTAATAGTTGTAAATAACAAAACTAGTGGTTGCAAATTTGAATAACAAAAAAATTCAGATCACAACAAATCCAAAAATTAGTTTAAGCTTCAAAGATTACCAAGATAAATAAATAACCAGTTAGGATTACAATTTGGGGTTAGTATACTAGTTTAGGATTACCTAGCTCATGGGTTGATTTGGGGTTCGAGTAATAATTTGAGGTTGAGAATTCAGACGATTAAGTCACAAACCCACCTTGTTTCTGGTTGTCTAATCCCGTTTCATGGGACGCTTGGGGTACTTATGATCTCATTATCTATGCTATCACCACTATAACTTTTGGATTCCAAATGTTTTTTAGTCTGTAGACCCTTATGTCCATAGAGAGAATAATTTTTTCTTGCATGATTATGAGTCATGTGCTAACATGCATTTAAAAATTCAATTTATGTGATACAGTAGTCCAACTAACCCCACTAATCATTTGCACCCAAAGCATTACTTGTTCTTAGGTCACCGTGATTTTCCACTTCATTGTACATGTGCTTGAGTCAGTGTGATGAGGAGGAAATCTTGCAAGATAGGGGGGGGGGGGGGGGTTCTCTAAACCATCAACTAGTTAACGGCCTAATTTTTAAATCTTAACAGGTCTCGTCGGCCAGCATCGTGAGCTTGATGACTAGGCCTTTTTAAGTTTGTAGTTTTTCAATTTGCTTGCACTGGAAGTTTTCTGGCTGTTTTGAAGGCTGTGCATAACCATTTTGACTTCCTAAGAATCTAGACACCTCTTGTTGATGCTCGAAGGATCTCAGTTGATGATTTTATTAAGTCTTCAAGCTTGAGGCTTGCATCTGCTCTTACTGAATTGTTTGCTAATGAGTTACATCCAGCGACGATACAAGTGATGAAATTTTCAATCCTAAGATCCTAGACCTAACAACTACAAAAAGCACAAGTCATGATTGTAACTGCATCAAATATGGTTAAAATTATCTGAACTAAATCGTCTCTATTCTTGTAGTCAACCTTTTTCAGCATATTAATATTTTATCTTTCTTCAATTTTACTTTGTAACAGAAGCATAAATAAATCACGATCAAAAGTGTGAAGTAGAGGGCTCTATATTATCGTAACCAAGCATCAATCTTTTTTATTTTGTCCTTGTTTTACTCTTTCTTTGACACATAACAGATGATGTTGGCAAATAATTAACAGTGAACATATATCACATGGTCTTGCTGACCATATCTCCCTAGTTTTCTATAAGCAGCTCTCATTTTAATCTTTCACAAGCGACTTGTAGCATAATTTCATCTTTCATTCTACTTTGTGATGGAATTTCTGTGAGGATAGACTTCTTCAAATATCAGCCTCAACATCCATTATGAGGTACATAAAAGAATGTCAGTCTCATCATTTGTCTTGGTTCCTATCAAATTATTGCAAGAGCTCATGGTGCTCATTTTCTCCAGTATACTGTGCAATAGTAGGATAAGAATAATCACACCGCCATAGTCATTAGATTAAATTGAGTGTTTCTAACTCAAACTATATATTAGGTAAAAGGCCTAATGTTATTTATTGGGAAGAAAAGGTCTGCTACTGCAAAACAACATCAAAATGAACTACAATATGACAACGGATTGCATAACCATACCCGAGCTGTGAAAGTGATCGATTTATGTTCCCTGCTTCCTTCAATCGTTCTCCAGCTGCACCGGTCAGCTTCTGTCTTTCTGACCCAGCAAGATCAACAAGATTTATTCTGCTTGATTTAAAGCAGCTTAACCCATCTGACATGCTCTGTCAAATAGAATTAGACCACATTTAGCATTTCATAATACATAGAGCAAAAAGGAACCAAAATACCATTGAAAGAGTGACAACTGTGCATATACAGAGAGAGTGATCCACAAAGCACTAACTAGGCTGTGTAATTTTATAAGCCTGCTTTTAAACCTCTAACAAAAATACAGGGTAAAAAGCATCCCTTTTTATAGGGATAAAAAAGAATGAAATCATCCTCCACATCTGAAATAAGAATAATTAATTCAGTAATTGTCCTCAATAATATGATTATATTACCTTGCATCGTGATTCAACAACACAAGTGAATACACTATATGATGCAGGGACTGTCAAATAGAGGACTGGTGCATATACACAGAGAGTGATCCACAAAACAGAGGACTGGTGCATATACACAGAGAGTGATCCACAAAGCACTAACTAGCTTGTGTACTTTTATAAGCCTGCTTTTAAACCTCTAACAGACATAAAGGGCAAAAAGCATCCCTTTTTATAGGGATAAAAAAGAATGAAATCATCATCCACATCTGAAATAAGAATAATTAGTTCACTAATTGTCCTCAATAATATGATTATATTACCTTGCATCGTGATTCAACAACACAAGTGAATACACTATGTGATCTGGAACTCTCGGCATTTATACTGGTGGCGCCAGTCCTCCTATTTGACAATCCCTGCATCATAATGTACAGTTCTTATGACTACAAGATCACGGCAAATATTATAAATCTAAGAATTACTGTTAAGCAAAGTTCAAAATGAAACAGAAAAAATTAGGATACCATATCCAATCGAATCCAATGGCTAAATCCGACATGAAATGGAGAGTAGTTTTATATTACAGCTAATTCATTCCCCTTTACTAACTACTACATGACACACTTTTGACGTGTTCGAATAGATTGACTTGTAAGATAGTGTAATAGATACGACATACAGTGAATATCACTTAGCTTGCCTGTCTATTGGACCCGAATTTAGTTAGTATAACAAGTTTTTAACTATTTTTTCAATAAGAAACAACACTAACAAGTTTTTAACTTAAATTCAACAACCAATATTTGGGATTACAGCAAACACCTATCCATTAAGACACCATATTCGAATTGAATTAATGGAAAGTTGGAGGTGAGCAGTACAGCATTAGCCTCAAGGATCTTTGGTATTCTGCCCCTCCATGTTTTACTTATGTTTTAAATTTGAAAGGAAACAAATACAATGCATAGCTCGTTTCATCAAAGAAATGTGAAAAAGGTGTTTCCCAATAAATTTTCGAAAAATTCAAATCAAATTTGCAGTACATTAGTAGGTAAACTTTTGCCAATCCTAAGAAGGTAAACTTTCTTGTTGTATGAGTTTAAACATTGGAAATGTGCATCAAAAGATTATTGAGCCATTAAGAAAATTTCACAAACTCATTCTAAACCAAATATAATCAGTTGATTAATTTAGGCACACAACCTTCCTACCCATTAGAAAATCATAATTTAAAAAAATCACTGTAGAAATGGGTAAAGTGGAATCACAAAATTCAGGACATGAAAGGCATAAAATAGCTATTTAAACCTTTATCAAAAGCTGTGTCACATCCCTCATTGTGCACACACACTCTTCTGTCAAATTGTCAACATACACACCAGTTTTCACATCTTCTCTTATCTGGAAGGAAAAAAAATCCACAGAAATTGTAAGAACACTAGGTTACCAATGGCATACAAATTCAAGCAACATAAAACATCCATATTAACCTTCCAAAAAAACGCATCCCTATTACCCCCTATTACCTGGAGATTTCTTTGAATTGGGTCCAGCAAGTCAGTGATTTGTTCATTGTAAATCTGTTAATACGAATTTGAAAACTTAGCAAAGTGAAGTAGCTTAGGTATGACCATTGAACACACAGTACCAGATTCAGTGAATAAACCTCGAGAAAAGAACAGCGACACTGATACATGAGCTGTTTGTCAGCGTGCTTAATTTGCTCCTACATGTAAAGAGTGAGGGTACACGTTATAGAATTCGAACAATACAAATTGTGATTTTTCTGAGTAGTCTAACAATCACGAGTTTGATAATAAAGAGAATGGAATCGTACCTCGTTTATGCGGGCAAAAAGTAGCTCAAAAACACGGGGTGTTATGCCTTGTTGATCGCTCGATAGGTTTTCTTCCATTAAGGCATTGGCTGGCCCCCATATTGTATACGTCTTTCCACTCCCAGTCTAATCAATTCCATTTCAAAGCAGTTGATAGATTAATATAGCCCAATTCTTAGAGGACATATTATATTGTCCATTTGTTTGTGTATATTTGTATCTGTGCAAACAAATTTGCACATATAAATATATTCCCATAGGAGAAAACAAACATGGACCAGGAGATACCTGTCCATATGCGAATACAGAACTGTTGAACCCAGCAAGACAATTCTCGACAAGAGGAGCTCCCACAAGCTGGAATATATCTAGCTAAATAATACAAAGACACAGAAAACTTCAAACATTTCTGATACTGATACCGACATATTCTATTTGATAACCCACAGAAACCTATGTAAAAGTTCTATCTTACCTGTGTTGCCTCACTGTCTGCAACAGAGTCAAATGTAAATGTCTGTCCAAGGATTGACAAAGAATTATTGGAAACTTTCTGAATTATCATCTCTCCTTCTTCCTCATCCTTATTTGGTGGCCGCATACGCACTATTACCTAAATTATGTACGATAAATCACAAAAATTCTTTCAATTATGTTTGATTGCCAAGAACATGTAGATAGAAAAAAGAAAGTAAAGTTCCATATCCAAAGCTTTTCACCCTCTGAAGGTTTTCCAGAGACAAAACCCTCCACCCAATTGAATGTATCCGACCAACAGGCTTAGTTGAGTGAAGCATGTTTGCACAAACCTAGTTCTCAGCAACCAACTTTCAAAAAGCAAATTGGAGCATAGAAGGGTTTGAAAGTAAGCGAGATAAATCTTACTTCCAGTTCTTCTCTCCAACATTTTTAGACGAACCAAACAAAGCACTAAAACAATCAAGCATATCCAAGATTTCAATTGCTTATTTTCTTCTCCGCTTTTTATCAGCAACCAAAAATATCAGACAAAAAATTTAAGCGTGATATATTCTTTATTTTCTTTTTTGAACTGACAAAAATTAAGGCTTTCTTGGTAACGACACACAATCCAGGACCTCTTCTCTCCTCTTTTGCACAATTTTTCAATAACAACACCGATTATACTAGTAGAAAATCAAGCAAAAAATGAAATCAAAACTAGAATTCCAATCACAAATGTTAAAATCTATTTTCCTCTTCTTTTGTCCGCATTGTATAGGCAGCCAAATATACTTGTAAGCAATATCCCTTCATAAAAAGTAGGGTTTCATCCTCAATTATCTCAACAACAAACAGATATGTATAAAACTCAAGCAAGAAACGAAAATTAGGATTTCAAAGCTTATGGGTTCTAAAACAAAAAAATTAACCTTGACTCCAGAATCTGAAGATCCGGAGACCCCATTTTCAGGCAGACTCTCCATGCTGAGCTTCCTTTTAAGAGGGTTAGATGGCGGAGGCCGTGGCGGAAGCGGGCTCTTGATCTTCGCCGCCGGAGATGGTTTCGCGGCGACGGACGGTGACGGTGATGATGAATAGTCCGGCATTGTGTTCGGATCCGACGGTGGAGCGTTCTCTTTCGACCATTTATGCTTTCGATTTGACGAAGATGATGATTTCTGTTTGGAAGTACTAGGGTTTGGAGACATTAGAGTCTCGTGGTTCTCTCTCAAGATTCCGTTTCTTGGCTGCAAAAAGTGCTTCATCGTGTGAGCTTTGTGGAAGAAAGAAAGCAAGAGAGAGAGAGAGAGAGAGAGAGAGAGAGAGAGAGAGAGAGAGAGAGAGACCAGACAAGAAAGCGAGAGAGAAGGGAAGAGAAAGAAGCAGAGCGTGGAGAGAGAAAATAGCCGTTGGGGTTTTGGGGATGGGGAATTTGAATTGAATTTAGGGGTGAAAGAGACACGTCATAATTTCACATGGCTTGTAATAGCGACAAAATTAATAAGTTTGAATATAATTTCAACGATTGTATAATTTATAATATAAAATAGGGCAAGTTTCCCTAAGTTCGTTCAACGGTCTTTAATAGACTTATTCAACGGCCATCAACATCTCTTTCAAAATCTTCACATTACACTGTATCTTCAAGCACAAATTATCCTTTATACAAAATTAATAAATTGGTGAATTTGTTAGCGCTCGCCAAATAAATTGGTGGACAGTAAATATAGTACGAAATTGTTAAATAAGATTTATATACCGTAATTATTGCTTTTTTTTTTACAATACAAACTAGTTATATATGATTAATTTATAATTAAATTTTATTTAAACAAATTTTAACACGATATGACTTCTAAATGACACTAACCCGACCTATTAATAACTTTAACTTTAATCCAGATTGGTTGGGTAAAGTGAAGGGAATTAAAAAAAAAAAAAGATTGAGAAAAGAAAATTGACACTAAATAAAAGGAGCTCCACTCCATCCCTTTGTTTATTTGGTTCGAAAATAAAAATAATTTTTTTTTCTTCTTACTCCAAATTTTGTTTCCATCTAAGACAAGAATCAGACATTGGAAAAGACAAAAACTTGGTTTTTTTTTTTATTATTTTATATGAATAATGGTTTGCACTACTCAAGTATTTTATATAAAAAATTAGGATTAATTGTGCTGGAGGTCCCCAAAGTATGAAATTTGTCTCATTTTGGTCGCTAATATTTCAATTGTATCATTTTGGTCCATGAAATATTGAATATGTTTCTATATGGTCCCTCAAGCAAATATCATTCAGTTTGCTAACGATTTTTTGTATATATTTATCAAGTGATACTTAATATGGACAAAAAAATAATTTGGATAACTCTTGACTAAATTGTTACTCAAATTTTGGTTAAATAACTACCTAAATTATACATTTTTTATCATGAGCTACCCAAATTTTGTTTAAGAGCTATCAAAATTATTTTTTGTCCATATTTAGGTATTACCTGACAAGTTTATGATAAAAAATCGTTAATAATCTAGACGTTGTCTGCTTGAAGGACTATATAGAAACATATTAAATACTTCAGGGACCAAAATGATGCAATTGAAACATTAGGGATTAAAATGAGACAAATCTTATACTTTAGGGACTTCTAGTGTAATTAACCCAAAAGATTATAAAAAATTAAGGTTTACAGATAATGATATTGGCTAGTGCGTGGTTTTAAGGGTTATGTGGAGTCATGGTAATCAACATAGTTGTTGGGCTAGGTGGATTCGGATCCCTCCATTATCCATTCTCTTCAATTCCTCTCAATACAATGTTAGATGAGTGACATGTGTAAGATTCTGAATTTCAATGGACAAGATTTTTTCCTTGTGAGAAAATTCTTTAATAATGGTTAACACTCCAACAATAATAAAATGAATAAGAAAAAATCTTGTTCATTGAAATTCAAAATATTACATATGTCACTCATTTAGCACTGCATTGAGGGGAATTGAAGGGAATGAGTAATGGAGGGGATCTAAATTCGGACTAGGTGAATTGGATAGAACAAATGTGAGAATGATCAGCGCTGACTCAAGATAATTTGAGGGCTAAAGCTACGATTCTAAATAAATTTTTTTTGTATTTTTAAATTAAAAGTTATATGTCTTGATATTTGAAATACAAAATTATTAATTAAGTTTTAATACTCCTAACATACTTAGTTTTGAGTAATGTTATTTGGATTTAAAATTTATTGACCTGATTTATTATGACATTTAGATTTATTGTGGACTTCATAAAATATTGAAACTTGCTCTTAATTCAATTGTTTCAATGAAACCACATTACCTCATTAGTCCAAATTAGTTCAAATTGCATTACTCCTTAGTTTATTGTGACCTAATTGGTCTTAGGTAATATTTTATAAATTTTAATTTTTAAAAACATCTTTCTGCGATTAAAAAGATTTTATTTGAGAGAGAGAGAGGGGTGGGGTGGGTGGGGGGGGGGGGGGGGGGGGGGGGTTGATTAGACTTTTAATTTTGTATGGTTTAGACGACAAAACATATTTTTAAACAAAAAGAAAAGTCTAACAAACACCATTTATTGTTATTTATTTTTTTATCAAATGGAATCAATGGATTGTTGATTAACTTTTGGGGGCTAACCTTTTATTTTGTTTCCTTCGACTTGGGATGTTATGAAACTTTTTTTGTGAGACTTAATTTGTACATAGCCTAAAACTTTTTCTGGGATATATTATTAAAATCTGCAAAATATGAGGTCTTCTTTAAAATTGAGAGTTCTCTATGGTACCCAAAAAAAAAAAAAAAAAAAAATTCGGTACTATATTATTATTTATAATTTTTGTGGGTATCTTTACAATTATTAGGATTGATCGTAAGTATCATAAAAGTGATAAAAACAGTTATCACGATAATGATAAAAACACTCAAAAAAAATTGAAAATCACCCACAAAAGTCACAAAAATTATAAAAAAATCTATTAAAATAATGTATGACACTGAATTTTTTTTCTCATACTGTAGTCTTCTACTTAAAATTGGGGCATAAAACAATGACTTTGTTGATCTACTGTTTGAGTCGACCATGGGAATGACATTACAGGAATGGGAGCTTGTGTTTTATGTGTATGCATGCATCTACGATTGAGTCGAGCATAATCCTAAATATGAGTTTATGATCGAATACAAGCTCAATTTCGACTTGTTTAATCGGATAATCAAATTCAGCTCTTTTTTTTTTTTAATAATGAGTAAGCCTAGAACAAACCCAATCCACATATTTAAAATTTGTCACCAACCCAATCCACTCCATAGACTTTTTCATAAATAAACGAGTTGGGTCCGAACTAGAACTTGACTCCACTCAGTTCTTTTGCATCCCCTATCAACACTGGTTTATCCGAAAGGATTGCATTATGGGCATGGTGCACAATAAAATTAAGAAAAATTTACACTCAGACTCCTTAAGATTTGTTAATTAATCACTTGGATCCCTTGATATTTAAAATATTATATACAGATTTCTTGAAGTTTGTACGCGCAACACATAGAACTTGTTGTCAATGTCTATCAGTAAATTATATCCAGACCCCTGAAATTTGAAGCGTGTAATACTTAGAGTTTTTAAGTTTAAAATATTACACTTAAACTAAAAATACTCAAATTAAAGATAGAATATTAAATATTTTAAATTTTACAACAAAACTTCATGTTCTATCATGTCATTTATTGAAATAAAATCTAAATTCAAAATTCAATTTTTTTTAAAAAAAAAAAATCATAATTCGTAATGTTGATACCAACATTTGGATGACTTCCATGTTAGTTTGTTAGATTTTTATCACTTGAAAAAGAAGTCAGAGACCGGAGGGAAGTTCTAGGGGGTTGACTCTCTAATGCCTCTAAGTTAGTAAATGATTCAAAAGTATGAACTGTGTTTAGAAACTAGTAATGACATACCTAGAGTATCTTGGACTAAATGGACTTTTTACCTTGGGTTAATTTTTCCATCATCAAATACGAACATATGAAATAAGCCTAATCAACACATTTGCATATTTCATTATATCATCCATTGACATAAAACCCAAATAAAATTCTAATTTTTTAAGAAAAAAATAGTAATCAGTATAAATGTATCAAAAAACTTCATTCAACACTCATTTGCATACAATTATATTGTCCATTAGAATAAAACTAAAAAATCAAATAAGAGGGTAAATTATAATGGACACAATATCTTCTATTTTTAATTGGGGTAATTTGGTCATTTAATAGATTCCGTCAGTTTTGTAACTAATAAGAGGTCTAAATATAATATTTTAAACTTGAGAGGTCTAAGTGTTATATGTTTACAAACTTTAGGGGGTCTGGATGTAATTTACTAATAGATATATGAATATTTGCGACAAGGGGGTCTAAGTGTTATGCGCGTACAAAGTTTAGAGGGTCTGTATATAATATTTAAAAATGTTAAGGAATCTAAGTGATTAAGTGACAAATTTAGGAGATTTGAATATAATTTTTCCTAAAATTAAAACCATCAAAAAACAACTAACAACTTTGTTAAGCATGTGAATCAAGAGAAATTTATCTAGGGAAAATTTCAATCACACCCCCTCTAGTTTACCATATCTTCAAAGACACCCTCTCTATTTTCTGAATCTTCAGTGACACCCTCTGTTAGATTAAAAATATTAACTAGAATGCAATTTTACTAAATTGCCCATGATATATTTGAGGACAAACTTCATCCACACCCCCTCTAGGTAATTATATCTTCAATGATACCCCCTCTAGATAAGCATATCTTTAATGAGACCCCCTCTGTTTTCTTATTTTTTTTACGTATTAAAATTCGAGTGAATTAAAATTCGATTTAAGCTAATTAAAATTTATTTTTGTACATATTAAAATTTGAGCCAATTAAAAATTATATTTTTTACGTATGAAAATTTGGGCTAATTAAAATTCTATTTGAGCCAAATAAAAATTATTTTTAATTGACTCAAATCAAATTTTAATCAACTCGTATTGAATTTTAATCAACCCAAATTTTAATACATAAAAAATATAAATTTTAATTGACTCAAATTTTAATAAATCGAATTTTAATTGACACAAATTTTAATAAGTAAAAAAATATAAATTTTAATCGACTCGAAAACGAATTTTAATCGGTTCTAACAACTCGGGTAGAGTTCAAATCGACTCAAATTTTAATATGTAAAAAATAAATTTTAATAGGCTCGAATTTTAATACGTTAAAAAAAATAAAATTTATTTAGCTTCAATCGAATTTTAATTGGTTCAAATTTTAATATGTAGAAAAATAAATTTTAATCGGCTCGAATTTTAATAAAATTTTATGTATAAAAATTACTTAAGGTTTATGTAGGGGCATTTTTGGTATTTTAGATTAATTTTTTTTGTTAGAAATGGTAGTTTAATGGTAAGGGGTGTTAGTGATGTTTAAATATAAACTAGAAACGGTGTCAGTGATATTTTTGATAATAGAGGGGGTGTCTTTGAAGATATAATAAATTAGGAGGGGTGTGGCTGAAATTTTCCCATTTATCTAATATTATATTTAAGAAATTGAATTCTCAACTTATTAAAGCACAACAACAGTCTAGATTAATTCAATTTTTATCTACTTTGATCAAATGGTACAAAATTCATTTCAATTTTTTTTTCGGCAAACATCAACTCAATCAACACACTCCCTAATACTAGACAACTCCACTAATCCATATCTATTTTTGTATTCTCTCTCCCACATCTTATAAATGTTGCATAATTAATACTCAATTTTTGGTATTACAAAGTGTCTTCAACCACAAGTTATTTCTAGTTTATCTAATAATATTGCAGTTAGTAATTAGAATTGCCTATTTACAAAAACGCAACAACTACTGAGATTAATCTAATTTTCACTTAATTTTATGTAACAGTACAAAATTCACTCAAAAAAAAAAAATCTCATTTTCTCTACATGGATCACAATATCAAACAACTCAATTAGCACATTACTGTGTTCCAAAAAAAAAAAAAAAATTAACGCATTACTCAATGTCAGACAACTTCACAAACTAAGGGGGTGTTTGGTAACTGCTTTTGTTTTGTGTTTTGTGTCTTTGTTTTCAATTTTTGTCAAAAATGAAAACAAAAATATGTTTGGATACTTTTTTTGTTTTTGTTTTATATTATTTGTCTTGGAAAAAATGGGAACAAAGACAAAAAAATAGGAACAAAAAAATTGTGTTTCAGGAAACACCCGAAACACAAAACACGCGCGCAAGTCAGCTAAAATTTTTAATGGGGTCTCGGATTCGAGTCTCAATACCAACAAAAATGTGTTATTTTTTATGGAGGTATAAAAGAAGACTTCAGCCACTGTTCACCCATTTTCTCGCTCCCTCCCTGCTCTCTCTCTCTCTCTCTCTCTCTCTCTCTCTCTCTCTCTCTCTCTCTATACGAACGAAGAGAACCGATCTCTCTCTCTCTCTAAAGAAGACGAAGACACGGATCTGTGGAACCGATCGCGTGGAAGAAAACGAAGACACCGATCGCGTGGAAGAAGACGAAGACACCGATCGCGTGGAACCAATCTCTCTCTCTCTCTCTCTCTATCTGTGAAACCCATAAACGAAGGATATGAATCTGTGCATATATGCACAGATCTGTGCATATATGCACAAATCGAGGCGTGGGTGTGTATGAGAGTGACGAATTTGTGTGTGTTGTGTTGTGTGATGCACAGATCTGTGCAAATGTAGACAGATTTGTGCGTGTGTGTGTTTGTGTGAGAGAGAGAGTGATGAGTCTGTGTGTCTTTGTGTTGTACTGAGTTTGTGTGCTGTGTGTGTGTGTGTGTGTGTGTGTGTGAGAGTGAGTGACCGACCAGTGTGTGTGTGTGTGTTTGTATTGTGTTATGTGTGTGTTGTGTTTGAATTGATTGCGGATTGAATTGTGATTTGGAAGTGTTGAATTGCCATTTTAAGATTGATTGAATTACCATTTGGGAATAAATTATCATTTAGAAATTAATTGTCAATTGGGATTGATTGAATTGTAATTTAGGATTGATTGAATTGCTATTTGGGATTAAATTTTTATTTGAAATTGATTGAATTACCATTTGGAATTGTACGAAAACATTTGAAATTGAATTGCCATTTAGTCCCAATTTTTTTTTTTAAGGAATTTTTAGATTTGTATTTTATTATATGATATATTATACAACATTTTTAGGATAAAACGTAAAGTAGTTACCAAACATGTTTTGTTTTTTATTCTCATAATTTGATAGACAAAAATGACACCCAAACATGTTTTATGTTTCAGTGTTTATCACAAAACAAAGACAAAAATTGTCTCTGTTTTTGATTGTTTTGAAGACACGAAAACGAAAACGTTACCAAACGACCCCTAACAATCTATATCTCTGTTTTCTCTCCCTTATTTCTCTCTCATTTTTTTCTATATTCACTTTAATTTTAAATTGAAAAAAAAAACTAAATTATTATTTAAAATATAAATATTGCATGATCAATACTCGATTTTTGGTATTACAGAGTGTCTTCAGACACGAGATTATTATTAGTACTCATACTGAAAAGTACTATTTGAACCTAATTTGAGGACCTAATTTAATAAAGTGACTAGATTAAAGATGGACTCCATCTAACATTGAAACTCACAACTAATTCAATTATTCCATTGAATTAAGTCTCTAATTAGACCCCAAATTAAATCTTTATAACATTGCTCTGCTCATATATGTTCGCAAATAATGTAGTCAATACTTAGTTGAGTAGGCCCTTGATTATGCAATATAACTGTTCAATTTTTTTGTTGATTTCAATCGATAAAATTATAAAGTATGATATTTCTATATCAATTTGTATCCACATTGTTCATTTTGAGACTTTTTCTCACTTTGCACCCTGAAAGATTTCAAGATTTCTACAAATCTACCAGCCTATTCTACAAGATAACACGTAACTTTTTATTTTCCAAATGAAAATCAGATGGCTAACCTAATTCCATAATCCCCACATTATCAAAATGGAAGGGTATGCTAGATTAGATGAGATCCTCTAAATAAAACAAGCACCCAAAAAGGTCCGTCAAGAATCTTACCAGGGGTAGCAATTCCACACTCTTCGATCTTATATCTCAAACAAAATCATTATCATCATTCATGACTAGCAATTCCACACTCTTCGATCTTATATCTCAAACAAAATCATTATCATCATTCATGACTAGTTGTATCATGATTACTCCAAAACAAATGCGCCAATTTTAAAAGATTATATTGGTCTTCTCTGGTTTCATTGTTATCTCCTTCTTTTAAGCTTTCTTTCAATCGAGAATTGGGGTATCAATTAAAATAGGTTTGTAGATCGTAAGTATAAAGGGATTAGTGTAAGAGATTCAAATGTTCTCTTGAAAGATAGAGGAAAGTTGTTACAAATCGAAGAAACAAAAAATGTTGTGCGTAAAAGGATGATTTTTTAATTTTGGAGTCATTGTTCTTTAGGGACACTAGAGAAATTGTTTGATCTTGATTTGTATACTATTGTATCCCCAAATGCGTATTTATACTTTCTTTGCATCTCCTTAGTTCTTGTAATATATTATTTTTAGAATGCCCAACAACTTTTGCATGTTCTTGGTCCTTCTAAGAATGCCCAATAACTTTTGCATGTTCTTAGTCCTTCTAATATATTCTATTTAGAATGCCCAACAACAGATATTCTTATGTACATCGTTGTATGTGTCTAGGGGGAATATCTAGTATATATGATATTTTAGGCATTTTCTATTTAATACTAAAAAGTACCTTAATATGAAAATTTTTTGATTCTCTATTTTACCCTTATAAAAAATTACAAAGACCACTCTATCCATTCACAATTAAATATCTAAATCATCTATTATTTCTTTATGTATTTAAATCTCTAAATTACATCTAACATCTCTTTTAATTATTTGTATATTCTCTTTATATAAATATCAATTTCTATGAAACTTTTTGAATAACTATATTATCTTTAAAAAATATGCATCATTATATTTTCAATAAAGTATTAAAAAACTTTCAAAAACTCCATTAATCTAATATTACTCATCTTATATACAAAGATAACATTATCCACACATATGTTTATTTTCTTTTTCATTAAAAAATTTAATCCTTTCATTTCTAAGAAAAAAATAATTGTATATATATATTTTTTTAAATTAATTTATGCTACATCAATATAATTTTTCAATCACAATAAACTTTTTAATTTGTATTAAAATTTTATGTGAAAATATTTTGTAGTGTAATTTACTTTAACTTTTTTAAAATTTTGATATGTTTTAAAATATATATTATAGAGTAGTATATTAAATCTTATCTTAATTGACCTAACTAATTCTTAATTACAGTAAAGTTCCAATATGAGTAGTATATTGACAATTACTTTTTATTTTATTCAAATTCAAAGAATTATAAGTGGAATCCTAATCGAATGAATTTCAAAAAATTTAATTTCTCAAACATCACTAAAAAAAAAGTACTGTCAATTACAAAATTCTAAAAAAATAGAACTTTAACTATTTTTCTATCTTTTTTCTTATAATTCCGAATTTTGAGAATATACAAAATTTTCATAATCCTATAATAGAATATAAATAATGAATAATTAAGTCTGGTAAATTTGAGATGATATTTAATTCAAATACACATATACTAATATGTCATATTAATTTTTATGTACAAAAATTATTTGCGTGCAACGCATGTGGTGCATTATTAGTACATATAAATAGGACCAAATCAAATATTAATATCCAAATTCAAATCTATCACGAATAGTTTGGATTCAAATTCGAACTCGAACTCGAGCTCGGATAATTGACCAAGAATATCAACCCATATTCAACTAATTAAATTTGGATTTGGATTCAAATCTGGTCTATTGACAAGCCTAAACATGACTCGTTGAGTGAGAACTGAGTGAGCAAGTGGGTAGCTATGGGTGTCGAGAAAGTAAGGGATACGCTTTTTGGGGATTATTCGTTGTCATTCCAACAATTAAATTGGTACGTAGATGCTGCAAATCAAAGTAACTTAGACAATCATTTTGTGTTGGAAGGTGACTCGGACACGAAGAGTTTTAGTAGATTGTTCAAGTCGTTTAAGGATTGTATACATGAATTTAAGTTTTGTTAACCCATATTGTTTATTGATGGCACATTTTTAAAAGGGAGGTATAAATACGTCATTTTGTCTGCGACTGCTAAAGATAGCAACCAAGGTGAGTTTTGATTTACATCTTTATGTTTGAATATAGTCTCATTATGTTACTGGTATTTTGAGGTTATTATTTTTTGTTTGTTAGTACCGTTCAATGTTACTATTTTTTTTGTGTTACTGGTTTGAGGTTACTGTTTATTGTTTTTTAGTATTGTTCGATGTTACTGTTTCTTTTTGGTGTTGTTACTTCTGTTTCTATATGTATCTATAGGTTTGTTTTCGATGTTATTACGGTTGTTGATTCAAAGAATGAGTGTAATTGACATTGGTTTTTGCAACATTTAGTAGAAAATATTGATCATTCTTGAGAACTTACAATTACGTCTGATTGAAATGATGGCTTGATGGAAGCAATGCCGAAGGTTTTCCCAATAGTGTACTATTCTTTCTATCTGCAACATTTAAAAGCAAATTTGAAAGATAAGTACAATGGAAGTCGCTTTACCCATGTATTTCGTGAGCATATGGTTTTCTTGTTTAGGGAGTGTGCTTATGCTCTAACACAAGCATTTTTCAATAAGAAGCTTGATGCATTTAGGCGTGAAGGCGGAACTACTGCTAATAGTTTTTGCAAAACCTTCAACTTGAAAATGGGCTAATGCATTTTTTAAGGGTAAACGTTACGGGGAGATGTCTTCAAATTTGGCTGAGTCGTTCAATGTTTGGATCATGAAGTCACGTCACCTACCTATCACAAGCATGATTGACACCATAAGGGGGTAGATTATGAACCAAATGAGCTGCCGGTTGAATATACCATCACAGTGGAACGACGTCATATGTCAAGTTATGGAATTTAAACTTCAAGATGCTTTTTCCGAGTATCGATCTTGGTTTGTTACAGTGTCATCAAGTCATGTATTTGAAGTTAATTCACATCTTTCCATGACGGTTGACCTTGAGAGTTGCATGTGCTCATGCTACCAATGACAGATTAACGGTTT
Source organism: Ilex aquifolium (assembly GCA_951799425.1). Classification (NCBI taxonomy): domain Eukaryota; kingdom Viridiplantae; phylum Streptophyta; class Magnoliopsida; order Aquifoliales; family Aquifoliaceae; genus Ilex; species Ilex aquifolium. The sequence goes on along the minus strand of OX637397.1, from coordinate 13,716,041 downwards.
ACCTTGTGTAAATGCAATGGCTGCTATTCAAAAGTGTGGAAGAAAATCAATGAATTTGTAGATTACTTTTATCAGGTTAACACTTATCGGCTGTGTTATTCTGAGCCTATACACCGAATTCCAACTCTTGGTCGTTTTGACTTTTTAATGGGTGATGTTCATATGTTGTCACCATTGTCTAAAAAACAATCAGGCCAACCAAGGAAGCGTAAAATTAGGTCTAGAGGTGACTAATCTATTTTTCTTCATTTGAAGCAAGAGAAACTAAATCTATTAAGTTGTCAGAAGTAAAAGTCGAAGTGTGGGCCGTTTCTATCTCTCTCTCTCTCTCTCTCTATCTATCTATTTCTCGGTTTGTTGATATTGTATATGGCATATGCAATTAAGAGCATTTGTTTATAGTTATGGCAGATTAAGAGCATTTCTTTATTGTAATTTCAAAAATTATGCTATGAATAGCAAAATAATTAATTAACAATTGAGGTATTTAGCTTACAAGTTGTATTGAAAATTGAATGAATTGAATACATGTTTGAAATTTTTGGGGTTTTTTTTGTTTGATCTAATATATATAAAACATATTATTATCATAATTTTTATCATTAATAATTATTTTTTATTTTTTATTATATTACCTGTCGACCAGTGACCTAACGATTGAACTAGTGACCCATTGACCCAGTCCCTTTCATGAGTTGATGTCTGGGTCAGGTTTTAAAACTATGGTCAAAAGTGATGTTGATATTGTTAATCAAAATGAATAATGCTAGAATGATTGGTAGCTTGCGTTATGCGACTGATTGTATTAGACTTGACATTGCATATGCAGTAGGTATACTTAGCATATTTACTAGCAAGCCTAACAAAGATCATTGACATGCCATGGAATGAATAATAAAATATTTAGTTGGTATAAAAAATTAAGACTTGTTTTTCAAAAAGTACCCTACTGTTCTTGAAGGTTATTGTGATGCCGTTTGAAATACTTTATCAAGTGCTACTGGTTATATTTTTCAATTAGGTGGTGATGCTATATGTGTTGTAAATCTAAAAAAAAATGAACAATTATTGTTAATTCTGCTATGGAAGTTGAGCTTATTGCTTTAGCTTCAGCTAGTGAAGAAGAAAATTAGTTGAGAGATTTATTATTTGAGATCTCTTGTTGGGAAAAACCAATTCCACCTATTTTGCTTCATTGTGATAGCATTGCCGCATTGGTAAAGTAAAAAAACCCTAATTATAAGGGTAAATCTAGACCTATCAGGAGAAAATACAACATTGTGAGAGCATATTTGAGTAGCAACAACATTAATGTAGAGTATTTTAAATCTTCCGGTAATCTTACAGATCTATTAACCAAGGTCTTGGGAAGAGAAAGAGTCTGGATCACATTGAGGGGGATAAGGTTAAAGCAATACAATCAAAAACCACGTATGAGGATACCCAACTCGGGGACTAGAGATCCTAAGAACTGGGTTCAATGGGAAAAATAAATTATATGGTGGTCATAAAAAATGCACTGTCTTTCATATTATATATTTATTGGAGAACATATCCCTATGATGTGAGTGCATTTATACTGTAATGTATAGAGGTTGAGTTGAATAAAAACTCTTAATGAAAATCTGTAGCTCTTATGAGTGGGATATCAATAAGAATTATAGGAGTACTCTTGACAGATTTCACTTATATGAGTGTGGTTATAGGGTCGCTTCTTATGAGAATTTGACTAATTCTAAAAAACACTAACGAATATCGAGATGGACACAGAGCCGTAATGCGTTGACTATTAAAGTTCATGTTAAACTTGTATTGTTATGTATGAGCAATAATAATTTATTTTCTCTAAGCGGTCAAAGTTTAAGTTTCAGACCACTCTAGCTCTGGAGTAAAGGTTAATATTTCACTAAGTGAAGGTTCAATGTAGAGCACACATTCATGATGCATAATGATCCCTCTTTGGTTGATAAACTCTCTTGCACCATGCATTTTTAATATTAAAATGAGTGAGGAAATGTTGGTACATTTTAATATTAATATATAATTTATCGTACCAAGGTGGATTCATTCATCTATATGGATACATTGTATATATGAATTTATTGATACATGTATCATACTTGCTCTTATGCATAAATTATATTTTATGAGGTGAATGTATAATGTGTTGGAATTTTTTTCATATTGGACTTCCATTAATTGATGGTTAATTTTGAGTTTATGAAAAACGGGCTGAATTTATGGTCCAATGAGATGAGCTCAACATTGTTAAGTGGTCTATTTTGATGGGTTTATGTACATCTATTTAATTAATGTGGTTTGAGGCGGTTAAATGTAGGTCTTAATCTAATTATAGTCCGTAATGGGATAGCCCATTAGATTCATTATAAATAGCAGGCTATGTCTCCTCTTAACTTCATAACTTAATTTGGCTTATCTCAAGAAATAAAATTAGTATTAAGAAAATAAGGCCCAAATTACCTAAACATTAATTGTTTTTTTGTTGGAACTTTATTTCTTGACATATCATTAGATTAACAAATTAAATCAAATTTTTAGCTTACAATAGAATCTATCTAATATAACAGTTAAAAAGTTGAATTCTCAATTTATAAAAGAATAATAACGATCAAGATTGATCCAATCTTCATCTACTTCATCTAATAGTACAAAATTTTTCCCATTTTTTTTCGCTCAAAAACACTATCTTCTTTGCAGCCCTCCAATGACAAATAACTCAATCAACACGTCAATACACTCTCAAATTTCAAATCATTTAAATAATCTACACATACATTTCTTTTATTTTATCTCTCTTCACTTTAACTTTAAATTTTGAATTAAAAAATTATTATTTAAAAAACAAATATTATGAGATCAATGTTCAAATTTTAGTATTATAAAATATTTTCAAACACGAAATAATTGATAATTACTCAATCGGGTAAACTGTAATTTACACCTTTGAAAAATTTATGTTAATTTTTTCATCAGTATCAATAGGTTGACTTTTGATGGAAAAAATAACGAAAGTTAATAGAGGGTCATATTGTAACACTTTTAATGTATAGAAGGTACAATATAAAAAATTTAATCTCTAAAAATACAAAATGAAAATATTGAAATCTTTTTAAGGTACAAAATGCCAAAAGCCCTACTCAATATATAATCCAAACATATCAGTTACATATGAGACAAAATGATAAATGGATGACACAAAAAAAATGGTAATAACCCACATCTCACGGGGACAAAAAAGGAAAACTAGAGATCCATCACCTCATGCATCAGAACTCTGCCAAACGTAGAAGAAGCCCCATTCAATCTCTATGGACAAATTACACTAACTGCCTCTAAATATTAATCCAGTAATACATAAATCCCTGAATATTTTTTTACTACAGGATATCCAGGTTTGCGCCGACAACTCCCTCGAACTCAGTGACTAGTCACCGTAACATAACCTGGGTTAGAGCATATCCCTAAAGGAATAAGGGTGGTTAGCCTTTAGAGAGTACGAGAAGAAATTGAACCTGAAAAATTTATATTACTAAAGATCAAGCTCAATCACTGAATCACATCTAAAAATTTAAAATCCCTGAATACTTACCAAATAATGTAAAGATCTCTCAATTTTTTGTGTAAAGAAATTCCTTCACGATCAAGTAAACTTTCATGCACCATTTAGTAAAGCTTTTTTTAAAGTCATTTTGATAAATAAAAGATAAGTTTGCCAAAAAAAAACTAAAAAAACATGCTTAGAACCTCTCTTAGCATATAAATGATGTAATATTAGATGGATATATTAATAAACGTTTATTGTTACAACATTACACATATGATTAACTTTTAAGAAAAAAACAAGCATAGACAAAGAAAATTAAAAAAAAAAAAACAAATATACATAACAGACACCACTTAAAAGTGCTTAAAATAAGTAAAAATATTAAGTAGCATTTATTTGTTAAGATTTATTTATTTGATTTTTTTTTTCATCTTGTTCGAACTTACTCTAGTCTTAAAAATTCAATTGAGCATATAGTATATAGGTCACATTTATTATTTATATTATAATTGCTTAGTATCTATAATATAAAACATGATAGAGTTCAATAAACTCATCCAAGGGTCTCAAATAGATTCATCAAACGGCCACCAACATCTCTCTCAAAACTATTCACATTACACCGTGCCTTCAGGTACTGGTTACCCTTAATATAATGATATAATACAATATGTTTCTTTTACGAAATTATTTTTTGCTTACAAAATTACTTAAAATACATTTCCAAACAATACCTTAGTTGTAATCACATTTTGGTTGATTTGATAAAAAGGTGTATCGATTATTACTAGTTCCTTGTGTAATTTTACGAAAGTTAAAATATTTTAGTAATATTCATGAAATTCGGGGGTGTAAGTGAAATTTACCCAAAACTTCTTGTTGGCTCAGTCCGTCGTTTTGTCTCATATCTCATCTTTTCAAAACGCGGCACGACGTTTGTGCTGCCACCCCAACTCTCAGCTTACGTGTCGAAACACCACCCTCCGGCCTCCCCCACGCCCACTATATACACACCCCTCCATTCCTCTATACAGACACACCTCTCTCTCACTGTCACACACACACACACACACACACACACACACACACACACACAGGCCGTGGTCATGGCGTTGACGTTGAGACGCTCAACGATGGTAACACCAGCAGTGCTTGCCATTGTTCTCCTCTTCGCCGTCACGTATTCCTCAACTCCGGCGGTCGGATTAGGCCGGGGAATGGTCGGCGGGAGAACGAAGATCAAAGACGTGGAGACAAACGAAGCGGTTCAGGAACTGGGGAGGTACTCGGTGGAGGAGTACAACAGGAGTCATAGCAAGCGGCACGAGGTGGACGGGGGTGAGGACTTGGTGTTTTCTCAGGTGGTGGAGGCGGAGAAGCAGGTGGTTTCCGGTATCAAGTATTACTTGAAAATTCAGGCTATGGCGGTAGATAAGTTGCTGGAGACGTTCGACGCCGTCGTGGTGGTGAAGCCATGGATGCATTCTAAAGAGCTTCTCAACTTTTCGCCTGCGCCGGCGATTAAGTAGAGGGGTGGGGGTATTGGAGTAGGGGTTGAAGAATGGTTGGCTAGTGGCTAGTTGGCTGGGGTGGTGTTGTAATTTAACTTAATTGTGGGGTTTCTTGGTTGAAATAATAATATCTGGTTATAATCTGGGTATAAATAAATGTAATGTTTGATTGGGTATACTTCCATATGTCTATCTTTTTTAAATATATATATTTGACAAATAAAAAGAAAAAACACTAAATTCTTGCAACAATTCTCATTTTGGGGAAGAATAAGAGATATTTGCAAGAATAAGAGAACTTCCTCTATTAATTCCATTGTCCCTAATTCTTTAAGAATTGATAACATCTTTATTCCTTCAATTAGATTTTGTCCAACACTGAATCAAGGGTAAAACGGAAGCTGGTACAATTTTTTAGACTTAATTGGGCAAAAGTACAGCTCAAAAACTTATTTGGAGTAAAGTGCATATTTTTTAAAATTGCCAATAATGTCATTCAGTTAAAAGCTGAAGGGATGAAACTCTTGGTATGCCTTCCGTATATTTTGGCTATATTCAAGTAATGGGAGGTAAAAATGGGTCATTAATGATCACAAACTGTCTTCTTTGGCAACGGGATTCTCTAGCATTGGTGTTTGATTAGAAATGCCACAAATTATATGAGACTAAACGCTGATTTTTCCCAAAAAAAAAAAACAGAGGAGTAGGACAAGGAAAAACAGACGTTGTTGCTGTCCAGTAACTATTCATCGTCGCCGGCCACTTCTTCATCGGAAAATGCAGGTGACAGTCAAGTTTCGTTTTGCATTTTTATTATTCTTTAGTTTTTTTTTTCTCAAAAATGTGTGATTTGCTTCTGAAAAAAAAAATGCAAAATCATAAAACACTATTTTCGTATATGAGGGTTAGAAATTGTAGTTCTGTAAATGCTTTGAAACAAATTTTTTTTTTATTATAACTGTGTTAAGTAACTATTTGGAATTCAAAATATTCTTTTTTTGTTTTTTCTGTTTGTGGTAATTGAAAATAAAAATGAAACCAAAAATCTAGTTTTAAAACCTTAATTTCAGAGATGAAACAAAATAAATATAAGTATTTTATATTGAATGAGTAATTCCAAAGTTGTTTATTATTTGAATACAAATTGTAAACAGTTTCAAAAAAAATTTAATGGTTGTAACTGTGTTGAGTAACTATTTTGAGATTTTAAGTATTCAATTCTTATATCTTTTATTGGTAACTGTATTGGTGTATCTGTTGAGTATCTGTTACTTAATGGTTGTAACTGTGTTGAGTATCTGTTAAGATGAATTGTATGTTAAATGTAAATATTTGTGGTATGGAACTTGGTTACACTCTACAGTGATACATAACCATCCTTATGTCCCTAGAAATAGTTACTATGTGCAATTGTGTTAAAATGCTCCTAAGAATGTAGATCAATCCTATTGTAAACACTTAAACAGTTACCAATGTTTGGACTAATGGTTATGTTAATATAGATACACCATATATTACTGTATGATGCATTAAAACATGACATGGCGAAGACACGATCTTCAAAAAGAAGACCTGATATAAGGCGTACCAAAAAAATACCACGACAGGAGTCACAATCAAAAAGACAGTTGCTGAGATAAAAGACAATCAAATTGAAGTATACATCAGTGGTGCAAGGTATAAGCCACAGTACAAATCAAATATGCTTGTCATTATCAGGGCAATTGAAGAACTTCATTTGAATGAGTATCACAAGACAACATTGAAAAAGACTCATTTCTAGTTGCTTTTTGAATGTATCATTGACCAAACTATAGACAAAACATGGTGCCGTAAAAGTGACAGCAACATTATTGAAATACTATTATGTTTCAATTCTGATACATCAAGATTCACTATCGGAAGCGAAAAATTGAAGTTGCGGCCTAGTGATGTGACTCTGATATTTGGGATATAAGATGGGTGTGAAAAGATTGATTGTACAATTCATAGAAAATCGTTTACATCCTTTATTGAACGCTGGTTCAAAAAGGATCGGAAGTTGACAACAACATTGATAAGAAGCAAGCTGAAGCAAGCGTTCGAAGGGGACAGTGGGACTGCTTATGATGACTTGGCTAGATTATTGTGTATGTATTTGTTGGCAACACTTGTTTTCCCAGTAACGGGAAACACAATGAGTTGGGGGTTTGTATCATATATCGAAAATTTGGATGCATGTAGAAATTACAATTGATCCGAAGCTATAACGGATGCTCTGGTTTCATCCTTGAAGAAGAAGAAGAAGAAGGAAACCCCGACAGCTGTCAATGGTTGCGTCCTCCTAATATCGGTTAGTGTTTTAATAAAAGTAATATGTTAAGTTGATAATTGAAATTACTTTGCTATAAGACAGTATGCTCTGATAATCGCAAGCTTGTATGTTGCAGTGCTGGTTGTGTGAACACACATCCATGATAACTCCCAACATTGAAAGGTCATTTCCTCGGTTCCTGAAATGGAACTTACCAAGTCTGAATAGGGCAATCAAGCAAAAATGTTTGGCAAACATCATGACAAATGATGTAAGTCTCAATTCATATATTATAGTCCTTATAACTTGTAACTGTTTTGAAAAATACATTGGTTAATTTAAAATCAACATGTAGTATTTCATAGAAAAAGGTTTGTATGTCACTGTTTTTTAATTAATTTTTTTTTATCCTCAGATTATGAAGCAAAGATTGAAGAGAACTAAGGAAGAAAATATGTTTATCTCATCAAAGAAAAATCCAGAAGAAAAGGGAAAAAAAAGCAATGGAGAAGGAGTTAGATAACAATGAACCACTTGATACAGAAAAAAAAATGATATGGGCAACCCATCAAGTGGTGATTATGAATGGTCAAATGAAATGCGACAATTGGTTGATTTAGTTGAAGTGAATGTTACCCAACCAACAGAACGGCATTCAAGTGAACACGATGTTTGGAATGACAGTGAAAATGACAAAATTATGAGAGAGAGAGAGAGAGAGAGAGAGATGAAACTCAAAGGATTGTTTCTGAGTTGTGGATGAAGGATAAATTCAACCAAGAAAATATTGTTGAGTTGTCCTATGAGAATGAAGTGTTGAAAAGACGCATGCATGACACTGTTGACATGGAGCATCACAAGGTATATATAAAAATAAGTATCATAATGTCTTATTTTTTAAATATTCATAACTATTTTGGTGTAACCCTATGAGAATTTGTTGCATAGTTCTTTGATCCCTGTTTTGTGTAACTATAGATTATACCTGATTGGTATAACTGTTTGTGCATTTTTAGTTACCTATTTGGTGCATCTATTTGGTACTTATGCGTGTCTAACTATTTCAGCACTGTTTTGTGTAACTATTTTTGTTGTAACATGCTAACTGTATGGGTCAACACTTTTGGTACCTATTTGATGCAACTTTTTTTTTTTTGCATATGGTTAACTATGTGGTGCAACCCTTGTGTTACATATATGATTAACTGTTTGTTATTCTAGATGAGTTGTTTTCGGGTAACACGTGTACTATGTACTATGTTGTACCTTTATGGTGTAACTGTTTTTGTGTAATTTTTTAATGTAACTGTTTTGGTTATCGTTTACATTATGGGTTAAATAGGATTTCATGATGTGTACATGCAGTAATTTGAAGTGCAACAGGACATCCCATCCGATGATGATGGTTCACACACCCCAAATGACGGATTCCATGTTACAAATAGTCGATAGAGACACAAATATCGTGCAACTTGATACATTGATTCATACAATGCGCAATGAAAAAGATGCAATTGAGGCCGAAAATGTGGCATTAAAAGAGAATGTCACAAGATTAGAGGCTGAAAATGAAGCATTAGTAGATCAAATAAATGAGTTGACAGTTCACAACATCACTCAGAATTTGCATACCACAAAGCATCATGACAGTGCAGGGGTTGCTCAAACATCAATGGTTCGAAAGCTAGAGAATAAGGAGAGGAAGAGAAAAAGATATGAGGATTACGAGTACAATAATAAGAAAAGGGACAAGGGACACATTGAGGCTTCAAATTCAATTATCAGCGTTGCGGACCAGCCAGAAAAGATCAGTGCAGCGAAAGAAAAAGAGAAGCACGAGAAGGAAATTAACAAGTTGTGGAAGATTTGTCAGTCATTGAATCCGTCTATCTATGGTCAATTAAAACAAATCAATGATACTGAAGGAGCTACGTAAGTATATTATATATTCTAAATTTTACATATTATGTTATAGTTATTTTGTTTAACTTGGTGGATTTATTCACTTAACTTTTATACAGAGTATGAACTTACCTGATATGACCATGCTCTAACCATGTAGGACACCCATTTGGTCTGGTGTTTCAATTGGAAGCTATATAAATGTTGAAGACGCATTGAAACTAATGGGAGGATGCGAACTGTACAATACTGTATGTACTATGCTTAAATATTGTTTTGGTCCACATCAAAATATGATACGACTTAAAATGTTTTCCTATAATCTGTTTGATATCACCAAGTGTAGTTGAACCTTCTTAGCTTGTCTCGAATTTAAAAAATTGCATATCTATTTCGTTTGCATATGTTATGTGTGACTATTCTTTTTTTTTTTTTTTTAATTTGCACATGCTACAATATTGGTTTGTAGGTGTAACTGTTCCGTCCACGTATGTATGTTGCATTCCAAAACCTTACTCACTCTGTTTTGGACGTCGTTTTATACATTGTAACAGATTATAGATTGCTGGGGAGATATGCTGCATGAACTTGATACAAACAACAAGCAGTTAACGTATAAAAAACGTTGTTTCTTCTTTAACAGTCTATGTTGGGTACATTAAAATTTATTGACATTTTTTTTTTGATTTCAATATCATTAGTTTTTTCTTTTTCTTGTCCATGAATGGAATATCTGTAGACATTCGTTACTGAAAACATGGATTTATGTGAAGACCAAAAACCTCATTTTTGGAAGAGATCGTCAATTCCTTGTATTTTTCATGAATTCCAATGGTCAAAATAACCTTGTACAACCTTGGCATTGGACAGTCTTAGCGTTGGATACTGACGCTGGATCATGGACACACTACAATTCTATAAAACCACGAAAAATGAGGAGGGACGTATGGCTAGAGGATGCAAGAATATTGGTAAAAATTACTAAAACATTATTTTTTTTTAAATTTTGCAATATCATATCCATTACTAACATCTATCATTGAAAAAATGCAGAAAGATTATGTTGAACGAAAAATTAGTGAAATGCAAGCGTCCGATGGAATTGACATTGACCCTTCAGACAATGTTCTTCCAATGACATCGTATGAGAAAAGTCCACAACAACGGGCAAATTCGTACGTATTTAGAATTTGTAACTTTAATTCATAGAAATGCAAAGAAATGGTGGTAACAAAAGCTATACTGCAGGATCGATTGTGAACTATTCGTTTGCTACATAATGAGACAGCTTGTAAAGGGCGAGGACATACAAGAAAAGTTAACAGCTGCACAAGTGAAAAATTTGCGAACCGAAATGATGGGAATGTTCTTAAACCATTCCAATTCTTGGACAATAGATGACTTTCACGAAAGGATGAAATTGAAGGAAATGTATGAATAATCATATTTGAGATTTTGTTGCATTTTTTTGGTATCATTAAGTGAACGTTTTGTATGGTGTATGTAATGGATATTGTATATCATATGGAATTTCAAATTCAATTAAATTTTGCATTTCAGGTTTAGAAAATGAAGTATGAGATATTGATTGTGGTGTATGATGTTGGATGCATCAAATGATTGTCAGTATTTGGTGAACATTTTTGGTACATATATGACATACCTGTTTGATGTAGTCTCTTGTTATAAGCAGTATGGAGAATATAATTGGTGTAACTATATGGCGATACTGTTTATTTGGGAAAACTTTGATTAATGGCAATTTGGCATGTGCGTGTAACTGTCTTTGTTTACGAGGAATGGTGCCAAACTTTTTCTGCATCATGATGAAACCTTAACTAATTTGTTCTCACTGTTTGATGTAATTGTTTGGTGTAACATATATATAAAGTTACAATTAATTAAATAGTTTTGGTGTAACTCTTTCTAGTTTTGATTTTTGGCCATTAACATGGCATTAAGAAAGTTTTAACAGTACATTTTACTGGTTTTCAATATTCTTATTTTTTTCCATTCACCCCAATTGTATAAACCAAAAATATGGATATGTTCATGTTCTGCTGCAATATTCAATCATCCCCAAAAATTACTCATCATACAAAAAGTTGCACCCATATTATAAACCTTAACATAACCATAAAAGAACGACTACAAAGTAATACAAGAAATGTAAAAAAAAAAAAAATATGCAGATAATTATAACAGGAAAATGAAAATAATTTATTAATTAAAAATAGTAATCCAATCACAAGGGTTCTTTACAAGTTTTCTTGTTGTGACTACCTAACCGTCCACAACGACTACATTGAATTCTTCTAATAAGTTCTCCCCTTGACCTAATTCTACATTTTTTGGGTGGGCTGGCTGCTTCTTAGTTAATGGTGGCAAAATCTCAGCTTCGCCAACATAGAAATTTGAACGATCAAGAGTCGGGATTGGGAGTATAGGTTGAGCGTATGATTTCTTGTATGAACTCACATGAAAATAATAATCAACAAACTCGTTCATATTTTTCTCGCTCTTACGTATCACCGCTACTGCATGAGAACAAGAGAACCCATTAATCTGTCATTGAAAGCATGAACACGTGCCATTCTGAATGTCGACTGAAACGGAAGGATTTGAATTAACTCATTGTTTGAAACACTAACAGACCACAACCTGCCTTCGGCAAATGCAACCTGCAATCTTGAATCCATCTCAAGACATATATTTCCAGTCCATGTACATGCAGTGTTCATCCTAGTACCCATTTGATTCATAATTTGACACCTGATAGTATCAATCATGCTCGTAATGGGTAAATGTCGTGCTTTCATAATCCACGCATTGAACGAATCTACTGCGTTAGAGTTCATCTCGCCGTAACGTCTACCTCTAAAGTATGCATTTGCCCAATGCTCGTATGGAAGATTATCCAAAAACGTTCCACAATGTATCCACCCTCACGTCGGAAAGCTTCATTTTTTTGAGTAAACAACGAAATGGTGGGGGCATAAGCACACTCACGCAACAACACCACCATATGCTCCCTGAATCCATTTGAATACCGACTACCACTAAACTTGTCCTTCAAGTTCGCTTTCAGGTGCTGCAAACAGAAAGCGTGGTGACACCATGGAAAAACCTTTGGCATGGCTTCCAACAAACCAACATTACGATCAGAAACAAATGTAATTTCCCTATTCAAATCCAAAATTTTTGACAGTTGTTGTAAGAACCATAACCAATTTGCCTCATTTTTCGAGTCAACAATCGCAAACGCTAGTGGATATAACCTTGAAACACAAAGATAAATATATATATAGGTAAGTAAAATATTAAAACGATAGCCTACAGATTCACATCATAACAACAATAAACAACATACTGTTATATTAAAATATTTAAAAGAAAAAATAGTTACACTAACCACATACGGTTACAAATACTTAAGTATCACATACTAGAGACAGTCTACAGTTACAGTATACAGTTAACAAAAAAATATATACATAAACACCAATATTATTAAGCATAAAATAAAAAAACAAACCACAACATACAGTAACTATGAAAAACAAACAGTAACAAAATTTAAAATGATCAAAGACGACAAAGAAAATACAAATCAACACACATATAAAAGGGTGTTAAAAAAACTTATACCTTGATTTCCATCATTCCCAATTGCCGAAAGAATGTTTTCTTTGTACTTTCCTTTAATGAATGTCCTATCAATGAATAAAATTAGACGACAATAATTGAAATCTTCGATGTAAGCCTTGAAGGACACAAACAATCTATGGAAGCGATTAGTCTCCTCTTCACAATACAAAACTATATGGCTTTCGGGGTTTGTATTATTCGCAGCATCCACATACTAACATAACTGTTTGTACGACACAATATGATCCCTAAAAAGCATACACTTTGCTTTTTTCACCCCATCCATGCTTGGTCATAAGATATGTCAAAACCATAAGATGTAAGGAAATCATTAACCACGTCGACTAGACGAGTGGACGTCTGGCCACGTACATTATCAACAATCAAATCTGCAATCATATTGCAAGACAATCTCTTGTTCTTTGTGGTATGCAATGCTACTCCACAGGTGTGTTCATTATTCATTTTTTGTATGTAAAAGAAAGCATTAATATTCTAAATAGTAGCATTGACATGTCATCCACACCCTTTATTATACTTTGACGCGCATTCAACAATAACCCTATCCCTACAATTCCTCACATAATTAAACTTGAACCCAACCTTGATTGAGTATTTGCACAGAGCTTTCCGGAATTGTGTGACACCACCTTCAAACTTTTGGCCTACATGTCTAATTTCATTTGACCACTCAGCTGTCAACAATACTTTTTCGGTATGTAAGCAAAAACGAGGGAGCAAATCATCATCAGACTCGACACCATCATCGCAAATACGAACATCTTCAAGCAAATTAGCATCATCCACCATACGTGACTCTTTATCTTGTACAGTTACCATGACCTCAACATGATTGACATTTATCAAATGTATTATATCAAACATATTATGTAGGTCCTCATCATTTTGCAAACAACATTTTGGGTCACCTGGAATAGAATAGGACATGACAACAAACATATTCTACAATTTATCCCATTTTTCGCAAAACCTACCATAAATGAAATCAAATGTTGAATGAACAGAACATCTGATAATAAAGGTGTCAACATTATATTTGCATACAAGCAACACTATTCCCTCCATTCCTGATTAAGACATTAAAAAAAATGAATGACATTGTATCAATTTAAAAGGAAAAGAAAACAGTTACACAAAATAGCATAGAAACACATTAATACAAATGACTGAATTAATTAATCACATACTAAAAGAAAAACATAATACAAAAAAAATAGTTACACTACACAACATCTACCAAAATACGTATTGGCTGAAAACTTGCATACAAGAACAGTTACACTAAAATGCTACTCTGATTTTTTTAAGACAGTTACACGAAACAAAAATCAAAAGAAACATGCCAGCAAAGCACTTTAAAAACATAATACAAAATAATTACAAAAAAAAAAAGAACTTAAAAAGCAGTAAAACAAAATAAGTATATACAACCAAACACTAATATAAATTTACACATACAGACATATAGTATGAACAAAAAAAAAAAACGTAGAATACTGTTTATACTAAAAATAGTTACACCCATTAACAGAAGAGTTACACCCATTAAAAAACCAAAGCAGTTCTTTTTTCCCATACATCCCAACAACGAACAACATAAAAGAAAAACGAACTTACGATTTCACAATAAAAATGGCCGAATAAAAGAAAAAACTTAATTATTAAAAACTTACCTTCAATCCGATTATGATGATCGGTATTTGCAATTCCTTTTTAATGATCAGTATTTGCAATGATGATCGGTATTTGCAATGATGATGATGATCGGTATTTGCAAAATTTAACCCTCTATTGATTAAGAAAAATAAATTTTGGAAGCAAACGAAAAGAAACCAAAAAGATACATCAACCGGAGAAGTGAATCGTCAAGCCGTACGTTAAACAAAATCGAAATGAAGATAGCCGTTGAAGAACACTTTTACTGCAGATACATACCACATAAAATGCAATTCAAATTTCAAAAATGAATGATAATATATACTGTAATCTTTACATATTTGTTTCCTCAAATAACTGCCAATGATGATTACATAATTTAAGAGAGGGTGTTTAGGTAAAAAGATTTTTATTTCATTTGAATTTTGTATCTAAACACAAAAAATTTTATAAAAATTGTACTTAATAGGGTAAAAAACTTAGACTTACACTATTGTTCACATAAGTATAAAAAATTGTACCCACATCCAAAAAATCCAAGAATCAATAACATCTTTGTGAATACGGGAGGCAATGAAACGGTAGCTACTAAAGCAAAAATTACTCGTTTTTAGCATGATGAGCAGCCCAATTTACTACACCTCCGGATGAATGGAGATTGGAGAATTAGGGTATTAAGAAAGAGAAATTGTATTTTGACCTAAAAATTTGATCTAATTTATTGATTTCATAATATAATTTTATTGTCATTATTATCATTAGATTAACACTTATTTTCAATGTATAATGGAACCTAAATCAAAAAGATTGAGAAATATAAACATCTAATTTGATTTGTTTTCAAGAGCCATGAGATGATCATCTTAGGGTGATTTTTTTGTTGACGGATGCTCATATTACACTCGTAGTCTCCGAAAGATGAAAATCAACTATGTAACATCTAATATTGAGAATTCCAATATTATATATGTCATTAGTTTAATCCTTTGTAAGAACTACCTTTCATATAACGAACTTGTAAAATAAATTTGTTTATCATAAAAAGATTCGTTGTTTCTAGCCCTGCTTTACCTTAATTGTTATTTGAACAGATAAAAATTCTTTCCCTTTTCTTCGAAAAACCCACTAGTGATGAAAGACCTTTTTGGGTAAAAAGTAATGTTTTAATGATTCAAATCGGTAGAGTTCTTAGATTATTTTCTTTTGAACACCCTTCTTCTTTCCAACTGTGAACACTAAATCAACTTGTATCAATATTTTATTTTTTTTACCTCGCATAAATAGTTGCACCCGAACCTACCCTTCCTCTCCTTTCAAGACCCCATACCTACCCTCTTTCCCTCCTTGGTTTTTCTCTCCCAAAGTTATTATTTTCCATTTTCCGACTGGGTTACAGTGGGCAAGGAGGGGCATGAGAGAGAAAAAAAAACCAATGGTAATATGATTTCCAGCAGACAAACCCCAAGATAAACATCTGAGATGTGGCCCACCAGTGGCTTAGTAGAATTCTTAGCACCAGCCTCTTATCCTTCATATCTGATGAAAGAATAACCAAAGTTGTATCGCCAAGGGCAAACATTCTTCTCTTTCACTGGTCCAAGTTGAACAAAACTTTTCAACCACAGATTTCGAGGAACACGATTAATAGCCAAGGCCTGCACAAAAGCAAACACAAAGGAGAAATTGCAATGTCCAGGATTAGCTTTCGACAGCAGCTTTTGGAAGGCAATGGTGTTCAAATTGCAACCCACTTCCCCTATCAAAGATCAGCTGCAACCACACATAGACGAACTTCAAACGGTGCCAGTGAGATTAGAAAAAGAGCTGAGACCAGTCGGACTAAAGAGACCAGTTACCCACTGAGCCTCCGTCTTCCCAACACCCAGAACCTTTTGTCAATGCCCAAAAAAACTGGAGGGCCTACCAGCATGACAATTTAAGCAACTGACCCTATCACCTCTACATCCCAGCATTACATTTTGCTGAGGCGTGTAGTGCTATTTGAAGAGTACGCAATGCATCTCATGACAATGATGAAACTGCACAAAGAAATGTAACCTATGGGCATGACAAATAGCATTTTCCATATCTTTAACCCCAAGAGAATTCACAGTTGAAATGGAAGCTCTATGCCACATGATGGTGAATCCTGGACAAGTTCCAAACTATAATATTTGGTACACAACATCACTGCTGCATCATCCAGACCAACCAACCTAGCCTTCAAAATAATTTTATATCTCTTTGATATATATACACAATCCTGTGTCTCTATCTGTCCTAGCTCTCTATTGGTCATATGGAAATTCAGAATCATTCTCAGTCACTTTAAAGTGCTGAGGATGTTGACCGGAGCAATATATATTCCACATCTTGAAATATGCCCGCTCAAGGTTCCTCACCTGAACACGAAGATGAAAGGGTAAATCAGTGATCTTGCTTGCTGGTGCAATCACAAAGCATTCCTAAGAGCTATAAACAAAAATACAAGTGACATATAGTAAGACTGTAAGAGCTATATTGTTATGACACTTCCAAACACTCAATTAGCATCTAACTGAAACATTTAAGCAACAAACTGGGTAACAACTGGAACTAGACAGCAATTAATAACTAAATTACCCACCCAGCGGGACGTATCAAATAAAGGGCAACTCAGACGGACTCCCTTGAGCCTGTCGGTAAGATCCTGGAGCTTTGCCCGATTTAGCCCCAGTGACACTGCCTTCTCTTCATACTCTTTCATACTTCAACAAGAAAAAGGAACTCAGCAATCATTACAAAAACGGAAGCTTTGAAGAAAAAAGAGAAGGGGGGGGGGGGGGGGGGGACAAATGGACACCACTATGCACAGGGGCGGAGCCAGGATTTTGCCTCAGTGGGGGCAATCTAAATTCTTAAATTTCAAAATATAATTGTAATTTTGAAATTTAAGAATTTAGGTTGCCCCCATTGAAATTTAAAAACTTTGTAACTTTTTTTTTCTATTTTTTTTTTCAAATAAAAAAAAAAAGGTATAATTGTAACATTATTTTCATCAAAATATGTATTCTTGATAAACTGTTTATAAGCATAGTTACATCAAAAGAATGTCATTTAGAGGCACAACTCATGTATATGAGTGATGTACAAAAAAAAGCAACAAAAAAGTTTCACATCAAAAGTATTTTTTAGTATTCAAGATTCTGTACAAAAGGAGCTCCCAACTCTGGAACATCCAATAATGGACTACACATAATCAAAATATAATCCATAAATCTAAAATATAATCCAAACTAGAATTTCAAGAAATCAATTAAAGCAATTTAATCATAGGGAAGAAAAATTGCAATAACCAAGAATTTCAGATAATAAATCTGAACTGGAGGCTTCAACAAAAATTCAAAATAGTTGAGTGGTGACCCAAAACGAAACAAAGAAAACCTACATAAGTCCATAAATAATACACCAAACAACCATCAATTCTACAGGAACTAAACTAATTGTTTAATATAAAAAATCTGATTTTAGATTAGTGCTAATACTACTATAAAAAATTTGATTAATGAATTTCCTCTCTCCTTGACTTCAACATAATCTTCTAGGATTTCTTCAAATTTGATTTGCACAACGATTGAATCCACAAAGAAAATGGGCTGATTCGTTGGCTGATTTACCTCTCTTTAGCTGATTAGTTAATGAATACACCAAAGAAACTAACAAATAAATTTAAATAAAAGAAAGAAGAGGGCTGGACTGGAAGTTGGACTGACTACGAAGAAGACGAAGATGACTGACAAGAAAAAAAAAAAAAAGCACATGATGAAAAATGAGGAGGAGCAGGAGCTGGAGCTGCCAAAATTGACTTTTAATAGTTTGAAAATTATATTAATATACTCTATACTTTAAGAAAATTTCAGTGGGGGCAAGTTTAAAAAATTCTTGAAATTTTTAAAATTACACTTGAATCCCAAATTTTTTTAAAATTTCAGTGGGGGCAGCTGCCCCCACTGCCCCCATACTAAATCCGCCCGACTATGCAGCTTCCACATGCAAGAAGATGTGAGAAACAAATAAAGAGGGGCCTTCTTTGTGGTTTTGTGTTTGATCCAGATTCTATAAACTATAATGAAGCTCAAATACTTCAACATATTCAATAAAGGTTTTCCAATTGAGCGTTCAGTTCCTATATAGCGCACACGCATAAATTGAAAATCATCCAAGACTCCAAGACAAATGAAGCAAGCTGATGATTATTATTTATTTTTTTTTGTGAAGGGGGCAGGGGCAGAAATAGGTGGAATCTTAAAAACCAACACTTCTATTGCAAGGAAGAGGACATTGCCATGTTTCGTAGAAACGTTTTTATGGAATGCCCAACACCTTTCTTATATCCTCGCAATGAGAAAATACCGACCTGCTGGCAATCATCTCCTCCCCAACTCCAGTGGCCAGACACAGCGAACCGGCAACTCTGGTCGCCATTTTCTCAAGGGGAAGGGTCACCATAGGCAGACCAGCCCAAAGTACGTCTGTGCCCGTGGTGTGTGCATTGCACAATGGCCTACTCAGAAGACACAGGGAGAAAAACATAGTTACCCACAACTCAAAGTAGGTATGAATAAACTGCATGTTGAATAATCTAAACTTAAATAACAAATAATGGTATGCATACGTGTCAAGAAATAGATCTGCTAAAGCACTTCGTCTGATATGTTCGCCTTTCATTGCAACATCAGTGAAAATAATTTGGTCCGGTTGCACACCTTGTGCATTTGCATCTGAACAATCAAAAGCCATCGCATTAGGTGGTTTCAGAAATGTAAGCACCCATCTGCCCACATAACTTTAAATGGCCCGAAATCAAGCTCCATGACTTAGGAAGACAAAGGCTGTCTACCATGTGTGCAACAGTGCAATAATAGATCTATTTTCTAGACAACATTACATACATGCCCGAAGCCGCATTTCACCCGCAGCTGGAAATCTAAGCAGCCAAAGTGCGCTATTGGGGACACGCTTGAGAATGTTGCACCTGAAATAGTTTTAGTCCAATCGGCTTAAGTATGACACATCACTGCACGAACACTGAAGATATTTAGCAACACCAAAGTCAATTCCGGATCTTACCAAGTAATAAAAATTTCAGGATCCATCTTGTACAGCTGATTGAAGCAAGCAAAAATAAATTTATTCTGTGGCAATCCATAATCTGCTCGCTTCAGTTGGCAGTTTGGATCCAGTACATCACGATTTTTCTAAAGAAATTGTAAAAGGGAGAAAGAATGAAGTTAAACATGGCTCCAAACATAATCACCTGATAAATACTGCCGACCACTGGGTTCAGAAACTTACTTGTTTATAATCATTTACAAAGTAGCAATGAGGAAGATGGACAACCTTCTCAGAGTAGATATGTGCGAAACGTGTTGGTGAAACAAACTGCCAGAGAGGAAAACACGTGTGAAAACAGAAAATGAGGTTAAAGAAAAAGCAGCATCAGCAATTAAAACCTCCATCTCTCCAACCTCATCAGTGACCAAATAATCTATGTAGGTTGCCCCTGTAGTTCCAGGAAATCCCATGTACGAAACCTGAATGGGAGCAGGCTGCATGGCAAATATTTCGTTTCTAGCTCCCTGCAGAATAGAGGGAAAAAAATTCCACAACAGTTAGAAAGGCCAGATGTCTAAATCAGAAGCTTGGAAGAAAATGAAATAATATACGGTGGAGACCAGAGGCAGAATAGCACAACTCAGTTTATAAGCATGGTTAGACTAATTCATCTGTGTCATCTAAAAGGGAGGGAAAATGAGGTCAATAAAATTTTACTTTATTTACATATTCGTTTATATTTGTGTTCTGTACAAACAATAAATTTTGAACCTATGGTATAAATCCCAGCACTTTAGATCTTAGCAACTAAGAATTTAGCCATCACTCTACATGATTTTCAATAGCCTATTCAACAGAGATCAATACTAAAATACCTTGGTATAACCGTTGAGGTTGACAAGGATTTGTATTTGATCCTCATTAATCCGCCTTGCAATCATATCAGATGACATGGATGACACATCAACAAAATGCTCTGCTTCTGACTGTATTCGCTCCCTCCACTCAGTGCCATCATTTGGACTTAGACCATAGCAGAATACCTACAAAAATACTTCTACGAAATAATACCATATAAAACCAAAAAATCGAAAGTCTGGAAAAAAGAATACATAAAATTCAAAATCTTCAATTCACAAACCTCAACATTTTCTCTGTCATGCATGCCAAATACCGAGCCCATGAGATGTGATAAGGGATGGTTACCAAAATCACTGCTCACATAACTGAAACCGAAAGCAAAAACAATTGGACAAAATCAAAAAATCAATATAGTTTTTCTATCCCTGAAAAAGAAATAAAAAGAAAGTGGGGAGGAGAAAGGGGAAAGGGGAAAAAAGACCAAAATAGAAAGTATATTTGGCTTCCACAACTCACCCAACTCGCAATCGGCCATTCCTACACCCACCCTTAATGGGTAATGGTGAAGGATGGTTGAAAGGTGGGAGTGGACATCGCGCTGCAATGACAGAACAGTGTGCAGCATATTTTTGACTACCACATCAAAAAATTCACGTTAGTATGAAGATTCAAAGTCACTTTTGATGTTTCATCCACACAAAAAATGAATTTCTCACCTAATCTCAAGAGCAAGCCGTGGGTCAAGGGGATATGCTATAGCATGGAAAGGCTGTACACTTGGAATAACTGACATCTAAAAGGAGATAATAAATGCAGTCAGACATTTACCCGATGACAGAGATCAACTAGAATCACAACATACACCATCAGAACAAACTTAGAAAAGAAAAGAACAAGAAAATGTAGGCAGGTTTAGTTCAACCTTAATCTGTCTTCGCAGTATTCCTTCAACTTCAATAAACATCTTCTCCCGATCATCCCAGTCGCATACACACTGAGAACATATCATGAAATCAAATTAATGTCGCCCGTCCAAATCTTTACCATCACATCCACCCATGAACCAACTACAACTTGGTAAAGCTCATTAAGCCGAGTAATCAAAAGCATCACATCACAACCAATGGGATCTAAGCATGGACTAAAAGATCCACAATACTGATATATGTTTTTCCATACATAGGCCTCATAAGACTTCAATGCATCTTTTTTCATTATACTTTCACAATTTTTACAATTTTCTTCGTAAGTGCTTAAAAGTAACACATGCCATTCCATACACAAGCATCTTAACACTTCCACACATATTTTTTTTTATTACTTAATTTTTTATTGTCTGCGTAAATATAACTCACAACACTAGTCATGCACCAACAAAGGCATTTTAATGAATCAGAACTAAAAACAAACACGTATCCCATAGTTTGGACTTTAAAAAACAGTAGTTGTCATCACTATTTCATAATTTTTTCAATGACATATACCCATCTATGATTCGACCACCAACCCGGATCTTAAAGCTATGCCTCCCATTTTGTGATCAGCAGGAGACAATATTCGAGTTCAAATGTGGTAGTTAAAATGCATTCCGCACTATCACCTGTGTCACCTAACACGCCCAGACGTGAGAACAACTACCAATTTTATGAATCACAGTTCAAAAAGAAGCATGCAAGATTACTCCAACAAGGACAAAAAAGTTCATATCTGCATTCATTTAGCACGTCATCATACTTGACAACCTACAATTATGGGCCTCTATTTCAAATAACAGAAATGCGTGGCACCAAACTTGGCAGTAAAATAGCAACAGAAATCAATTTCAAGGACCTCGAAAGTTTTTCTGCCATCAACTACAGATCTTACCCAAATGCTCACCAATGTTCAACGAAGAATCCCCCCCCCCCCCCCCCTTTCTCTCTCTCTCTCTCTCTCTCTCTCTCTCTTTGTCAAAAAAAAAAAAGAAAAGAAAAAGGAAAAATAATCTATATACACTAGAAAATGAAAAATGGGGAAAATAGGCGGTTAAGACACGTTATAGCACACACAAAATGGAAGTGAGGAAGAGGAACTCAATATCTCCATGAATGGAAGATTGCAGGCCATGTAATCAACACAAACCCCAACTCCATAAAAACCAATGAACATCAGAGGCAAGTGACTTTTCAGTATATTCTTTAGCTTCCATGGGGAAACGATCAAATATAATAATGACCATTAAACAAGTTCTACAATAACAAATTCCTTTTTGCCAATTTGTGGGTTCTATCCAGTTCCACAAAAAAAAAAAATGCCAGTTCTATGATCATGCAACAGAACTGCTGCTCACAATAATTGTTATCCAATGTCATCTTAAAAAAGAAAAAGAAATAATTATTATCCAATGTCATCTTAAAAACAAGAAATATCTAGTGAAAAGATTCAAATAATAATAATACTGATCTCAGTTACAAAGTTGAAGGATTTAAAGAATTGAACCAAAATATTGCTGGCTCTCAACCCTCTACAGGTCTACCCATCCCCCAAAATTTCCACGAAGAAGTAACTGAGGATTACAAGGTAAAACGGAAGATTTGCCAAGAAAATGATTACAGGGAATGCTCTGATAGATGTAAAAAAATCTGAATACCAAGCATGACAAAAAGTGCAAATTCCAATTTCTGGCTGGAAAAAATTTACTCCAAAAACAATTGCAATGGCAAACTTGGTTGCATTTATGGTGTGCATCCATTCTGAAAATGTTTTTCACAGAAAACATGAAATAAAACTGCAACACGAGCACATAGCAAAAAAAGATATACCAAAATACATGCTTCAGAGGAAGAACATAACATTGGTTCCTCCCTGTTAGGCCACAAGTGCGTTTCACCTATTCTAGGTGCAAGGGTAAATTCAGAAACCATAGCTGATGCAATTCTGTTAGGAGCTTGCTGGCATTCTGTTAGATTTGATTTGCTGGCATTCTGTTGGTTTTGGGTTGCTGGCATTTTAGTTGTGTGTTTACGGTTTTGGCTTGGGGAGGAAAGGAGAATATAAAGGGGAATGTTAGTTAGTAGAGGGGATATGAGATTTCTTGCTTTGTAATGAGCTTGCTCATTTTGGAGAGTTTCATAGCCTCTCGAATGCTTGGATAGTCAGGTCTTAAATAAACTCTTTTTCTTATTCATTATTTGTCTCCACTCAGTGATAAATATAATTTGCAATCCAGTGTGTATCAAATTGGTATCAGAGCAATCGTACCTGGGCGATGGCAGCCAAGAATGTTGCTCAGCGGATAGATTCCATGGAGGAAATGGTTGGTGCCGTACAAGAGGAGTTCCAACGAGAAGTGGGAACGTTGAAGGAGGAGGTACAAAATATGAACAAATTATTCGAACAGTTCCTCAAATCGCAGGAAGATACAGCTCATGGAGGTTCGGCTTCGTACAAGAGAGAATCTCATGGTATAGACGGCAGCTCGAACTCAAACGAAATTCGCCATGAAGTCCGATTCCGAAGGCTGGAGATGCCGCTATTCGATGGCTCAAATCCGGATGGCTGGATCTTGAAGGCAGAACGTTATTTCACCCTACATCGGTTGATCAATGAAGAGAAGCTTGAGGCGGCGATGATGGCGTTCGAAGGAGATGCCCTACTGTGGTATCAATGGGAAAACAGGAAACGAACTATTATCCTGTGGGAAGAGATGAAGATGCTTCTCTTGAAGCAGTTCCGAACAACCCAAGCTGGCTCACTCCATGAGCAGTGGTTGGCTCTAGTTCAGGTCGGCAGCGTGCAAGAGTATCGCCGGAGGTTCATTGAGCTGTCGGCGCCATTAGAGAATGTGTCTGATGAATTGGCCCTAGGTAATTTTATCAATGGGTTGAAACCCGAAATTAAGGTGGAGGTCCGAATTTTGGAACCCAGCAACTTGGGCCGAGCCATGGACTTGGCCCAAAAGATAGAAGATAAGCTGTGGGTAACCAAAGCCCACAAACCTCCCATTGGGTTTCATCGGGCAAGGGGATCGACGCAGAGCACAAACTACCACCGAATCCACTCTGAAGCTTCTCGCTCAGACTTTGGGGGAAATCGATCCACAGGGAAATTCGTCGGAGAGGTGCGAAGACTCTCGGATTCGGAACTTCAGAGAAAACGAGAAAAAGGGCTATGCTATCGGTGCGATGAAAAGTGGGCGCCTGGGCATATCTGCAAGAAGAAGGAACTGAATGTCCTTCTTACCTATGATGGAGAAGAAGAAGAACAGGCTGAAGGCGAAGAGACGGAAGAGGCGGAACCGACACCGGAGGCGACTGAGGGTAACCAAATGGCGGAAGTATCACTCAATTCGGTGGTGGGTTTGACTAATCCAAAGACGATGAAATTGAAGGGGATGGTCGGCGAGCAGGAGGTTGTGGTATTGATTGAAACCGGTGCCACCCATAATTTCATTTTCTTGGATCTGGTTAATAGAATCCAGATACCTATTGTTAAAACCGAGGGATTTGGAGTGGCTATGGGAACCGGTAATACGGTACGTGGAGAAGGCTTATGCCGAGGGGTCACACTTCATCTACAGGGGATTAACATTGTGGAGGAATTCTTACCTCTTGGGTTAGGGAGTTCGGATGTAATTCTGGGAATTCAGTGGCTTGAGACTTTGGGGATGACTCATACAAACTGGAAGACACAGGTGATGAAATTTAGACTCGGTAATGAGTCTGTCACTTTGCGAGGGGATCCCTCCCTTGGGAAAACGCTGGTTTCTCTGAAAGCTATGATGCGAACCATTAAACATGAGGGAGCTGGAATTCTGGTGGAACTCAATCAACTGGAAGGTTTAAAGGAAGTAAGTTCCGAGGTACCGCACTTTCTTAACCAAATTGTGGCAGATTATGAGGTTGTCTTCGACATGCCAGCGGGATTACCTCCTATTAGGGGGCGAGAACATTCTATTGTGCTCAGAGAAGGCAGTCAACCGGTTAGTGTCCGACCATATCGCTATCCTCATGCCCAGAAGGATGAGGTTGAGAGGTTGATTAAGGAGATGCTTGCTGCTGGAATCATTTGAGTCAGCAGTAGCCCATTCTCGAGTCCGGTTTTGTTGGTTAAGAAGAAGGATGGCTCTTGGCGTTTTTGTGTGGATTATAGGGCTCTAAACAAGGTTACAGTACCAGACAAGTACCCCATCCCTGTTATTGATGAGCTACATGGTGCGAAAAATTTTTCCAAGTTGGATTTGAAGTCTGGATACCACCAGATCAAGGTCAGTAGTCAGGATGTCTATAAAACTGCTTTTCGAACTCACGATGGACACTACGAGTTTCTTGTGATGCCATTCGGACTTACAAATGCTCCCGCTACTTTCCAATCTTTGATGAATGATCTTTTTCGGCCTTTCCTTCGTAAGTTTGTATTAGTGTTCTTCGACGATATTTTGATCTATAGTCCCTCAGAGGAGAGCCATCAGCAACATCTAGTCCAAGTGTTGGAGGGTTTGCAGGCCCATAGCCTCTATGCAAATCGAAAGAAATGCGAGTTTGGAAGGACTCAAGTGGCCTATTTAGGTCATATCATTTCAGGGCAGGGAGTAGCAGCAGATCCGAGCAAAATTCAAGCCATGATTTCGTGGCCAACGCCCAATAATTTGAAAGCATTAAGGGGATTTCTGGGTTTGACGGGATATTATCGAAAGTTTGTAGCTGGGTATGCTCGCATTGCACTTCCATTGACTGATCAGCTTAAAAAGGATAAGTTTGGGTGGAATCCGAAAGCTGTAGTAGCTTTTGAGGAACTTAAGCGAGCTATGTCCTCAGTCCCTGTCTTGGCAATGCCCGATTTCGATAAGCCCTTCATAATCGAAACGGATGCTTCGGGGTTTGGGTTAAGAGCTGTTCTTATCCAGGGTCAACAACCAGTGGCTTATTATAGCCAAGTGCTGGGTCCTCGAGCTCGCCTTAAGTCCATATATGAGAAGGAATTAATGGCAATCGTGTTTGCAGTGTTGAAATGGCGACCTTACTTGCTTGGAAGACGCTTCATTGTACGGACAGATCAGCAAAGTTTGAAATTTCTGTTGGAACAACGGATTGTTGGATCGGAATATCAGAAATGGATTACTAAAATTATGGGGTATGATTTCGATATTCAATATCGTAGTGGGGCAAGTAATCGGGTAGCGGATGCACTTTCGTGTGTAACAGATGAAGTGGAATGCTCAACTTTGGCTATCACACAGTGGCAGTATTGGGACTCGTTAAAAGAGGAATTGGCGGATGACACTTTTCTGAAGAAATTAAGGGAGGACATCACTTCAGGAACACAATATCATATGGGGTTTACAGTAGAGCAGGGGATACTATTTTATAAGAATCGTCTCGTAATTCCACGGACCTCTAAGCTCCTTACTACTCTAATTGGAGAATTTCATACCACTCCAATTGGGGGACATTCGGGAGAAACAAAGACTTACCAACGCCTAGCAGCTGAGTTATATTGGATAGGCATGCGCCAGGATGTAGCCAGATTTGTACGAGAGTGCACAGTTTGCCAACAGAATAAATATATGGCCGTTACTCCAGCCGGGTTACTGCAGCCCATTCCACTTCCGGTGCAAGTATGGGACGAAGTTACACTTGATTTTATTGAAGGGCTGCCACGTTCCGAGGGCTGGGATGCTATCTTGGTAGTGGTGGACCGATTAAGTAAGTATGCTCATTTTATTGGGTTGAAACATCCATTTACTGCTGTTACGGTCGCTAGCATTTTTATGCGCGAGATTGTGAGGCTTCATGGTATTCCTCAATCAATCATTTCGGATCGGGATAGAGTGTTCTTGAGTCATTTTTGGAGTGAGCTGTTTAAGCTGCAGGGGACGACTCTAAAGCGAAGCACTGCCTATCACCCTCAATCTGATGGGCAGACGGAAGTCGTCAATCGTTGCTTGGAAACTTACCTGCGCTGTTTTGCTTCTGGAAAGCCTAGAAGTTGGGCTCGCTGGTTGGCCTGGGCAGAATATTGGTACAACACTTCTTTTCATTCCTCCACTCGTTGCACCCCTTTTCGTG
The DNA here is from genome assembly GCA_951799425.1 of Ilex aquifolium. NCBI lineage: Eukaryota > Viridiplantae > Streptophyta > Magnoliopsida > Aquifoliales > Aquifoliaceae > Ilex > Ilex aquifolium. Next base: position 13,688,444 of record OX637397.1, on the reverse strand, counting down.
CCCTCTATGGCCGGGATCCACCCCCTCTCATTCGATATGATCGAGGAGCTGCTTCGGTGTCCTTGGTCGATCAGTTGTTGGAGGACCGTGATGCTATCGTGGATGACTTGCGAATGTACTTGCTGCAAGCTCAGCAGCGGATGAAGCTGCAAGCTGACCTCAAGCGCCACCATGAAGAGTTCAATGAAGGTGACTTGGTATTCTTGAAATTAAGACCATACCGGCAGCGCTCACTTGCTCAACGTAAGTTTGAGAAACTAGCTGCTCGTTACTACGGCCCATTTAAGATTCTTCAGCGGATCGGGAAGGTGGCCTACAAGCTAGAGCTTCCACAGACAGCAGCAATTCATCCAGTTTTCCATGTGTCGCAGTTAAGACCAGCACGTGGGATCTCTTCTTCATCTTCCGTATTACCACCCCAGTTAACCCCTGAACTTGAACTTGTGGTGGAACTAGAAGAAGTGCTGGGAGTACGTCCTAAAGCTCAAGGACCGCCGGGTGAAGTTGAAGTATTGCTGAAATGGAAGTCACTGCCTGAGTATGAGGCGACTTGGGAGGATTTTCACTTGATTCAACAACAATTTCCTGATTTTCACCTTGAGGACAAGGTAAATGTTTGGGCGGGGGGTAATGTTAGGCCACAAGTGCGTTTCACCTATTCTAGGTGCAAGGGTAAATTCGGAAACCATAGCTGATGCAATTCTGTTAGGAGCTTGCTGGCATTCTGTTAGATTTGATTTGCTGGCATTCTATTGGTTTTGGGTTGCTGGCATTTAAGTTGTGTGTTTACGGTTTTGGCTTGGGGAGGAAAGGAGAATATAAAGGGGAATGTTAGTTAGTAGAGGGGATATAAGATTTCTTGCTTTGTAATGAGCTTGCTCATTTTGGAGAGTTCCATAGCCTCTCGAATGCTTGGATAGTCAGGTCTTAAATAAACTCTTTTCCTTATTCATTATTTGTCTCCACTCAGTGATAAATATAATTTGCAATCCAGTGTGTATCACTCCCTCACAAAATATGCACAGCCTGGATGTGAAAGGGCAAAATGTCGTGCTTATAGCAAAGAAGTCCTATTGCATTGCAACTTAAGGGACTACATCAAGAATAGCACAAAGTACAGCCCCAAGCCCCCTCTCAACCCGGGGGGTGGGGTGGGTGGTTGGGTGCATGGTTCAAAGAAACGGCCAACACCAATACAACAGTCAGGTCGTACCCAACTCTAGCACTTTCGTTCTGAAATCGAAACATGTTGCGTGAGAACCATAATTCCCACAACTCGGGGTTGACTCGAAGACGACTCGGTCAAATCAGAGTTAACCGAGTCATTGTCATCAAATCATAGCTAACGCCAATATTGTTTCTCAATATAGCCTGAATCTCTCAATATGTCCAACTTTTTAGCATTTCATGAGTGTTGTATGATACTGTTTCGTGACACCCCGAGTGATGTGTCTTCATGCCCTCCACGTGATGACTGATACCGTGACTTTGAACCATGGTTGGGTGATGTTTAATATACATGATCCTATATATACACACACACGAGAGCGTGCATGCTGGCACACACAAATATATTTGTATATATGTATCATACTTGTACATACCTGTAATGTATGTAGGAGATTACAAGTTGCTTCAGGAAAATCAGGTCGTATAATCAATGCTTGCTTATAACTTTTCAAAGCTAATTCCACACGGCCACTACAAATTGTCCAAATCCAAGAATTAAGCTCTTGTACAGATAGATGATCCAACAAAGGTATGCCTCACCCTCCAAATAACTGTTGTTACAAACCTGTCCTTGTACGCTGAAGCCAGATTTGCATGAGCTTCAGCCATGGTTGGCCGGATAGCAATAGCTTGTAAATAGTCTTGAATTGCTTCATTTACTCTTCCACTCTCCTTGTATGTGTTTCCCCGATTGACAAGCCCATCGGCAGCCAGAGGATCAATTCTGAGGACTTCATTGTAGCAAGATATAGCATCAGCATAATTTCCCTGTAATTCAGGGGGAAAATTTTTCAAATGTCATTTTTATAAAATTTTGCAAGAAATAACAGGGAATGCCATAAAAAATTCTCAGAAAACAACAATGTTAATATCTTTGTGGATGAATCCTATTTCAAATTTTCAATGCCTTCTTTTTGCAGTAATGAATTAGTGAAACAGAGTACTTTACTGAGAGAGACAGTGTTAAAGATGCCGCTACCTGCTGTTTGTATATTATTGCCAAATTGTTAAAAGGAGCGGACAGCCCTGTAGTTACAGTTATCGTTGCCTTGTAACACTGTGCAGCGGCACTCATCATGTTCCTAAGAAATCAGAAACTCTCCTTAAGAGTCTAAAATATTCATCAATAGCATCCACTCATCAAAAAAGAAAAAGTAAAACTTAGCTATACATTTATTAATCACATACCATTCCATGTATATATTTCCAAGATTAGTGAGTGCTTGGGGATGGTTAGGTTGCAAAGAAAGGCATTGCTTCAATCAGAACAGAATTATAATGAGAATAGAGGGTAGACACATAAAAAAACAATAATTGACAACACAAAAGCATTATAAAACTTACACGGTAGCAATGGATGCCTTCCTCAACCCTGGCAGCATCTTTTAGAGCATTACCCTTGCAAAAGCAGAAGATAAACCATAAAATTTATACATCTGAAAACTGCCGAAGAACAAAATATAAATTTGTGGCAAAAAAAAAAGAAACAAAATTTGCAATCCTCATTGGAAGAATCCAGCAATTAAAAAAGAAATGACAGGCACACCAAATTATTATATGCCTCCAAGAATCCGGTGTCACAAGCTATGGCTTGCTTGTAATGAAGTATTGCCATATCCAGGTTCCCTTGCTCATAGTATATGCTAGCCAAATTGCCTGCATAATGTGTTTAATTGCAATGACAATCGGTGAAAAAATATACAACCATTCCAAGCAGTAGTTTTTTCGTTTATTATAAGTAGCCATTATCCTGATAAAAAAACAAAAGTAGCCATTAACAGCAAGTATAACACAAAACTGAGTTATATGCTCCAGACAGAGATGCCATCTAATACAACTCTTTGATGAGATCAATTCTACTAATAGTCATCAATTTGGCATCTTTAATATTCATTGTTTGAGCCCTTCAAAATCCAAGCACCAATCAGGTGAGGCCAACATTGCCCAGAGATCAGCCTGTTTCAATCTGCTCTCAGGAAGGATGAATTGCAGTACATCAAAGACACAACAGCTTCACCATGAAGACCTCTATTTCAAATAGAACAAACATAGTCCGGCACAAGGAAATATAAAGTAAAATAAAAACACATGCACATATAGATATAGAACACCGAGAAAGCACTCACCAAATGCCATTGCGTAGTCTGGACGGGCCTGAAGAGCTCGCTGATAACACAGAATAGCCTCTTGAGGCATTCCCAAAGCCTGGAAAAGGCAAAAAAGATCTTGTTTTCTCCAGATTCTTGTCCTGGCACTTGCAGCTACCTGACTAGCATGATACATGAGAGCTTACCTTGTAAACGTTACCCAGGTTCAAATAGGCATCTGAAAATGTTGGTTTGAGCTTAACTGCTTCCTGAAAATGGAAGTGTTTGCATCAAGAACAAGTAACTAAAAACAAAGCAGCATATAGTTCAACCAATTCAAAAAAATTGACGAAGGACAAAAAAACAAAAGGAAAATCATTGTGGCAGTGCAAAATGTATAGGGAAGCATGCATGAGAGTCCATTAATTTGAAAACCACATAGCAGCAAAGTTAAAACAAATCATTAAAAATACCCAAATCCAAAAAAATAAATTATTGAGTAATCTGACATTTCATACCTTGTAATATTGCAGAGCCCTATTAAGATCACCTGCCTCCATGAAAAGGCCAGCAAGATTGGACCAGGCAATAGCAAAAGTTGGTTGTATACGAAGAGCCTCAACATAGCAGCTGTATGCCTAGGCAAATCACAAACCCTCAAACTACTAAAAGATGAAGGGAAAACAAGACCAGCTATCTAAATACTAATACAACCCTGGCATAACAGAAGTAACAGTAGCATATCCAGACAGATTTCACATGCTTACCACTTCCCAAGAACCACATCAACCATGGAACAAGCAGATAAATAGCCTAGAAAGACCAGACACAGCAATGGATGACTTGCACAGATCTTTTGGCTAACCAGCAAGGTGTCGGTGACCAAGTTGGTTTTATAAGCTTTTCAAGATAAACAAAAAACAAAAGCAAAAGTAAAATAAAATAATGCAGGCGACATTTCAGTGGCTACGAAATACTTTCATAAGGAAAATTCTTCAGTTATCCCAGGCTAGGTAATGAGCTGCTACACATATTGATTAGAGAAGGTTATGTTAAGTGTCATATATATATCTCAGATATGAGCACCCGTGGTGATGCCCTTGTTAGGTGCTCCGTGGGAATGACGACAGTGGTGCTGACAATAATAAGGGAAAAATTCAGGCACACTAGCCATAGATTGCCGTAACTTCAAGGACACCTCTTGCATTATCTGAAGTGACACGACAACCTCTCTTAATTTGTATGTTTATGACCGTCCATCATTGACAAGCCAAAAATATAATTATGTCATGCAAGGTTCTTCCAAAAACACTAATGTTACCATTCATAATTCTTTTTTTTCTTCTTCTCCATAACACACCATAACATTCACTATACACCTACAGATACCACCACATCTTCAATGCACAGCGCACACAACCACACCCTAGACATATAATTTGTATAGATTATATCTCAACCCTTGATAGATCCTTTATTCTAACTATTTGGGGTAAGGCTACAGGAATGTTGCTTCTCAATTATGCTTTATCATATCCTATTTAACTATCTAGTTCAAAGATAATTTAGGCCTACCTCTCTACCTCTCACATTACCACCAGTATGAATCAATTCATGTTGCAGTACTTTGTACTCCATAAACATGTTTAAATCATCTAAATTGATTATCTCTTAAATTATCTTCTATTGGTTCTATTGGTTCTATTGGTGCTACTTCTGCGATTTCATGGATATACTCATTTCTAGTTTTATAAAACATTTATTTTAACATTTTCATTTCTGCTACACGTAATTTTTAAGTATGCTGTTTCTGAATTGCCTAACATTTTATACCATAAAGTATCGCTGGTCTAGTGGCTACATTGTAAAACTCAATTTCAACTTAAGAGGCATGTGTTGATCACATAATATATCAAATGCATTCCTCCACACAGTCCGTCTTATTTCAATTGTATGATGTTACACAGTCCGTCTTATTTCAATTGTATGATTAACATTGTCTATGTTTACATATGATCGATATAGCACACCCATATAGTCCACCACCATCTTCCCCTCCACTGGTCCACACGTTGCAGAACACCAAGGCAGTGCAACCATCTTTCACAGTGGCCGAACACCTTTTAGGTTGCAGATGAAATTTCTATGCGAGCTCAGGATTGTATTGGGGCAACTTGAGTTGTATTTAGTTGTTTGGCAATAGAAGAAGGCATCCCCATTATTTAATCATAAAATGTGGAAGAAAATCCGTTAATCCAATGACCATAATCATTACCCTAGGAAACCCAATCATTCTCTTTTAATTTGTTTCCAAAACATCTTCACATGCTCATCCCATAAAGCTATCAACTTCCGCTACTTTTGCCACAATCAAAACAAAACCAAGTTGAGAAAAACCGATTCAGTGATAGTTCAAATCCTTCTAACTGGTTAGTGCATTAAGGTGGCATGCCTTACTTCGGGCCAGCAGGAAACAAAGTGTTAAAGTAGAGAGCTAACGTTCCATACTCAGACAGACAAGCAAAAAAAAAGAATGAATGAATGAATAAGAAAGAGAAAGAAAGGACTTGGATGCAACTATCTCCAATAAGCAAGTTCCCCCTGGCCGTCCAATTGCTGGACAGCTCTCAGTTCTTGAGCATGTTGGGGAATTAGGCGGCAGTTGAAAGAACTGCTTGAAAACAGAACCAAAGTCTTCTGCTGCCACCAACTGTAGAAGTGAAGCTGTCTGAAGAATAATTGGTGCTACTCTTGACTCTCGGATGGCATTGCTTTCGGCACCCAAATCACGAGGTTGGGTTATAGGAAGATCGGTGGTGAACAAGAGTGGTAGGGGTGAGGTAGTCCTATTTCTTTTCTATTGCTACATAAATACATATTTTATAACTTATAATAGGAAAAAGTATTTCATGGAAAAATTTGCAAGACAACAATTCCAGACAAACAGTAACACGGCCTATTAGTGAAATTATAGATAATAAAAAGTGGTGTTTTTCGGATTAGTGGCAATCTAGAGGACATGTGACTAAATTATCCCTCATAATAACAAATCATGGTGGCAGGAAAGTTTGACCACTATAACTTAACCCATTGCCATTGCACATAGCTGACAAAGGAAAAGAATGAAAGACCAAGAAATATGAACTAAAAAATTCACTTGATGGCTTACCTCTTGAACTAAACCTTGAGCTTTCATCATATTCCCAAGGTTACTATGAGCATCAACCTAGAAGAAAATAAGTGTAAGAGAAACTTGCTAAAATTGGAATAAAATGTTGTAAAACTGAGAGAAGGATATACCAGCTGAGGATTTAATGAAAGGGCCTGGCGACAACATTGGCCTGCTTCAGTCAGCCTTCCTTTTCTCATGTATGCACTAGCTAAGTTTGACCATGCATCAGCAAAATTGGGACGAAGCTGATGATATAAAAATTTGAAATCAGCAAACATCAAGTCATATGCATGACAAACTCAGTTAACAGTAAATAGCTACATTATCTCCATACCATAAAACCTACCGAAGCCAGTAATCAAAATAAGATTTCTAATGCAACCAGTTACTAATCAAACTTCATGGGACAACCAGCAGTAATTATGATACTAAATCATATGGCATAATAAGTTATATACATATAACAGACATATATATACAAATGTAAAAATGGTAAATTGTTTCATACGATGGCAAATGGGGGGAGGAAGAAGAATCTGATTAATAAATTTGAAATTGGCGATGGCTTAGTATCAGAAGATGAAAGGCGAATTGAAGAACTTACCAGATTCTTTCAAAATTTGTATTCACCCAAAAATTAGGGTAGACTAAGGTCAGTAGGTTTGGACTGATGTCCAATCAGTGAGAGGAGAGAGAGTCAGTTGGGAAGACCTTTTCAGAGGAGCGAGGTAGAAGCAGATATTGTTGGATGTAGACTAAGTCTCTCTCTAGGGCCAGATGGTTTAGTGGCAGTGTTTCAAGATTGTTGAGAAGTTATAAAAAGTGATTTAGTGAAGGTGTTTGGGGAGTTTTTAACAATGTTGTGGTGAATGTCCATACAAATAGTAAATGCATTTACCTAATTTTGAAGAAGTATAATTCCATGAAATTTGATGATTTTAGGCCCATTAGCTTGGGGCCTAGTCTTTATAAGATTTTAACAAAGGTTCTATTTATTAGATTGCAAGAAGTTTTGAGTGAAACAATTCAAGAGGTTTTGTTGAAGACAAAATTTTTTGGGTATTTTGTTGGTAGCAAATGAGGTTATCGAGGACTATTGGGTTAATAGTAAGAAAGGGGTGGTTTTTAAAATCAAGTTTGAAAAATACACGTGTAAATTCAAGTTTCATTCATTTATACCTAGAATATCCGTGCTGGCATGTCCCCACCCCTTCCGGTGCATACCTTTCAGCTCTGTCCCCCAAGGTCAATCTCTTTTTTAAGGTTTAATTTCAATTCCAAAGTTGATGTATAAAGATCAACTGCTCCCGGCTTGGAGAGGTTAATGCTTGATCTCAACGCCCTGACTTACGAGGTAGGGTAGTCCGATATTGTATTTTTTATTCAAATTAGACTTCTATTTTCAGCTGATATGCTGCTCCATTATCTTTGATCCTAAGCCTAAATAGGTGAATGGGCCAAGTTGATTAATCGTGTAGATTGTTTTTTTTTTTTTTTTGCACACAAAGTTTGGGGAACCGATGGAGGAGATGCATTGAGGGGTGCTTAAGGTCTATGAATTTTCCAATTATATCCAAAGAAATTTTAATACTTCTAGGGGTCTTAGACAATGGAATCCATTGTCACCTTTTCTTTCCACATTGGTGGTTGGGGTGACGGATGGTATTCCAGTTGATGGGTTTTCAATTGGCAAGGATCGTATTTGTGTTACTCATTTACAGCTTATAGATTATACTATACTTTTTATGTCAGCAGATGAGCAAAAGTTCCAAAACATGGTAGATGTTATTGAGAAATATGCCATAGAGTTTAGTGGCAGGAATGAATAGGAATAAGTTAGAAATGAAAGCTAATAGTATATGCTGTGTGCTGGGGGAGTGGTTGTTAAATATTGGGGCTTCAATTATGGGGTAATGCATGGTCTTTGGTCTTTGAACTTTTGGACTTCAATGGTGCAAAAGATTTTTGACGGGTGGAAAAGGGCTTGTTTATCTACGAGTGGGAGACTCACTGTCGTGCAATCTGTGCGGCTAGTCTCCCTTCATATTTTCTGTCTCTTTATAAAATTACTGGGAAGGTAGTAAACACACTTGGATAAATGACGAGTTATTTTTCATGGGAGGTTGTGGTGAAAGGAAGAAAGATTATTTGATTAGGTGGAAGATGATGTAAATATCTAAATGAGAAAATAATTAATGTAATAGTCATACCACATCATCATTGATATATGGTATCATCAACCGATTTATAAACAAACATGTAGGACTAGTAGATCCCCAAAATTCTATAATTATCAATAACTTCCGCATCCAATGACTACCAAAAAAGATTAGGTTGGTTCATTAGTCCTAGTTGTTTGTTTATAAATATTTGGTGATCCCACCGGTCAGTGATGGGATGGCATCAACATTATATTGAATATTTACTCCTAAATGGGGGAAGGATGGGCTATGGGGAACTTCATTAAGAGGAATATTACATTGTTACGAAAGTGGTTGCGGAGGTCCAGGGTCGAAATTTTGTTTCGATGCATTGTTTCAATCACTTAGGAAATGAAAACGTTTCGGCAATGTTTCTGAAACATTTTAGAAGTCGAAACATCTCAAAATACCTTGAAACATTCTGAAATATCTTGAAGCATTGGAGTTTTGATTCCATCACTGATTCGTTTCGATCTTCTCGGAAACGGAAATGTTTCAATCATTTCGAAACAAAATTTTGATCATTGACGGAACCTTCCACTCAAACATGATTCGTTGTGGCATACTGATATTAAATTAAAAATTGACTTCAACCTAACAATCGAGGCACAAACGTGATGGAAGTGGTTCTTCTTGACATCCTTAGATGATTATTTCTTCACTAGCCATGTGAGGTTATATGTGAAGAATGGTGAAAAGATTCGCTTTGGGGAAGATAATTGAAGAGGAGAGTCTTAAATTGTTTTGTTATTTCTTCAGCTCCATAGGCAGATGTTGAAGTATAAATACTTAAATTATACCCTTTCTAACAGTTTAAGCTTTTAGAGTAGATGGTTGTTTATCATGGTATCAAAGTAAAAGATCCTGTGGTCGACTCTCGCCTCTACCCTAATTATTAAAAGATTTCCACGTACTAGGCCCAAAGAATAGCCTAAAGATAAGGGGGCGTGTTCAGGTATAAAATACTTAAGTTACATCATTTCTAACAGCTTAAGCTTGTGAAATATATGATTGTTTAACAATTGATTAGGTCTTAGGATTATTCTGTCACTAGATTGATTTGCTCTTCTTCCTCCTATGTGGGTGTAGCAATTAATTTCTTCAAAAATTTGAATGATAGGGACATCTTGGAACTTCGTTCCCGGTTGTCTATGTTGTTTCATTTAGTGTAATTGGATTATGTTATTCGTTATAAAAAGGTGTGGACTACTAATTATGCAGGGTTCTTTTGTTGTAAATCCTTTGCCATTCGTTGATAGATGGTCCATTCACTTCCGTTTTGGAACCCTGTGTGATGATTTTGCAAAGGTTAAGTGCCAGCCAAAGTGCAAGTTTTGCCACTTTGGCTTGGACTGCCGCTCATGGGATGATAGAACTTGTGACTTGTTGCAAAAGAGAAGACATAATGCATGTTTCTCTCCTCAATGGTGTGTTACGTTAAGGAGATGTAGGGAAAGTGTTGCCCATCTGTTCCTTCAACGCCCTATTGCTTTGAAGTTGTGTTATAGAGCTTCTAGGGAGGTAATCATGAATGACAAATAATGTCACACCCAAGGATAAAAATGTCATTTTGGTGCATAGTTTCGATCAACTTGGAAACGAATGGTTTCAAAAACATTTCAGAAGCAAGATAGAAACAAAGAAATAGATTGAAAACTTGTTGAAGAAACCCTCCAAAACATTGATCGAAACATACTAATATATAACTAATTACATTAGAACAAATAGAAACACATGGAAACATAAGAATTTTAATATTCAGTCACCGATTGATTTCAGTTTCCACGGAAACAAAGATGTTTCAGACATTTCGGCCATTTCAAAACAAAATTTAGTCCCTTGTACACTGGACAAATGAGGAGTTTGGAGAAAATTTACATGTTATTTTAGGCAAAAGATCACTGATGTATTCATGAGAATATGAAGTTCAAAATCTTGTCATTTTGCTCGCCTACTTGATGTGGATATTTGTCTTAATAAAACATAAATGTCTGATTAACTGCACTTGGACAGGCATCGCTTCGTGTACAATAATTTGATGATTACAGGGAAAGCACATGCCAGCCATCAACTTGTGCCCTAAATGAATTTCTACCACACCAGATCTGTCAAAATTACTAAAAAAAAATAGCAAAATGAACATCAGCTTACTAATAATGGTATAACTCATCCACTTTAATGACAATCTTCGAAATCACCCAGCATGCTGAACCAGAAACCAACTGCCCACCCACCTCAAGTCAATTTAGTTCAATTCTACCAGAATCTCATTCAGCTTATGACTAATAAGATAAGAACTTGTGATGCTAACTATACAAACTAGAACTTTCTTTAGAAATTTAGTTTCAGAAGGTATACATTATAATTACCACACACCAAATTTCGGGACTTCTATATCATTGCTGCAATGTCAAAGGGGTTCCCATTTAATTTGTAGGAGGGGTGTTTTGTTATCACACATATAACTCGAGGGGTCATTATATCATTACTGAAAACCGGGAGAAACTGCGTATAATAAGTAAAAGACACAAGATTGTCCCTCAGTAAATAACAAAATATGAAGTAAAGAATCCCACCAACGAACCAGACCAGCCTTTGTTTCATTTATCATAATAGGTGAAGCAGCCACCAACCCAAGTCTAAGCACCACTCAATCAAGGACCAGCACTCAACTTGATAGATATCGAAAAGGGATTGGATGAGCTTAAATTGAAGAATTGAATTTTATTATTTGTTTTAGTATTATTTTATTAGTTAAGGAACAATTGTTTGACTGGGAGTATTAATTAGAGTTTGACTAGGAAATTATTATAGAGTTTTAGTAGGATAAGGATTTGAGAGTTTGATTATGAAACTCTTTTAGTATTTTAGTAGGAAAGTAGTTTTTATTTTCGTAGGAAATTTGGCCAATAAATAAAGGTATAATCCCAATTATTTTTATTGGAGAGATTATGAATAAGAATTGAGTATTCTCTGCGGAGATTTGTGTGTTTCTTCACCGATTCCTTGCGAGGATGAGATAAACCCCTTTCACCCCCTCTTCTTTCTTCTTCTCTTTCTATTCTATGAATTTTAGACCTTCCCGATCTACATCAATTTGGTATCAGAGCCCAACTTCGATCATTCTCGATTGTGGTTGTGTTTCTTGAGATCTGTTTGTCATCCTCAAGTTTTCGCCCCTTTCCAAAAAAACCTAGCACAACCAAGTCCAACAAAAAAAATAAAATAAAATACCAACCGCCCACTATACAAAACCTATAACACAAAAACCAGTACCCAAACCCGTAAAATTACACAAACATCCCCAAGTCTTTCCAAAGTTATAGATCTGACCTTGGAGTTTTTGAAATTACACTCTCACCCCCAAAAGTTTCAAAAATTGCACTTTGACCCCAATTTTTTTTTGAAATTACAGATTGACCTCAAAATTTTCAAAAAAAAAAAAGTTCTTAAAATTCTCTTCCACTCAATATGATTTCCAACGCCGAATTAAATGCTAAAGTGGAGGCTTTATCCCAAGCACAAGTTGATTCACAAAAGGTTATGAATGCTAAACTAGATACAATTCAAGCATCTATCGATTCACTAAGAGAACTTGTGCTCGCTACAGTTTGTGAAACCAAAATAAGTGAAGATTTTAACTTTGTCTCTTCAACTGTCAATCAAAAAGTGGTTGAACACAGCCCTCCAGTTATACCACAAGTTTCACCACCACAAGTTCCACCACTACAAGTTCCAATTCTATTGAATGGTGATAAACTGAAGTTATTCAATGTTGATGAGCCCAAAAGTTCTACTTATACTCATCCTACAACAATTGCTTTTGATAAGCCGATTGCAAAGGGTGTTCCAACAGATGAAGTTAAGCAAGTTTCAAACGTGATTTTTTTAGATGGAGTTGCTACTTTTTCATCAACATCCTCACTATCCTTTTATCGGGAACAAAGTGTGAAGGTTATAAAGATTCGAGATATAAATTCCTCCCATTGTGATATCTGGAAATCTTACTTCTATGCTATCGGGTTTGAAGATGTGTTTCACCATCTAATGTCAATTCTCTTAGAGTATTCTTGCTATAACAACTCTTCGGAGAAGAGTTTTTTTCAACCGAGGAGAATTGATAGAGATCGAAAAGGAATTGGATGAGCTTAAATTGAAGAATTGAATTTTATTATTTGTTTTAGTATTATTTTATTAGTTAAGGAATAATTGTTTGACTAGGAGTATTAATTAGAGTTTGACTAGGAAATTATTATAGAGTTTTAGTAGGATAAGGATTTGAGAGTTTGATTATGAAACTCTTTTAGTATTTTAGTAGGAAAGTAGTTTTTATTTTAGTAGGGAATTTGGCCTATAAATAAAGGTGTAATCCCAATTATTTTTATTGGAGAGATTATGAATAAGAATTGAGTATTCTATGTGGAGATTTGAGTGTTTCTTCACCGATTCCTTGCGAGGATGAGGTAAACCCCTTCCACCCCCTCTTCTTTCTTCTGCTCTTTCTATTCTATGAATTCTAGACCTTCCCGATCTACATCACAACTGCTTACTCTATTCCCGAAAAGCTTAAAGTTTCCATTACAGGGAATATAAGTCCTTTCCAATTTTTTTACTTAATGTCTTGCAAATCAAGCAATATACATTGCAGGCAATAACAATATGTTTGCTTGTAACCATTCTATCCTTTTTAATGCGATAGTAAGAAAGAAGGTCCTTTGCTTTTGTATAATCACCACTTAATGGGTTATGTGATGACAATGAAGTACAAAGCTAAGGAAACTTGGAAACTTGATGTATTCCACGTTTACAGACAGCATAGCACCAATTAAGGTCTACCCTATCCTTTTGACGGTGTCAGGGAGAGACATAGATGACCTATCTTATCCCCCAAACTAAATCAACCACATATGTTGATTTTGATTTTCAAAACAATTAATTTCATTACCCAAGCAAACCAGTGTACCAAGAAATGACCAATTATGTAACTATGACATCTATAATACAAAACAGCGCGGCTTCAATAAGCTCATCCTACGATCTAAAATAAACTCATCCAACGGCTAAGAAATTAAAACTTTATCCCTTAATATATTCCCCCAATTCCATCACATCCAAGTTTCTCTCTCACCCTCAATCAAACTCAATGTCAGATGCCTTCATGCCTTCTCTATCTCTCTCTCCCTTCCCTTCTCCCTCTTTGCTGCAAAGCCATCTCCAACGACTCCACCATCGCCCCAGCCACACCGCCACCCGCGTCCCCAGTATCTCTCTCTCTCTCTCACACACACATATATGCGTCCCCAGTATCTCTCTCTCTCTCACACACACATATATACACAAGAACAACCCCCACCCCTACCCCCTCTGCGCAACCCACCCCCACCTCTGCTTCTCTCTCTCACACACCCCCCTGTTTCTCTCTTTCTATCTCACACACATGCACATATGGTTAACGAACCCCAGGTCTCCCCCTTCATTGTCATCATCATCTTCACTACGATCAGAGCCCTTCGCTTGCAATCAAATCCCTTTGATGCAATCAAACCCCCCAAGTCTCCCCTTCATCATGAGTAAGTGCTTCATTCTCGAGTACAATCATTAGGGGTTAGGGTTTTGTTAATGCCAGCCAATGGTTTCTAATTTCATGACTTTTACAGCTGATCAGTCATTGCACATAAATTTTAGTTTATTATGTAGCTTTTTTGACAGAGTTCATATATTTCGGTGTCTGATAGACCACAATAAAGCATTTTGCAATTTGTGAGTTGAGTTTGGGTCACAAGAATAAGAACAAGTCCAAAAATGTCCAGAAACATGTTCAGACCCTCAAGCAATCCGTTCAGCCCAAGCCTGACCCCTAAAGTTCCCTCACCATGTGTATTTATATAGCATTGATCGATCCATCGCATATATATTATGTGAAAGTATATGTATGTGTATTGCTTGGATCAAATAATTTATTAATTTCATAGTAATTCAAATGAACAAAAGAAGAAAGAGGAAGATAAAGTGAACGATTTGTTCAAGATTGTCGTCAGTCAGCCCAAAGTCCCAGTTGGTAATTTTGGTTTTTTTTTTTACTGTTTTCACTCTGGTATAATTAATGCTTGATTTTCATACGATCGCACTAACAAAGTCCCACTTGGTAATGCTTGATATATGCGTTATCAGGAGTTGATTTTTATATAGATGTAGACATAAGGACCTATGGGTTAATGTTTTTTTCAGCAAATTTGGTGTTTGTTTGTTTTTAAGTGTTGATCCGAAATCAATAGTATGCGAATTCTATAAAGTGGGGTAGTGTGGTAAGGGTTTTAACTTTTAAGAGCAAGTTTTCACATGATTTGAATGTTCAGAGGAAAGGAGAGAAGATTGATATCTATAGCGATAAGCGCGATACAGGTAATTGTATAAGATAATAGTTCTTGAGGAATCGTTTGTGTTTTATGGTATTTCTGATCAGTTGTGTTAGATTGTGATTGTAATTTGTGTTCGTTTGTCTTATTTCTTGGTTCTTATGTGGATTGGGATCAAGAGACTTTGGAGAAAATTGTGGAGTCGAAGAGCAAGGAGTATCAAAAAAAATAAACCAACAAATATCGTGAGTCATTTTGTCGGTTTCATTATCTTATTTAGCTCTCAATAGTTAGTTTTGTTACTGTTAATTAAAAAAGAAATCAAATTGGCTTTTTAATAACAAATACACAAGTTGTGTATTAGTGGTTCTATTGTACATGAATTTCATCTTTCCTTGTTTGGTTGCATTGGATTGGAAAACTTTAAGAAGAAATATATAAGGATGGCTGGGGCACAGGTTACTTGTGGAAATTTTATATGCATATCAGTGAGAGAAATATAGAGAAATGTCAAGGAAATATAAAATCTTTGATTAAAAATGGCATTTGATCATAAAACGATGGTGTTTGAGAAGTGACTTTAATATTGTAAGATACTTGTCTGAGAAATTGAATGGTAGAAGGGTGACTAGGAGTATGAGGGACTTTAATTCCTTCATTAGGAAAGTGGGACTTTAAGGATCTACCTCTGGAAAATGGTATTTTCACTTGGTCAAATTTTAAAGAAAATCCAGTGTGTAATAGATTGGATAGATTTTTGTTTTCTACAGGGTGAGAGCAATGTTTTTCGTGAGTTAGGCAAAATACTTTGGTGAGAGTTGTATCATATCATTGTCCCATAGTGATTGATTCAGATAAAGATGAAGTGGTCTCCTTTTAGGTTTGAAAATATGTGGTTAGAAGATCATACATTTAGAGGTCATTTTAAGGAGTGGTGGGAGGAAGGAAGTTACCTAGGATAGGAAGATTTTAAATTCATGAAAAAATTAAAAAATGCAAAAAATAGAGTGAAGTGTTGTAATAAGGAGTTGTTTGGGGATATTAGAATTACTAAAAATCAAAATCATGCATAGAATTAGAGAGGTTGATAAAATTGAGGAGAATGGAAGGTTAGTAGATGATTTGAAGAAAGAAAGATGGGAATTAAGGAATAGATTTAATGAGGTGATATTTATGGAAGAAATTAGTTTGAGGCAAAAAGCGAGAGTAAAGTGGATTAAGGAAGGGCATAACAATTCTAAGTTGTTTCATAGAATGACAAATGGAAGGAAAAAAAAGTTCATTGATAAATTGGAATTAGATAATTGTGAAATTATAGAGGAGGAAAGAATGATTGAGAGCAAGATGTAGAATTTTTCACCGATTTATATTCACAACATGGGGCCAGGGGGGTGTGAGAGAGATAATGGAGGGGCTGGAATGGAGCCCTGTAAGGGAAGGAGTGTCAAGATTGTTGGAAAAACCTATAGCGATGAAGAAGTACGAAAAGTTGTTTTTAAGTGTAGTCGTGATAAGGCACAGGCCCTGATGGTTTCACTCTGGCTACATATCAGGATTGTTGGGATAATATGAAAGTGTTCAAAGAATTTTTCCAAAATGGTGTGATTAATGCAATTACCAATAAGACCTTTATTTGCTTGCTTCCAAAGAAAGACAAGTCCATGAAGATGAGAGACTTTAGACCTATTAGTTTGGTGTCTAGTCTTTCTAAAATCATTGCAAAAGTCTTATCTTTAAGATTAAAGGAAAGATTGTGTGATACTATTTCTAAATATTAGGGAGTTTTTGTTAAGGGTCGACAAATTCTTGATATCGTGTTAGTGGCAAAGGTGGTGGCAAGGATCGAAATTTCGTTTCGAAGTACCGTTTCAGTCAGCTCAAAAAACGGAAACGTTTCGGAAACGCAATGGAAACGCAGAAAAAATATGAAAACACGTGGAAATACAAATACAATTCATTTATTTATAAAGATAAGCTAAATAATTGATTAATTCAACATATTTATTGGGTTAATATCCATTTATACAATAATAAACTTAAATTGGAGGGAAAAAAAAACTTGACATAAGGCGGAAATCACTTAAATTAGTTTCAAACACTTAATTTTCATCAAATAAACACATTTTTAAATGTAATTACAGTGGGTATTAAATGTAATTACAATGGGTATTAAATATAATTACATTAGGATATTAAATGTAATTGTTCATACTTATAAAAAAAAAAGCAGAAGACCTACGGCAGTGGGGAATTAAATGTACTGCAAGGGGTATTAAATGTAATTATAGTAGGTATTAAATATAATTACAGTAGGGTATTAAATATAATTATTCATACTTATAACAAACAAATTATAAAAGGCAGAAGGGCAGGAATTAAATGGAATTATAGTGGGGTAGTAAATGTAATTATTCTTAGTTATAACAAAAAAAAATATATATATATATAAAAGCAGAAGAGCTGCTCAGTTGAACCACACGAACAAAGACAGAAGAGAGAAGGGCGAGAGGCATCTGCCGAAGGCGAGAGCGATGATGTTGCCGGAGAAAGAGAGAGAGAAGACGAAGAGAAGAACATACCTGTGGAACCTTGGGTAGCTCGTGGTTTCAGCGATGAAGACTGGACAACTCCGAAACCCTAGATCTGCGTGGATAATACTTGGATCTGCTCAAATCTGGAGTCAAGGAGGTAAATTACAGTAGCTTCTCCTTCAATTTTTGATTCGTCTGGTGCCTTTGTCTCCCTCTTATCTGGTATTTTCTTTTTTTGGCTTGAAAGACCTAAATTGGACATACATGTGATTTCTGAGAAGGAATCTGCTTTTTGCCCTTTTTTTTTTTTTGGTTTGGACCTGTGAACGAATCTGCTTTCTGCCCTTTTTGACTGAGCCTCTCTCTCTTTCTTTTGGCCTGGAGTGAATCGAAAATATGCAATGTTTCGTCGAAACGGTTCTGTTTCGACCGAAACGGTCCGAAACATTGTCGTTTCGACCGAAACCCTGGAATTTTGTGATTCAACCACTGTTTCGTGTCGGAGTGTTGAAATTCCGAAACGTTTCGGACGTTTCGACACGACATTTAGATCCTTGGGTGGTGGAGGATTATAGAGTTAGAGGCAAAGAAGGTTTTGTTTTCAAGATTGATTTTGAAAAAACATACGATTATGTTGATTGGGGATTTTGAAGTATGTTATGAGGGTGAAAGGATATGGAAGAAGATGGAGAAAATGGATTATGGGATGCTTGCACTCTATAAATTTTTCGGTTATGATGAATGGGAAACCTAGGGGAAGATTAGTGCTTTTAGAGGACTGAGACAAGGAAATCTTTTATCTCATTTTCTCTATACTTTAGTAGTCAACGGGTTAAGTAGATTAGTGAGGAAGTAAGGATCAAAATTTCGTTTTCGAAACGGTCGAAACATCCGAAACATTTTCGTTTTCAAGAAGAGCGAAACGAATCAGTAATGGAATCGAAATTATAATATTTTGAAGTATTTCATGATGTTTCGAGATGTTTTGTAATATTTCAATGCATTTTCACAATTGTTTCAAAATGTTTAAGTTACTTCAAGATATTTTGATATATTTTGACCAATTTTTCGGAAAAATAATTCTTAAATTTTTTATTTTTTTCATTATATTTCCGAAACTGGTCAAAACGTTTCCATTTCTTATATGATCACAACAATATACCGAAACAAAATTTTGATCCTTGTGAGGAAGGTTGAGAGTTATAGTTTAGTTGAGGGTTACACAATGGGGAGGGATAGAATTTCGGTTTCTCATTTACAATTTGCTGATGATACAATATTTTTTCTTGTGGGGGAGGAACGGAAGTTGATAAATTTAAAGAACATTGTAGAGATGTTTGGCTTAATTCAAGCAAGGAAAAGATTAATAGGTTAGCAAGACTTTTGGGGTGTAAAGTAGGAGAATGGTCTTTGAAGTACTTAAGACTACCTTGGGGGTGAATCCGCTTTCATTATCATTTTGGGATTCAGTGGTGAATAAAGTTGGGAAAATGTTAGATTGGTGGAAGAAAGCTTACATATCCAAGGGGGGAAGGCTAACTCTTGTTCAGTTAGTTTTGTCTAGTATTTCCACATACTTTTTATCTTTATTTAAGTTACAGGGAGGGTTGCTGTGTGAGAACTGAAAAATTAATGAGGAATTTTCTTTGGGAAGGTAGTGGAGAAGGAAGAAAGGATTATTTAATTAGTTGGAGGGTGGTGTCTAGACCCAAGGATAAAAGAGGTCTCTCAATTGAAAATTTGAAGGTAAAAAATATTGCATTGGTAGAAAAATGACTTTGGAGATTTCTTTGGAAACAAATTCTTTATGGCATTTAGTTATCAGGAGCAAATATGGATTACATTCTAACTGATGGGACACTAATAGGGTAAAGGGTTAGTTTCCGATACCCTTGAAAATTCATTTCTCAGGGTTTGACAAAGTTTTCCCAAGAAGTAAGGTTAGTGATGGGTAACGAGAAAGAGTTCGTTTTTGGGAGGATGTTTGGGTAGGTAAAAATAGTCTTTTATATTTGTTTCCTCGTCTCTATCATTTATCTCGGTTTCGTAATTCATTCATTGTGTCTATGGTTCGTTCACATCATTCTCCATATTCATGGGATTTTGATTTCCTTAAGAATTTAAATGATAGAGACACCATTGATTTGATATCATTTTTCAATATTTTTTTTTTTTTTTTTTTGAAAGTCATTTCTCAATATTCTAAACAACATTGTTTTGAACATTAAGTTGGGTGCTAAAAGAGAGTGGATGTTGGAATCATCAAGAGTATTTTCATATAAATCATTCTTTGATGGGGGGAAATTTTTATCCTTCTTTTGTTCCTTCTTTGATGATATGGAAAGCAAAAGTACCTTTAAAGGTGCAAGTTTTCACTTGGACAATTGCACATGGTAAGATTAATATTAATGTCATGCTTCAGAAAAGGAGACCTTACACTAGGCTTTCTCCTTAGTGGTGCGTGATGTGTAAAAGTGATGGTAAGAGTGTTGATCATTTATTTTTACATTGTCCTGTTGCTTTGAATTTGTAGTATCGGTTGTACCGAGAGGTGGGATTAAGTTGGGTGATCCCTCCAACATCTATTTCTTTGTTTAATGAAGATGTTAAACGGTTTGGGGGATTTGACAAAGGGGTTACTCTTTGAAATTGTGCTATCATTGCTACTATGTGGATTATTTGGAAGGAGCGAAATATAAGAATTTTTGAAGACTGGAATTATAGTGTGGAAGGACTATGGGAGCGTATTCATTTTTTGGCATCGTTTTGGGCTTCGATTACTAAGGCTTTTAAAGGAACTCCGCTTTTTGCTATAGTCGCAGGACGGAGAGCATCATGTAATTTATAGGCTTCTTATAGTTTGTTGCTTTTCAATTTGTGTTGTAAAATTTCCATTGATTATGATTGGGTTTTTTATCCAATCTTGTATTGACTATTGTAAAATTTCCATTGACTATTTTAATACAAGAGTTTCTGTTTTCTATCCAAAAAAAAAAAAAAGGAAAGATCAGAGGCAACATCAAAAAGGACAAAATCATGAAAATATATTCTTGTTTGCACATTGTCCTTCTTATGTAAAACCTAAGTGATACTATGTCATCCAATAGTAGAGACAATTACATACTTTACAGCTACATGTTGCCGCAATTGATGCGCACAGAAACAAGTCAAATATATCCACATGGGTGAGGGAAATTCGCCAAAAAGAACAGCTCATACATTTTATATGCATACACCTACACTTCAAATTTTTCCAAAGAACACTTTAAATCTTCCATCAGAAAGGTAAGTAGAATTCCACAATTCTCATGGCACTAAGTAAGGTATCAAAGCCAAACTCTCTTCTACTTGAGACAATAAAATACAATTCAGAAAAATACCCACGTACTTTCAACCCCGAACTCAGGAAAAAAATTATCCAGCATTCTATTAAAATGGGGAAAGATCCTGCTCCTAGTATACTTACTAGCAGTCTTTCAAGAGAGTAATGGCAGAATAAAGAATTTGTATTAATCACATTAGCAGTGTACTAACCTCAATAGCAATCAAATAATAGCGGATCGCAACTTCGATGTTGCCTTTTTCCTGTGTGCAGAAGAACAAAACATATAATAAGTCTTCATATGCTAGCAAAATAAAATTTGCAACCGACAAAGACTTGCAGGTTACCTTCCAAGCATTAGCCATATTCCCATAGCACTCAGCAAAATGTGGATCAATTCGAAGAGCTTCTTCATTCTTTGCAATGCACATATCAAAATCATGCAACTGAACACGACAAAAAACATATATCTTTGGGTCAGATGTGGATAAATCTTGTCAACCAAAAAAAAAATTTACAGAGCACAAAAAGAATATGAAAGGGGAACACTTGAAAATAACCTGATAATAAACTGCACCCAAAAGGAGGAGATTATCTGTGCGCTGTGAGCTTCTCTCATAAACAGCCTTACTTTGTTCCAATGCCTGCTTATAGTTCCCCGATTTGTAATTCTGGTGAGCAAGGGTTAGGAGCATGTCTTCATCAACTGTAGCATAGGGGAAAAAATGGGAAAATGAAAAACCACAGCGATGATGGAAACCCTTGTAAGTCAAATGTATTCCATTATAAAACACAAGAATCTCAATACACCCATTGCAGACAAGGCATAACTCTATTAGTAACGTAGAATTATAATTTTAAAAAAAAAAAAAAAAAACCAGTATGAAGTATGGCCAATGCAACCATGTTGACAACTGGGTCTGAGCATATTGATATGGTGGGGAGACAACAGAAATAGTGAATTGGATCAAGTTCATAGTTAATTAATCTAAATGCTGGTCAAATGCTCTTCTAATGTTTATTATTCATGCCGAAAATAGGGATGGCAGTTCGCCACCCTACCACATCTCACCCACAATGGAACAGAAATGGAAAGAACCTAGTGGACATAGGGATGGACAAAACCTGAGACAACTTCTGGTTGGGTTAGTTAAGGATTCTCTAAGTGGCTTGCCCGACTATAACTACTACATGACTGGTAGAGTTCAAGGTGAATGCAACTTAGTCCCACAGTGATTCTCCAATAAAAACCGAAAGGCATTCCGAATTTGTGATGATTATAACAAACTTTACCCATATTATTTGATGCGGTCACACTTTCACTACCACAGGCGTCATATTCATCTGAGGCCATGCAGGGAGAAGTTCGAAATAATTCTTGCCTCATAAGCTTTGAATGCTACCTTTTGAAGCAATGGTCTGGTACCAGTAGCACATGGGGAGATGTTCACTCTAATTTAGGACTGACGTGTATATGATACGTCAACTTTTTGGAAGTTTTGAGTGGCATACACTCAATGGGGAAAGATGCCCCTCCCCTATTGTTAATTGGTTATCTCCACCCCAACCTGCAATAGGCTTGGGACGGCATAAGAAACAAATTCTAGTTTGGGGTTGGGTAAGGGTAGAGGTGTTAACCGAGCCGAGCTTTGCGAGCTTGAACCCGAGTCTGGCGAGTTCGTTCTTTTAAATGAGCATAAAAAATTGTTCAAACTCGACTTGTTTAGAACTCGAGTAGCTCGAATATTTTACATATAAACGAACCGAGCTTTGGAAGCTTAAGTCAAGCCTTTAATGCTCGTTTTTCTAAACGAGCCTAAAGAATTGTTCAAGCACAGCTTATTTAGAACACGAGTTGAGCTTGAGCCAAGTCTTATCTGAGCCGAGTCCGAGTAGCTCGTCTCGATTAACACCACTAGGTAAGAGAAGGCGACCCATCCCAAGCCCTCAGCACCTAAGTTAGAGATTCCCAGCTGGCCCATTATTATGATGTTGTAAACACCCATTGTTTGGGTTAGTAGGCATACCAAGCATGACATTGGTATCATATCAAGTAGTCAGATTCCCATAGTATGACTACCATAAGAAATTGTAGAGGGGTTTGGAGTTTGGTCCTTGAAAATATATTTAACTAATTACAGTTGAAATGCATTCAATAAATTGACAATTGCGTTTTATTCACAAATGGTCTTGAAACTAGATTAATGGAAACTGCCCTTATTATGGTATCACATCTTTTAAAACAACCTTCCCCAAGCCCAGGAAAGAGAAAGTCAACATAATGCTGCATTCGTCCTTAGTCATCCATTTATTTTTTGTCTAACAGTTGTACTCTAATTCAAAACTAGAAAAGCATCATCTCAATGTTCAAGTCATGTCAAACACATTATAGAAAAATACAAATTTACTCACAGCTAAAGAAACATATTCATATCATCGATACGTTATGGACAACCAGAGAAAGGGCATCAAAAAATATTTATATCCAACTCAGACATGACACACTATCTTACATTAATTTATATAATAAAGTATAATACAATTCAAATATAAAAAAGATAAACAAAATGACTTTTATTTTTCGCGGTTGAGATCTCTTTAAATTTTAATTTAAAATTAATCTGACGGCTAATATTAACACCTCAAATTTAATAAGGAAAATAGACTGCTAAGGATGTGTTTGGAGTGACTTTTTAAAAGTACTTCTATTACTTATAATTTCTCATAAGTATTTTAAAAAAAAAAAAAGTAATGTTTGGAACCGTCCTACCACCATCACCACCACCACCACCACCACCACCACCACCAAAATTACCACCACCCCCACCCCCACCCCCACCCCCACCCCCACCATCACCACCGCCCTACCACCACCCCCACCATCACACCACCATCTCTGCCACAACAACCACCACCACCACCACCATTGTCGTCACCCACCACCATTGTCGTCACCCACCACCACCGCCGCCGCCCCATCACCATCGCCCACACCCCCACAGCACCACCACCACCGCCGCCGCCTCACACCCCACCACCACCATCCCCACTACCCCCACCCCCACCACCACTGTTGTCATTCTATCACCCTACGACCACCGTCACTGTCCCACCATCACCCCTACCACTACCACCCCCACGACCTTCACCACTACCACCACTGCCCCACCACCGCCACAGCCCCACCTACACCCCCACCCCACTCACTGCCCCATCGTTACCCCCACCACCATCGCCAACCACCACCGATTACTACCACCGTCGTCCCCGACTATCATCGTCATCTCATTTTTATATTTATTACCATTACCACCACCATCATCCCACTACCATCGTCGCCCACCGTTTACACCCATTACCACAATCCATCACCACCCACTATCGCCGCCAGCCACTATTACCCACCCCACCATACCTATTACCCACCCCACCATACCTACCACCACCAACCGTCATCGCCCACCACTGCCGCCACCCACTGTCACCCACCCCCCACCACCACCACCATTCGTCACCACCCATCACACTATTGTCGCCCACAACTACCATCGTCATCGTCCACCACCGTCGTCGCCCCACCACCACCACCACCGCTGTCACTCATGTCTACCACTATCACCATCGTCACCCAAAACCCACCACCATCACCGTTGCCACCCACGGTTGCCACCACCACCACAGTCGTCGCCACCCACCACAACCATCACCGTCTCCCACCACCACCACTGCCGTCCACCACCACTACCACCGCTCACCCCCATTACATCTGATACTTAAATTCATTTCTCTCTCTCCTTTATATTTGTGATTTGATTTTAAGTGTAAATATAAATATGTTTATTGTTGACCCTTTTTTTTATTACTCCGTACCTTCAAGCACGGACAATAACTAGTTCTCTTATATGCATCAAGCACCCTTGTGGAACACTTGATAACAAGATAAAGCTATGAGATATGGGTGTGATATTTCTCACAAGGAAATGCAACAATTTAAGACTAAGATAGAATACTAAATATAAACATCTCGGTAAGTTCCTTTCATTGTATAATTGCTTTTAAAATGAATGATGTATAAGCTTTGCACACTCTAGATTACACAAAATACCATTTTAAAATAGGAAATAAAGAAAATTATTCATTATAACGAATATCTCAGTGCATCTGTGGTCTTTTATCCTTGGTTTGGAGATTAGATGAATCCAATGCTAGGGCACATTCCCATACAGGCCAAAACTTGCACTCATACTCAGGTCCACAGTCCACTTAATATGAATGAAATGGATACGACTCCACCATAGAAGTGCATGTGCTATTCGAAACAAGCTTTTTTCCTCCAATGAACCTCTTATTTGAAATAACTGGCTAGTATCTATGCCACAATGAACCATACCACGCCAGGGTTTAAAACCTTGTACTTGATATCTGATTAGACCTCATACTATATCCAACAAGCTTCCATCAACATTAACATATTTCAAATGTAAAAATGCAAGGCATGATACAAAATGATGGGCAACATATAGTTATAAAAGGATAAAGGAAAAGGGTTATTAAATAAAGGGAGCAGAAAACAATATGTAACAAAAACCTTTTGAATTACCCAGAGAGGAAGGATGACACAAGATATGTTGTAAATAAAAATAAAATCATAAAAGCAAAAGAAAAATTGCTAATCATTCCCCATTGAGGGCAAAGAAATAAAAAGTATTCTCATGAGGTTACATCTCATGCATATGATGGTTCTAGCCTTCTAGGTGTAAAGGTGCACACATTTGACTATGCACCGACTCCAAAAGATCCAGACCACATGACTCAAGACATTTGAAGCTTAATTGATCAGATAGAAAATCTATACCGCGTGGATGAAACCCCAAATTTTGACATCTCAATCCCTTACATTATCTGAAAATGTTGACATCTCAATTGATATCAACAAGGAGCAATTTTACACAGCCACCAAAAAGTAAAATTTCTTTTCAGTATCACTCCAGAATCATGAGTGCAAGTCAATACAATAGAAAAATACCCAATCCTCACATTCAGAATATCAATAGGAGACAGACTCCTGTGGCCCCCTCCCCCTGTTACACTGGTCTCCAAACTTATGAACTGTACTACTAATATGTGTCACTGACTATTCAACTGAAATATGGAGTGGCAGTACTCGGGCCAGGGGAGGGGATGCAAAAATATGAAAAGATATAAATTGAACTGATTTTTCTTTTTTGAAGAGAAGTTAAATAGAAAACTAGCAAAAAAAGTCGGATTTCAATCACAAAAAATAAATAAATAACAGGGCTCCGATCTTCTCGAGCATTAGGTTCTCGATTCTAGATCATCATCCTACATCGATCCAAACGAGTGCTAAATTATTCAAGTACGTCCCCACCAAGAAACAGTGATGGAATCTAGTCCTGGGGAAGTCCTAATAACACGAGCCAAACTGCTTTATGCCAAACAATTCAATTATTCAAAATATCGATTCCAAAACACAAAAATTTCAGTAAATCATCCCTAAAAACATCAATTTCCAATTATATTCAGTTCATATTAAGTATTAAACACTGAAAAGTGACAAAAAAAAAAAACAAAAAATTAAGGAAAAAAAAATTCTAACCCTCACGGGACTCCAAGGGCTGAGAGAGCTTGAGTTTCGACGAAGGCAAAGCGGAATCCGAATGCAACCGAAACGAATCGTCACGCTGATCGCCATTGTACGGACTCTTAGAAACCTGCAGTTGTTGCTTCTGCTGCAAATTGAATTGCCGTGAATCGGTCTGCAACGACAGCATGGTGCTTGATTGCCGATAAAATCAATGGGAAAATTCAGAAGATTTTTTCCATGGAATAAATTTCCTGAGAATAGATTATATTTTCTCTCTTTTCGATTACTTCCAAAACCAGAGAGAGAGTGCTGTTATAAAAGTGACAGAAAGGACATTCGAAAGAAGGAAATTTTAGTGGGACGTGTCTTCCGTCATCTGGGCCGAACACGTGGCTGCGTGTGAGTTTGGGTGCTTTGGATTGAAGTGGAAGGTTGGTGGTGGAAGTTGACTGTTGGGAGGGAGTGGTACGAACTAACTAATTGATCTTGGATGAATTGGACTAGGTACATTCACATCCCTACAGGGCTTGCGTGTGCGTTTGGGAGAAATTGAATTCCCTTCTCTGAATTTTTTCAAATAAAGATGAAATTTTATATTAAATTTAATTTATACTCATATTTAGTATATAATATATATACGTACAAGACTCATAAATATATTATAATTATTAATAATTATTTGTCCTGTAAATAATTATTTTACCTATGATCAATCTAATTCGTACTCATGATAAGAGGTATAATTGTTTTTTACATCCTTAACCTCTTAACTCATCTTCCCAAACCTATCTCCCTCTTAAGTTTGACGAAACTCATGATCATGAGTTTAATATTCGGACCAGTTGCGAGTCAGGTTTGGAAACACATGAATGAATTTTCAATCCAAATATGAAGTTTGGAAGTCTTTTGGACTATTTTTCCCAAACTCGTCTTGTCAAACCCCCTTTACCAATCAGCCCCTTAAAGGTTTGGTATGTAAGCTTGGGGGAGTTTTGGAACATGGGTTGGAGAATAAACCTATAAAATCCATGTTTGACAAATACACATCTAGCCCAGGGTTTGAAACTCAGCCCGATTTAGACTCGGTCATGAAACTCAAGTTCATGGGTTTCCTGAAACTCGAGGGGTGAGTTTCATATGTGGATTAATGAGTTTAACATCCAAATGACATTTATACCCCACATATATCCTATATACCTAATATTAAATTGGTTAAGGGACAAAATAGTTATTTATATACAAATATATTATCATAATAGTCATATATCTCTACGCATACCAAACATGAGTATGGACAACATTAAATTAATTTCATCTTTGAATCTAATCTTTAGGTTTGGAAGGGTTTGGACAAACCAATCCAAACCCCTCCCAAAAAACATACCAAACAGGACCCTAAGGTTTTTCACTTGACTCCCTCACTTTTGAAAAATGACGCCAAAATTCTTTTAAGTTTATACGTGTGTAACACATAGTACCTTTCTTATTAACATTCGTTGAACATGTTAAAATTAGATCATATCAACAGATATTTTCTATGAAATTCCCATATTACCCTTATTTTATTTCATAAAAAATCTTATAAAAATCTAGTAATTTTTTAATCTTTTAATCTTTTCATTTCAAGCCCAAATAAGACAATTTTATTTCAAAAATACTCTTTCCCCCATTTCACCCACACTCCCACCGCTCCATCCCGACCCACACAACCTAAATTGCTACCGGCTACCACCATCATCATCTCCCCTCTCCCCCACCTTGCCCAATTTGGGCTTGCATCATACAGTACCCAAAACCCCAACCGCCCCAACCCCTATCGCAAGCATCTCTCTCACAACTTTCCCAAGCAAAAACTAAACCAAAATAAATCATAACCAAATCAGGAATTGCTACATCAATCTCAATAGACGGAGTCACAAATGAAGGCAATGACCATTGGATCGATTACACTCTTTTGCCACAAATGATTTAATGCCCCCCAACCATTCGACTCTATTCATTTAAATCAACTACATTTAGGTCAATCTTTTTCTCTCTCTTTGAGACCCAAATGATATTACTAGCACTGGGTTTGGATTGATGAGGAATCTGTGGGTGGGTAAAGGGGCTGCCTGTAGTGGTGGGTAGGGCTGGATGCTAAAAACAGAGGAGGAAATTAGAGAGGGTGATGCAGTGCTGGTGGTGGAGAGTGAAAGGGTGCAACTACTATGTATTCAATTTGGGTTTGAATACGAGTTTTTGGCCTGGGAGGTTTTTTTTGAATTGTGGTAGATTTTGTTCAATTTTTTAAAGGGTAAAATAGTCATTTTACACCTTCTATTAGAGCAACTCCAAGGGGAGTTGCCAAAAATGGGGTGCCAAATGTCATTTTACAACCTTGAACAGTGTTTTGGCACCCCTGAACAGTGTTTCTGCTCCAATGGTAAGTGCCAAAATGGGGTGCCATTTTAATATTTCAATGTTTTTTATTAAAAAATATAATTAAATTTAACGGTTATTGCTTCAACTTTAATATTGTAAATCCAAGCGCAGGTTGAGCGAAGTAATATAATTCTCGGAATACCGAGGTCGATCCCTCAAGGAATTGTAACAAGACAACAATCACACAAAAACTAAAACAAGTTTAAAAATATATGAGCAGTTCAAAGATGTGCCAAGTGAAGAAAAGTGATTTGAGTAATTAAACAAGATAATAAATATACTAGAGCATCGGGTATCCCCCTCTCAATTCCATACGATAACGATTGAAGAATCAAACTTTAACTTGAACCAAGAATCAGATGTCAGTTGATTCAAGAAACAAATCAACTAAGAGAACCAAAAGTTATAATCAACGGATTATTCAGGAACCTGAATAACCGTCCAATTATATTATTTTATGAAATAATGATAATTACCTCAAGCGTGGAACAACCAGTTATTTACTCGCAGGGAAATTCAAGCAATTGATGTACATGACACAACAACTCAAGGATTTTTACAAAGCAAAAACTTTGCTAGGAAATTAGAAGTAAAATTAACAAAATATCATAAATCATTCAAAACAAATTAAATAACGTTACCGTACTTCATTGAGAAGTTCTCCCTTAGCCCTAGTTCAGCCTTCTAGCCAGACATCATTAATCAAGAAAATAAACTAGTAATAAAAGAATTCTTCCCAAAAACAAAACGATCTTTATTACAAGTTCTTCCATTCCTATTTATACTTTATTCCCCAAAAAGATTGACTTGGAGTGAAACTCTTAGTCTGGCGTTGGCAGATTACCCACACACGTCCGGACGCGTGTTCTTCAACCGTCCGAACGCGACTTCCAGTATACTCTTTCCTCAGCTCCTCACCTTTCTGCCACTTACATCCGGACGCATAAGGTTCTCCCGTCCGGACGCGTATTCCAGTGCCTTTCCTCTTCAGCTATGCTCCATCTCTCCTTACTTTCTCCTAGTCTGATGCTATTCCTCTGCAAAATATACACAATTAACATAACAACTATTCTTTAATTAATTAACCACATTTATCATACTTTCATGACTAAATAATTAATCTTTCCCAATGATAAATGTAACTATTGGACCTCAATCAGTTATATTTTAACGGGTATAGTTTTCATAACAATCGCAATTTAACGGATATATTTTTATTGTAAAAATTTCAAATTTCAAATTTCAAATTTTGTCTGCCGAAATTCAAATTTCAAATTTCAACCGTTGAAATTCAAATTTGAAAATTTAACCGCCAAAATAAAAATTAAAAAGAGTATAATTCGTCTATAAATATGATCATTTTTCTCATTTTTTATCCATCTATCTTACATTCTCTCTATAAATTCAATATCTCATTTCTCTTTCACTATTTATCCTTTCATATTTTCATTCGTCAAGCTATATGAATCGTTATCCTAATATTTTAGGAGAGATCCTCAATATTGAAGAAGAAGATAATGATGACTTGGATATGTTGTATGTTGCAACTAGAAGGTCAGAAGGGTCTAGTCAGGGACGGATAAGATCGCATCGTGGTTCCGTTCCAGGCCACAAAATAGTTAATTGTGGTAGAGTTGAAAGTAACGAAAGACTCTATCATGACTATTTTGCTACCCCTTGTGTATATGAGGTTTTTTCCGAAGGAGGTTTCAAATGAGTCGTCCTCTTTTTCTCCGAATTGTAAATGAGGTTGAACAACACGATCCATACTTCATCCAAACAACAGATGCCGTTGGAGTTCTCGGTTTGTCATCCCTTCAAAGGATAACAACTGCTTATAGAATTCTTGCTTACGGAACACCGCGTGGCAAGGTATGTATACTGGTCATTGTCATGAACCAACAATCATTTTAGAAGCTGTGGCTTCTCAAGATCTTTGGATATGACATGCATTCTTTGGGCTTCCTGGTTCGCTGAATGACATAAATGTTCTAGATAGGTCTCCTGTTTTTACATTATTAGCAAATAGTCATACTCCTCCAGTCAACTATATAATTAATGGCCATGAGTATACAATGGGATATTATCTAGCTGATGGTATTTATCCAAACTGGTCGACATTTGTAAAAATAATTCTTTGTCCACAAGGTTTGAAAAAAAAATATTTTGCTAAAGCACAAGAGTCGGCAAGAAAAGATGTAGAGCGGGCATTTGGGGTACTTCAAGCCCGTTTTGCAATCGTGCGTGGACCAGCACGCTTTTGGGATGAAGAAACACTTGCAGATATTATGAAAGCGTGCATAATAATGCATAATATGGTCATTGAGGATGAAGGAGATGTTGGTAACAATGACTTTGATGGAAGTGATGCTAATCCGCCTGTAGAAGTGTCGCATGCGTATACACCAAAATTGGAAGACTTCATGCAAACCTATTGTCAGATCAGAGACAGTGTTACTCAGTCTCAACTGCAGTCAGATCTTATCGAGCATTTGTGGGAACGACATGGCGACTAATAATTTTCTCAATTTCAATTTCAAGTTGTATTTTCAATTTCAAGTTGTATTTTCAATTTCAAGTTGTATTTTCAATTCCAATTTCAATTTCATGTTGTATTTTCAATTCCAATTTCAATTTCATGTTGTATTTTCAATTCCAATTTCAATTTCAAGTTGTATTTTCAATTCCAATTTTAATTTGAAGTTGTACTTTCAATTTTCATACATAATAGCAACATAATAAATAATGACTATAAATTAAAAAATAATAGCAACATAATAAATAACGACTAAAAATTAAAACCCCGTTTTTTCATAATCTCTATCTTCAGGTTATTCCAATATGTTGCAGAAATTGGGTCCATGCTAGTAGTGTTAGTTTCCATGATTTTCATTTCATTCTGCCTTTCAATTTCTTGCACCTGCCTTTCTTCAATTTATAACTGTCTACGATGTTGCTCCAATGCTATCTCCTGTTGAGCATAAATTTTGTCGTGTCGCTCAACTTTTGTCATTGCACTTCCATTTTTTTATTCCAGTGGTGATGATCTAGTGATGCTTCAACACTGGTTTGTTTCTCTTTGTTTTTAAGTTGTTTCTTCGAAGTCTTTCTGCCCAATGGCCTATCGAGGTTGGGAGTGGACGAGGGTTCAGTGCCATCCCCTAAATATAGAGTTGAATAGCAAGATTCAACATGAGTTGATTCAGCAGGACTACCACTTGAATGAGTTTTTGCTCTCTTATTGCTGGTGAGATTATCAATCCATTTTCAATATATTCCAACAATGCTCGTATTGAAATGGTTTTCCAATAATCTTAGCAAACATTTCTTTTGCGTCATCAACCTGAAAAACATATGAAATTATTCAGTCAATAGTTCAAATATCAAATCATAGTAGTGTCTAAATTAAAAGCTTAATCATTACATTATTTTGCTCGGTGTGTCCACTTTGTCGCAGTCTTTTAATTTGACTATAAAAATCGACAAATTTGATGCATTTTACATTTATATCAGTCCAACAACTTTTAATAGAAGATTGCGAACGATCTTCTTGATTGCCTCCATGAAGTTCTAAGTATTGCAATATTCTTTGCCAGAAAGCACCACCTTGTTGTTCATTCCCAGTAATTGCATCTTTACTCGTGTTAAGCCACGCAGACACAATTAATTTATCTTCTTCTAGAGAGAAGTTCTTTATCCTTTGCGATTTTCTCACTCTTGGAACGGCTTCATTTTGTACTGGCGTCAATACTGTGGGATTGATCTACATAGCATCATCATATAAATCGGTGTCGTTCATAAGCAAATCAATGAAAGAATCGTTAAATTGCGAATCCATCTACCAAAAAAAAAAAATTTATTATAATCAATTTAAAGAATGAGCATAAAATAATCAATTAAAAAATAAATAAAATTACCCTTAATTAAAACAAATATAATTTGCCATAAATTATAAACAATTTATAAATTATATTACAAATTATAAACAATTTATAAATTATAAATTATATTACAAATTATAAATTAAAACAAGAATAGGGGGCAGATGTAATTATAAATTACAACCCCTTCCCCTTCCCCTAAATAAAACGGTTCCTACCTCTTCCCTTACTAGATCGCCTTCTTCCTCTTCCCCTTCCTCCCCTTCCCCTGTGCTTCTCTGCAACTTACAATTGCAATGGAGCTATGCGAGCAGTACACCAACGACAAGGGTTCAGGGAAGCTAGGGTTTTCGATATCAAAGGCAAGGATTCAGGGAAGCTATTTTCTGAGAGCAGTACAAAAATCGATTTCAAGCAAGTCTCCTTCCCCTTTCCTCTCTCTGTATTTTTATAGAAATTTTGGGTGGAATATAGTCGTTGAGAGGAACAGTAGCCACCAACGGCTATTTTGCAACCTCTCAATTCTCTCTCCAAAGTTGTCAAATATGCCATCCCAAAATCCTAGATGTCATTTTGCCACCTCTGTTGGAGTTCGAATTTTTGCAATTGGGGTGCCATTTTAGCGGTTATGGAGATGGCACCCCTGATGGCAACTCCTGTTGGAGTTGCTCTTAGGACCGTTAGTTTGAGGGTACTGACATGGGCTCTCAGTGTTATTTGTCAAAGGTGAGTGAATTTGTCTAATTAAATGATAAACCTCAAAGATGTAAATATAATTTAGCATTTTATTTATGTGTCATATAAAATTGATGATTGGGTGTCGTGGTGCAAAACACATTTTTTTATTGCGGTTAAAATATTAAATGTAAATAGACTAAATTATTGTAGTTAAAAAATTAAAATTAAAATTATAATATAAGTCGTTGGTTTTACATGAATTAAATCGTTGTAGTATTTTGTGCAAGCAAGACTATGTTTTTTATTATATAGACTAGCGATAATCTGTGTCTGAAGGCAGTACGCAATTCAAAAAAATCGAACACTAATCGTGAAAAGGAAAAAAATTAAACACTATAGACAAATACTTAGCTGAAAGTCTAAACTGTATATTTAAAACACCTGTCTTTTTGCATACATGCTTAACAAAGTACTACATATATGAAAATTATCATGTAGACAAATTTAAATGAAGAGATAGAGAAAATTAAACTTTAATAATCTAAGTCCCATAAATTCAAAGTGAAAACCCATAAAATTCATATGCTTAAAATTACATACCTATTGAGAATTCACATAAGTGCCATAAATATGTACTTAAAAGTTAATTTACATGGATTTGTAAACTTATGTCGTTAGAAAAAATGTTCATGTCTAAAAGCATTATGCTATATTAAACAAAAAAATGGTCAATATTTAATCAGATATGACAATTGGACGACGACTGATCAATCGGCAAGAAGGCTACCATACTTGAGTGATAAAGGAAAAGATACAAATGAAAGTGTATTCAATATACTCTTGAGTTCTTATACCGCAAATTCGTAAACAAGTCTAGCACAATACATGAAAAAGAAAACAAGGGAGAATACTCATGGAAATAAAAATGATGACAGGAAAGGGAAAGGTGACAGATATGCAGACTTTTTTTTTTTCTAAATAAAAAAATGGGTGGGGTAAAATAAAATGTTCAAAAATCACCCTGATAGACCCTCATTGGTGGGATCATGAGATTCTTGACTGCGCTCATTACTCTTTTTCGGAAACGAACCTAGTTAGGTTAGCATAACAGTCAACCACCGAGCCCCCATGTCATTGTGAACTCCAAGACTCGAACCTCCAACCTCTGAGTGAGAAATTTGACTGGTATCCCACTAGACCATCCCACTCGGTGGTATATGCAGACTTTTTAACTCAAACAAATGAGTATGATTAAATGGTCACCATTGAGCAACTAATATATCCAGAAATAAACTAATAGATCTCAACTACATATACATCAAGCTTAGACGTGCAAACCTTTTCTATTTTTTCAGAGAAGAGGGTTCTCTCTCAAGTGCTGGATTGTTGTACATCTTCCGTGTCAAGCAACAAACACAGTGAATGACAATAAAAAACATAATATTGACATAAATGCAAGACAATTTGTAAAAAACTAGTTATTGTATGTGCCTGAAAGTACAGAGTAATAAAAAAAAGATCAACAGTAAACATATTGGCATTCACATCGAAAATTAAATCACAAACATAGATGAGAGATAAAGAAATTTAAGCATCGGTTATAGTGGGGGTGAGAGATGGTGGGCAGTAGTGGTGATGGTAGGAGACGGTGATGGTTGTGGTGGGTGACAATGACCGTGGTGGTGGTGGTAACCGTGGGTGGCAACGATGATAGTAGTAGTGGCAGCCATGAGTAATGGCGATGGTGGTGGTGGGCGGCAGTGGTGGATGACGGTGATGGTTGTTGCTAGTCGTGGTGGTGGGGTGTCAACGGTGGTGGTGGCGGTGGTGGGTTGTGGTGGTGGTGGGCGACGATGGATACTTTTGGGCGACAATATGATGGGTGGTGGCGAATGGCAGTGATGGTAGGTGTGGGGGTGGGTGATAGTGACTATTGACGACGGGTGGTGGTGGGCAACAATATGTTGGTGGTGGATGGCGACGATAATAGTGAGATGATGGTTGTAGTGTTAATAAATATAAGAATGAGATGAAGATGGTGGTGGGTGGTGACGGTGACGACGGTGGTGGTGGTGGTGGGGTAGTGGTAGGGGTAGCGGCGGCGATAGTGATAGTGGTGATGGTTATAGAGCGGTGGGGATGGTGGTGGTAAGGGTGATGGTGGAACGATAACGACAACGGTGGTGGTGGTGGTGGTTGGGGTGTAGCAGTAGAGATGATGGTGGTGAGACTGTGGGGGTGATGGAGTGGTGGTAGTAAGGATGGTGGTGGTGGTGGGGTGGCAGTAGTAGGGATGGTGGTGGTGGTGGGGTGACAGTAGTAGGGATGGTGGTGGTGGGGTGGTGATAGTAGTGGTTATGGTGGTGGTGGCGGCGTCGACGGTGATGGTGGTTGTTATTGTGGCAGAGGTATTGGTGGGGTGACAGCGGTGGTGGTGGTGGGGTGGCGGCGGTGATGGTAGTGGTGATGGTGGGGTGGCGGTGGTGATGGTAGTGGTGATGGTGGTGGTGTGGCGGTGGTGATAATGGTGGTGGGGGTCGTTGTGGTGTTGGGGTGGTGGTGGTGATGGGCCGGTAAGGGTGGGGGTAGTGGTGGGACAGTTTCAAACACTACTTTTCTTTGTTTAAAGTAGTTATTAGTGCTAGAAGCACTTTTAAAAAGGCACCCCAAATACACCCTTAGAGCCTTATTTTCCCTATTAAATTTGGGGTATTAATATTAGCCGTCAGATTAATTTTAAAGTAAAATTTAAAGATATCTTAACCGCAAAAAACAAAAGTTATTTTGTTTATATTTTGAGATTTGCATTATATTGTACTTTATTATATAGATGATATGCTCAGAAGAATATGATTAGTTACGGGTTTGAAAAACCAATCATATTTGTCCTTCCATTTTGTGGTTGACATATGAGGCTATGATATCAAAGGAGTAGGGATCGAAATTTTTGTTTTAAAATGATCGAAACGTTTATGTTTTTAATGAGATCAAAACAAATCAATAATAGTATCGAAATTCCAATGCTCTGAGTGTTTCGAAATGTTTCGAAGTGTTTTAATTAATGTTTCCTAATATTTCAAGGTGTTTCAAGCTATTTCAATATATTTTGATTAATGGTTGGGAATGATTTGAAAATAAATTCTCAAAATTTTTATCTATTTTCGAAACGTTTACGATATATATTCAAAACGTTTGCGAAATGTTTCTATTTTCAAAATGACCGAAAAATATCCCAAATCAAAATTTTGATCCTAGCAAAAGAGATACCGTACCGAAAATTATATTTTTTGTAAGCTAAATTACAATGTTTTTGAAGTCAAATTCCAACCAAAAAATTAGAGCCAATTTAACATGGGCCCCATACTTACATAAATTGAATGAACACGCTCTCAAATTTTAAAATGACACTGTAACCCTATGACATTTATTGTTCATCCATCGTTAGCATTCTTAATGCCCATCAAATTAAGGGGTTTATTATAAATTTTAAAACATTGTTATCTAACTATGTAAATTTATTTTAATAATATTTAATCATAATTTCCATATATATTGTAATTTTAAAAATTAATTTCATTTCAATTATGAAATTCCAATTTGGTTAAACTCTATTAATTATCATAATGCTTAACTAACATGGTAACTAAGTAAACTAAAAATTTGATCTGATTTTGACCATGGATTGAAATTTCACTAGTTGGAGGATAACAATTGAATTTTTGTAACAATATATCAAAATTATTAGTCTACACTCCAACCCAATCAAACAACTCTTTCTAGTTCTCTGCAAGGGAAGCTGTGTTTTTTACTACGCAAATGGGTGTGATGAGATTGTGTTGGAAGGGGTTTTATATGTGATTATGAAAAGGATTGGTAATAATTCTGAAGATTTTTCTCCTATATGCGCTATTGTTGCAGATGTTCAACAACTTCTTCGTCTGTTTATTTTTTCGTCTTTGTCCACTATTAGACGTTCAGGAAATTGTGTAGCTCACCAACTGGTTCAAAAGATTAAATTAGGTAAAAATATTAATGTTTGGAAATATATGGCACCATATTTTTTGGTACCATCTTTTCTCTCAGACTTATCTTCTTAATAAAATTTATATCGTTTCAATTAAAAAAAAAAACTGTTCTAAAAATAACGGTGTAATAGATACTAGGGTTAAGTAGGGTTACTTAAAGGTAAAAGGTACCAAAGGTGTTGATATTTTTTTATTAGTATCTAACTCAGAACTTAAATCTATATCTATCTATATCTATATCTATATTACTAATAAAAGGAAGTTAAGTGAAAAAATTTTGATTGCCTGTTATGTCCATATAAAAAATATTAGGATAAATTACACTCACACCCCCTGACATTTGATTTTATTATACGGACACCCCTCACATTTCAAAAATTACACTGAAACCCCTTGACATTTGAACACGTGTGACAGTCGTACTCCTTTTGTCTAACAGACGTTAACAATTTCATTAAAAAGACTTTTTTAACCCTCATATATCCTTGAGATTTACCAATGCCCATATCCAATCTATCCAACTCACCCCTCTATTTGACCAAGTTAAAATAAATAAATTGAAAAAAAATTAATGCTTCATGCGTTCCAGTCAGCTTACCATTATCCTCATGGATGTGATGGTGGTGGTGGTTGTGATGCTCATGGTCATGGTGGTGATGATCATCGTCGTCGTCGTGGTGAGAGTCGGTGGACTTGGAGTGGCAGATGATGTACCGTAGATGAGTGCAACTACGGGTAGAGAAGGGTTTCAGATGTAAGGAAGATAAGAAGGTTTGGTACTGGTGATTTGGCCTGAAAGAGTTGACTCTTATTCTTCTTCGACTTCTGCAAGTAAATCCGATGGAGGCAAGAGGAAGACGCAGAGTTTACATGGTTGTAGATGTAACGCCCCAAAATCCACCCTAGAAGGCATTATTATCTACAAACCATCCAATCATGAGAGCAACTAATAATAACCGTTAAATAATAAACTATTCATCCATCCGATAAAGAATAAATACTAAAGTCTATAAAATATTGTAACTTCTCCAACTTACAATTCAAAACCAAATAGTATCTAGCAGCAGAATAATTAAAACTAACTAAAACATTGTTTCATATAAATCTCTCAAACTTTAAACCAAAAAGTAAAATAACTCTAT
The DNA here is from genome assembly GCA_951799425.1 of Ilex aquifolium. Classification (NCBI taxonomy): domain Eukaryota; kingdom Viridiplantae; phylum Streptophyta; class Magnoliopsida; order Aquifoliales; family Aquifoliaceae; genus Ilex; species Ilex aquifolium. The sequence goes on along the minus strand of OX637397.1, from coordinate 13,649,793 downwards.
TCTTCTAAGACAGGGTCCACATCTTAATTCTCTAATGCCTCGCAGTCAACCTGCTCAACCACATCGACATCCTCTTCTATGCCAAAATCTGTAAGTGTGTTGTAGGGGGTGAGCAAAAGCCCGTAGGAAACCCCTTTCAAATCCCAATAAGATTTTTAAAATAATGAAAAGAAGGCAAGTCTTTTTTTTGGAAAATAACATATATAAATTTTTTAGAGTAAAATCATGACAATTGTAATGATTTCAAGTGTACGGAATACAGTAAATCAATAATATGAATAAACATGTTATAAATTAAAGCATTCAACAAATAACTCAGTAGCATCATCCCATATTCTCATGTATGTTGGTTCATCCTCATTCTCATGTATGTTGGTTGCTTTTCAGGAATCTACACAACGATTTTACTTCGTTCACCCATCATAACCACAAAATCCCAATCATTCCCCGTAGGGCCAAATCACAAACAACTTTAAGAAGGGCGTATATCGTTTCCCACAACATTGACGAATCCTTTTAAAGAAAAGTATACCATCCCTCAACCTTGAACTTACGTGAATAATAGTGGTTGCTCTCATAAACAACAATTCACTACAAGTGTTAGGCAACCATCTCACCTCCACTGGGATAGACTAACCTCTAACACTTTACGACAACTCTCGAAGGCAATTCAAGTTCGTCACAACAAACCATACAAGAGATGAAACCACAACTTTCTCAACAACCACAATATTAACTTATCACAATTTTCATTAACAATTCAAATATCACAATTGCATAATTTTCAATATACTACAATAATAAAGGAATTAAAATATGCAAGAGATCATATCAAGAAAATATTCACAATTTCGATACAAAATTCTAAGGTTTTGTCAAAAATCATAATTTCTTGGAGTAAGAACAAGTAGTTGATTGAAAACCAAATTTAGTCAATAATAGGAATTTAGAAATCAAGAATACATATGACTTTCACAGTAGAACGTGTATTTTGGAAGAACTAGGGTTTTGGAAATTCAAGAACAATGTTTATTGGATACAAGACATGTATCTCGTTGAAAATCATATGTTACTTCAAAAAGAATCAAGAACGAACAATATGTTAATCAAAAGAAACCAAAAGCGAAAGATTATTTAACATATAATAATCTTGAAGATTTAAAACATACATAATTATACCCTAAATCTCAATGAAAAAACTTGAGAATAATCTCCTATCTCAATCCGATGTTTGAAGATAGCCCTAGCGTGTTTAAATCAATCTCAATGCAAGAATTCCCCTTCAATCTTGTGTTTCTTTTCTTCTCTCTTGCTCTCTAAGGTTCTCTAGTGTTAAGAACTGATGAAATATGACTAAATGAACGTCCTTCTGGTATTTATAGGGTGAAAAACCCTAAAATTGAGCAGGGCTGCTTTTAGCATAGCTTACGGACGATACTTAGGGGTCTCAATGGTGAAAATTTACTGTTTTGGATGAAAAATAAGATTTTAGGGTAGGGAGGGGGGTCCGGACGATGCTTGGGGCGTTCGGACGGTGCCAACTTTCTGCCTTGAGTTTCAGAGAATTTTTCACCTATTTAAAAGTTGATTCAGTAAATTTTCGTGAAATACACTTTTGTAACCCTTGAAGTCTAGTTTTTACTGTCCAAAAATCAGCTCAATCGGAGTTCAGATTAAAAAGTTATGACTAAAATACTAAGATAGTGTCAAATTCTTTCATACCCAAATTCTTTCTAAAATGTGTTTTAACTCCGGAATACTTTATAACTTCTAATACACCCCATTATTGCATCTCCCAAGGTTTCTCAACCTCCGAATTCAATGAAGGCATTATTTTGACCTAAAAACATTTAGAAACTTACCTAATCAGCCTTCTCAAATTTACACACCTTCAAAACTAAGTTTGACCCGAAAGTCAATTCGTTCGAAACTCAAACTTCATGATCAATCGTTTAACAATTATTCGAGATTTCTACAATCCTTTTATTCATCCTAGAAGAAAATACTAATATGATATTATTATTATTTAATTCTAGTACGGGGTCTTACAGTAGATTGAGAAGAATTTACAGGTTTCAAGCCATTGATCCCCCAAGGGCCGAGGTTGGGTACGAAGCCATTGATCCCCTCTAGTGCGATTTCGATGGCTAGAAGTGGTGGGTAGCTGAGGTAGGTTGTCTGTTTTGCAGTGTGCTGGTTGTGCCTTGGAGGAGGTGAGTTCGATTTTTTGGTTTGGCAATGGGGGCTTGTGATGGTGGGAGTGGCGGTGGTTGCGGTGAGGTAACAGTTGGGATGGTTAAACTGGTGTGGTGGGAGTTGCGGTGAGGTAATAGTGGTTGGTGGTTGTGGGTGGCAGACGTCCGTGGGAAGTGGTGGTGTTAAGGCATAATTTTAGCAAGGTAGATTTGGTATAATCATTGAAATTTGATAAACATTGTTGTTAATTCAAAATAATTAAATGTATTGACCAAAACCAAAAAATTAACTTAATATCGAAAAGATAAGATTGAATTCAATGACAAAATCATAAGGTTTAATTTGAATTAGGTGTTAAATTTGTTTAAGTGTTAAGTTTAATTTGGATTAGGTGCTAAATTTGCTTTAGTATTAAGTTTACTTTGATTTAGGTGTTAAATTTATTTAATTAGGGTCTGATTTGTAATTTAGTTTGCTTTGAGTTTTTTTTTTCAATGTCCGTGTAATAAAATCAAATGTCAGGGGTGTAAGTGTAATTTATCCTTTTTTTTCAACTTAGAACAGAGGATATTATTGACATTTTTTCACTTTTGTTAACGACATCCTATATTTGACCGCATTTGGGGTCTTAGTGTAATTTTTGAAATGTGAGGGAGTGTTCGTGTAATAAAATCAAATGTTAGGGGGTGTGAGTGTAATTGACCCAAAATATTAAAGGCACCTACATCCTTATTTATTTAATTACCTAATATTAATTATATATTCAAGTGACTCTTCATATACTTCTATTTCCACAAGAATTATTGTTTCATGTATTGCGTTTTTTTTATTATTTTCTAATTATCTAATATTAATTATATATTCAAATGACTCTCCATATACTTCTATTTTCACAATAAATATTGTTCCATGTATTATACCTTTTTTTTTTATTTCTTGAGTTAATGACGTTATCTCTCTTTCATTTACTTCTCATAAACTTTTTTGTTTACAATAAATCTATTAATCATCTTTACTTTATGAAAAATAATAGATTATCATTAATACAACTATTATGTCATCGATAACCATCATAAAATTTATTTTATCATTTATCTAATATGAACTGATGTGTAGCTTTGCAGACAGTACAAATTTCTGGCAATAAATATATTAATTAATCAAATAAAATTTGAATCATTTCATCTCCCATTTTATGGCTACGTGGACAGCTAATAGTCAAATATTCAATACCATGAATTTCAATCATAAAGTAATAATAATATTATTCTATTGCTCTCCCATTCTCTCATATTCACATTTTTTATCTGGTTGCATGTTATTGCCCTTTTCATATGATTTATGTTTTGCTTTGAGCTAGACTTGCACTAACATCTTAAAAAATTTCTTATTGATTTGTTAAGTGTTTTTTATTTATGAACAAGTGTGATCAATTGTGGAAGGTCACTTTGAAAATGGCATCTTGAGATTTTATTTACTCTAAATCATATATCTTCTATGTGTTTAATTTTCATGGTCATAGGTTCATTTTTTGTTTAGCACTGAAACTCATTTTGCATATTTAGCATTATATCTCGTGTGTCGAAAAAATTACGTGATTCTTCTCGTGCATTGACTAATTGAAACGAGATCGTACATAATGTGGATCATGATTCGACTAGGTTTTTTGAATTGCTCTAGGACATGAGGTACCAAATACTAATTTTTGACAATATACATTTTACCATTTGAATGTGGCAAAACAAATTTTAGTATTTTCATTATAGATTTTTGTGGGTAATTCTTTTTCTAGGAAGTTCTTTTTCTAGGAAGTTCGTGAAGCATATATGACATTTCTTTTAAAGTGTAATTTAATATTTGTCTTTCAATAAATAATGAAACAATTAGTGTTCAACCGTTATTTATTTTTGTCATCGAAAATATGATAATGAATTTTGAGGTAGACCGTTCCAATCTTATCATAATATAAGCATCATTTTGTTTGTTATCCTTTTAGAAACGATGGATATTAAATTTAAAGTAGACTATTAAAACTCTAATTTACATATTATTATGTGGCTAAATTTGTCCATGACTTAATTTTCACTACATACTACACAAAATATTTAAGTAGAGTTTATTTATATAATTGACGTTATTTCATAATTTTTATAGCAATAATATATTTGATATTGAAAATAATCCACGTGCAATGCACTTGTATACAAAAACAAAATATAAATTTACATATCTATATCTATATCTATACTACTAATAAAATTACCTTAGCATAAAAAATTTTTGATTCATTATTTTATCCTTATAAATAATTTTAAATACAACATTATCCTTCTATAGTTAAATTACCATCATATCCTTAGTGTTTAAATCTCCAAATTGTCCCTGACATCTCTTTTAATTCTCTATTTTTATGTATAAATATCAATATTTATGAAACTTTTTAATTGACTATGTTACCTTTAAAAAGAAGTATTGATTAGAATATTGACAATCATTGTTATTTTATTCAATGAACTATAAGTTGAAACCTAATCAAATGAATTTCAAATAAATTATTTTTATTTTTTTTTGTTATAGTTAAAACAACGAATCATTGGGAACATACAAATTTTTTCTATAGTATAATACGAGCGATAAAAACATAATTTTATAAACTTGAGATTATATTTAATTTAGGTACACATATATATAAATTTTTTTATTAAATTTTATATACGAAATTATTCACGTGCAACGCACGTGGTGCATTGCTAATATGCACACTAAAAGTCTATTATTAAACAAATATTTTTGCTAGTTTAAATAACTTCATTATATTTTTTGACATTTGTGCGCAGTAGAGGGAACGAAAATTTGCAGAGAAAAGTGATGACGTGGGACACTGGTTGGTTGCTGAGCGGTCCTGTGTAGTTGGAGTCTATTACCAAAATACAGTCATTTTTGAACAAATTTATCGATCTACGACATTTTTGAACTTATTTACCAAATTACGGCACTTTTTAAAAGCGGATTCAATAACTCCGCTTTTATTAAAAGGCGGATTTAACAATTCCGCTTTTGTTAAAAAACGGAATCAATGATTCCGCTTTTAAACAAAAAACATGGTCTAGAATAACGAGCTGAAACACTCTAAAAACGTGGTTACTAACCACGTTAACGAGCTGAAACACTCTAAAAACGTGGTTACTAACCACGTTTTTTAAAAAGCGTGGTTATTAACCACGCTTTTAACGTGTTTACTGATCTGAAGGCTCTGCCCTTTTTCCTCTCTTTTCCGCTTCGTCTTCTCAGGCATCTTCAAGCCCCTCCAATCCCTCACCCAATTCTTGGGTCCAAAACGATCAGTAGGCCCAGCTTCATCTTCATCTTCCCTTTCCATTGACGAGGAGATTAAAACAATTTTACACTGCCAAATAATGGCTTTAATCCTTCAAGACATGAAAAATTAAAAAATTCTCAAAAGGCAAAAACAGCCTCCAGGACCAAGCCATACATCAACCATAGTCATACTTAATCACCCTCTTCCTCCTTAACTTCGGTAAGTGTTGTTGATCCTGGAACAACAAGCTCTTCACACTTCCTGGCAGTGAACTCATTGAAAAATCAGAAGATTCCCCAACTCAAGTTCTCAAGAATTTCAATGAAATTCGTCTCCTCTGAATTGAACTACCTAGTGGGGAACTTGGAATCGACCCAAGTGTTCTGTTAAAATGGAGGGTTGATTTCGGTTCCACTCTCCATAATTGCGTGATTCTCGGTGCTTCCTCTGTGATTCACCCCGGACCCAGTAAGATTTTACTCTCTGGAGAAACAAATAGAGATGATGTTGGCATGAACAATGGAAAGCGTGTTTATTAAACACGTTTTTTAACAAAAAACCGTAAAAAACGTGTTTTTTAAACACGCTTTTCTCATTGCCCAAAATTTTTTTTTCCATGAAAGCGGGGTTGTTGAATCCGTTTTTTAACAAAAGCGGAGTTGTTAAATCCGCTTTTTAATAAAAACGGAGTTATTGAATCCGCTTTTAAAAAGTGCCGTAGTTTGGTAAATAAGTTCAAAAATGCCGTAGATCGGTAAATTTGTTCAAAAATGACTGTATTTTGGTAATAGACTCTGTGTAGTTGTGTGTGTAGAGAGAGATTAGTTTGTAAAAGTAAGGGGTTTGACTAAGAAAATACGACCTAATTAATTATACTCATCGGATTGATAGCAGCAAGCGAGACTCATTAAATATTAAATTTGATATTAATTCAATAAATTTAATCTAAAATTTAAATTTCAATAACATTACTCATAAAAAAATGTCTCTTACTGGTGTGATGTGTAATTTTTTTTTTTTTGGGGGGGAGAGTTGGAAACGTAAGGGTATTGACTAAGAAAATAAAAAATATAAAAAAATGTGTTATAATGTTATGACATTTTTTTGTCTTCCCCTCTTGTTTCTTAGACCATCTCCAATATAAATTTAAATTCTTACCTAAATTTAGATAGAAAAAAAGGTAAAAAATTTGATTTGGTATAAACCTCTCAAATAGAGATGTTCAAATTTAAAGAAAGATAAACTCAAATTTAAAAGAAGGTAAAATATGATCATTTATTCTATAAAAGATAATAAAATCTCACAATTAAAGATTTTGGTATTATCCAAATTATACTAAAAAGAGAAGAAAATGAAAAGTTAGGGTTAGATAATATTATCCAAATTATATTAAAATAAATCTTATACTAAATAAGACTCTAGTGCATTTATACAATTTCATTTGAAATTTCAGAAACTTGTCATCAACTAATGAAAATAGATAGACATAAATAAAAGCAAATTTAATTATTTTAATAATTAAGTTTTGTCTTTTAAAAGAAAAAATATGAAAGGCTTGAATATGTGTAATATTAATGAAGTTTAATTAATATGAATTCCATATTAATAATGTTAGTATTGTGAGAGTAAAGTTATCCAATTAAAAGTTTAACATCAATCAAGTCTTATTAATATAAGGTCTAAATTAAATAAGACTAGTATTGTCTTTATATATTGTTTTAGGGTTAAAGTAGTCGATCAAAAATTTTTCTTGATAGTGTACTTTTATTAATAGTATAGATAAGACTAATTCGTGTTTAAAAGTACGGTACAATATAAATTAATTGGTTAAATAAACAGTGATGAATTTGAGAAATTTTTTTTTTTAATGTGAATGATTTTAAAAGAAACGTTAATGATCTTTAGATGAATTTATTTGAGACGGTATGATAAATTTATTGAAACTTGTACTGTTTTATTCTACAAAATTCGATACAAGCGAGACAATACTTACCGGAAAAGTAGGAAAATGCACAATACCCAAAACTGAGGACGCCCTGGGTTCTACTTCTCATCTCCAATCTTAGTCGCATCAAGAAGAATTGGAAGAAGCAGAGACTCCGACTCCGACTCCGACTCCGACTAGAGAACTACAATGGCCACCACTACAGAGATATTTGGAGTAAAGATCGAAAGGAACCCTCCCGAATCTAAGCTCACTGAGCTCGATATCGCGTCTTGGCCCAAGTACGCAAAATCAATCATTATACTTCACATCACTTCCTTTTCTGTTCTGCTAATGTTTCTTTGATTTCCTTGCTTTTGCTCTTTCTAAACTCTGGTTGTTCTTCTCCTATTTTGTGTGATTTTAGAGGGTTTTTTTTCTTTTGTATGTATGCTTTGACTGTTTAGTGATGTTTGCTTTGAAATATCTTCAATTTTTGCATGTTTGAGTGGATGTTTCTGAATTATGAAAATAATATTCTTTTTTTCTGGTTGAGTTTTTTTAATCCAAATTCAATCACATAGCAGGAGCGGCTCAAGGTAATTTGAGGCCTAAAGCGATAATACTAAATGAGGTTTTTTTATCTCTAGTATTATTTTAAAAAAAAATATTTTTAATTTTTTTTATGTGAGCGAGGTGGATGTGATACTTTGTTTTTATTTTTTAAGAGAGAGAGAAAATATATGTGAGTAAATATGAGTTGACTTTTGAATTTTTTTGTATTTATTTTTTAAATTTTTGATTTTTGAATTTCTAATGTTATGAATTAAATTGTAGACCTAAATTATTGAAATTATAATTTTTTGATTGAGCTTAAATTTTTTGGGACTTTTTGTATGGCCTATAATTTTCATGGATTTAAAATTTTTTTGTGGACTAGTTATGTATTTAAAATTATGGGGCATTTTAAAAATTTGGAGCCTAAAACCCATGCTTTTTTTTTAATAGTGTTGGGCCGGCCTTGTCACATAGGGTTGTTGCTTTAAATTTGTCAGAACAAAAAGCTACCATGGAAATAGGTACTTGAGACCAGTTACTTGGTAACTTAATCACAAACAATAACCCTAAAATCCTTCCCAATGACCAAAAAAAGTGCATTCCTCTTTGCACCTCTTAGTCAAATTCTAATTTTCAAGTAAGGAAAATCATTGTTCTTCAAGTACTCACACTAGACTTTGAGTACTTGGAAACCGGACTTAAGGAATGGGGTAATCTGTGGCTTGAATAACCAAGTAATCTATGAGCAGTGGTGTTGAAAGCTTCAAGACTGCTCATAGATTACTTGGCTAAGTTCCTTAAGACTGTTGAAACTTATGACTGCTCATAAGTTCCTTAGCACAGCTTCATACATATGCTAAGACGATTTAATTGCGAAATGTCAAGGGAAATAGATGTAGATTGGGAGAGTCGGTTTGATTCTCACCAAATAAGACTGTGGAGGCTGAAGGAATAAAAAGGGTAAGCCCGCCTGCATGGAGGATGTAGAAGCTATCATTAAGAGATTTTTACTGTCCACATATGTTCTCTCTTCCATCAGCATTCTTCCATAATGCTTTAACTAAATCTGTTTGTAACTATGAAGAGTAGTTTAACTTCCAACTAAATTATGCAAAGGATGGATGGAGGCAACGGGCAACTAGTGTGGATTGCCCAATGAGTGATCTAGGCATGAGCCGGCATGTATAGCTCTAGTATTTGAAGTTAGCTTGTTGACTATAGCAGTTTGATTAAAAGGGTGGTAACAAACTCTTTTTCTATAGGTCTGCATGTATTGTTTTTTTTATGAGTGTGTGTGTCTGTCAGATGGGAGCACGAATATATGCATGGTGGTGTAGGTTGATAGATGAAAAACTAACAAACTTGTTATCAGCAACATGTGGCCTAGTATTCTGATGATTAAGGCATCACTTGCACTGAGAAGCACTGAGAATTGAAAGATGGAGTTTTATAAGAGTTCCTATTACAAGAAATTAGTTTTGGTCATTGCATGAAAACCCTACCTTTTTTCCCTATCTTGTTTGAAAAATACAGTTGAGGTTACAAAGTAAAATCTGCCATATTTCTAATGGACACTAGAAAATATAGTTATCAAAGGTTTGACAGAGTTTGTTTTCATGACAAGTTCAAGGCTGCTCTGCACAATTTCCAGCAAATGATTCAGCCATGCAGTTGTTAGCTGATGTAACACTTGAAGCCGTAGTTTGCTAGTTTATTTCTCTTATTATGCATGTGTTTATGTATATTTTTGCTGTACCGTTACTGACTACACCGCGGAGAAACAAAATAACTATGGAAATGAAACAGAACAGAAATACTAATAGATATGGATCCAATCAACCTCAAAGCCTCTTTAACATTCTTCCTGTAGGTGGGCAAACCAGAGTAGTGCTTGATGTGGTCCTCTGTGGACTTAGTAGACCAATGAGCATTCAAGCTAAGCAAAGCACCAGAGCTTCCTTCATTTATGGGGCCTGATAACTGTGGAGCCTCGCCATATGCTAACATCATTTTGTAGGTGACCATGCCATAAAGAATACCTTTTAGAACCGAGTATTATAAAATAATAATTTGCCATATGGCCGAGTGTGATGAAATAAAGACAGCCCAATCACATCATTGAAGATGAAGATATGTCTTTAGAATCTTAACAGTATTAAAATAGCCGAATTGCTTCCATAAAGACAAGAATATATGTTTTAACAGCAGTAAAGAGGTAGCATTATCTTGTATGCTATTCAGAAGAATAGGCTGATGTTTTTTTAGGATTGAAATACTAGACTTTTGCTCTGCCAATGCAAAAGAGTTTGAGGATGTACCTTTGTTTGCCCTTAGTATTGACTGGATAGCGGCGTGTTCTAAGTCGCTTGCTGCCTTAATTTTCCCAATGTATTTTTCGGTCATTTGATATTTGTATTCATCACATGGGGTGGATTCGTTGTCCGCTTCTATATACTACTTATTTCGTTTTTAATGCAAGTTTTGTTTCTCAAAAAAAAAAAAAAAAGATAACTTTTGCTCTGCCTTGGTAAACACTGGCTCATGATATAATTCTAATTTTTTCAGTAAACAGTTAGCACTATCTTATGCACTATTTAGAAGAATAGGCTGAATTCTTTTTAGGACTGAGAAGCATACACCAACAAGACTAAAGATCTGAAGTTTCACTATGATAAGTTTTGATCTTCCTTGGTAAACCCTGGCTCGTGACAGTTTTTTCCTTGATTTTGTTGTGAATTGATGACAATCTGTGTTTTGTGGCACTGCCAGACTATTTGCTTATGTTACAACTCTTCCAAAAGTTTTACTTTAGCATCTGCAAAGCATCATTGCTACTTATATTGCTGATTTCACACTGACACACACACACACACACTCAGACCCATACCCAGACTCCAAATCTTTCGAACATTCCGAATTTTATGTGTTCCCTATTTTTCCTCTTTTTAGTGGGATGTGTCTTATGTTTTCATTTGTTTCCCGAAAAGAAGATAAATGGTCATCGATATTGTATAAGATGCATGTATGCTTTGCTTTTACTTTCACGGATGTTGTCAATGGTAAGAATTTTTATATTAGGTTTAGGCACTAGGATTGAATTCTCTGTTGGTAAATGTTAATTGCAAGGATGCTAAAATGTGGCATGTAGATGGGGATGCTCGCCAAGCAAATTTCCATGGACATTCACTGCCAAAGAGACAATGTATCTGTTGGAGGGAAAAGTTAAGGTGTACTGCGAGGGCCATGACGAGTATTTTGAAATAAGAGCTGGTGATTTGGTTGAGTTTCCCAATGGAATGAATGTCACCTGGGATGTCATTGAAGCTGTGAATAAGCACTATAGCTTGGAGAAATGACTTCCTAAGCCTTTTATATCTCTTTCCTACCTTCGTCAGGTGTTCACCACTATATTGAAGCTACTTATGATAACTGAGTACTTAGAATATTACTGCTAAGTTTGCTGAATTGTTCCTTTTGTTGTCTTTATGTTTCAGCTCCTCTTCTTTACAGTACTCTAGTATTAGAGTTGTTTGGTTTAAACCCTTAATTCTAACCACCCAGTGGGGTGGTCCAGCGGGTACCGACCGAATTTTTTACTCTAAGGTTGGAGGTTCGAGTCTTGGAGTTCACATTGGGGCTCCGTGGTTGACCGCTACATGTAGCCTAGTTAGGTTCATTTCCGAGAGGAGTAATGGACGTGGTTAAGAGCCTCATGATCTTACCAGTGAGAGTCTATCGGGGTTCTTTTTGGGTACTCTTCTTTGCCCCCACACTTTTTATTTCAAGACCAAAAAAAGAAAAAGAAAAAAACCCCTTGATTCCAAACCATTGATCACACAGGTGAAGGTGTGCTCACTGAATGCAGCTCATAAACGCTCAATATGTTGTTGCTTTCATGGCGTAGGTGAATTCAAAGAAGGGTGGGGTTATTTCCACCCCACAAATATCCATCCTCACTCTATTAAACTTTTTCATGCAAAACTCTATTAAATTTTATTTCTACTCCATCAGTAGCTAAACCGATCCCATTTTATAATCAACAAATTAATAACTGAATCCACCATAATTTATCCACCATCTTTTAAATCTCAATCATAAATTATTTTGTCTGCTCTTCTTTCTAACTTTAAGGCTCTAAGAGTATCAGCGAAATAAGAATGGAGGACGCTACCCCGGTTGAAAAAGATTAGTTGGCGGTAAAAGTCGAGAATGATGTGGTTAAGAGAGGGCGAACGCAAGAAGAAGGGTAAACACCATATCTAGACTGGAGGTAGAAAGGGTCGTTCTAGAGGAGGAAGAAATGATTTGATTAGTGATCAAAAAGTTCTACAAAAGAGCTTTTCATAGAACCACATTCGTTTCTAACCAAGCCAAATTTTTATCAGTTCAACCTTCTTGATTCATGGTGGTGGCTTCTTCTTTTACTTGGGCCACTGCCCCTCATGTGTCAACTACGACACTCCAACATCTCTAGCATCATGTGCATGGTGTCCACGACTGCTAACTCCATGTTCACCCGGTACTCTAGGTCCCACTCTGCCCGACCCTCTACCTAAAAGTGAAGGTTCTTGGGTCACTCCCTTAACAGGACCCTTATCATCTCCTGAAATGTGGTCATGTATGATAGGAGAGGTAGACCTACGGGTCATTGGTGGCACAATAGGTGCAATAGATGCCACATCGACCAATGGTGCCTGACGAAAAGTATCAACCCGTGTCACATCTCCAGTATCAGCTGTCACCTGTAAATGAGTGCATGGTGATCTATATGTTGGCGATGTAGGTACGCAAGGAGAGGTCGGTGTCACCAAGGGTGCAGGTGTTACAGATGTAGGGGTGGATGAATGAGCAATTGGTGTGGTGGTATGTGTCACAAATGATACAGGTGTCAACAATGATGGGGCAATGGATGGAGTGCCATGATCAACAATAGGGGCATTCAATATAGGTGGTGGACAAGCAATTATGGATGAAAACCTTGCACCTTGTATAACACTGCTTGCCCTCCAGAGAGGTTGTATTTTCACGAAAGTTTCCAAGTCTAAGAAAAAAGTATTGTGTGATAACTCGAACAAAAAGTCTAAGGTCGTCTCCTCAGGGAAAGATTTGGAATCTAAGGTGATGAAAAATAAAAGGAAAAATTTCTTTGAAGTTGAGAGTTTGAAGATCAACTACTAATGAAATTGAAATTCAATAATTGAAAAACCAGATAATTTTTAGAATTCATTCCACCTGTGAACGAGAATTTCTACTTTAAATCTATAACTCATTTGCTTTTGTATTCAAACTAGTACAGACGGATGATTTTCAATTAAACGCTTGAAAAAGAATCAAAAGTAGTAATTGAAAGATAGTTTATGATGAAAGAATCATTACCCTACTGGTTGTAGAAAACATCACTAATTATCTATACCAAAACCAATTGTATATAGGCAATCGGGAAGTATGCAAACCAAATAGGTTTTCGCAAACACAACTTGAATCAAATAATCACATATACATTAAAACCCTAGTTTAGGGTATTTCCCTAATTCATAGGTTGATAATCATTCTTTAGATTATACAGAGAAAAACTACTCACTCATGATAATGTAAATAACGCAAGTAATTAAAAAAACATAATTGAATTCATGAAAGTAAAAATTGACTTGAGAGTAATTGTTTGTATTGAAAAATTGAATTTAAATAACAAACTCTGAAATTGAAGATAACTGAATGTAAGATTGTTGAACAATTGAAATAACAAACTTAAAAGAAACAAAGAACAGTAGCAAGAACCCTCAAGAAAACCCTAACACTCTCTAAACAATAAAACAAAGAAAACTAAAGAAACTCCTAAAACGTGATGATACGTCCCCGTCGTATTCTCCAAGGGTCTCTATTTATTCTATTTGGAAGGAGAATCTTCAAATCTTTAACATATAACTATCCCAAAATTATCTCCATCTCTGATTTGTTAAGAATCCCTAAAAGATATGACGAGATTTGATCTTTAATTAAGCTTCTCGTGGAAATCTGCTTTTATCTATCAATAGCATCTCCTTCTATAGCACGACCAACTGGTAGAACTCTGTTCTGATAAAATTTTTGAAACTTCTGTAACTTTTCCTATCGGCAGAACATTCTTTACCTATTGGCAGGACTTTCTCTAACAAAATACTGTACGTTTTTCTACCGGTATAACATGTTCTAACTACCGGTAGAACTTATCTGAAGAAAAGATGTAAACTTCTGTAAATTTTGCTACCGATAGACCTGATTTACTACCGGTAGAACCTTCCTTTTTCTGCTTTCTTACCAGTATAATACCTATCGATAAAACTTCTCTTTTCTTAAAAAATACTTCTAAGGCTCCCAACCTCATCTTCTTCCGAATAAACTCATTCTCAACTTGTTCATTGCCATCTTATTAATGCTTAAACTCAACTTTTACACCCAATTTATTTGCAATCATAGAAATCAAAGCATAAGATGCAATTCACACTAAGTGAAGCAAGTTAGTTTGTTAGCAAGCCTAGAACGAATGTATTAAGCTATAAAATAATACAATATTGAGTACTCATCACACCCCCTAACTTAAGCTTTGCTAGTCCCTCGCAAACATTAAACTAAGAAGTAAGTAAAATAAACTTACAAACATCCAAGGCAAGAGAGCATAAATAAGTACTCAATTTATAAGGCATAAATTGAAAAAAAAACAAAAGGCACAAAATTGGGATCAACAACTTTTAATATATTTGCTGCATGATTTTGGGTACAATCAGAACAAAAATTGTAGTAGTCTCCACCTATTGACTCTTCTACTTGGCCATTACTACCCAAATTTTAAAATTTCCTAAGATTCTACTAAAATCAATATGCTAACTAAACACTAATCGAAGAGGGTCCATCAATCAGAGCATCATCATCATCATCTCCAACTTGGACCCTCTCCTCTCAGAGCTTCTAGTAATCCTCCTTTCTTATCATCTGAATTGGAGCGGATAATTGGATTTGCAAAATTGGTGCCTGCAACCGGATCCTCTCTTTCTGATGGAGTATCTTTAGACTTAGTATCTTCCTTCTTTGCCACACCCTCCACCACTGTTGGAAAAACCTTATAAACAATAAGTCACGCCAAAACCCTCGCAACCCACACTTGTTTCTCCTGAGGGTCTGTAGGCCAATCTTTCTTGAAAATTAGTATATCCTCTTTGTCTTTCTCAGAGTCTGACTCAGTCCTCTTCCTCTTTTCCTTCTCCATCGCAGATGCTCGTCTGGACGAAATAGCTCCAGAGGTGCTTGTCGAGGTGACTCGTCCATATCTTGTCATAGCCATCTTCACTATGGCTAGAGAAACTATGACCACCAAAAAGATCCAAGCCAGAAGAGTAGACTCGAAAAACTCAATAGAAGAGTGAGATAGAGCTAGAATCTTCCTTGAAGCCATTAATCCAAAATTTCCACAACAAATAAGTAATAGCAAGGATTACTTGAAGCTCAAGCCTTCTGAGAAGGTTTTTAAAGTTTCAAAAGAGGAAAAGAGACTTTTATAGTGGAAAGGGAAAAGTTAGAATTAGAAAAACCCTTGAAATTCGTGAAAAAACATTCTATTATTATTCGGAAGATCCTGATAAACCGGATCAACAAGCTCCTCTAATGGAAAACCCTCCAAGAATGGCTTCACACGTTGACCATTGACCTTTAATGTTTGTCCATTCTTCGGGTTCTCAAGCTCTACCGCTCCATGAGGGAAAATTGTACGCATGACGAAGAGATCTGTCCATCTCGAGCATGGCTTACTTGGAAAAAGATGAAGTCGAGAATTATGCGAAAGTATTTTTTGTCCTTACTCAAGTGTCTTTCTCAAAATAGATTTATTATGAAAATTTTTTATCTTCTTGTAAATCTGAGTACTTTCATATGCATCTCTTCTTATCTCTTCAAGTTCATTCAAGTCCAATTTTCTATTGCTACCAGCAAGTTTCAAACTAAAGTTCAAAGTTTTTATGGCCCAATAAGCTCTGTACTCCATATCTACCGGCAGATGGTAAGATTTTCCATAAACTAGTCTATAAGGAGACATACATAATGTTGTCTTAAAAGTAGTCTTATAAGCCTATAAAGTTTCGGTCAACCTGTTGAGCATTAGAAGGACCGACATAATTTGATGATGGCTGATGTGTGGCAGGAGGGTATTGTTGAGGTTAAGCAGTGTTGTTGGATCTCCAACTAAAGTTGGGACAGTATCGCCACCTCGGATTGTAGGTATTGGAGTATGGAGAAAACTACTGCTTTGATTGATTAAATGCATTAACCTGCTCATGCATTTTTCTACACATAAGAATAGTTGGACACTCATTCATAGGGTGCTCAATGGACTCACAAATCGAGCAAGAGTCATTAGCCTTGGGCATACTGTTCACCTCGTTGACCTTTTCTATGTGCATGTAGTTGTAGAATAAATATGATTAAAAAGGTATTGGAGTCAATAATAGTTTCTCATGTGTTGAAGTCATGAAAAAGTGACGACAACCATTTGATAAAAAAAATCCAAGAAATGCATAGGACCCAAAAATTGAGAAGGAAAAAAAATACAAGTGGACAAAGGAACCCATGGTCGCAATATCAGTTTCTTTACTGCAAATATAGTAGCATAATAGGGACACTTCAGTAGACATACCTCTGTGGCCAAATTAGAATTCACCTTCGAAACAAGAATTCTTAAGCTTGTAATTATATCTCATTAGACAAAAGTGGAATATCAATTCAGCAAACAAAATATCAATAAATAAGTATTTCATTTTAAATCTTCTAACTATTAAGGGGGCATGAGAAATTGGAATTTCATTTCTAAATACTCGTAAAAAACATTACATTAAAAAAATCATGATTAGAAGGCAAATTCACATAGTTTGACTGATTTCCAAAAAGCAGGCAATGAGAGATTGGTAGGTATGCTTCATCTTCTTGTTTTACTAAATTTCTAATATTTATCATTTTTATTTTTGCCAGAGAATTCTACTTTGTAAGTTCTAGAGCACCCATGTTTTCTTTGGAATGGATTAAGAATCAGGTGTTTCAGAAAAGACTGAACTAAAAGAATGAGAATTTACTTTTAAGCCCAAAATGAGTTTCGTATGCTTGTTTTGTTGTAGGCGAGTGTAAACCTTTAGAATTGTATTCTTCTTAATGAACCCTTTGGTTATCTTCTGAAAAATCCTTTCTTTTTTCTTAAGTTGTAAAGTTTACACGAGATTATGCCTCTTAAAGACACTGTACTTGGGACGAATGAAAATATAACCATTATTCATATCGTTTTTGTTTTCACAGCTTTGATTAAAATCAATAAGAAAACACACAAATGGACACAAAAATCAACCTTTTTTTGTTGTTCATATAGAATAATCCTGTAATCCAATAGGTCGTTAGTGTAACCTTCCCATTGCCATGAATATCACCTTGAAGATAACTTAACGCGCAAATGATAAGCTAAGGGAAAAGGAGAAACGAAATGCCTGGAAGCATGATGAGATAGTCAGTTGGGAATGACATGATCTCTTACAGCGCCAACAATCGTGACACCAAAATGAGCTTTGTTTTGCTGAGTAGATGTCGTCTGGTACAGGGATATGAAAAATTGTGTTGTATACGACCGAACAAGGCACCTAAGAGAATTGAGAATATTGAGGAGATGAAATGAAACAAGTTCCAATTGATCATAAAAAAATGTAAACTGAAAAGTTACTGTTAGAATTGGTAGAGCCTAAAAGTTGAACGAACACATTCGTTTTTTGCTTTGCAACTAATATGGAAGTGAATACTATGATAAATAACCAACTGGGGTAGCCCAGTTGGCTAGGGCCTCTGGCTTTCCAATGGGAGATCAGGGGGATTGGCGCAAAAAGCGTGGTTGCTTGGTAGGACAATATCTCAGTTGTTTGGACGAATCGTATTCAAGTCTCTGGTGTGAGTCTTGAATTCCGACGAAACGCAAGTCCTGATTTAAATGATGTATGAGTTGATGGATCAGTTCATACATTCAGGCTTTGTCCTTGGTTCTACTCAGAGTCACGAGTCTAAGTGACATAAACGCGATTTTATTTGCTGAGGATAGATCATGAGATTTCCCAGTATCCGAAGAATACTGTGATAATTACAAATAATTTAATAATGTTATTAATTACACAATAACATAATAGACATTAAATATTTTATTAAGGTTATTTTAGTAAAACAAAAATTTTCACTTTTTTTGACATTTAGAAGTAGTACTAGATATTGCACACGTGCGTTGCACGTGAATTATTTTTAACAATAATTTTAATTTAATAGTTATCATATTGGTATATAGGTTAATTTATTTAGAATTTGAATGTTATCAAAAATTGCCTCAAAATGTAGTTTTTGTAATTTATGGGTCATATTTTATAGTTTAATTGTAAATATGGTACAATACATTGGCTATATACCCACACATACCTACCATAATAAATCTCCTCTTTCAAAGTTTAAAGATAATTAATGATCAAACCAATTTAGTCTAGTCTAATTGGCAATCCTTCGATCTCTTAAGACTAAATCAGTTAAGAGGTCAAGTAAGCAATTCTTTTCAAATGTAAGACTTAGTTTTTTATGTCGCCCTTTTTTAGGATTCTATTATATCATTTTTCGAATTTTTCTTTTAACTCTCTGTAATTTTTTTGTTCTTTTATATAAATGCATTGAGCTAAACCTATAATATTGATTTACCAATGCATACTCCTATTAGACGAATACACAATTTTATTTTTCAACAATATTTTTTAATTTATTGTAAATATGTGCATTGCACGTGGACAAGTTTAATTTATAGTGGTAATGTTATTTCTTATCCTTATGTTGAAATAATTAAATATACACCAACGAATCAAAGTATATGCCCCTTAATACTTGTTGTCTGTATATATTATAATTATATGTTACTATGTGTTCCAACCATAATAATCTTCTAAGAAGTTAGACTATATGCTAAATTAATTGCTTCAAGATTGATTGATCACCCCATGAATACTGAAAGACTGATTGAGACTTTATGTTTTTGTGTGGTAAATCTATTATACTTACTAAGAGTCCATAATTATTGGTTGCATGAATCATAGTGATACAAACTTTGCGAGAGAAAAATTTGATAAAATCACTACAAAAGATATTGTATTTTTATAATATAACACAAAATAACAGGATAATCAAGTAAATCATCATAATGTGCCTTCAAATATAGATCAAGAGCGAGCTACAACTTCAAATTTCATACAAACCAATAAATAGAAGACGTACATGTTTCAGCTACAAAAACTTGTTTCTTTTGCAACATTTATCTTGAGAGATTAGAATTTTGGGAATTCCCTATGACTAACTTATTTATAGTTAAAGAAATTTAATTTTAGATTCATTGTTAGATTTATCTAAATATATAAGATATTAGTAATTGATGAAATGTTTAAAAGTCAGATTTTCAAAGAACTTGACTTCGTATAAATTTCATAAGTCATTGTTATAACTTGATATTTACTCTCAAGAATTCTTGAGACTTATTTGCACTATTTCTAGAATCTGTAAGGTCTACAACTTAGATAAGTTATAACACGTATTAGAGTAATCTTTGGATTAAGGATAATATTGATTTTATATTATTATTTAATCACAGTTACAAAATTATAATGTGGATTTTATTAAATTATGATGAGATAAAATTAAAAAATATTTTTTTTTCTGTGATTAGTGACTTTTATGAATTATATATTAATAATCACTGAATTTGTAGGCTTCTTTAAGGGTACACACAATGTCAATTTTTATGATTTAAGTCATAAGTTTTCATACATTTATTTAAGGACAAAATAGAAACTCAAAAGTTTTAAATGAAATTATTAGTGTGATGTATAATTGTCCTTATAATTTTGTTTAAGGGTAGAAGAGGAATTCAAAAGTTTTTTATCTAAGGTACTTTTATTAGTAGTATAGATATTTATATCTATATTACTTATCAATGTTAGCATGTGCAAAATTTGTTTGATTTCCTATTTTATCCTTAATTATTATTATAAAGTCAATTATACCCACCTATATACTTTCATCTAATTTATGTTTTTTTTACACCTATTTGACTTTCGACTTGTTTTGGACGCTTTTATAAAATCTTCTAAATACTTTTGAACTCATTTATTAATAGTATAATTACATACAATTATATATACATGTTATATTTTATTTTTTTGCTATGCAATAATATAATAATATTAGAAATAATCTAATCAATCTATTTAATAAAATAAGAACTAATAATTTTATAATATAATTAGATGTGGAAATGCGTAAAAGGGTGGGAGAGATACTTAAATAAATGACAAATTAGATAATTAAAAATTTATATAATAAATTAATAATTAAGTAATAATTAAAATTTGGATTAATTATTCGATACCTAATTTATTATTTAATTTAATTATATATAATTCATATTTTTTATAAAAATAATATTATTTAAATTTATTTACGTGTAACTCACATCGTGCATTATTAGTAGATATAAACAGATAAATAGATTTGTAAGAGTCTTAGAGATATTAATTGGATTGACATTTTTAAGCCAAATTTTTAAAAACTATCTGAATTTAAAAATTAATTTCAAAATCACCCCATTATTAAAATATTTTTACCAAGCCACCTGAGTCTGATAAAAAGCACCAACAGATACAACACAAGTCCCCACCTGCGCATCCATTGCATTTCATTTGATCTACTTCGGTGACCCCTCCCTCCCTTTCTCAAAGGGGTCGCCCTCGTATATATCTGTCTCTCTCCAAATTAAAGAGTTATACAGAAAAAAAAAAAAAAAAAAACCAAAAACCTGCTGAAGATGTCGACGGAGATGGCACAGACCGATCCAGAGGGCATCGACGGAGTCCGAATGACATGGAACGCCTGGCCTCGCACCAAAGTCGAGGCCAGCAAGTGCGTTATACCCGTCGCCGCATCGATCTCTCCGATCCGCCCTCACCCCGACATACCCACCCTTCCCTATCCCCCTCTCCGCTGCAAAACCTGCTCTTCAATTCTCAATCCTTTCTGTCGTGTCGATTTCACAGCCCACATATGGATCTGCCCCTTCTGCTTCCAACGCAACCACTTCCCTCACTCATACTCCCAAATCTCCGAAACCAACGTCCCCGCTGAACTCTACCCACAATTCTCGACAATACAATACCAAATTGACGCCCATACTCAACCCCAATTGGGTTCAGCTTCGCCGGTCTTTGTGTTCGTTCTTGATACTTGTATGCTCGAGGAGGAACTGGGTTTTGCGAAATCGGCCTTGAAAAGGGCAATTGGGCTGTTGCCAGACCATGCGATGGTGGGTCTTGTGTCGTTTGGGACTCAGGTTCAGGTTCATGAACTGGGTTTCTCGGATATGTCTAAGGTTTATGTGTTTCGGGGGTCAAAAGAGTTGTCGAAGGATCAGGTTTTGGATCAGTTGGGGCTCGGAAATGTCGCCGGACGGAGGACTGGTCCCGCGCAGGGTTTTCAGAAGGGGGCACAAGCTGGAGTTCCTAATCCGGGGGTTACCAGGTTCTTGTTGCCAGCTTCAGAGTGTGAATATACTCTGGTTTCGGTGGGTTGCAAGAAGATTTTCTTGTCTTTGAGTTCAATTTTTGACTAGTGGTTTGAGAATTTAATTTGGGTTTTGTGAATTTTTAGTTACTGGATGAGTTGTGTACGGATCAATGGCCAGTTCCACCTGGTAATAGGGCATTAAGGTGTACTGGAGTGGCATTGAGTGTGGCCGCGGGATTGGTTGGCGCTTGTTTGCCTGGTACGGGTGCTCGAATTATAGCTATGGTGGGCGGTCCGTGCACGGAAGGGCCAGGCGTGGTAAGGCATTTTATTGGTTGACATATTATTGTTTAACAAAAGCTTGCTAGAAATCAACAAATAGTTCAATCTGTTTTGGTGCTCTTTGTTTACCAATTGTGAGTGCTTTAGCTGATACTGTCTTTGGTCACTGACCTGAATCTTGCTGATGAAGTTCGGATTTCCAGTACCTGTACATCAAGGGTTTTTACATGTAAACTATATCCACACTTTTGATATAGTTTACATGTAATAATTCTGGCTGATTGGAGAATGGGGTTTAGTTGCATATAATCGTCACATAATACCCATACTGATAACAAACATGTGATAGATTCTTCACAAACTATTGAAAAATTTATTATTCAGAAATGCAAAACATTTCAGAGGCCATTTCCACCCCAATTAGGAGGATGAAATTGGATGATGACCCCTAATGCAAAAAATTGGTAGAAATTAGTAATTATGTGCTGTTATGATAACCATTGTTATTCGAGTATTATAATTCTTGTAGATGATGATCTCTGTATTTCGATTACTTGCCAATAAGGAGGAAGTGAGATCACAAAAAATTTATGAAATTGATGTCGTTGTAGTTTGATGGGAAGAGTTTCATCTTGTAAGATTTTCTCTATTTCCTTTTTTTAATATCATAGCTAGTAATTGCTAAATGGAGATTACACAAAACATTCTTCATCATTTGCATATACTAATGGTGAATATGTTTGTTGCGAGTGGACCATTTTGAGTATCAAATATTGTATATTATTGATATTATGAACATGAAATATTTCATTATGCAGACCTTCATGAAACAATTGGTCTTCTACCTTATATACCCTTATGCTAAATAACTTTATAGTGATGTACATCTTGTTTTAGGCAATCTGTTGGCATCATCCATTTCCTAGGTCTATTATCATGCATCATGATATTAGGTGGCTGAGCTCAGCGGGGATACGATGGTTAAAACTATTTTTGGGAATTTTTGAAGCCCAAAAGATTACATGGAATTGAATGGTAATAATGCATAGTTGGCATGTGCCCCATAGTCAAACTGGGGTAGAGTTAGCATTTTTTCATAGTGGGGGTAACGTAAAACTCATTACTAAGTCAAAAGCATATGCTAAAATTATTTTCACAAAAATACTACTAAATACTTTTTTGTAAGTACATTTTTCTTTAAAAAAAAGAGAAATTGGAGGTGCAACCCATACAGGTGAGTGTCAAACAAGGTCATATGTTACCATCCTGAGACATTTATCCATGAACAATTTGTTTAGTTAGACTCAAACTCAATACATTATGATTGAGTTTGTGACATATAACTTATAAGGATTAACCAAATAAATAGAACAATTTTTTTAGAAATAATTTATCCCATAAATAATTCAAACCATTTAGAAAAAATACAATTACCGCGAGTTATTAAACTGAACCCAAATATATAAGCAATGTAATCTGTTATAAGAAAGTTGTTCATGTCCATTAGAGCATCCAAACCAAAATCAATTGGCAATGGGTGATGTGCTATTTTAGCGCAATGGAAAGCTACATGTGATTTATAAACTTTTTATGTAATTTTTCCTTTTTGTTTAGTTTCTCTGTGTTGGATTCCTTATCCAAGTTGTTTATGTACTTTTGAAATTTTAAGTTATACAATGTTCTGTTCCCTATCAGAAAAAAAGAAAAAGAAAAAGATCTAATTTTGGGTTTGCTTAATTTTTCAATGTGGGATAGCACGCTTCACACCCTACCTTACTTTTTGCCAGCATGTAGGCTAACAAACAGACAAATAAACTGGAACTGAACTGAATTAGATAGATAAATTGACCGAGAAATAAAATTTGGTGGGAGACTTCGCCAACCAACCACCCATTGCCCAACCATGATATCATGATATAATGTTAGAGCATCGAACCCAAAAAAATTGGGAATGGTTTGAAGTGGCCTTTCACGTATATGAACCAACTTTGGAGTCTACTTAATTTTTTGATGTGGGATAGCTCTCTTCAAAAAGTGCAATCAATGATGCAATTTAACCTATAACAAACAAGTTTCAAGTATAAGAAATCAAGTAAATAAATGAATTTTAGAAACAAACTCAATTTTGCATAAAACATGCAAACTTGAATTTCAATTAACCGGTCAAAATAATTTGTCCATTATAAGAAAATGTAGAATTTATTTATAGAAATCCAATTTCAAATGAAGTCAATCACAACAAGGGGCAAAGCTAGGATTTTATGTTGAGCGGGTCAAATCTATCTACACAATCTCACACCATCAGAGTGAGCTATATTTATATTTTGTTCATAAAAATTTACAATGTACAAAACGAATTTTGTGGTGGGCCATTATTATAGGTTTTCAAAAGTATAGGCGAGCCATGGCTCCCTTTGGTTTGGTCTTAGTTCCGTCACTAATCACGAGTCACGACCAGAACAAATTGAGAAAATTGAGGTCTTTCGTATAGTGTGTATGTCTTCTCCCCTCCTTTGAGTTTTTGGTATATTTATATATCCTAATTTGTAATGCTTACAATCAATTGACACTTCAATCTTAGAAATTGAGAGTTTGAATCCCAAATTTGAAAGTGAGCACAGATTGCTGGAGTTCAGTTCTATGACAATTATCAAAATCCATCATGAGTCACGAACAAATGGTGAGTGATGACTAACGGTCTTCGAGTCTTGAACCAAATTGTAAGCCTTGGCTTGTTGGCGTCAGTTGAGGAGAAAGAAGAGAGGGGGAGGAGGATTGAGTTGGTGACTTAGTGTCGTTGTAGAGGGAAGAGATTGAACTACAAAACAAGTGAGAGTCGTGGGATTGAGTCGTATGGTAGAATTTTAAGTCTAACTTGTTAATTTATGAAGGAATCCCACTATTCTCAAATTTAAAACTACCCCTGAAGTTTTTACATATGTTTCAATGGGGCCAAGTTCTAGTAAATTTTAAATTTCTCATACTTTTAAATGAATCCCAAAATGTTTAAAAATTGCAGTGGGGCCAATGGGGAGGGCAAGTCTGGCCACTGCCCTTTATTTGACGCTAACGAACTTGTTAGATTGGATGACATGAATGATATGACAAATCAAACTTAAACTCATGTATATAATAATCAATCAAAGATTGTAGTGCAAAAAATATTTTTTTATCAATATGTGTTTATATATATATATATATATATATATATATATAGAGAGAGAGAGAGAGAGAGAGAGAGAGAGAGAGAGAGAGAGAGAGAGAGAGATGCACGATATGTATATCTTTTTAGTTATTGAAGGGTAGTAGTGTTATCAAGTGTTATTTTAGACCATGACGTAATATGTGTCTTTTTGTGTTATTAAAGGTGTATTGTGTTATTAAGTAAAATTTTGAAATAGGAAGAAATGTTTATGCTTTTTGATTAAAGATAGTAGTGTTATTAAGGTTATTTTAGTTAGTCACAAGTTTTTCTAAGATCTATACATTTGTAAGTCGTGGGGATATAGATAAGAAAAAGAAATTACAAACTCTTGAAACTGCGTTTGCTCATTGCCCTAATGATTTGGAGTTCAATGAGTTTGATCACTGGACAGATTCTTACAGTTGAATCACTTATAGCTTATTTTTCAAGTGGAGTTGTTAATCTATTGTTATATTTCAGGACAGTGGGACTTTGTCTCTCACTTAGTGTCTTCTGTTTGAAAATGCAATTGAAATTCTTTATATACCTGATTACAGAACTTATATTCCACTAACTAGTATTATCATAAAACAGTATAAAAATAAGAAGTGGTTAAATCGACCGTATAAAATACGACCAATCAACAGAAAATGGGACATTTCAAACGATCGCAAACTTCTTATACTATATTATTTCATATTCATAGCGTGTGTGATCTTCTCATATTTATAAAAGAGGTGTAGGTGTGATTTCAAGTCATTAACATGAAGTGAATTCTTTATAACCTTTATGAATTGAAGGTAAAGGTACCTAGTCCTTGGTCATGTGCTTTGCACAAGGTGTATCATTTATGTGCAGGTAAATCATTTTAAGTTGATTTGATTCCAACATAGTTTAAAAAAAATTTCTTCAGTTCTGTGATAGGAATTTATTCATAGCTGTCTCTGATACATGCTGAACACATTTACCTTTTGGAGGTTGTCATTATAAATGATTTGAGTGCTTGGTTTTGCTAAAAATTGTCAGTGCTTTATATTTCGTCTGTCTTGAAACTAAAAGAAAATTTGACTTATTTGAGACTTAACCTATCGTCTTATCGACGGTGTTTTTCCTTTTTAGTTTCACCTTGTTACGTTTAATTTTAATTTTTGTTTCACTGGCCAGTTCCAAAGGATGGTTACACGGAACCGTTTAAACATAAAAAAAATGAGTGAAATTAGTTCAAAGATTCTTTCGTTGAATTATGTTGTAGATATGAGCAAAGTAGTGCTTGTTGTTAGTTATTGATGATAATAAAAGTAGAATTTTTTCCCTGTAGATTGTATCAAAAGATTTGTCTGATCCAGTTCGTTCCCACAAAGATCTGGACAAGGATGCAGCGCCATTTTTTAAAAAAGCAGTCCAATTTTATGAGGAACTTGGGAAGCAGCTGGTCAGCCAGGGTCATGTGCTGGACCTTTTTGCTTCTGCCCTTGATCAGGTTTGAATCTGTCAGCCTTTCTCTTCCATAGTGACTTCTGGACAAGATGGCCTAATTATTTCCCTAACAGGCTTAATTTAAAATGCCTCTGGCTGTTTTAAGATCTTAAAAAGAATTAACGTTCCATGAGTTCAACACTATCTACATAACCATGTTTCTGATGGTACTATTTGTTTAAAACTTCTTTCCATATTCTGTTTATTTTCCCATTGGTCTTTTTTTTTGGATGTTATCAGCTTCACAATCCCTAATCCTAAATTTGACTTCAGTTTTATTGGGTCGTTCAATTATTTTGTTTCTTTCCAATGTTCGTGTCGTGTACCTTGTACATATTGGGGTATAAGTGATCAAGTTTATATACTCAGTGGGGACTGCGATGGTGGTTATGCTTTAACATGCTCAGCAAGCACTGGAGTGCACCATTCCTTTTTTTATTGTGGCACCCTTTAGCCATCTCTGCATATGATGCTTTTTTATTACAAACATTAAAGAAAAAAATGGAGAGCATGTAAGGTCGCTTTAGTTCCTTTGTTCTTGGGACAAAATTGTATATTTAGGGTTGCTTTGATGTTTAAGTTGATTTTCTGTATATGTTATGTTTCGGCCAAAAAATGTCATATCCCTGATTGCAGCCCATTATTGAGCACCAAGCCATAGTAGTTTGTAATACCAACTTAGTGCTGTGCTCCTGAATTGTTAATTCCTATTTAAATGTGTTATGGTACAAATAGAAACTAGATCACGTTAGCGCTGACGAACTAGTTACAATCTTTTGGATATATGTTAAGTTGATACAGCATTGGTGTTATAGTCCCTGTTTCTCTATTGTTCGATATAAACCTAGAGAACTTCTTCCTTGTCCTTGCCCTTGAGTTATCTTTTAAACAAGTCCTCCCACCCAATTTTGAAAAATTTGAAACTTTACCCTTCTCAATTTTGAAAGATATGATGCCCAGAGATGCTCTGGTGTTAAATGCATATAGACTTGTTAGGATAAGTTTCCCCTTTGGCCCAACATGATGAAACATTGTATTTTGATTATTTAGTTTTAATTTTGCACAACAAAATGGGAACATACAGGAAGCTTTATAGTATTCTTCTGGTGGCCAAATTTATTGAAGTGGAAGTTCTGTTTTGTGTTTCTAACAATTATGTTAATATTTTCAATAACAACTTGTAACTTTAAAGGAACTTAATTTCCTCTCAAGTGTACAACTGGACAAATGCGAAAGTGGAAAATTCTTTACTTGGAGAAATTTAGAAGTTTGGAGTTCAAGTCGTCCGTGCTTTGAAATACATGATTTAAATCACAGATTTCAGGGATAGTAACCATAGGCAAATGTGGCAACTGATAACAACTTTCACATTTCTAAATATCTTCTCAAGGGAACATGCAGGAAAATAGCAATGCAAAACTCTTCAGCTGGGCAAATTTAGTTAAGTAGAGATTTACAATGCAAATGTATACTGTGTGTGTTGGAAGGCCTGATTTGTCTTGCAGATGTTGGGTACTGGCAATTGTGGGACAATGCCAGAAACAACTCCTAACTTCAAAGAATGTCATCTTCCTCTGTTATAGTATTACCTCTAGTAAAAGAAAACTTTTTCTTTTCTTTATAGTTTGTATGTTTTGTTAGTTGGCCGTTATGTTTTGATAGACTTGAGTGTTTGGCTTGAGAGAGATGGTAGTGTTATATTATTCTGCTATAGAAACTATGAGCAAGTGTAATTACAGTACAGGACTTGTGAAAACAAGGTCAAAATCTAATTAAGGTTTAAATTGGTATGCAATTGATTGTGCTCCTTTTGAATGATTTTGCTCTGGAATTTTCCTTGGATTCCAGAAAATATCAAAATACAAACCGTAGGATGAACAAAGTGAAATTTTCAATGTGAGATGCAAAGATTTTTTGTTTCCAGTAGTTATTTTGTTGGTTTCTTGTGTGGGTAGTTTGTTCCATTTTTTGCTTGGATATTTCATATGCGACCATAGAAATGTATATTACAACTTTTGAGACATGAAGAGACATATTGCTGCTAAACTTAACTCTAGTCAAAGAGGGTGCATTACCATGCTTTGATTCTAATGCAGTGCAAGTTTTTAGGTTGGGGTTGCAGAGATGAAGGTTGCTATTGAAAGAACAGGTGGCCTTGTTGTTCTAGCTGAAAGTTTTGGTCATTCTGTTTTTAAAGACTCTTTTAGGCGCATTTTTGAAGAAGGGGAACAAGCACTTGGTCTCTCCTTCAAGTGAGTTTCTCAATATTAAAAGTTCCAAACTTCTTAAATTCTTCATTAATCTGTTTTCCATTTATGTCTTGTTTAGGCACTATGTGATTTTGAGGGACTTATTCTTTACAATTCCCTTATCTCATACATTATAGATGGTATTGTTTTGGATATATCTTTCATGGAATGCATATGGTTGAAATGACTGTTCCTTTAAAACCGTATACCATAAATAACATAATCTGGTCTGTTAATAGTTATCTGATTGGTTGTGACAAGTTCGAAGCTTCATTCTATGATTCTAGTTACATGTTATGTGTGTTTCTCTATCTCCAAATGTGTATTAGTACTTTGAGCTTCATAGTTTGTGTCAGAGATGTGTGTGGTTTATTATGTGAAAAAGGTTCTTTATATAATATACATGTGAGATGTGCCTATGTTATAATTATTTATATAATATGCATGTGCGATGTGCCTATGTTATAATTCTTTATATAATATGCATGTGCGATTTGCCTATGTCATAATATTAATCCATACTCCTGAGCAAATCTATAGGCTACTAACGGAGCTTTATATCTTTCCACAATGCCATGTGATTTTGTTTTGATCTTATAAGCCTACTTACAAACAACGCGGCGTCAATAGCCTCCTTATAGGAGGTGGACTCAGACAAAGAATGAATAGAAGTGAGAAAGGCTCATAAATTAGAATAATAATAAGAGTTGGAGAAATCAAACCTATCTGGACATATCTGAGAGCGTTGAGGATAGCGAGAATCATGATCCACAATGTCAGAACTTGATTAAGTGATAGAAGTAGAAGAGGGAGGCACTGAATTTGTAGAAGAGACAATAATTATGAAGTGGATGCAACTTATGGTATTAGTGGTGTGCATGTCATGCCTCATGGAAGCAACATTATGTATTTTTGCATCTGCTATTTGGCTTTGATTCATCGGCCAAGTAAGTTGCTTTAAAAGAGTGGACTTTGAATTATATAAAAGATGACCTGAATTAAGTCAGGAAAGGTGTGCAGTGTTGTGTATATGTCTACGTGCGTGCCCTGATATCTTTTTTCTTCTGTATTACTATTGGCTTTGAGTTTCCCTTCATCCTAGTAATGGAACATTTTTGTTTTTCAAAGTAGCTTGCAAATCAAAGACTCACTAAGTTTCTTTTTTCTCAGTGGCACACTTGAGATAAACTGTTCAAAGGATATCAAAGTTCAAGGGATCATTGGACCTTGCACGTCTTTGGAGAAGGTTGGTTAAATGTCATTGACCTGATTTTTCTGAAGCAGCTTTAATTGGAAACAGACAATTTTTTTCTGCTTTGAATGCCTGGTAGGATCTTCTGATCTAAATTGTTATTTGTAAGGTTGATACTGATTGCTGCAAGCCTTGCAGAAAGGACCTGCTGTTGCCAGCACAGTTATTGGACAGGGGAATTCTACAGTTTGGAAGATGTGTGGCCTTGACAAGAGTACTTGCTTGACTGTTTTCTTTGATATTTCATCTAGTGAAAAATCGGATCCTTCAGGAAATTTAAATCCACAGTTGTACATACAGTTTCTTACTAGGTATGCTGGAGAATCTTATCGGTGGGGTTCTTGTTGTCTTTAAAATATAGCTTATCTGCTTCTGCACTGGACATTGGTTTTTTTCTTGGTTTTTGCAATAGTTGTTACAACTCTTGGGCCTAAGTTGTACTGCTTTACCTTTCTAAAAGGGGACAAGTATTGCTTGTGTTATGATTGAATTTTTTGTTGGCCTTGGATTTAAATGCAGTTATCAGAGCTCTGATGCCCAAACAAGATTGCGAGTTACAACCATCACTAGAAGATGGATAGATAGTGCTATAGGCTCAGAGGTATTGTAGTGAAAAGTTCAAGTTCTTTTTCTTGTTTGCTGTGTTGTGGGTTCCATTTCTTTTTGATTACCCGTATGTTTTACATTAATATTTTTTTTTCGGAAAAGTACAAAAATTCTTATTTGTATTTAATCTATTATATTTAAGAAGAATGGACATGTGTGGTTCTATTTTTCTTTGGCGGTGCTTTTTTGTTTATTAAGATAGATTACACATCCTTAATAAATCATCTCTATATGTTAAGGGCCAATTTTGTTTGAAAGAATAGTTCTTAACCCCCCATCCAAAAAAAAAAAAAAACACAAACGGAAAACCAAATTTGGGAAAACTTGAAATGTACTTATTTACGGGTAGAAGGTTTTGTACAGTCTATCCTTGGCACTTTGAAAAACTGGTCTCACCAACTGGAGTTTGCTATAACCATATACTGAAAGGCATGCACTCTCATTTGCTGTGATCACATGCCCCTGGAGAGGCAAGTTGAAGATTTAAACATCTCCTTGCTTAATATAGTTGTATTGTCTTGCTTTTGTGCTGGCTTTATTTTATTTCTAGCATTCTTTATTTCTGGTCCTTACAGTCATGGGGAACACAAAGGAATCGGCTATCTTGGGTGGAAGTATTATTTTAGGAATTTAATTTTAGGCTATTTTACTTGATAGTTTAGGAAATTAAATCTTACTCCAGTTTGGTTATCTTTGGGAGTGTCTATACGTCTGGGGCTTATGTATTGGAAATCTCAATGTTTGCCATGGAGGCTTCCTCTCTCACGGTGCTTTCTTTCTTTATTTTTCTGTTCCTCACCTCTATTCTTCTCTCTCTTTTTTGACTCGTCGCTATCTTCCTACCCTCTCTAATTCTTTCTTGTCCTTCATGGTCTTCAGTTGATACCTCAATGATTTTCAGAGTTGAGCATGTTTATCCTCATGTGTTGACTTGACATGATTGTGACGATTTTAGGAGCCTTTATTTGTTAATGCATGATGTGTTTTGTCCCTCGCTATTATATTCTATATCTCATGAAAAATATTGATGAAGGATCTGGTTTCCTTTTAGCACTTGGCATGGTGGGGCTGTTTTGTTGGGCTGCATTTTTCAAGTTCTGCTGGTTTCCTTTTAGTACTTGGAAGGTTGATACTGAGAGAAGAATAATGTCTTTGCAGGAATTGGTACAAGGATTTGATCAAGAAACTGCAGCTGTAGTAATGGCAAGGTTGACTTCTTATAAAATGGAGATTGAGGTACTTCTGCTATGTTGAGCTTTTGCTTGGACCAGCATGCAGATGCATGAAGACATATTGTCCATATAGTTCAGCTCTTACTGCATTACTCAGTTGTGGCCTCACTTGTACTGGCAATGGTCTCATTCATGAGCGTTCTATTATCCTTTATCACTAGGATGAACAATGGAGATGGCGTTCATGGGGGCTATGCTCTATTGCTTTTTTTTACGAAAGGAATTCGCCCAGATGACTTGAATACACAATGACAAGCAGTCCCCCCCCCCTCCCCCCCTAATATTGCCATTCTATCTAGTGCAAATGATTCTTTTTCCTGCTCGTCTAAGTGCAAGCTGCATCTGCTTGATTATATACCATGGTCTCTATTATTTTATTGTTCTTGCTTTTATCATTTAGTGTATGGCTGAACTTAAAACCTATCCATGGATTTTGTATTTGCCAGGAAGGATTTGATGCCACACGGTGGTTGGATCGGAACCTTATTCGTCTCTGTTCCAAATTTGGTGACTACCGGAAGGATGACCCAGCCTCATTTACATTAAATCCCAGTTTTTCATTGTTTCCTCAGTTTATGTTTAACCTGCGGCGATCACAATTTGTGCAGGTAATTATGACTTCTGATTGACCCTTTTCCTCTTATTGGTCAACTTTATGATATGTCTAATTTGTGTGTCATCTCGCTCTCACTTGAATTTGTAACTTTCATCCTTCTCCTCTTCTGGTTCAATCTTTCCAATATATCTTGTGTAATCTCTCTCTCTCTCTGTGGCAGGTGTTTAACAATAGTCCAGATGAGACTGCCTATTTCCGCATATTGTTGAACCGTGAGAGTATAATTAACGCAGCTGTGATGATTCAACCATCACTAATGTCATATTCGTTCAATTCGTTGCCTGCACCGGCTTTGCTGGATGTGGCATCCATTGCCGCTGATCGTATCCTATTGTTGGATTCATACTTCAGCATTGTTATTTTCCATGGAATGACAATAGCTCAGTGGAGGAACATGGGCTATCAGAACCAGCCAGAGCATCAGGTATTTGAACGTTATTTTCATTTTTGTCCTTGAACTGGACATTTGGTGATCATGTGAAAGGAACGGTTGCACCAAAAAAGTGAACTAAGCCCTTGGGTAGAAGCCCAGCTGCTTGATCTTTTTTGGAGATAGAGTAGGGGATCCCCAGGAATAATAATTTGTGAGTTAATTTTTGCTCTACTAATGCCAATTCCCCTTCCCTCCCCCCACCCACCCAATAGGCATTTGCACAGTTATTGCAAGCTCCGCATGACGATGCTGAACTGATCATCCGTGAGCGGTTCCCTGTCCCAAGATTGGTTGTGTGCGATCAGCATGGCTCCCAGGTCGTCTTTTTTACCATAATCTCAGTCTCATCATGATTTGCTTTGCCATGACATTTCTCTATTTACATGTCGTTATCATTAGTTTTCTTAGCGGCAGATAGAAAACAACTGTGGCTTTTGTTGAACTTGTGAATCGTTCAGGAATAAGCGTAGACCAAGGATTGTGCTTGCGTACGGTAGTGAAAGCTTTAGGGTAGGCATGTTTGTTACCAGCCAACCAAAGGTGCAATCCTTTTAATTCTTTTTTATATTACTTATAAAAGCATAAAATGAGATAAAGACGATCAAATATTTATAGATCACAAACGAGAATACTTGTTTGTGGAAATTAGAAGATTATTAGAATAGTGACACAAAGATCTGATTCTTATTTGATGTTTGATTGAGTTATATAATGGTTATAACTAAAGAAAGGTTATAAATTTTTCAATCAGGAAAGTCGGTTTAGTTTAAAATAATAAGAACAGCAATATTTTGGTTAGCTACAAATTAATGGAAATTTGGCACATGCCTCTTGTTCCTGGAAGATCCTGAACTTCTTTTGAGAATTGATTAATCGTTTTAACACCTTCCCTTTGGAGACACGCATCAAAGCTTTGTGAAACCATGATATTACCTATACTCGCATCACACTTCTGGGCCACTGTTATAGTCGACCATGATAGAATGTTGGAAGGTGATAAAAAATATTCCGAAATCTGTTTTGACTTGCTGGTGCAGTAATAGTTTTGGTCTAGATATATTTATTATATCACTGTCAGCCATCAATATGGAAACTGAAACGAACTGGTATATTTATCTTTATCCCTTTTTCGTTGGTTGTTATTTTTGTCATAGAACTTCTTGTACTAGGATATTATCCCGGAAGTTATATGACAGTTCAGGTGCACAGCATTATTTTGCCTTACAACTCCTGACTTCTGAAGTATTTCTTTTAGGTTTTGTGTAAGCAAAGTGTTTTTGTCCCCTTCAAAACACTCTCCATTGAGTCCATGCTTGCACTTGGTGCTTTTGTAGATGTACCTTACTGTTTGATGACATATCTAATTAGTTGATTCAAGCTGTATAGCTGAGCCCAAACATAGCTCAAATTGTTTGAAATTGGAGTGTACTATGATGCCTCTCTGGATGGGCATTAACACATTATGGTGTTGTTTAGTCGCCAAAAGACCACTTGTGGTTTCAAGATTCCTCAGAAATTCGGTTTTCCCTAAAAACTCGTATATAGTTAAAACCAGTTTTTTTGGCATCATGGTGCTGACTGGTGTTCTGGTTCATCTTACTTAACTTGGGGGACTCAAATTTGTCTCTAAATTTTATGACATGTTGAGCAGGCAAGGTTCCTTTTGGCCAAGTTGAACCCGTCTTCCACGTACAATAATGCTCATGAGATGGCTGCTGGTTCAGACGTGATCTTCACAGATGATGTGAGTCTTCAAGTGTTCTTCGAACATCTTCAGAGGTTGGCTGTGCAATCTTCTTGAGACCCAAAAAATAGGGAGTTTTACAGTTGGGGTTCCTGGTTTTGTGACAATCCCACAGTGTGAGTTCTCATCCTTCTCTGCTATACTCTTGTCCCATTCGGATCTGTATCTTTCTGTCAATTGTGCATGAGATGAGAGAACAGACCCCATATTTATTTTGAAAAATAAGGAAATCACTTTTATCATTCTTTGGGGTGTGAGGAGGTACTTGCTTCCATTCGACAATAAGAGACAGAGGTCTGTAGTTTTGAGTTATGTGGGAAAGCAAGGATGAGAATGCAAACTAAGAGGCATCCCTACTCTAGTAGCCGGGCCGGATCACTCAGGGCGATATTTCCGATTTTTTGTTTTCTTTTTCTTTTTATTTTTGTAAGTCGCCACCCAGGTTAGATGTTTGTCTTTTTTTGTATTTGAATACAAGGTTACATAGTTGGAGTCAAGGCATCCATGTTGAGAAATTCGGAAAGTTTCTGCCTTTTTTCTGTTGTCCTATCTTTTAAAACTATGTTATACACAGTTAAACCCACCCCCCCTTTTCTTTCTTGATATGTATGTGCCTATATAAAGGGAAGGGAAAGGGAAAGGGAAATGTCCACGTCTCCCTGTAATTGTGGGGCCTGGAGAGATGTAGTTGTACTTGTACGTAATCTTATCTCTCCATTTAAGGTGGTTGATTTGGTGATTTAAACCTTTAATGTCCAGGTCAACGTCAAACCTTTGATGTAGAGAGAGAGAGAGAGAGAGAGAGAGAGAGAGATTTTGTGACAGTTTTGAATGGAAAATTTGGCTTTCTCCCCATAGGAGCTGTACGATTACAACTAACAAGAAAAAAAAGGGGGTGACTGTACTTAACTACCAACTAGGGGTCAGTAGGTAATTTTATAAAATTATGGGATTTATTTGAATGTTTTTAAAACTTGAACCCACTAAAAAGTTCATAAAAACTATACAGAGTTTTATTTTTAAGAAAATAAGTGGGAATCTTTCACAAATTAGAAATTAGACTTAACTTCAACGATTCAAGCTCACAACTTTCTCTTCATTCTATAGTTTCCTCTCTTTCCTTTGGAACGACATGCCTAGTCACTGATCCAATCTTTGCTTCCACTCTCTTTCTTCTCAATCGAGAAAAAAAAGTACTCAATGATTAAGGTTCACTTGAAGGTTTAAATATCGTCAGTTATTATTAATCATTTTCTTGTGAGACGCGATGAGTATTGATGATAGACGTTCGCTTGTGCTCTCATAAATGGCTCTCTTGGTCAGTATTCTATTTTTCCGTTTCATTTTATCTCCTCTCATTTGTTTTATGTTTTGGAGCTTCTAGTTTGAAACCCTAACTTTGAAATTAGGGTTTAAACTTTAAAACCCTAGGGCTAAAATTGGAATTGGGAAGTAAGGATTGATTAATAAGGATCTGAACAAATTGAAAATCCAAATTAAGGGAGAACACATACTTGCACTATGCAAAAAACCCAATTATTGCATAGAAATATTATGTAACCCAAATTTACAATCTAAATTTGTATCCCAAATGAAGGGGGATCATTGAATATGTCGGTCTCATCAATTTTTTTAAATGCGACCCACTGATCCAATGATCCCCCTATTAAGACCTGAGTAGCTCCACCCCTGCACGTATTGTCCATAGCATCTGTAGTCATAGCCATCCAAAGGCCACTAATCAAAAACGTATTGGTAGGTTTTTGGTAGGGTAGAGCCAGAAATTTTGTTCAGCGTGAACATTTTAACTATAAATTTACATTTTTTTCTTTCAATCGATAAAAGTAACACAATATATTAA
Source organism: Ilex aquifolium (assembly GCA_951799425.1). Classification (NCBI taxonomy): domain Eukaryota; kingdom Viridiplantae; phylum Streptophyta; class Magnoliopsida; order Aquifoliales; family Aquifoliaceae; genus Ilex; species Ilex aquifolium. The sequence goes on along the minus strand of OX637397.1, from coordinate 13,613,286 downwards.
AATTTATTATATTATATTTAATACTCAAACATTCATTCATTAGATATAAAACAGTTCAACGTCTATATATACAATAGATACACAAAAAAAAATAAAAAAATAAATAAAAAGAGGCTAATTGCAATTATTTACAATTTATCTCGATGAATTTTTATATTCTAAAAGCATTGTATGATAATTTCATTAATAATACTATGGACAATATCTTTATCTATATCAATAATCAAGTCACTCTGCTGATTATTCAAATTAGTACTCACAATTTTCATGAATTAAAAAAATGAAAAATGTGTCCAAAAATTCAGAGTTTGTTTGATGTGTCTATACTACTTGATTGTCTAAGAAATTGATAGTGTGGACAAAAAATATATGTATGTACCATGAGATATACTAAAAATTATTTACAACATATGTATGTACTATTTTTTTTAAATAACATTAAGGTGGGCCCGTACCCCCTGGTCCACTACTGGCTCCGCCAGTGCCTATTGGTGCAAAAAATGTAAGCACTAATATATGAATAATAATCATTAATATGTTAATTAGGTTGTCAATTATAATTTTATATAACTAAGTGTTATTTTTAAAAAATTTAAATAAATAAATGGATTTCAATTATGAATTTTTTATGTGAAAACATGTCAAATGATTATAATATAGGTTATGTTTTATGTTAAAATAAAAATGTCATAGTGCCTGAATGATATATTAAACGAGTAATATATAAATAATATGTGATTTATATGGAGATATTATAAAAAAATGGCACAAGTGTCATATGAAGGAGTCTAGCTTTATTTTGTTTTTGATAGAATGATCACATTAAGTTTTTTTGACGAAAACGATCATTTATGTAGAAACCAAATTAACACGAATTGAATACTTTAGGGACAAAATTGATAAAATTGATTCAATTAAGACTAAACTGACAAAATATGCGACTAAAAGTGCTATTAACCTTACTAAATACTATTATGGCGTCAACTTATAATTTTGCCTAGGGCAAGTGGTGGAGCCACACTAGGGCAAGGGTGGACACTTGCCCCCTAATTTTTTGATCACCTTTATACATGTACTCTTAAAATATTATATTCTCGTTTAATTTATTGCATTGGCCCCCCTAATATTTTGAAAACTTTAGTGATTCTAGTCCTTTTTATTTTCAATTAGTGGTCTACTGGCCCCCTAAAATAAATTATTTCATTTTTTAATAAAACAAATATAAAATTTCTTGACCTACATGTATATTGACCAAAAATAATAAGTCTCTTCTATCCAATACATTGTATACCATTTTTCAACAACAAATTTCTCGATAAATTAGTAATCTACAATTCAACAAAACATGAGTAAGGCAAAATGTCATAAAAAGTAACAAAAATAAAATAAAAGCTTTGTTTGTTTCAATACATTGTCCCCTCAATTCTCATATTTTTCAATTGCACCCTCAACTATGTGATTACTTTCACATCATTCGAATTATTAACTTTCATTAAAACTTTGACAGATAATTTTTTCATTTTTTACCTCAAATATATGTAATTTTTTGATTCACTTTGCCCTGATATGTTTGCAATTTTTGTCCAAAAAGATATTGGACATCTATGTTCTAGGTAATGTAAAATTATTCAATTAGTTGAGGGACTAATATGAAAAATTCTATAGTTCAAGTCAGAAAGTGAAATTGAGTCCATAGTTAAGGAGGTCAAAGCGTAGTTTTGTCCTCATTAATATAATCTTGGTGGTTGAAGAAACTAAGGCAGGGTGGTCGATGGGAGTTGGATGAAAGGGAGGTAGATACTAAAAAGCAATTTCAATTTGTAAATCTATTTAATATTACAGCTATATGTATAAGCGGAGCTTAGGATGAAAAAGTGGAAGAAATGAAAAGTAGAAGAATGAGTCTTCTTTTCACCATATTCAAATTTGTCCTCTCTAAATAGGGCAAAAAAGTGAAAGGAAAGATAGACATATGTGTTAAAATGTAGACTTTTACTTTTATACCCTTTGATAAGAACTTAAGCCAATTTTGTTTATCAAATGGCCTGAGCCAAGTCGAGTTTAAACACTATTCTCGGGCGAACAAATTTGAAAAGTAGATGAATTGATCTTCTTTTCACCCTATTCAAATATATCTTCTCTAAATAGGGCGAAAAAGTGAAAGGAAAGATAGACATATCTATTGAAATGTAAACTATCATTTTTATACCCTTTTATAAAAGTTTAAGCAAAGTTTGTTTATCAAATTATATATATAAAATGACCTAAGCCAAGCCGAGTTTAAACACTATTCTCGTACGAACAAATTGAGTTTCAATAGTCTAATCTTCGGTTTGATTCATTTGCACTCCTTACAAATACGCACCCAATACATACTTGTCACCCGATATAATGGACCCACAAGAATATCCTTACAGGAGCCACCCAATAGTCACCCAATAATAAGAACCCCACAGAGATCAAACTGGAAGCTAATTTGCTGTAACTAGTTGCTTATAATATTTTCACATCGAGTAATTCTTACAGTACATTTGTGAAACAGCTGGTTGACCACATAATCAGTACAACTTATTTGAAATATAATGCTTTTGCTTAAGGAGACACGTAAATCAAACTGAACTTCAAATCAGACTTGTAAACCAGAGAATATAGTCTGTAACATAGTCAACAGAAGCAATAGAGTAACACCAAAAAGTGAAATGATAGACCATGGACTGTGAAAATAATTATGCTTTAATTTGGCCATCCATATGTGTTGACGACGTTTACAATGCTCGTTAACTTTGTTGAAAATTTCCGAGTAGCAGAAAGTAGTAGAATTTAACATGACATTATTGCTCAATTTGTTCAACATGATTGAAACGGCTTCATCATTACCTAGCCAATTGTCAATGATTCCATAGTGACGTAGTTTTTCGGCATCCTTGGGAGAATTGATGAGGCAATCTAAAAACTTTGTGTAATCAGTCACATAAGCTGGTTCCGTGTCATTATATTGCTCGTATGCAACCAAATTTCTAAAGATGATCTCAATATTATCACCAATGCTCAAAGGTGGGATTTTCATGATTCCATTTTTGAAGTTTATATCTAGAAACGAGGAACTTTTTGTAGCCTTTTCGAATTTAATCCCAGCCTCTCGAAGCTCTGTGGTGCATTTTATGTATTCCCATGTTCTCCCTTGGTCTCCATCATTCTGACGGGAAGACACAATCGCTTTAAATTTGGAACACCAAGTATCATGTACCAGGCCTAGTAGATGTTTGACATTTTGCCTAGGAACATCGGATGCTTCTGAATTCCTTGAACTTTGAAAAAAAAGACGTGAGAAGATGAAGGGTACTGTTTGAAAAATGAAATCAATATTGATATCTAATAAATCTTGGTTGAGTAAGCGAGTGAGAACAAAATATGGGAGTTGATTTTCAAATATCAGTAAATCTCGAAGTATAATATTATGGAACCGTCGAGATTTAAAAATCAGGTCGTCCATATAGTCTCCACATATAAGCTTGCAAAAGAACTCGATTATAAAGCACCCATCAAGAAGCATCATTCGCACAAACTCATCCTTCCCAAGTCCAAGGCACTCTGCATAACATTTCCGTGTTTTTTCTTCCAAATCTTGCATGGCATTAATAAAACTATCCACACTCAAGCATTTTCTTCGGTTAAGCAACAATTGTAGGTACCGCAGTTTATGTTGTTCCATCATTTGCAGGTTAGCTTTACCATGGTGATACGGACCAATAGAAAGTATTTTTGGTTCATAGGCTTTCTCGTTTTCCCCGCGTAGTAGGCCATCCACTTTGAAGATGTAGGGCTCAAAGGGTGTGGACGACAAAGAAGCAAGCTCGTTGTTGATGGTAATAAACAACTGGCGGCTCATTTGCTATATCCCTTTGAAATTAACAAAGGCCGGGCAAACAGATATCAAAGAATTTGTCGAAAGATACCCTGCATCTCATTCACGAACACAAGTGAGATATAAAAACTATACTTACCAAAAAAAAAAAAGAAACATGAAAACGTAACCAGATTTTAGTGGTATGAAATTTGAAGATTGGGGGTGGAATTGAACAAATAATGTAAAATTTCTTCAAATTTAGGTAAATCACACTTTGACCCTCTCAACTACAACCCTTTTTTTTATATTGTCCCCTTAATTATTATATTTTTCATATTAAACCTTCAACCACTGTGGTTATTTTTACAATGCCCCAATAACTAACATTTGTTACAAATTGGATGAAAAATTATTTTATTTTGTCGCTTGAACTATGTGACTTTTTAAAGTTTGTCCTGACATGTTGACAATTTCTGTCTAAAAAGATAACTAACATTTGTGTTTGGAGCAATGCGAAATAATTGATGTAGATAGGGGTCAATGTGAAGAATTCAATAGTTCAAGGGACGAAGTAAAATCGAACACCTCATTTCCTTCTTTTCTCTTCTCAAAAATTTAGTTTGCCATCCTATTTCAATTTTTAGAGAAATTCTGCAAAAGGGTTAGTTTCATAATGGATGTTGCCTTAAATTTTTTTTTTTTTTTTGATAGTAGATCACTATTTCAATGAATAATTTGATCTTAAAACTTTTAAATTATGCATCTATAACATATATAAAAGTAAGGACAAATGAGTAAAGAGAAGTCTGAAAAAAAAGTATAATATAAAATCTCGAGAACATGGGCTTTTGCAAGTAAATAGAAAAATAATAATCTTGCATATGTAATTAATCCTTAGAAATGAATTCTGAAGAACTTACTTGATAAGCTCGTTAGTCCTCCACAAAGATACTCTTAGAAAACAAGAAGCTGTTGCTTATGATAGAGGAGGAGAAATAATTCTTTATTTATAGGCATTGATATTTAGTTGACTTCTTTTTTTTTATAGTCTACGTGCAACATTTCTATGTTTGTTACATACGTGGTTGCAAATGAGTTACATGGTATCTTCGTAGGGGTGGTTCAAAATGAGCTGGAAACAAAAACAAGAACACATCAGAAATAGAGTCCGTCACTTTGTTACGCGGCCTTCTTTTCGATTACCGTGAAACTTGGATTCTCTCACTTTCAAATTTTGTCAATTCCATTAACGTTTCTTATGGTTTTCCTTAGTATCCAACGATACCATTGGATATTGAAGTTGACTGATGTTAATGAAAAGGGTCTAAATGGAACCTAAACCACATAAAATGGGAGTACAAAAATGATAAAATTTAAAAGTATTTGAGAGTGTTACATTATGTGCATGAAGACGAACATTCACCCATAAAAGTTAATAAAATTAAAATATAAAAAAAATTAAATTTTGTAGTTGAGGAGTTAAAATAAGCTGACACATGTGTCTATGCCAAGGATAATCAAAGGGAATGAATAGGATAAGTGGATGGGATGGAAAGAAACTCGAACAGTCTCTTAACGAATGGACCAACCAATTGGGCAGAGGGTAGGTAGATAGAGTATAAAACACAATCTTTGGTTCGTTAGGCAATCGGATTGGGGTGCTACTTTTGATTGCATGAGATCATTGTATCCTAAGAAGCAAACGTCAAAATTTCCATTAGCGCCAGTGTAGGGGCGAAAATTATTTTAAAGACATAATGTCAAATACTAACCTTGATCTATAAAGTTCAATTTTTGTTCTTTGTATGCAAAAAGATCAATTTATTTATTGTGATTTTAATTCTTGTATGCTACTGTTTGTTTTAAATTGCATGATGTAAATAAAAAATTTTCAATAAATAATTGTCATGTTATAGAAATTCAAACCAACAATAAAGACTAAAACTCAAGTATTAAACGGAAAAAATCGAGTTTTTACGATCGATTGGTCATAAAAGGCAACTGCAAAGTGTTTGATGGTTCAAGTGACCAGGTCACAATTTGCTTGCGTGGCCTTCTTCTCGATTATCGAGGAACGCGGATTCTCTCACTTTCAAAATTTGTCAATTCCATCATTCATCCTTGTATGGTTTTCCTGGAAATTGAAGGGAAATCGAAGAGAAGAAGTAATGGAGAAGGTCTGAACCTAACTTGTGTAGTGATTCTAGTCGTTTATATTTTCAACAAACTAGTGGTTTATTGGCTCCCTTAAATTAATTGTTTTATTTTTTAATTTAGTAAAACAAATATAAAATTTCTTGACCTGCATATATGTTGACCAAAAATAATACATGTCTCCTATCCAATACATTGTCTACCATTTTTCAAAAACAAATTTTTTGATAAATTAGTAGTCTATAATTCAACAAAACACGAGTAAGGTAAAATGGCATAATCTAAAAGTATTTTATGCTATTTAAATATTAATTTCTCCACAAGATAATAGATGATTTCACTTAGATTTTGCAGCAAAATAAATGATGAGTTTCGTCACAGAGTTGGTGATTGTGCACATTGAAAGAAAATTAGTAAAAAAATTAGCTTATAATTAATCAATGGTAGATAATTTTTGAGAATATTGTATATATTGTAATTTAGCCATGAATTTTAGTTTTTTTTAACAAGTGAATGTATTTAGTCACATTTTGTCTCTCTCCCTAAAATAAAATCCTAATGCCGCCCCTACCTAAGGACCTCTATGTTACGTATTAATTAGACATGGATATTATAGTAGCTTTAATATAGTATTGACAAATCGCTACTTTCTACCATTTCATGTATTATTTATACCTTCTCCACAAAAAATTGTATTCAAAAAAGACTTTTAAAGACTTCATTGACTGGTAAATGTCTCGTTTTCTTCTATTATTTCGCGGAAGCTGTTGTTTAGCAATCATTTATGACTAGAGAAGGCTTCATTGACTAGTAATACAGAGAAGTCTTTTAAAGACTTCATTGACTAGTAAATGTCTCCTTAGTCATTTTCTTCTATTATTTCGCGGAAGCTGTTGTTCATCAGTCATTTATGACTAGAGAAGGCTTCATTGACTTTGCTTCTCCTTGTTTTTATGCTATGTCTAGTTTATGGAATTAATAGGGGAGAGGAAAAGAATGCTATTGGAAATAAGGAGAGAAATATAACACGAAGGGAAGCAAAATAAATCATTTTCTTTGCTTATTAAAATTTGATTCTTAGAATTTTCCAATAAATTACAAATCAATCTGCCTTTGAGTTGGGATTAGAAATTTGATTCAAGTGAAGAAAGAGTAAGTCTATTTATTTCTGATTCCAAGTCCAGTAGTTATAGTAGTCAACTCCATTCTTTGAAATTGTGTAACATTTTTTATTATAAGAAAAAGTAACAAAACTAAAACACAAGCTTTGGTTATTGCAATACATTGTCCCCTCAATTATCATATTTTTCATGTTGTATCCTCACCTATGTGATTACTTTCACATCACCTCAATTATTAACTTTCGTTAAAACTTTGACATTTTTTTTTCTATTGCCCCCCAAACATATGTGATTTTTTTCACTTTGTCCTTATACGTTTGTAATTTTTTGTCCAAAAAGATAGTGAACATTTGCGTTTTAGGTAATGTAAGATAATTCAATTTGTTGAGGGGGTAATATGAAAAATTCAAATGATATGCTTAAGAATCTAATTAAGTTGAGCACTATTATTTTGCATGTAGGTTGAACATCTATTTGTTTGATATTCAAAATAACGAATTTACATATAATTGTTACATCCCGCGCGGGGGAGGGGACTGGGGGGACAAATAAGGAAGAGCAGAAAATGTAGTTTGTGCCATTGTCAATACAAGTAGTGAACCAGCAGTAACAAATGAAATGAATGCCCACGGATTGTTGAAATAATTTCGCCTCAAGTTTGCCGTTCATTTGTTGCAAGGATACCTGCAATGCTTATTCACGTTGTTGAAAACTTTAGCGTAAGAGAAATTCTTAGAGAGTGCGACACCATTAAAAAACTTGTTTAACATATCGCAAACCACGACATCATCACCTAAACAATTATCGATAATCCCATAAGAGCGAAGCAATGTGGCATCCTTTGGAGAATTGATAAGGCAATCCATGAACCTGGTATAATCAGTGACATATCTTGGATGGATATCGGGAAGAAATTGTTCATATGCAATTAGATTTCTTAGGACAGCTTCAGTTCCATCATCAATATCAAATTGGGGAATTTCCATTAACCCATTATTGAATTTAATATGAAACAATCACTATTTTCAACATTCTTCAATTCAATTCCAGACTTTTGGAGAGTTCCGTAATGGAACTTATGAATTCCAATTTGTCGTCCTCATTTCCATATGATGCCACTTTAGCAAATGAAGCACACATAGTGTTGTGTACCAGGTGAAATAGATGCTTGACAACATTGACTGAGATTTCTGAAACTTTTGAAATAGTTGGTCCCGGCAATATAGCATCCATAAAAGAACATGCTAGATAACTAATGTCTTCTTGTGCGTTTGGATTTCTCGTCATGTCGAACAATTTGACAAGAATAAAAAATGGCAGCTGATTTTCTAGGAATATTAAATCACGCCGTATCTCATTTCAAAACCGATAGAATTGGAAAATAGGGTCATTTTTGTTCTGAATCTTAAAAAATTGGTGATCCAGGTTTGTCGTATCTATCAAAATTTTAACCTCATATCTGCGAAACAATTCAATGATAATAACCCATCAAGAAGCATCATTCTAAGAAACTCAGCTTTATCCAAACTACTAGACTCTGCATAACACTTTCTTGCTCCCTCTTCCATGTCACTCAAGGCCATGACGTATTTATCCACACTCGTCTTATTTCTTTGTTCAAGAAGCTGCTGCACATACCGTATTTTTTTCCCTTCCACCCCTTGTAGCTTTTTGTCACCATGGTAATAAGGACCAATTGCAAGTACTTTTGGTTGGTAGGCTTTCTTATTTTCTCTAAGCAATTTATCATTGACCTTGAAGATGCAACAATCCGCAGGTGTACGAGATAAGCAAGAGAGCTCTTTGTCTATGCTTAAGGAGATGTGATAAGCTCTTTGAGACATATTTAGCTCCTACAAGTAGATAGTTTCCTCTGCATGTGGCATACATATGCGAAAGAATGGGGTAGGGTAAAAAATAATTAGAACCTACGATTACAGATGAAAAGAAAAATGTCAAAACAATTCTTATTTGCCCAAGATTAAAAAGAAGAAACCTCAAAGGAAAATGGGGTGGAGTTGACAACTCTATTTTGAAGTTTTAAAAATTTTTATGTAAAACAACAAAATGGTAGTATCATTTCCAATTGTACCCAAAGAACAAATTTAAATGTCATGGAGGATCCTAGTAATTCACCCTTTCAATCAATGCTTGGTTATTTTCATCACCGTCATAGTTTGAAAATCGAGCTATTAATAGTCACAACATATTAGTAAAGTTCACGTGACATGTAGGAGTAACAAACTAAACATATATATCACAACAACAAAATTGTTGTCATAGCAAAGCTATAGGTGGTGTTATTAAAAGTAGATGGTATAACACCGATTAATAAATTTTAAACATTGTTCGCGGATAAAATTACACGAGAATTTTCATCACAACAGCAATAATTCGTAAATAAGGGGACCAAAAAATTAACGTACGTTAAAGTAAGATGGAGTATCGTATGATAGTTTTGGAGTCGAGCCGAAAGGCTTCTAGCTAGCATAAGCTCAAAACAGAGTCTAAATTGTGCCCTATATATTGAGCTAAATGGACTACACCTTATATATACTGAGACCATAACAATCAAATCAGATGTGCAAATAAATTCAACTACTTACTTGTTCCGCCTTTCGTTCTTTGCTCATCCACTATGTCTTCTACGCTGATTGATATTTTCGAGATAGAATTTTATTTGACAATGTAACAAGGATCCATCGTTACTTTGTAGTAGAGGGTAAATACATTTCGCATAATCCACGTAATCTATGTTGCATCTTGTTGAACTCTCTTTATCAAAAGTGAAACCAAGAATAACAATGTCCAAAAATTCCAAGCCAAGTATCTTCCATCTGTGAAAGTGAAGATGATTTTTTGTGGCAACAATTATTGTGGAATACTATGAAAGAGGAGTTCTTGATGAATTTCTAAATGTTCTATGATGTTTCCTTTGTTAACCATTGCATTATTTAGAAATTTGGCCAATCATTTAGAAAAAAAGGAATCAGTTATGGACAAATATTGTTGTTAAAACCGCAACTGCCAACTAACTCCGCAGACTAAGCATATTTTATTCTTTGGTCAAGTCCAAACTTGGAGATTTGATAACAAAAAATTTTAACTTCTCTTCATGAGTGAATTTATTCCCATTGTGAGGAGCAAGTTAGGCACAGAGAACCCTGTAAAAACATACAGGCATCCTCAAGGCCCTCAACCTCATCATACTCCCAAGATCGTAACCATGAGACAAATAAGAAGGAATACAAACGTCAATAATTCTTGGCTTTTGACGTTTTGAAAGCTGAGAAACTGGATGTGAATGAATTTATAGATATGAATCTTTTACATATTCACGTCTTTCAAATGCTCATCTTTATTCAGTGGAAACTTATTCAAGAAATGAGCGCAGTAAAGGTAAACATCGTCCCCAGGACCCCAACCTTGAACAGAAATGAGTTCCATATTTGGTGTAAGCCTGTAAGTATCACTTAAATCTTCGAGGAACTCTCTCCTTTACATAAACCAATTCTAAGTTCTAGGAAGCAATCAATTGGTTATGTTTGATAACAAAACGCCCAAATAATATGTATCAATATGACAATAATTCTAGATTACTGTCCCCTCAGATGCTGCAAGACATGGACCCTCCATAGGAAAACTTGTGCAATTTTTCGCAGCTAAACGATAGTGGAATAATAGGAACATGTCATGAAGGTGGAAGATAGTGAATGGATTTAAATATTTCACAAGAACAAAGGGGGAAGAAGGGGAAAGAAGGGGGAGGGAAGAGAGATCAAAGAAAATATCTAGCAGAATTTTTGCACCCTTAAATAGTATAAGATTCAATGGGGCAGTTACATGCCTGAATTCACCAAGAATTGGTAATCCTTTCTGCATTGCAACACTTCTCTTCATGAGGAGGACGACTCCAGCACCATCACTCACTTGGCTAGAATTTCCTGTAACACAAACAAAAAGGAGTCAGCAACCAAAATTGTTATATCTCGAATACAACTCAAAGATGCAGGGTCTAAAATACCAGCAATGGTGGTCCCATCTTTCTTAAATACAGGCTTCAGTTTTGCTAGATCTGCCATTGTTGCGTTTGGCCGAATTCCATCATCAACAAAGATTGTAACAGGTTTCTCACCTCCAGATTTTGGGTCAACAATCTTTTTCAATGAAATATGTATCAGTACCAAAGTAACATGATATGCTGAAACTTATAATAAGCCGAAGACGTACACTGTCACAACGTTGTATAACTACAATAAGATGCTACCTTGGTGCTCACAGGTATTATCCCGTCTTTAAATTTTCCAGAAGCAGTTGCAGCAGCGGCCTTTCTATGAGAGAGAACCTAACAACATAAATACAGGAACGGTTAAAAATTGGTCATGGTAAAATAACCACCACAGTGAAAGTTTCATTTAGCTCACCGCAGCCTGGTCTTGTGTAAAACCCGAGGAAATTTAAACTTTTGAGAAAAATGGCAAAATGGTAAATTGCCACTATGGTACATGTTGTAAACCTGAAATTTTCTAGAGCTCGGATGACGAAACGGACATCACTGTTGGATTCGTCTCGCGAAACCTAGTTACCCTGTCAAATTTCATTGAATTCTGAGTTAGTCGGATTTTTTGCGTTTTACGAGGCGGTCGAACCTCGGGAGACCCAAAAACGAGATTCTGAATAAAATTTTAAATTTTGGGAAATAAATGACGGCAAGTTAAAATAAAAATATTTTGAACTTGAATCGGAGCGAAATTTAATCGTTTCGGGGCTAAAACGGACCCGGGAAATAAGGGCCGTGTGGCGCATTGAGGGCCAAGTATTTAAAGGGTATTTAAAGGGGAGAAAATCTGATTTTCTCCCCATTTGTTCAGCCGATACACGTGAGAGGAAGAGAGGGAAAGAACAAAGTTTTCTCCACCTTCTCTCTACGATCTACAACGATTGAGAGCTCAAATCAACTCGAGCCAAGAGAGAAAGTTGTTCTCCTCGCCAAGGACTACAAAACCATACCAAGAAGGACGGGTTTGGGCGAAATTCGAGAAACGGGATTTTGGGAAGCTAGGGCTTAGAGCTTGAATCGGGTCTTGGAGCTTCCTACGGTCGTTCCTTACGCTTCAAGAGGTAGGGTTTCCTCCTACTAAGGTTTATTCCAAACCTAGAATGTTTTAATGAAATGGGTAGGATGATAGGATGTGTATCTCTTGCCTATTTGTTTGATTTGGGTGAATTGGGTATGGAATTGGGTAAAGATCAATTCTAATTTGATTGGTAATTAGAAGTTTCTAAATGAGATTTCTAGAATTGGGTACATGAAATTAATCCAATGTGAATCTTGGATTATATGGAATTGTGGGCATGTTATGTATTTATGTATATGCCTTGAGGAATTTAAGATGTTGATAGCATGATTATGTGACAACATGCTTGGAAATTGTTTTATGGAAATTATATGCTTATGATATGATTTTGCCATGAAGTGTATGAAATGTGTTGAAAATGTTCGCATGTTACTCATACCATATTGAACATTGTATTATTGTTGCAATGGGACATCACATTGCATATGCACGGGAACATCGCATTTAGTGGGTGTGTGTGCATGGTGGTTGTCTTCACCAAGTTTGGTGGACGACGAGTGGGCTCGGGTGATACGGGTTGATGACCTAGTCGAGTCTCACGGTTTGCATAGTTGTTAGGGTTGGGGTAGCAAGAAGGGCTAGAAAATCCCTCGGGTGAGAGACCCGGTGATTGGATACGCACTCCGTTGGTATAAGAGTCCATAAAGTGTGTCGGTGTACGCGGAACCGTTGGTGGGAGTCCATGAATTCCGTGTAGGTTGGATGACCTTTGGTGTGAGTCCATGAACATCCACCCCTATAAAGACCCTAGAATGAAATGTCATTTGATGTGCAACATAAATGACGGGTTCGTACACATTGGCACTTGCATGTGTGGAGGAGCCGGGAAGGGGCTCGGTTGATGTGCATGAGTGAGTCTCACCTCATTACATAGCATGGCATTGCAAATTCCAACATGGAATATATTTTCTTGCTTGAAATGTTATGAATTGTTGATTTTGGCATGTGAACATTTCATATGCATTTAGGTTGGGGAGTAGCCTCATTAGGAGATACCCTATTGAGCGTGGCTCACCCTTTGTGGGAAAAACATTTCAGGTGCGGGGTTTACACCGGCGGACGGCTCCCATTTCGAGCCTCAAGGTTGAAGAAAGCTGACTTGTGACTCTTATGGTTATTTTGTACAGATTTTGTAAGAATTCCATTTTGATATGTAAATATATGGAATCAATTGTAATAGAACTTGTACAAACCATGTTTTATATGGAAATCCTTGTCAAACATGTATTTGATGAATTAGGAAATGTTTTGAATGGATTGGAAATGAAAAATGGTTGAAAATGGCAAAACTGGGCAGAGAGTACCGGTACTGGGTACCGGTACAGTATGGTACCGGTACTGTGTACCGGTACCCCCTTTCCAGTAGGTTAACAGTACCGGTACTGTGTACCGGTACATCAGGGGTCTAAGTAATTCTTAATAGAACATGAATTTTACAACCAAAATTCATGTTCTATTATGTCATTTATTTAAATAAAATCAAAAATGAAAATCTTATTTTAAAAAAAAAAAGCATAGTTAGTATACATTTATAATATCTATTAGAATAAAACTAAAAAATTAAATAATGTGTCAAATTGTAATGAACACAATATCTTTTAACTTCAATTGGGATAGTTTGGTATTTTAATGTGGTCATTTAAACGACCAAATTTAATTCCAATAGACAATATAATTGTTTACTAATTACGATTTTTTAAGAAAAAATTGAATTTGAATTTTTATTTTATTTCAATAAATGATTCAATAGAACATGAATTTTAATTGTAAAATTTAAAATATTTGATATTCTATCTTTGATTGAAGTATTTTTGGTCTAAGTATAACATTTTAAACTTAAAGGGTCAAAATAATATATGTTTACAAACTTCAGGGGGTCTAAATATAATTTATTAATGGATATATTTACAGCAGGGGTCTACGTGTTACACGCGTACAAACTTCAGGGGGTCTGAGTGTAATACTTCAAATGTCAGGGGTTTGAGTGTTTAAGTGACAAACCTCAGGGGGTGTGAATGTAATTCTCCCTAACATATTCAATCCAAATATGCCCAAAAAGAGTCTGAAGGCGTTCTAGAAAAATTGAAACAACCCCTTGCTATAGCACCTGTACGATTAGCTGAACTGAAAACTTTCATTCTAAACTCTATTTAGGGGAGGTTGTGGCTGCACTGCTACAGTGCTATTACTGGACATGAATGCTTTTCTTATAAACACCACCTATTTAATGCCTCTTATGTTTCTTCTTTTCAGTTCAATGAGTCCACCTTTGTGCTATAGCTTTAAATATGCAGAAAAACTGAGTGGTGTTAAGAGGCACTAACTGGTACCCCATGTCACAATTAATTATCTCTCTCTCTCCCTCTCTCTCTCTCTCTCTCCGATTCAACAGTCAGGGATTTCCAAGTTAACTTACGCACATCTCAACTAATTTTTTCTCATATCCAGTCGAAGGCATGCCATCTTTACTAGGACTAGAGTATTCATGAGGGACAAATTTCTCATTATCTGACTCCAAAAGATTGCCAAAAATTTAAACTTAGAACGTTTGAGTTTACAACTCTCTCTTTTTTGAAAATACCATTAAGTTTATCAGGGGCAGAACCAAAAATTTTGCTCAGGATGGACACTTTAATTACGCACTTTATTTTTTTCCCTAACCAATCACATTATATAATATATTTATATTTATTATATCATATTTGATACATGAAGTCCATTTAACATAAAAAATGCGAAAAAATAATGTATATTGTATATGTATAAAAAATGACCAGTTATCACAACTATAAAAAAATGGATCTAATTGTCATTTTTTGTAATTAAAAAAATTAGTTATTCACTAACAACACATTAAATTTATTCAATACACGATGTTCCAAACATTATCACTGAAATATTAACATAGTAAAATTACTAAACTAAAATTTAAGAGCTAAACATTGTAAAAAAATTAAAGATCAATTGACATATAGTAAAAACTATAATCAATACTCAAATAAAAGTAGAGATGATTTTTCATAGAAAAAAAAAAGTTAAATGAATGTCAATTGCAAGAACTTTCACTTGTAAAAATTTATAAATAATAAAATTAAAGTCATCTGGAGAAAGTCTTAATACAATAAAAAAGACTAAACAATTGAAATAAGAAAATTATAGGGTGGACACAAGTAAACAATATATGTATAATCTTTAAAATATATAAATATGAATATACATATAATATTTTTTTTAAAAATTTGAGGGTCCCTATGTAGCTCCGCCCATGTAAGTTGCCCTAAAAACCAATGGGCTCGTTTGATAGATGTATTATGAGGGAATTAAATATTGGATTGCAGTATTTTTTATTTAATCGGGTCTAATACTTTCTTTGGTAAACAAATTTGATACCGTATTAATTTCAAAAACGTATACTAATCGTATACTTATCGTATATGTTTTACACGATAGACTTATATTATGGATGTGATTTAATACCACCAAGAGAGGTAGTATTATAGTCCAACTCAAACGTATTATTCTACCTCCTAACTGATAAAATCCAGCTGCAATTGATTGGATTAAATAACTACTATCCAATACTTATGATGTGTATTATCAAATACTAGATAAAATTACGTATTATTCTAATACCATATTTAATCTTGTCTTTTATCTATCTGTATTGTATTAGACTGTATTATTTTATTAAATCCATCAATTTCTAATACAACAACCAAACAAGCCCAATATGTCTTAATAATTTTCGATAAGATCAATAATTCTTATTTTGTAGAAATATTTTAAACAATTACATAATCTACTTGAATTAATATTTTATCCCTTATAATAAGCAAATAATTTTGTTATTAATCCAAACATATCCTAATTTGGTAATTATAATTTATGGAATAATATTTCAAAAAATTCTATTATATCTCTAGTTATTAAAATAATTTTTCATCATATGAAATTGGTAAGTTTTAATGTGGTTAAGTATTTGACAAGCCTAGTCTACTATGGATTTCATTACTCATAAATAAGTAGATTATGACATATTTGGAAAAAATTATTTTCAACCACCATTGCATCATCGCCACAAATCAAAATAATAAAAAAAAATCTTAAGTTCGAAACAAAATGGGATGTTTTGAATAGTGACACAATTAAAGGCAAATTTCTACATTGCGCGAGACCAATGAGAGGAGGACAAATTTGTGGAAGTTACAACGGGGGATTTATTCAATTGAGTCGCGAAAATTTGATATGAAAATGGATTTTTGGGTGGGATACGGATGGCAAGGTGGGGTGGGGGAGGGGGAATTTTAGGCAATGGGTCTTGTGGTGGGGGAAGGAGGCAGTGGGGTGGCATTGGGTGGAGGAGGAGTTTAGGTGGTGGGTTTTTAGGCAGGGAAGGAAGGGCAGTGGGGATGGGAGAAGTGGATTATCAGTTTGGTGGGAGAGAGAGAGATATATGTGGGCTTTAATGCTTTTTCTTTCTTTTAAAGTTTGTTTATTTGTTTATTTATTTATTTATTTATTTTGCTTTTAACCAAACTAAATGGTTTTGTGTATTTTGTACCCTGAAAGCTTTTAAGATTTTTACCTTGTACTCTCAAAGATTAAAATTTTCATATTACACTTTAAATTTATCAAAAATATTGTAATATGACCCTTCTGTTAGTTTCTATTATTTTTTTTTGTCAAAAGTCAACCCATTGTTACTGACAAAAAAATTAACGAAAAACTAACAGAAGGGTCATATTGCCACACTTTTGATATATTGATGGAGCAATATAAAAAACTAGTCAGGGGCCTCATGATCTCACTAATGAGGGCCTATTGGAGTGGTTTTTGAGCGCTCCCCTTTGCCCCATTTTTTTTTTTAAAAAAAAATTATAATTTTATTTTTTAAGGTCGTAATTTGACCTTAAAAAATAATTATTTTTGTTATGATACTGAATTTTTTTTTGGTACGGTAGAATTTTTGTAATTTGTAATTTTTTTTTTAACTAACCTCGTTTGTAAGTTCACTAAGCTGTCTGTGTCTAGCTGTGGTGGATATAGTACTCTCAGTTGCTTATACTCCTAACAAAATCAAACCGTCCACTGAGCAAGTCAACCATTTCATCAGGAAACAATTTTGTGGTCAACAAAATCAGGAGGTCACCGTCTGGACAACACAAAGATGATCAAGACTCGCAGCTATTGTATCATTGTCATTGGACGTGGAGGTTGCTCTTACTTACATGGCTGATGGAAAACGTTGAATTCAACGCAATACCCCAGCTATAAATCCAAACTGACTAGGCCTTACAGTAATGAATAAATAGAATTAGTGTTAGACAAAAATAAAATATTGACTAATATTATGAAAAATGAGTATATTTAAATATTTTTAATTCTTAATCAAGTACTTAATCAATTGTTTAAACATAAATAATTTTTTGTTAACAGAAATATTGATATTAGTACGACATGAATTAAAATGACACGATATGAACATAACATGACACTATACAAGGCTATTTAATGATTTAAATTGGTACAAACACGTGGTCAAGAGGGTAATGTTGAATTGAAAGCCCCGGCTAAGCCAGCTGGTCGGTTATTCAAGCATTCGGCCAACCTACCTGACAAGGCCAAATCGAACTAGTTGATGGTTGTCCGATCAATGAAGATCAATAAAGATATAGAGTTGCTCGCCGAGCCAAATAAAGTGAAAAAGAGCCACTAAGTTGACTGCCAAAGATAAACCAAATCGAGTAGCTCGGCTAACCAAAGGACTGCGGAAGAATGTAGAAACGATAAGGAAGTTGTTTTAGTTATAAGTGAATAAAACAAAATGTGGCCTAAAGAATAGGCAAACTAGAAAAGAAACCTAAAAAAGCTCCAAAACTAATTATGAGAAATTTTCTTAATACGAAGATGTGTCACCTTGAACAGTCAGTGGTAGAAACCATAGTAGAAATGGTACAACGAGCCATTATAAATACTGGGTAATGCGTCTAAGATATGCACTTCTTTTTCTGCAAAATTGTTAGCTTATTTTCAGAACCTTTACTAACTTAAGCATCAGAGTGTCTTCGATCGATCAACCCTCGATCTCTAACAATTTGCTCATTTTGCAGGAGCAATGCAATTTTGTTCATTTTTCTAGTCAATCCAAATCCCACATTGTCATAGGTTGAAGGTACAAGATTTTTTCATCGTACAGTGTACTTATTAACTTAAAAGAAATTTTATTTTTGTTGCTAATAAATTTCATTTATTTTCAAATATGAATAAGAGACAAAGAAGAATAAATAACAAAAAATAATATTTCTTTGAGCTGAGGAGAAAATATAGAGAGAATAGAAGCGGCATATGCGATTAAGAAATGTGATTATATTTGCATTTGTATGAAAAAACAATCTTAAATTAGTTCAGAAACTCCTACTTATATAATAATAATAATATATAATAACAATAACAACAACAATAACAATAATAAAGATAAGAGAAACCAATATCTAAAATTTGATATCAAAATACATCTAAAATAACATAGTTGAAGGTGGTGCTTTTAGTAATTAGTAGATGTATAAGGGAGTTTAGGAAGAAAAAGTGGATGAAATGAAAACTAGATGAATTAGTCATCTTTTGACCTTATTCAAATTTATCCTCTCTAAATTGGACGAAAAAGTGAAAGGAAAGAAAGGAATGAATATCCTTTTAATAAAAGCTTAAGCCAAGTTTGCTTATTAGATGAGCTAAGCCAAAACGAGTATAAACACTATTCTCGAACGAACAAATTAAGTACAAACAATCTAATGTTCGCATAGATTCATTTGCACTCCTTACAAATTGTCACCCAATATACCTAATACTCACCCAATATAATGGATAGATCCATACAGGAGCCACCCAATAGTCGCACAATAATATGAATACATTTTTGCTTATATACTAGAAACGTTGCTAACCATTTTAAGTGACCTTCAAAATGTTTACAACTCCATAGAGAACAAACTGGAAGTTAATTTTCTGCAACTAATGGCTTATAATATTTTCACATCGAGAAATTCTTACTGTACATTTATGAAACAACTGGTTGACCAAATAATCGGTACAACTTATTTGAAAACATAATGTATTTATTTAAGTAGACAAGTAAATCAAACTAGACTTCAAATCATGAGACTTGTAAGACAGAGCATATAGTCTGAATGATAGTCAAGAGAAGCAACAGAGTAACACCAAAAAGTGAAATGATAGACCACGGGCTGTTGAAATAATTACGTCTTAATTTGGCGACCCATATGTGTCAACGACGTTTGCAGTGCTTGTTAACTTTGTTGAAAACTTCAGAATAACAGAAAGTTGTTTCATCTAGGAAGATATTATTGCCCAATTTGTTCACCATGGTCGAAACGGCTTCATCATCACCTAACCAATTGTCAATGATTCCACAGTGACATAGTATTGCGGCATCCTTGGGAGAATTTATGAGGCGATCTAAAAATGTCAAATAATGAGTCACATAAGCTGCTTCAGTACTGCCATTATATTGCTCATAAGCAATCATATTTCTAAAGAAGATCTCTGTACTATCATCAATTACCAAAGGTGGGATTTTTATGATTCCCTTTTCAAACTTTATATCCAACCATAAGGAACTTGCGGTAGCCTTTTCAAATTTAATACCGGCCTCTCGAAGGTCTGTGGTGCATTTTATGAATTCCCATGTAATACATTGGTTAGAATAGTTCCCACGAGAAGACAGCGTAGTAGCAAATGAAGAACAGCAAGACTCGTGTACAAGGCCCAGTACATGATCGACATCATGGCTTGGAACACTGGAAAGTTTTAAAAGTTTTAAGTGAGTGAAGAACATCAAGGTTGAGGAAAATATGTTTCTTTCTTGGTTTGGATTTTTTGTCATGTCGAATAAGAGCACAAGGATAAAGAATGGGAGTTGATTTTCAAGTAACAATAAATCTCGATGTAAAATGTAGATGAACTTTTCCAATTTTAAAATAGGGTCATCCTTATATGTTTGATCTTCAAACTTGCGAAATAACTCGATCATAAAGCATCCATCAAGAAGCATCATTCTCACAAACTCATCCTTCCCAAGTCCAATGGACTCTACATAAGATTTTCGTGTTTTTTCTTCCAAATCTTGCATGGCATTGACATATCTATCCACACTCGATTCATTTCTTCGCTTAAGCAACAATTGTAGGTACCGTAGTTTTTGCTCTTCCATCATTTTCAGGTTACTTTTACCATGATGATAAGGACCGACTGCAAGCATTTCTGGTTCATAGGCTTTCTCGTTTTCTTTACGTAATAGGCCATCCACTCTGAAGATGTAGGGCTCAAAGGGTATGGACGATAAAGAAGCAAGCTCGTTGTTGATGGTAATAGACAACTGGTTGCTCATTTGCTTTCCCTTCGAAATTAATAAAGGCTGGGCAAAAAGATACCAAAGAATTCGTCAAAAGATACTCTTGTTTCTCATCCACGAATGCAAGTGAGATATAAAAACTTACTTCCCAAAAAAAAAAAAAAAGAGATATAAAAACTAGAAAACAATTAACAAAAGATTTCACAAGAAACAAGGTTTGCTACAAAGGAGTCTTACCCGACCAGACATGGGTCTTCTTTATTATATTTTTGTCCTTTTGAATGCGGGTAAAGTTTATCAAAAAAAAATGCGGGTAAAGGAAAAAAAGAAAATGGGTTATTGAGCAATTTGAAATATGAAAATAATGCAACAATTTTTCAAATTTGGTAAAATCACACTTTGATCCCCTCAATTATGACCCTCTTTTCATATTACTCCCTCAACTATGATATTTTTCACATTACACCTTAAACTATGTGATTATTTTCACTTTGCCTCAATAGCTAACGTCTGTTATGAATTGAACGATAAATTTTTTCACTTTGTCCCTCGAACTATGTGACTTTTTTAAGTTTATCCTGACATGTCAACAATTTTCGTCCAACAATATAATAGACGTTTGAGTTTGAAACAATGTGAAATAATTGAAGTAGTCATGGGATAATGTAAAGAATTCAATAGTTTAAGGTACAAAGTAAATTGAGTACCTCATTTCCTTCTTTTTCTTCTCAAAAATTTAGGTTTCCGTCCTATTTCAATTTCTTAGGGGTGAATTTCATTGACACCCCTTAGATTTAAGTCATATTTTACTGACACCCCCTTTAATTTTTGAAATATCACTGCATACCCTTGTTAGTTTTTGTTCCCTAATAGAATACGTAATTTTACTAAATTATCCTTACTAGAACTCCTATTTTACTTAATTATGCGTACTAAAATTAAACTTATTTTATATAGCCAAGGGTAATTTTGACAATTCATACGAGAATAAACCATCACATCACACCAGGGGTAGTTTGTGAAACGTGTATATAAACTACAGGGGTGTGGAGTAATATTTTAAAAACTAGAGGAGGTGTCAGTGAAATATGACTTAAATTCAGAGAGTGTCAGTGAAATTTATCCATTTCTTAGAGACATGCTGCAAACGGGTTAGTTTCATAACAAATGTCGCCTTAAACTTGTTTTTCTTTTTGATATAGTAGATAACTATTTCAATGAATAATTAGATCTTACAACTTTTAAAAAATTAGGATTAATTACAAAATATCCCCTTCAAGTTTGGATCATGTTATAATTAGCTCCCTCTGGTTTAAAATTAAATAATTTACCCCCTTCAAATTTAGCATTACATCACCTATCACATTGCCGTCAAATCTCCAGTGAAAAATTGACAAAAGTTGGTCACGTTAGTTTCACGTGACCTCAAATTCAATTGAAAGACAAAGATACCCTTTAATACCTTTGGTTTTGGACAAAAGGAGAAGTTGAAAAAAAATATCTCACCCCAAATCTATCATATTTCAGTAAGCGGATCCACCCATTCCCTTCCCTCCTTTTCCGCAGGAAACCTTCGATAGTTGATTCCCTTCACGAAGACCCCGCTTCCTGTACACAAAACGAAAATGAACTCAAACCGAGACATTCATGCTCTGTCTTCCCCTCAACTAGAACTTTGTTTAGGGCCTTAGTTGAACCGAAGTTGGTTTTGTAGCTTTATTCGGGGTTTCGACCCAATCGGAGTGTGGGTTGGGTAGAATTGGATCTATACTCATGTTGGGTGCCGAATAGGTGGAATCGGGTCTTTGTGGCTGGTTGTTACGCAACATTGGCAGCGATGATGGGGATTGGGTAGTGGGTGGAGCTTTTACAGTGGGTTTACTCTCTCTCTTTCTCTTCTTTTAGTTGGATGAGCAGTGGTTGTGTGTGCTTTATAGAGAGTTGGATGGGCGGTGGTTGAGGGTTTCACAAGGGATCGTCGACGAGGGTTTCGCAGAGGCTTTACCGAGGAGGTTTTGTGGAGGCTTTACAGAGGAGGTTTTCGTGTTTTAGAGAGAGGAAGAGAGGATTTCGCGATTGCTGGTGGAGGGTTTCGTAGAGGCTTCACAGGGGATTCATGTTGAGAGAGAGAGAAACATGGATACGTGTGAGTGAGGGGGTTTGTTAGTAGCAGAGGAAGAGGATGGGGAGAAAACAGAAAAGTGGTAATTTTGTCATTTTACCAACTCAGTGATCACTTGTATTTCACGTGGCCAACATCCGTTCCTTTTAACGGTTGAAAATTAGTAGAAAAAGTTAATTGTAAAATATTCGAAATAAAAGGGGGCAATTTGTTGGGATTTGAAATCAAAGGTAGTTAATTGTAACAACACCTAAAGTTGAAGGGGCCAATTTGTAATTAACCCTTTAAATTATGCATCTATAATATATATTAAAAGTAACCACAAAGGAATAAAGAGAAGTCTGAATGAAAGTATAATATAAAATCTTGACAACACAAGCCTGGAGAGACTGTGTTTAGTACCAGAGGCTTTTGCAAGTAAATAGAAAATAATAATAATCTTGCATATAATATGTAATTAATCCTTAGAAAAGGACTTTGAAGAACTTACTTGATAAGCTAGCTCTTTAGTCCTACACAGATATGTTCTTAGAAAAACACAAAAGAAAACAAGAAGATGTTGCTCATGATAGATCAGAAGGAGAAATAATTCTTTATTTACAGGCACTGATATTTACTTTACTTCTTTTTTTTTAGTCTATATGTAACATTTCTGTGTTGGTTACATAATTTCTTCATATGATTGGTTCAAAATAAGTAACATAATATATTCAAATGAGTGGTTCAAAATGATACTAAAACTTACTTTAATTCAATTCAACTTAATAATTTTTTTCTACTTTTTGGTATTATAGACCTATCATAGTAAAAACTTGGTGAGGACCACCTTAAATTTTTGTAGGAAAAATTACATTTTTGTAAGAACTAGTCAAAGCAATTTTCATCGAAGGCATAAAATGGACTCTTAATATCATCATAAAATCTCTTTGAATTTAGTACGTGTCAATTTTTCTTTTTTCTTTTCTTTTTTGAAATTGTTTTTATCTTCACATAGAAGAACAATCATTGCAGAATTAAGAAAATTTCGACAAAGCAATTTCAAAAATTAGACTAGTTGAGGAAAAGTAACAAATATTGCGATAATTGATCTGCAGAGCTATATAACACATGAAGCAAATAGAGAAAAAAAACGTAATGATACTCGTATATATTGAAAATTCATAGGATTGAGTTTTGATGAACTTACTTGATATGCTTTTCAGTGCTCGGCAGAAATATTATGTGAAGATGAGACAAGAAAGAAGAAGAAGATGAAAAAGAAGAAGAAGAAGTAGAAGTAGAAGTAGAAGAAAATCATGAGAGAAAGGAGTTAGAAAGAAACCTTATTTATAGGCAGTTGATTATTAATGTCCTCAACTTTTCTTAATTTAACTATTTATTGAGTCATATAATGTGAATTTCTTTTTGCTTTTTTGACCAGAATATAATACGAAATTCTTGAATGGAAACAAAAACTTGGAGGCAAAGAAATTTCAAGGAAGAGCACATGAGATAACATAGTTTCAAGTTTTGACACTGTAGTGGAGTTGGTGGAGGTCTCTGTCCTTTTTTTATTACTTAAATAAATTACACTTTGATCTTCTCGACTCTAACTTTAGTTTCACTGCACTCTTCAACTATTGAATTTCTCACATTACTCCTCAACTACTTGAATTGGTTTTATATTAGCCCATATGTAAAAGTCCATCATCATTTTAGATGGATAACAACCATGTATCTGAGCACAGTGACAAAATGACTTAATTCAAGAGAGGAAAAATTCAGACATCTTTCCCACAAATTTGCAGCGAAATGCAAAACAAATAACCAATAATTAAAGGTGCAAGGTGAGAAACATAATAACTGAGGGGGCAATATGAGATAGAGGCTATAGTTCAAAGAATCCAAGTGTACTTCTTCCCTCTTACTCGTAATGCCATGGGAGAGAGACTTGGTCAATGTCTCCTCAGTCTTTTTTTATCTCTCATTGAAAAAGTAAGAGAGTTTTTTTAAACAATTCGGTATTTAACAATTAAAATTCAGCATTCAATTTTCAATATTCAGGTTTTAATTTTATCAAACACCGTCTAGGTTTGACTCTTTTACTAAACGAGATTTAAAATTGAGTTTGAATCTAGTTCTTTGTATAAATAAAAGAAATTGGAGCGGAGGAGCGATCTGGTGAAGGTGGTGGTGGACGACACAGGTCAATTGTCCACTGAGCTTAGTCGTTTTTTAATAATATTCATTAGAAACGAGTGGAAGAATGAGAGAGAAATGAAAGCAATTGGTTAACTACCTCTATTTTAAAACTCGATATGGGAGGACTTCATTGACTTGGTCTTCTAGATTCGTGGACAAAGGAATCCTTGTCTAATTTTTTTCTCAGAATAATACGATGCTTATCAAATTTTTTATCAAATGAGTTGATAACTTCATATCTAATCAAAAATATTTTAGAGAATTATGACGACCCCAAATTCGACTGGGCCAAGTCCGGTAAAAATAAGTCGAGAAAGGCCTGAATACTAAAAGGCCCAAGAAATAGTCCAAGTCGTTAGGACCCATTCAATCGAGTCAACCCATCTAAAAGGAAGTCAAGAAGAAAGTCATATGGCCAAGGGAGACCAAGGAGCGCCACCAAGGAGGTCACCCAAGCACTTGGGCGCCGCCCATTAGGCGCCATCCAAGGCTTGGGCGCCACCCCAAGGTGAGCTCCTCACTTCTCCTCATTCTCTACCTCCTCTTCATCCCATGATGACCCAAGTCCAAGAAGACATCAAGAGGTCCACATCTAAGCCCCAAGACAAACACCCAAGAGGGCATAACAACCCTTGGGCGCCATGCATGGCAGCCCTTTGGGTGCCACTAGCCAGGCCCCTTGGGCGCCTCCCCCTCTCTACTCCTCTTGAGTTTGGTACTCCAACTCAAGTCCAACCCAGCTCAAGAAGACAACTCAAGTCCAACCCAGTTCAGGATCCTCCTCCGAAGGAATAGGGACACGAGGGAGAAAATATCGGGATGCGGACGGAGATCTAATCCTACCATAACTGTACCTACTAAAGTGGTAGAATCCTACCATAACTATACTTACCAAAATAGTGCTAACCGCCTCAACTCACCGCCTCACCGCCTTAGTGAACTTATATAATGTAAGCTCTCTCCACTTGGAGAGGCAGCTTATGATCTACACACTTGGGCAGGACCTTGAGACCTCTACACCTTGAGATCTCTACACACCTTGAGATCTCTCTCTCTCCTCTTTCTTTCCCCCAAAGCACTGTAATACTCCCGGAGTTACTCTCCTGGTAATATTGTTCATCAATAAAGATCTCCGACCACCGCAGCCGTTCCCAAGAGTGGAGTAGACCATCCGAACCGAACCACTATAAATCTTTGTGTTACCTCTATATTTACTATTTTGCCATTGATTGCCTGTTTACTGCTCATTGATTACATCCGTACACATTCTTGACTGTTGATCTTGCACGAAGACCGATTTGTGCATCATCAATTTGGCGCCCTCTGTGGGAAACGACTAGTTTTCCTGTTCTCACTCAATTCATGGCAATCACGACCAGATCGATGAGTCAACAGCCAGGAGACAACAACCCAACCCATCGGGAGGAGGTTCCGCCTTCCCTTGCACTGTCGGAGCCGTCTGCTACGGCGACCCCCGTTGTTGGACAACAACTCCTCAAAACCATGCAACTGCTGGTGAACCAAAACCAGCAGATCATCGAGCTGATGCTCGCCCAAGGGGGCGTCGCCCCTCACCCCGTGGGAGGAGTCCCACCCCTTCCAACAGGGGAGCTACTTCCTATTCACTCAGGGCGCCAAGCAGCACCTTGCCATGGGGTCCCTCGCCGGAGCACCCCAGGACGACGCCCGGGTGCCCCTCGCCCAATAGTCCCTCCTCATGTACCTGCGTAGGAGGACGAAGGCGAGACCCAGTATGGCGATCATGGAAGCTAGTACCACCACCCAACGGAGGATGTCCCCCACTAGTGGGACGAGAAGATCAGAGAGGTACAGAACCAACTCAGCTACGCCCTTAACGCCATGAAGACACAAGCGCCCGAAACCGTGGACTACCTGGTAAGACACTACTACACCCTTCATTGCTGATATAGTTAACTATCCCCTACCCTCGAAGTTCAAGATGCCTACCATCGAGATCTTCGACGGTACCAAGGACTCCCTCGACCACCTTGACACATACAAGTCTCTCATGCAACTCCACAACGTGCCTGAGGAGATTATGTGTAGAGCTTTCCCTACCACCTTGAAGGGGTCTGCTCGCCAATGGTTTGCAAAGATCAAGACCTCCTCCATCCACTCCTTCACAGAACTCAGTAGATCTTTCGTCTCCTACTTTATTGGGGGACGCCGACATCAGAAGCCTGTGACCCATCTGCTCACCATCAAGCAGGACAGGGATGAAAGCCTCAGAGGCTACCTTGCCCGTTTCAATGAGGAGGCTCTCCAAATTGAGGAGCCAGATAACAAGGTAGCCCTGACCGCCTTCATCGCCGGCCTTCGCACCTCCAGTTTCATGTTTTCTGTCCTCAAGAAGCCGCCTTCTAGCATGCCCGAGCTGTTGTCTAGGGCCCAAAAGTATATGAATGTCGAAGACGTCACCAAGGCTAGTCGAGGTGAGTCCTCTCGAGGAGGGGAGAAAAGGAAGGACACCCGCGAAGACAAGTGGAAGGTAGAGAACAAAGGAAATAGGACAGAGAGAATCTCTGTCAAGGATCGTCTTGGTCCCCCACCTCTGAGAGAGCGACAAGCTCTCACGCCACTCAATGTTTCGGTGGAGCACATCCTACTCTAGATACAGGATGACCCCACGCTCCGTTGGCCCGAAAAAATGAAGTCCGCCCCAAACTGCAGAAATCCCAGTAGGTATTGTCGCTTCCACCGTGACCATGGCCATGACACTGACGACTGCTTTGATCTTAAAAGGCTGATCGAGGAGCTCATATAGCGTGGCCACTTGAGGCAGTACGTTACTGGCAGAGGAGAAGTCCCGCCACTTGGTCGGGACCAGGATGATAAAGAACGCCAGCAACCCCTCGGAGAAATCCAGACGATCGCCTAAGGGTTAGGAGGAGGTGACTCCAACTTCACCAAGGAAGTCTTGGCCCACCTATGGGACACCAAGCACCTAAAAATTTTATCTATCCTTTATTAGTTGATTTATTTTGTTATTTGTTATTTTATGAAATAAAATTCTGCCAAGATTATTGTGTCCAGAATTATTTTGCTTTCCTAAAATTTACAAACAGCTCCCAGCAAAGCAGTCGCCTAGACGAGGGGTCTCGCCCTCTCCACCTTAGGCACCTCCAATGATGCCTCCTAGATGATGAGTCTCGTCCCATCTCACCAGATGTACATCAGGCACCCAACTCCTCAGCGGCCTCCTCATCTCAATCTCAATGGAATGAGCCTCTACTACGGCAGCCATCTCCCGAGACTATACGTAGCTCGGCTTATATGACTCTGCTCTCGTGTAAGTAGTCACCTAGTAAGCCTCTGCTACGACAGCCATCTCCCGAGACTATACGTAGCTCGGTCTATGACTCTGTTCTCGCGCAAGTAGTCACCTAGTAAGCCTCTGCTACGGCAGCCATCTCCCGAGGCTATACGTAGCTCAGCCTCTATGACTCTGCTCTCGCACAAGTAGTCACCTGGTAAGCCTCTGCTACGGCAGCCATCTCCCGAGACTATACGTAGTTCGGCCTCTATGACTCTGTTCTCGCGCAATTAGTCACCTTACAAGCCTCTGCCACGGCAACCATCCACCGACGCTATACGTAGCTCGGCCTCAGCTCATGCGGCCATTTCTCGAGACGTTCACAGCTCAGACTTTGCTCTCATGCAAACAGTCTGCCTCTCTCCCCAGGTAATCATGTTAAATATTTTAATATTGGGATAACATTGTTTTTGTCAGACACACTTTTCAGGCTACAGTCCCCGTAGCAAGACCGCACTGGAGTCTCAACTCCTACAACAGTACAACAGCTAGCTCTGGTACACTCATGAGTCACAGTCAGATAAGGAGTGGGGGCACCAAGGGGTCCCATCTCCCAGGAAGCAATCTAGCCATTAGACCTGGACCGAGAAGCACTGGGGGCATCAAACCTCGCCCTCTTGGGTGGAGGAGAAGACACCACCCTAAAAGTGCAGAGATTTCCATCATCGCTCTATCAACAGGACGCTTGTAATCAAAGAGAAGGTCAGCTAATGACCAAGCACTAGAGAGGCACCGCCCATAGCAAGAATCAAGGCGTTGCCCAAACATAGCAGCGCTCAAGGCCTCTGGCATCGCCCAAGGTGCCCTGCCAACCTCTTGGTGTCACCCAAAATCGCCTGCAATGCTTCTGCCTCGCCTGTCAAGCTGGCGCCACCCACCAAATCTCCCCTTACAATTTATGCCATACAGGGGTCCACAACAAAGAAGACGCCGCCCAGCAAGGCGCTGGCGTCGCCCATGGGGATGGGTCCTCCCATCTCGCCCAGTCTCCCATCTCACCTTCACGACTGCCTAGTGCAAGACCCAAGCCGCCAGCACGTGACAGGGCGTCGTCCACACTACCCATGGACTCCTCGCCAAAGTCCTTCCTCACTTTGCAAAAACAAAAAAAAGGGAGAGAGGAGGAGGGCTAGCGCCCAGGAGGCGGCGCCCAAGCCAAAGGGAAAAAAAAAAAAAGAGGAGACCAGGAGGCGCCCAAGCCCAAGGAACCAAGAAAAAAAAAAAAAAAAGGAGGCAGCGCCCAAGCCAAAAGAAAGAAGAAGAAGAAAAAAAGAAAAAGAAAGAAAGAAGGAGGAGACCAGGAGGTGCCCAAGCCCAAGAAAGAAGAAAAAAAAAAAAAAAAGAAAGAAGAAAGATCAAGAGGCAGCGCCCAGGGAAGCCAAGGGAAAGAAAAAAAAAATAGAGGAGAGTCCAGGAGGCCAGTGCCCAAGCCAAGGGAAAGAAGAAAAAAAAGAAAAGAAAAAAAAAGGGGAGTCAGCGCCCAAGAGGCGACGCCCAAGCAAGGGAAAAAAAAAAAAAAGGGGCAAAAGGAAAGGGTGGCGCCCAAAAGGCCAGTGACCAAGAAGAAAGAAAAAAAAAAAGAGAAAAAGACAAAGGAGGGCCCGTGCCCAAGACCAAAAAAAAAAAAAAAAAGAGAGAGAAATTTTTTTTTTTATATTCGATACCGATAAATTCAGCAAATCTCCGAAGATGAAAAAGCACAGTGGGAAACAAGAAAATTTCTGCTCACTCAAGCGAAGATGAAACACATGCCCTCAACCCTTTCCTCTTGTAAAAAGTTAGAGGCTTGGGGCATGGGGGGCAAATGACGAGCCCAAATTCGACTGGGCCAAGCCCGGTAAAAATAAGTCGAGAAAGACCCGAATACTAAAAGGCCCAAGAAATAGTCCAAGTCGCTAGGACCCATTCAATCGGGTCAACCCATCCAAAAGGAAGTCAAGAAGAAAGTCATATGGCCAAGGGAGACCAAGGGGCGCCACCAAGGAGGTCACCCAAGCACTTGGTCGCCACCCATTAGTCGCCATCCAAGGCTTGGGCGCCACCCCAAGGTGAGCTCTTCACTTCTCCTCATTCTCCACCTCCTCTTCATCCCATGATGACCCAAGTCCAAGAAGACATTAAGAGGTCCACACCTAAGCCCCAAGGCAAACACCCAAGAGGGCATGACAGCCCTTGGGCGTCACCCATGGCAGCCCTTTGGGCGCCTCCCCCTCTCTACTCCTCTTGAGTTTGGTACTCCAACTCAAGTCCAACCTAGCTCAAGAAGACAACTCAAGTCCAACCCAGCTCAGGATTCTCCTCCGAAGGAATAGGGACACGAGAGAGAAAATATCGGGATGCGGACGGAGATCTAATCCTACCATAACTGTACCTACTAAAGTGGTAGAATCCTACCATAACTATACTTACCAAAATAGTGGTGATCGCCTCAACTCACCGCCTTAGTGAACCTATATAATGTAAGCTCTCTCCACTTGGAGAGGCAGCTTATGATCTACACACTTGGGCAGGACCTTGAGACCTCTACACCTTGAGATCTCTACACACATTGCTCTCTCTCTCTCTCTCCCCCAAAGCACTGTAATACTCCTGGAGTTACTCTCCCGGTAACATTGTTCATCAATAAAGATCTCCGGCCACCGCAGCAGTTCCTGATAGTGGAGTAGGTCACCTGGACCGAACCACTATAAATCTTTGTGTTACCTCTATATTTACTATTTTGCCATTGATTGCCTGTTTACTGCTCATTGATTACATCCGTACACATTCTTGACTGTTGATCTTGCACGAAGATCGATTTGTGCATCATCAAATTACATCCAGATCTCTTGAGGTTTGTAATTTAATCATTCAGACCTCTTGATATTTGAAATATTACACACAGACCTCATGAGGTTTATACGCGCGTAACACTTAAACCCCTGCCATCAAATGTCTATTAATATATTTGTTAGTAAATTACACCCTTATCCCCTAAAGTTTGTAAGCGTATAATACTTAGGCCACTCAAGTTTAAAATGTTATATTTAGACCAAATTTTTATTTTCAACAAATTAGTGGTTTATTGGCTCCCTTAAATAAATTGTTTTATTTTTTAATTTAGTAAAACAGATATAAAATTTCTTGACCTACATATATATATTGACCAAAATAGTACATGTCTCCTATCCAATACATTGTCTACCATTTTTCAAAAATAAATTTTTCGATAAATTAGTAGTCTATAATTCAACAAAACAGAGTAAGGTAAAATGGCATAATCTAAAAGTATTTTATGCTATTTAAATAATTACACATAATCGAAAAATAGCTACTTTCTACCATTTCATATATTACTCATAACAGCTCCACCAACAAGTGGTGAAAAAACGTTCTTCTCAAGTCTACCTCGGTCTTCTTTTTTGTTTTTCTCTGTATGATTAATACAAAGAAGACTTTTAAAGACTTCACTGACTAGTAAATGTTTCCTCAGTCGTTTTCCTCTATTATTTCGCAAAGAGTGTAATACTGTTGAGACTTAAAAAATTGAGTAATTTATTAATCTAATGATGTGACAGTGACGATGTTCAATAGTGATATTATGATAATAACTCTTGGACTTCTTCACTGAGACTATCACTTTACACATCATTCCATCATCAAATTAAGTTAAATTTTTAGATCCTGATAACATTACACTTTCGCGAAAGCTGTTGTTTAGCAGTCATTTGAGACTAGAGAAGACTTCATTTTACTTTTCTTCTCTTTGTTTTAATGCTTTGTTTGGTTCATGGAATTAATATGGGAGATGAAAAGAATGACATAGGAAATAAGGAGAAAAATATAACATGAAGGGAAGTAAAATAAATCATTTTCTTTTTCCTTTGCTTATTAAATTTTGATTCTTAGAATTTTCCAATAAATTAAATATCAATCTGCCTTTGAGTTGGGATTAGAAATTTGATTCAAGAGAAGAAAGATGAAACCTATTTATTTATGGTTCCAAGTCCAGTAGTTCTAGCAGTCAAAAAGATTCTTTGAAATTGTTTAACATTTTTTATTATAAGAAAAATTAACAAAAATAAAACAGTTATTGCAATATATTGTCTCCTCAATTATCATATTTTTCACATTGTACCCTCACCTATGTGATTATTTTCACATCACTTCAATTATTTACTTTTGTTAAAACTTTGACAATTTTTTTTGTGACGCCCCATAATCCGGGGGTCCGTTGATCATCCATCAACCTGCGGAAATATCCGTGGATATCGCTTAACCCGATACCACATCAATAACATCCCTAAACCGAGGTTAGAAAAAAAATACAAGTCCAATTTCTTTCGGTTGGTTGACCTATCCGAGATCTAATATACCACCATTGGTATCCCCTTATTATCCATTTGTAACATTAGAAGGGAGGAAAACATAACCCAAAGAATTGGCAAAAGAATAATAAAATTTCAGAAAATTTTGGCGGGCGTACCGGTACGCGTACCGGTACGGTGTACCCACTGGACATCGACGTACCGGTACGCGTACCGGTACGCTCTGCCTTCTGTCTGTCTCCGTACCGGTACGATTTTGCCAGTTTTGCCTTTTTCCTTTGTTTTTCACTTCCAATCCATTCTAATACATTCCAAACTCACCCAACCCATGCATAATGAGGATTCCCATATAAAACATGATTTATACGAGTTCCATTACAATTAATTCCATAATTTACACATCAAAATGAAATTTATACAAAAGTTTTACAAAAACTCCAACTAAGGCCACAAGCCGGCCCCCTTCATTCTTGATACTCTCCAAGTGAGCCATCCGCCGGTGCAAACCCCACACCTGAAATGTTTCCTGTATAGGGTGAGCCAACGCCCAGTAAAGTAAACCCTACAAGGGCTACTCTCCCCCTAGATGCTCATGCTCATGCAACATTCATTTGCAAACAATCATTTCTCATAAGAACATGCATTCTAAGTTGGAATGCAACACCACCATGCCATGAAATGAGATGTCACTCCCTCATGCATTTCAACCCGAGTCCTCACCGACTCCTACAATACGATGCAATGCCAAAGTGTTTCTTTTCATCATTTATGTTTCATCAAATGACATTTTCAAAGCTAGGGTCTTTCTTGGGATCGGAAACTTCATGGACTCCTACCAATGGTCTTTCACACCAGTACACTTTATGGACTCTTATACCAACGGAGTGCACCCTCCAAATCACCGGGTCTTTCACCCGAGAGGTCGTCATGTCTCTTCTTGCTTATCCCGACCCAATTTATCATGCAATCAAGCGGCTTAGCTAGGTGTTCGACCCAACTTTTCCCAAGCCATTTAGTCAATCACCAAGTGTGGTGTTGACAACTACTAGGCACACACACCCATGTAATGAGATGTTTCCATGCACATGCAATGCTATGTCCCATTGCATACCACATGATGTTCCACATGTCAAGAACAACTCATGCACAATTTCAACATGTCCATGGTAAATTTATATCCTAAGCATATAAATACCATATTTACCTCAATGTTAATATATCAACACATGCATATATCAACAAGCACATTTAATCACAAATCATATCATAAGCATATGATTCCACAAGTTGAACTTAAACATGTTATTTCAATTGAATCAAAACAACCATTCCATTCAATCAAGACATTTAATCAAACACCTTCTAGGCACAATTTATGATTCACATAACATGCCTCAAATTTCCCAAGTTATATAATAATTCACACGTAACTTCATATATCAAAGTTAAGCTAGAAATTAGATTCAACCATTCCTAAGCTCACTTTTCCTTTTCTATAACCATAACCCTATATATTAAGGTCTATCATAGACATAACATATTAAACCTTTAGACTACCAACAACTAAGGAAAGATTACACCAAAGTAGGGAGAACCCTACCTCTTGAAGCGTAATCACCCGAAGGAAGCTTCAAGAACACTTTCCTAGCCCAAGACTAGATTTCCCCCAAATCTCATCTTTTGGATCTTCGGTGAAATCCCTCGTTCTTGGTGTGATTGCGTAGCCCTCGTCGATGTAATCGACTTTAACTCTTGGCTCAACGGATTCCGATCGACGAAACTTCGGGAATCGACGGAGAAAGCTTGAAGAAAATGTATTTTCTCTCTTTTCTCTCTTCTCTCTCTCTTGGCCGGCCAAACAAAGACACAAGCGGGCAAAATTCTGATTTTCTAAGATATTTACCCCTATTTATAGTTTTAAATACTCGGCCCACGTCGCACCACGTGTCCTTCGCTTAATCGGGTCCAATTTCGTCCCGAAACGATTTATTTGATCCTGGTTTACGTTCAAATTAATTTTATTTGAACTTTAACTTAATTTTAAGGAAATTTTATAAAATTTATTTATGGGGACGTTCGTGAGGTAAATCGTCACGCAGTCGCCTCGAACGACGTGCAAAATTCGACTACTTCGAAATTCGATGAAATTTGACTGGGTGACTAAATTTCGCGATACGAATTCAATGGCGAACCCCGTTTTCTCATCCGAGGTCTTGAACATGAGTATTTTAAATACGCATTTCAGTGACAAATTACTATTTTGCCCTTTTTTGGAAAAAGTTTAAATTTTCCGGGTTTTACATTTTTTTCTATTGCCCCCCAAACATATGTGATTTTTTTCATTTTATCCTTATAATACATTTGTTATTTTTGTCCAAAAAGTAGCGGACATTTGCGTTTGAGGTGATGTAAGATAATTCAATTTGTTGAGGGGGCAATATGAAAAATTCAATAATTTAAGAAAAAAAATGAAATTGAGTCCATATTTAAGAGGGTCAAAATATAATTTACCCAAATAAAATAAACCAATAAGAGTGTAGAAAGTGAGTAGCTTTGTCCTCATTGATGTAATCTTTGGTGGTTGTAAGAAATGGGGTGTTCGATGGGAGTTGGATGAAAGCGAGGTGGATACTAAAAAGGTATTTCAATTTGTTATAATTTTCATTAGCACAGTATAAAAACCTTAGGATCAAATTACACTTAGACCCCCTAATCTATAAACTTGTTTGAAATTATCCTATAAACTATAAACTTTCTCACACTGCGCCTTAAATTATAGGTTTTGTTTTTCATTGCCTCAATTGTTAACTGCCATCCAATTTTTCAGGGCACATTAGGGAAGAAATAAAATTCTGCCCAACTGAGGAGGGAAATGCCACATCTCCCCACACTGTAGGATCCTATTTTTTTTTTTTATCCATATTTGCTATGAAAAATTGGACAAAAGTCAATGGTAAGGTCAATGTGAAACTCATACCGATAGTTTAACGTGCAATATGAAAAATTTGATAATTTAAAGTGAATGAAAGAAAGACATAGTTTTAGGGGTCTAGATGTAATTTTCCCATATCTTTAAAAGTTTGGGTAAAAATTATTTCAGCTTATTAGTCTTTCATAGATTCATATGAGGGAATTTTAAGCATAAAGAAGAGAAGCCAAGTATGTTCGTTCCAAGCTAGAAAGTGAAGATTTTTGTTCACAGGAACATATATAGGTTTCCCGGGTAAGGTTTCCTGCATTGTCAATAGCATTATAGGTTGCAGGTTCCAACTTCATATGATATGCTTAAGAATCTAATTAAGTTGAGCAATATTATTTTGCATGTAGGTTGAACATCTATTTGTTTGATTATTCAAAATAACGAATTTACATATAATTGTTACATCCCGCGCGGGGGAGGGGACTGTGGGAACAAATAGGTAAGAGCAAAAAATGTAGTTTGTGCAATTGTCAGTACAATTAGTGAACCAACAACAACAAATGAAATGAATGCCCACAGACTGTTGAAATAATTTCGCCTCAAGTTTGCCATCCATTGGTTGCAAGGAGACCTGCAATGCTTATTCACGTTGTTGAAAACTTTAGTGTAAGAGAAATTCTTAGAGAGTGCTACAACAATTATGGCTTTAGTGACAAATTTTTTAGTGACCAAGTTATTTTCGTCATTAATGATGTCCTTTTAGCGATGACATGTGAAGTTGTCACTAATGGTCTAGGATGAGTGACGACAAAACTATTTGTCACAAAAAGTAAACTTTTAGTGATGAATAATTGTTTGTCATTGTAACTACGTCACTAGAAGTATGAGAAATTGGATAAATAGTGATGAATTTTATTGTTGTCACTCAAAATGATAAACAATTACTTTTAGTAATGAGATTAGTCGGCTCTGAAAGTTTCAAGGTTTTGGTGATGACTTTAATGTCGTCACTAAAACACTAATGGCTTTAGTGGTGACTTTGATATCATCACTAGAACTTTCATAGTTTTAGTGACAACATTGGTGTTGTTATTAAAATTTTTATACTTTTAGTGATGATTGTCAAGTTGTCACTAAAACTTTCATATTTTTAGTAACTAAATTAATTATGTCACTAAAAATAATTTAGTTTGTGTCACTACATTGGTGTTGTCAAGTGGCTTATTTTATATTGTTCGGTAAATTTCAAATTATACCATATCGATATGCCATTTCTCACATCACCTCCTAACCTGCAAAAATAAAAAAAAACATAACGCTCTTGTTATTTCTAGACTAAACTACACCTTAATTTTGTTAACAAAATTCTGAAACATCCTTAATACATAAAAATAGTAAAACCACAAATTTATTTAATTGAAATATCAATAGTCATGCCACAACCTAGCTAGTATAGTGGTGGTAAGGCAAGTTGAAGTCAACTCGAGTTAAATCAAAATTTTTAAAACTCTAAAATTGAGCTTAATTTGAAATTTTCAAGGTAAGTCATGGTT
Source organism: Ilex aquifolium (assembly GCA_951799425.1). NCBI lineage: Eukaryota > Viridiplantae > Streptophyta > Magnoliopsida > Aquifoliales > Aquifoliaceae > Ilex > Ilex aquifolium. Next base: position 13,576,238 of record OX637397.1, on the reverse strand, counting down.
AATTTTTGAAATTGGATGATATGCAAGTAGTGGTGAAATTTGAATCAAAATCGACTTCAATTGAGGTTTGATTTTTGAGGTAGATAACATGAATAGAAATTCAAGTTGGAATCCAATTTACTTGAAGTTTGAATTTCAAGTTACACAATTAGGGCGTAAATTTGATTTCAATTGGATAGGATCCTAAAAAGTAGAGATATAAATTGAGTATTGACTTGGATTTGGATTTATCCCTCATTCAATTAGTACTTATTAGTTTAAATGAATTTTTTTATTTGAAATTTTGGAACATTTATTTGGGTGTTGTTTAGTCTTTTCAGGTGTTGACTAAGGCAATCTGGGTGTGCTGGAAGTGCCCAGGTGGGGTTGATTTGAAGCTCAATACAGATGGTGCTTCAATAGGTAATCCTGGTCCTGATGGGGGTGGAGTTATTCTTTGAAATGAACAAGGGGGGATGGTTGTTGGAGCTGCATTTTATTACGGGTCATGCACTAATATGATAGCAGAATTCAGGGCTTTTTTGGATGGGTTGTTGTTGATTGAGAAGTATGGGTTGATGGGTTATACTGTTGAACTTGAATTTGATTCCCTTGTATTGGTTAATTCTTGTGATTTTTCGGGCTCAAGGCAACTGCCTATTGATGTGAATGTCTGGCTGTTACAAGACCATAGGAAGCTTTCAGTTCTTCAAAGCAGGAGGATTTTGGTCTTTGATGATATGGGTTGAAGTTGCTGAGGGGGCCCAGTGTCCTGGAGGTGAAGGAGTTTTGTTTTTTTTTATATGTTTTGAAGGATTAAAGCCTTAAAATGGTGATGTATATCGGGATTTGCCCTGGTTTGCTTCTTGTAATTCTCTTGGATTCATTCTATAAATTTTTTTGATTTTTTCTTTAAAAAAAATATTTCTAGAATGACAGGGCAATACATATTAAATGTGTTTATCTGGTCAATTTCAGTTTATTCATGTTCAACAATACTTTAATCTATTTATTATTTGTGTTAGTAGGTCGTGTCTTTTTTCAAATTCGTGTAAAGAATTAGTCAACCAGAACTCATTAATTATGTGTTGATTCAAAATTAACATTCTTAACAAATCTTCTATTTCATTAATCTAAATATAACAATCAGTTGACTCAACAAACAAGTGAGTAGCCATTGATGAATCAACTTAAAAAATTCTGAAATTGTATAAGAAGTAAATTGAAACCTCAAAGCCAATGAAATTTGTGTAACCATTGTCTCCATCTCTCTGTTTTTTATTCTAAATTGAAGTACACTGGTTTAATCCATGGGTTTTTTTAGGCAAGTTAAACAAAATCACTGACAGTTAATCGACTCAAATTAACGAACAATTAATAAATATATATATATATATGTATATATATATTTATTTATATTATATAGGTATACTAGTTATTGCCTGTGCCTGAAGGCACAGAGTAATAAAAAATGATAAACAATAAACATATTTGTATTTTTATCCAAAATTAAATCACAAACATAGAAGAGAGATAAATGAATTTAAGCATCGGTTGTAGTGGGGGTGAGAAGTGGTGGCGATGACGGTGGTGGCGACGGCGGTGGTGGTGGCGACGACGACGACGGCGGTGGTGGCGGCGATGACGATGATAGCGGTTGTGGCGGTGGTGGCGGTGGCGGTGGCAGTGGTGGTGGCGACGGTGGCAGTGGTGGTGGAACTATTTTTTTTTTAAAATTAATTATGAGAAATAATTTCTAGAAGTACTTTTAAAAAATCACTCTAAACGCACCCTTAGGAGCCTATTTTTCCTATTAAATTTAGGGTGTTAATATTAGCCGTTAGATTAACTTTAAAATAAAATTTAAAGCGATTTCAACCGCGAAAAGCAAAAATCATTTTGTTTATTTTTTGAAATTTGAATTGTAAACTACTTTATTATATAGATTTATGGGTTCGTGTTGAACACTGCTCAGCTCAAACAACCCATTTAACTAGTCTTAGTGCATCACATAAGTTTTGACTTGTTTATAATCTAATTCCTTGTATGTTTGATTAATCAAACATCTAAAGATTAAGTCTATTGAACGCATTCATATAATATGAAATTATTTACTTTATTATTTTATTCTGATGTGGCATTCTCACACGTGAAGCCTATGCCACTGAACTGATGTAATGTTAGCACAAATGAAAGGCAGGCACTACAAATCCAACATAAAACACGGTGTGCCAATTCAATCGAATTTTTAATTAGCTCAAATTGAATTTTAATTAGTCCGAACTTTAATACGTAAAAAAAATACAAATTTTAATTGACTCAAATTTTAATGCGTAAAAAACGATTTTTAATCAGTTTGAATCCAATTTTAATAGGCCCGAATTTTCATATGTAAAAAAATATAAATGTTAATCGACTCGAATTGAATTTTAATCGGTGCTAACAGCTCAGTATTGAGCTCAAATCGTCTTGAATTTTAATATGTTAAAATTTTTTTTAATAAGCTCAAATTTTAGTACGTTAAAAAAAATTAATCAAGCATAATCTATTTAAATCGGCTAACATTTTAATATGTAGAAAAACGAATTTTAATCGACTCAAATTTTAATATATAAAAAAATAAATTTTAATCACTTCAAAATTTAAATCAATTTTATAGTAGATGAGAAGAGGTGTGACTGAAATTTTCCCTAGAATTTTATGTGGTCCTTTTTTTTTTCCATAATCATAATATTTTGTGTTAATCTTATTTTGCACCCTAAAAGATGCTCTAATTTTCAAGTTCAACCCTTAAAGAATTGGATTCTCAAATTACACCCTTAATGTTATGAAATAGATGCAATGTAGCCTAATTCAAGGTAAAATTTAAGATTGAGGGTGTAATTTGAGCTTGAAATGGGCCAGATTGCACATGTTATATAACATTGATGGCATAATTTGAGAATTCAATTCTTTAAGAGTATAAATTAAAAATTGATGTATCTTTCTGGGTATAAAATAAAATTAGCCATACTTTTTTTTGTTCACCAGATTGAGAACCTCCTTTCATTCATGCCTATCATGTTCCCGCCAATTCAATTACAGGAGTTTAAGAGTCCTATTTTTTCAGTCTCCCACTCCCACTCCCACGATCATGATCCATCCTTCCCCATTCACAGCCATCACTCCCCCTTTCTCTCTCGCGCACTCCTCTTGCACAACCTCTCTCCTTGCAAAGAACAACTTCTCTCTGCGAAGAATCTAATACGGCTCACCGTTCATTGCAGCAAAATTAAGATTAGTCTCATAATCTAACTTTGTTATTATATCTAGGTTTAAATGAAAAAATGATAATCAATAAAGTTGTTTCAAAAATGACATTGATTGTTAGTGCTCATCATATTTTGACATTGATCGTTTAATTTAGTTTCTACAATGTTTGGTGTACAGTTTTCATTAAATGCATGCAATGTCTTTTGATACATAGATTCATTGTTTAAAACGAACTAATTACTGTGGTGACTACATGGTTTACTTCAGCATGGCACCAGGAGGTAGAGCACACCGATTGAGCAATGAATTACCAATATCTGCTCCTACTCCATCAGATCCTTCTACTCTCCAGACACCTATGAGCAGTAGCGGTGAGATCATAACTTTTATTATATAATTTTATTTATATTATTTTACTAATAATCTAACATGTTTTATATAGCTTCCACCACTGCCAAAAAATGTCGCGGTAAGACAAAAGGTCTTGGTTTGGAAAAGATCATTCGCGCCACTGGTAGACTACGAATCAACATTCCTAAGGAGAAGAAAAAACCAGTTGGACTAGGATCAGCTACCTTTACCAATGAGTTGGGCCTTATTGTTCGCCATTTTGCACATCTCCAGGTGAAAGAATGGAAGGATATAAATGAAGATGACAAAGTTCCCCTTTATGACCGCATCTTAGTAAGTGACAATACAATCAAGGTTTTTTTTTGCCTTATTTTGATTTTTGTTAGTTGATTATATCCACAACAAATGTTTATTTTTGTAACTTTGATTTTTAGGCAAAATTCAACATAGACATGGCACAGGAACATATAAAGGAGTATTGTGAGCAACAAATGAAATGTCGATATAGGACTTATCGATATCATCTTCGCAATCATTTTAAAAAATTTGACACTGTTGACCTTGCAAGAGAGCATCCATATGATGGAGTACAAAAAGAGGATTGAAATTATCTGTGCAACATATTCTCTGATGTTGATTACCAGGTGGAATTACCATATGCAATATTTTAATATAAAAATGTTATCTAACACATTAACATGTCTATTGCTTCAATACAGAAACAATTTGAAGTCAACAAGACAAACCGAGCCAAGTTGCAAGTTACCCATTTCATGGGTACAAAATCATTTGTGGCGGCTCAATATGAAATGGTATAAATTATTGTATGATTTCAAGTTACTTAGTAGAATGTTATTGTTAAGTTTACATTCGTTAATTCTAATTGTAAATCATATAGTGAAATGAAGAGACTAATGAGGAGCCTGATCGAATTTCATTCTACAATGGCACTCATTATGATCCAGTGAAAGGGTGGTCATGCGATGAAGCTGAGTTGAAATATGTAAGATTGAGTAGTATATTATACTTCAATTTTTAGTTTTTATACAAACTTTTGAATTGTTGCATTACACTTTTAAAATTGTAGAATCAAATGTTGGAGTTGTAATCCCAGCTTATACCAGAGGGTGGCACCATGTTAAATCCAGATCAGATATGCGACCTTGTACTTGGAATAAGGTCGGGGTATATATGTGGTCTCGGGCATGGCCCAAAGCCCCACACATCTGCTAAATCAAGTCAAAGAGCTACTTTAGATGCACAAGAGGCTATAAGGAGGGCTGATGAGGATGAGAGAGTTCAGCATGAGCTGCTTGAGTGAGTAGAGGTTCAAAATCAAAAGATACAATCCCAGAATCAGATGATAGACTCCCAGCAAACTCAAATTGAAGAGATGAGGATTCGACAAACCCAGTTTGAGAATATGTTTCAGGCTTATATGTCTTCTGCAAGGCATCTGTCTAGCCCTCCTACGTCATGGTAAGCTATATATATTACGCATTTACTTTCTTGCATATTGGAGAATTGTCATTATTATAGGGTGCAAATTTTGTATGTTAAAACTTATTTTATACAAAATGGTTCCTCAATTTATCTGTTGAGACTTTTATTGTGAAGATTGAGTAAAATTCGTTTGCCATGTGAATATTGAAAACATACTAACATCATTTTATTTTGTTCTTATGTGCAGATTAATGGCTGGGGGTGCGAGTTGTTTACAACGGACAAAACCACACTTGTGCCTCTTTTATTTCTTTCTTTTCCGTACTTATGTCTTTTATTCAGTGGAAAAACACTTGTTTCATGCACTTATTTTGTATTTGCTTGGATGATATTTTTATTTGAGAAAAATTAATTTTAAGTTCTTTGGTTTTGGGTTATTATATTAATTGTCATATATCGTTTGGATGTCAATGACTAGATAATACATTATTGGTTTTGTTACACGGCTCTTATCAGGTTATTTCAAGAGTCAATTGTTATGCATATACAATTAACGACTCTATATTTTGTGACAAGCTTAATTTGACACTAAAGACCCACAGTTGGTTATGAATTTAAAATTCGTCCCTGGAAGTAGATCTCTAAAGACGACAATATATTGTCACTATAACATAACTTACAGTGACAAAATATTTTCATCACTACATTGGTACTTTCAGTGACGTTATTACTCTTTTAATGACACATCTTTTAGGTCTTTTGTGACTATTTTATTTGTCATTAAATGTATTTTTTTAGTGATGAGAGAGTGTTGTCACTACAAAGTATAGAATTAATGACGGTTATTTTAGATTGTCACTATAGACAATTACTGACAAGCTTCTAGTGATCACCTAGTGACGACATGAATATCATCACTGAAACTCTTCAGTGACGAAATACACATTTATAGTGACAAAAAAATTTGTCACTAAAGCCCATAATTGTTGTAGTCATTAAAAAGCTTGTTTAACATATCGCAAACCACGACATCATCACCTAAACAATTATCGATAATCCCGTAAGAGCGAAGCAATGTGGCATCCTTTGGAGAATTGACAAGGCCATCCATGAACCTGGTATAATCGGTGACATATCTTGGATGGATATCGGGAAGAAATAGTTCATATGCAATTAGATTTCTCAGGACAGATTTAGTTCCATCATCAATACGAAATTGGGGAATTTCCATTGACCCATTATTGAATTTAATATGCAACAAACTATCACTATTCTCAACATTCTTCAATTCAATTCCAAACTCTTGGAGTTCCGTACTGGAATTTATGAATTCCAATTTGTGGTCCTCATTTCCATATGATGCACTTCAGCAAATGAAGCACACATAGTGTTGTGTACCAGGTGAAGTCCCGACAATATAGCAGCCATAAAAAAAACATGCTAGATAACTAAGGTCTTCTTGCGCGTTTGGATTCCTTGTCATGTCGAACTATTTGATAAGAATAAAAAATGGCAGCTGATTTTCTAGTAATAGTAAATCACGCCGTATCTCATTTCGAAACCGAAGGAATTGGAAGATAGGGTCATTTTCATTCTGAACCTGAAAAAATTGGTAATTCGGGTTTGTCGTTTCAACCTTATATCTGCGAAACAATTCAATCATAAATAACCCATCTAAAAGCATCATTTTAATAAATTCATCTTTATCCAGGCTACTAGACTCTGCATAACACTTTCTTGCTCCCTCTTCCATGTCACTCAAGGCCGTGACGTATTTATCCACACTCGTCTCATTTCTTCGTTCAAGAAGCTGCTGTACATACCAAATTTTTTGCCCTTCCATCCGCTGTAGCTTTTTGTCACCATGGTAATAAGGACCAAGGGCAAGTACTTCTGGTTCGTAGGCTTTCTTATTTTCTCCATGCAATTTATCATACACCTTGAAGATGCAACAATCCGCGGGTGTACGAGATAAGCAAGCGAGCTCTTTGTCTATGCTTAAGGAGATGTGATCAGCTCTTTCAGACATATTTAGCTCCTACAAGCATATAGTTACTTCTGCATGTGGCATAAATATGCGAAAGAATGGGGTAGGGTAAAAAATAATTAGAACCTACAATTATAGATGAAAAGAAAAATTTCAAAACAATTCTTATTCGTCCAAAATTAAAAAGAAGAAACCTCAAAGGAAAATGGGATGGAGTTGACAATTCTATTTTGAAGTTTTAAAAATTTTTATGTACAACAACAAAATGGTAGTATCATTTCCAATTGTACCCAAAGAACAAAGTTAAACATATATATCACAACAACAAAATTGTAGTCATAGCAAAGCCATAGGTGGTGTTATTATCTTTTGTAGATGCTATAACACCGATTAATATAATTTCAAAATTATTCTCGGATAAAATTATACAGGAGAATATTCATCACAATAGCAATAATTCGTAAATAAGGGTATCAAAAAATTAACGTACGTTAAAGTAAGATGGAGTATTGTATGATAGTTTTGGAGTCGAGCCGGAAGGTTTCTAGCTAGCTTAAGCTCAAAACAGAGTTTAAATTGTGCCCTATATACTGAGCTAAATGGACTACACCTTATATATAATGAGACCATAACAATCAAAGCATATGTGCAAATATATTCAACTACTTACTGGTTCCGCCTTTCGTTCTTTGCTCATCCACTATGTCTTCTACGCTGATTGATATTATCAGGATAAAATTTTTTTTGACTATGTAATGAGGATCCATCGTTATTTTATAGTAGAGGGTTGATACATTTTTCATAATTCACATAATTTATGTCACGTCTTGTTGAGCTCTCTTTATCAAAAGTGAAACCAAGAATAACAATATCCAAATCTCACAAGCCAAGTATCTTCCATCTGTGAAAGTGGAAATAATTTTTGTGGCAACAATTATTGTGGAATACTATGAAAGAGGAGTTCTTGATGAATTTCTAAATGTCCTATGATGTTTCCTTTGTTAACCATTGCATTATTTAGAAATTCGGCGAATCATTTAGAAAAAAAGAATCAGTTATGGACAAATAATAGTCCATCATTACTGTAACACCCCGTATTTTTCTTTTATAGATATGTATATAGATATATATAGTAAATAATTGTTGTAAAAACATGGATATGAGTAGTGACGATAGGAATAAAAACTAGAGATGCGAATTGATTGGGAAGTTAAGCTTCGAAGATGTTTAAACTTGGAAAGGGTGAATAGACAAGTTTCTAAAGGTTTTTAGGTCAAAATAAGGTTTCCATTGAGTCCGGAAGGTCGAAAAACCTTGGGAGAGGTAATATGAGGTGTATTAGAAGTTAGGAAGTATTTTGGAGTTAAAACACATTTTAGAGAAAATTTGGGTATGAAGGATTTTGGACACTGTCTACTATTTCGATCATAACTTTTTATTCTTAAGTCCAATTGATCTGAAATTTTTACAGTAGATATTAGACATCTAGGGCTACAAAATTGTATCTCATGAAAATTTTCCAATTCGACCTCTAAATGGGTCAAAAATGCATTGGAAGTAGAAGTAGAAAATCTGGGTAGTGACTACCGGTAGCCAAATTCAGCTACCGGTAGCCAATGGTCCAGTAAAAATCAGCTACCGGTAGCCAACCGGTAGTCGAGGGTCCCGTGTGTCCGAGCTACCGGTAGCCAAAATCAGCTACCGGTAGCCACTGTAAAAATCCGAATTTTTCTGTTCGCGAACCCTCGATTTTTCCTCCACTATAAATACATTTTGTCACCTCCTTAGCCTTCATTACACACCTTAAAACCCTAGGAAACATTAGAGAGAAAGAGGGGAAGAGAAAAACACAAGATCAAAGGTGAAAAGCAAAGAATTAAAGGGTTGATTCAAGATCAAAGCCCTAATTTTTCCAAGAACATTAAGGTAGGGGTTTTCTCTCACTCACTTACATTGAGACTAGGGTATTTATATATGTATGTTTTGGCTATCAATGGTAGATATATGCTAGGAAATCATCTTCTCTTGGGCTTTTTGACAAAGATTTTATGTTTACACAAAGTTAGGGTTGTATACCCATGAAATTCCTCTCTTGTTTGAAAAACCCTAGTTTTTAAGAGTGATGGGTTTTCCTTTTTGAACTCTTCCTTTATTCTTGATTTAAAAACTTTAGTGTTTCATATGGAACAACAAAATTGTATTTATGATGATCTCTTGTATTTTTCCTTCATTGTCTATTGAAATTGCCTCATGTTGGATGTGTGGAATTTTATGAAAACTTGCTTGAGAAATTGGTGATTTATGGTATTGTTGGTAATGTGAGATGTGTGTTGATATGTTATCTCTTGCGTAGTTGTACGATACTACCATGGTTTACTATTGACCGGGTGTCATGTAGTGGGTAGACGACTTTGTATGCCACGCGGGTATGAACTTTTCCTACCACATGGTGTAGGTAGACGTCTTTGTACGCCATGTGGGTACGAACATTTCCTAGCACTAATGATAACAGTGTAGTAACGTGGGTTGTGTCGGACATACAGTGTGGGTTATCGTGCATTGTACCAAAAATGGTTTCGACAAGAGTTTCGGGAAATATGGGATTCCGCGAGAACTTGTTGGAAACGGTTTATGGTAGAATGGATTATCAATGGTATATTTTGTTTATTTATTCAATTCAATTACTGTTGCTATCTAAACTTGAGATCTGTTAAATGTCCTTATTTTACTTCAAATGTTATATATGTTATTTGTGAAATGAGACCGACCGTTTTATATACTTTGCTAAACCTTGTTTGGGTTTGAGAGGATTTTTCTACAGAGCTTCGTGCTCACCCCCTACCGTTGAATATTTCTTTTCAGATTTTGTGCCAGAGGATGAGCTCGGTGCTCATGAGCCGGGCCATGGAGAGGCTTCACTAGAGGGATACTTGGATCCCGAGTGGGACATCTAGAGATGTCGCTGACTTTTGCTCTAGACTAGGATATTCATTGTAAACCTTGTAAAGTCTAGTTTTCTTTTGTTATTTCCGCTGTGCTACATTAGTTGATTTTTGAAATGTAAAGGCCAAAATGAGTCTATTCTTTTGGGATAATGATGTAAATTTTATGGATGATGAATGGAGAATTTTCTTATTGATGAAATTATATTAGTGCTCTCATGTTGTGAATGGTCTTAGAATGTAATGCCGTCCAGGGTGTATTTTGGGGTGTTACAAAGTTGGTATCAGAGCCTAGGCTTTAGGTCTTACATGGGAGCTGTAGGTTATGGATTACCACAAGTAAAGTAAGACTAGGTTGAAGAAACTTTAAGCTTGAATTGGTTTGAGGTTATATGTGTATGAAATAGGTGTGCTTTGTTGTTTAGTTAGGTTAGGGATTTATTTATTTATATTTTTACTCGAATTCGATGAGTTGTCTCGCTACGCAATCGAGCTTGTGGCCACGGATGCAAAGAGGGTTAAACACTTTGAACAAGGTTTGAGGCGCTCCATCCGCGAGAAGCTGATTACACTCTTAATTCGAGAATACAAGATCTCGTGAACGTGGACGTGGACGTGTACGTGGACGTGGACGTGGACGTGTACGGGGACGTGGACGCGATTGAACAAAGACTCCAGACAGTAGAGAAGATGGAGTTACTCAGACGAGAGTAGGCATGGACCCGCGCCCATGCTTTGCATGCGGAGAGTATGGGCACTTCAAACATTGATGCCCTTCGTTTCTCCCAATGACCAAGCAAGCAACCGAGCAAGTACCAGCAAAGACCTCAGATAGCTCGAGGAGCGGGAGGCATACCAAAGAGAATAGGCACGGATGCACGCCGATGTTTTGCCTGTGGAGGTGTTGGGCACTTCCTAGATAATTGTCCATTGCTTTCCACCAAGACCAACCAAGTAACTGGGCGAGTAAATGCAAACAGGTCACCGCTACGACAGCCACTACCACCACAAAGACCGTTACAAGCTCAAGCCCCCGGTGGCGCCAATCAAGGAAGGGTTTTTACTTTGTCTCAACCGGAGGAAGATGCCTCCAACGCTGTTGTGGATGGTATTGTTCTTCTCTACCATTCTTGGGCCCGAATTTTATTGGATTCCCATGCGACTCATTCTTTTATACGTACGGTGTACGCTGTGGAATTGGGATTGGGTTCCAAGAAGCTAGAACTTACTGTATATGTTAACTTGCCTACGGGAAAACACGGGGATACCAGTAGGGTTTATTTATATGTAATCTTTGACTCTAATTTATATCTACTTGCTATGGAATCATCATGTCTTGCCATCCTGGATAATACTACCTTGTCCCAAACTATATTATGGTGGGGTAAACCCTAGATCTTTGCTTATGCCTTCAAACCCTAGTTTACAAAGGAGATGTGTTTTTCTCTTGATTTCTCCTTTGTTCTTGAGTTCCACCCTTGATATTTGTTGGTTATTGATTTCAATACCTGATTGTTCCTTATTTTTAATTCTAAGATTGATATTCGTTGTTATGGATTTCAAGAAGTGATTGTTCCTTTATTCTTGATTTCCAACCTTAATATTCATTTGTCCTTGATATCTAAATTTGATATGCACTTGGTAGTGACTATAACCCTTGGGATTCAATTATTCTCAATATTCAATACTTGATATTCTTTATTCTTGGTTCCAAGACTTGAGTGTTCTTTTGGTCTTGATTTCTAAGCTTCATAATCCTTTGTTCTTGATTTCACACCTTGACAGTCGTTTGTTATTGATTTCCATAAATGATTGTTCCGTTAAATCTTAATTTCTCCTTTGTTCATGACTTTCAAGCTTGATACGCTTTTATTCTTGATTTCCAAGCTTAATATTCATTTGCTCTTAATAGCCAAATTTGATATTCATTTGATTGATTCTAATTATTGTAATTCATGTATTCTTGATATTCAATATTTGTCATCCTTTGGTTCTTGATTTCAAGATTTGGTTGTTCCTTGTTTTTAATTTTCCCAGGCTTGATGATCCATTGGTTCTTGATAGAAAGATTTAATATTCATTTGTTATTGATTCTAACCCTTGTGAATCATTTATTCTTGATATTCAATACTTGATATTCATTGGTTCTTGATTTCAAGACTTGACATTCAATTGCTCTTGATTTCAGTACTTGATTTCTCCTTGTCCTTGAGTTCAAAACTTGATACTCTTTAGTTCTTGCTTACAAAGCTTGATATGCATCTGTTATTGACTCCAAGACTCGATTGTTACTTTGTTCTTGATTTCAAGCTTTGATTGTTTCTTATTTTGATTCCAAAGCTTGATATGGGTTTGTTATGGAATTCGAGACTTGATTGTTCCTTTATTTTGGATTCCAAAAACTTGAGATTCGTTTGTTATTAATTTCAAACCTTGCTTGTTCTTTTGTTCTTGATTTCCAAGCTTGATAGCCATTTATTCTTGGTTACAAAGCTTGATTATTTATTTGTTCCTTAATTCAAAATTCTAAAGATTGGTATTGACCCATAAAATGGTATTTTCGATGATATTATGTTAATTTTTCTTAAATTATTTCGTTGGAAAAATGTATATGAATTTGGAAGCTAAGAGGGGAGGACAAGTCTGGTTAGGGTTCAACTGTAAACTTTGGGGGATTGTAATGTATATCAGAGTGCACAGCGAACTAACGGAGTAAGGACTACAATGGGGAAACTACGGAAAAGATTCAACTCATCCGGGAGAGGCTACGCACGGCGCGAAGTAGACAGAAGAGCTACGCGGACCACAGACGAAGATCCTTGGAATTAAAAGTGGGAGATTACATGTTTTCCAAGGTGTCACACAAGAAGGGCGTGTTTCGATTCGGCAAGAAGGAGAAGTTAGCGCCAAAATATACCGGACCGTTTGAAGTGATCAAAGCAGTAGGCAATGCGGCGTATCAACTTCGACTACTAGCCCAGATATCCAGAGTACCCGACGTGTTCCACGTGTCGATGTTGAGAAAGTGTCAATCGGATGCAACGCCGGTCGTAAACTTGGAAGATATTGAAATTCAAGAGGGAGCAACCTATGAAGAACAACCGTTGAAGATTCTCGATGCCAAAGAGAAGGTACTCCGTAACAAAGTCATCCGACTAGTGAAGGTTTTGTGGCAACACCATGGAGTGGAAGAAGCTACTTGGGAACCGGAGCTTGAAATGCGAGAGAAGTACCCGTACATCTTCGTTACTTGAGGTAAGTTTCGAGGACGAAACTTTCTTTAAGGGGGGTAGATTGTAACACCCCGTATTTTTCTTTTATAGATATATATAGTAAATAATTGTTGTAAAAACATGGATATGAGTAGTGACGATAGGAATAAAAACTAGAGATGCGAATTGATTGAGAAGTTAAGCTTCGAAGATGTTTAAACTTGGAAAGGGTGAATAGACAAGTTTCTAAAGGTTTTTAGGTCAAAATAAGGTTTCCATTGAGTCCGGAAGGTCGAAAAACCTTGGGAGAGGTAATATGAGGTGTATTAGAAGTTAGGAAGTATTTTGGAGTTAAAACACATTTTAGAGAAAATTTGGGTATGAAGGATTTTGGACACTGTCTACTATTTCGATCATAACTTTTTATTCTTAAGTCCAATTGATCTGAAATTTTTACAGTAGATAGTAGACATCTAGGGATACAAAATTGTATCTCATGAAAATTTTCCAATTCGAACTCTAAATGGGTCAAAAATACATTGGAAGTAGAAGTAGAAAATCTGGGTAGTGACTACCGGTAGCCAAAATCAGCTACCGGTAGCCAACCGGTAGTCGAGGGTCCCGTGTGTCCGAGCTACCGGTAGCCAAAATCAGCTACCGGTAGCCACTGTAAAAATCCGAATTTTTCTGTTCGCGAACCCTCGATTTTTCCTCCACTATAAATACATTTTGTCACCTCCTTAGCCTTCATTACACACCTTAAAACCCTAGGAAACATTAGAGAGAAAGAGGGGAAGAGAAAAACACAAGATCAAAGGTGAAAAGCAAGGAATTAAAGGGTTGATTCAAGATCAAAGCCCTAATTTTTCCAAGAACATTAAGGTAGGAGTTTTCTCTCACTCACTTACATTGAGACTAGGGTATTTATATATGTATGTTTTGGCTATCAATGGTAGATATATGCTAGGAAATCATCTTCTCTTGGGCTTTTTGACAAAGATTTTATGTTTACACAAAGTTAGGGTTGTATACCCATGAAATTCCTCTCTTGTTTGAAAAACCCTAGTTTTTAAGAGTGATGGGTTTTCCTTTTTGAACTCTTCCTTTATTCTTGATTTAAAAACTTTAGTGTTTCATATGGAACAACAAAATGGTATTTATGATGATCTCTTGTATTTTTCCTTCATTGTCTATTGAAATTGCCTCATGTTGGATGTGTGGAATTTTATGAAAACTTGTTTGAGAAATTGGGGATTTATGGTATTGTTGGTAATGTGAGATGTGTGTTGATATGTTATCTCTTGCGTAGTTGTACGATACTACCATGGTTTACTATTGACCGGGTGTCATGTAGTGGGTAGACGGCTTTGTATGCCACGCGAGTATGAACTTTTCCTACCACATGGTGTGGGTAGACGTCTTTGTACGCCATGTGGGTACGAACATTTCCTAGCACTAATGATAACGGTGTAGTAACGTGGGTTGTGTCGGACATACAGTGTGGGTTATCGTGCATTGTACCAAAAATGGTTTCGACAAGAGTTTCGGGAAATATGGGATTCCGCGAGAACTTGTTGGAAACGGTTTATGGTAGAATGGATTATCAATGGTATATTTTGTTTATTTATTCAATTCAATTACTGTTGCTATCTAAACTTGAGATCTGTTAAATGTCCTTATTTTACTTCAAATGTTATATATGTTATTTGTGAAATGAGACCGACCGTTTTATATACTTTGCTAGACCTTGTTTGGGTTTGAGAGGATTTCGTGCTCACCCCCTACCGTTGAATATTTCTTTTCAGATTTTGTGCCAGAGGATGAGCTCGGTGCTCATGAGCCGGGCCATGGAGAGGCTTCACTAGAGGGATACTTGGATCCCGAGTGGGACATCTAGAGATGTCGCTGACTTTTGCTCTAGACTAGGATATTCATTGTAAACCTTGTAAAGTCTAGTTTTCTTTTGTTATTTCCGCTGTGCGACATTAGTTGATTTTTGAAATGTAAAGGCCAAAATGGGTCTATTCTTTTGGGATAATGATGTAAATTTTATGGATGATGAATGGAGAATTTTCTTATTGATGAAATTATATTAGTGCTCTCATGTTGTGAATGGTCTTAGAATGTAATGCCGTCCAGGGTGTATTTTGAGGTGTTACAATTACTATATATGTTAAAACAAGTTTTTTTTTTTTAAAAGTTTCAATGATAATTTTGCTAGAAATGGTAAATTTTACATAAAATTTTGGGCGAATTTTATTTTATACCCTAAAAGATTTCATAATTCTCATTTTATATCATTAAAGAATAAATTTCTCACATTACACCCTCAATATATCAAAAGTGTTGTAATGTGACAATTATATTAGTTTTTTCGTTAGTGTCAATAAGTTGACTTTTGACAGAAAAAATAACAAAAATTAGCAAAAGGGTCATATTGCAACACTTTTGATACATTGAGAGTGCAATATGAAAAATTTAATCTTTGAAGGTACAAAATAAAAATTTTAAAAAAATTTAGGGTGCAAAATGCAAAAAAATCCTAAATTTTCAAATACTATGTAAAGTTACAAACAGTTGGTGGTAGAGGTCCTCTTAATTTTTTGAGTCCATTTTACTTTACACATGACGTTTTCTTTAATTACATTTTTGCCATTTAAAAGCTGGGCCAGTCCGGGTTTGGGCTGGATTCGTTAAACTAGTTTTTTTGAGTGAAATTGATTAAAATAGTAAATTCTGGATTTTTCAAGGAACAGGTACTTTGCTTATTTATTTTAAGGTCTCAAAAACATTTTACTTTTTTTTTTTTTTGATGAAAACGGTCTAGACTTTTATTAAACCAAGGGAAAAGGACCACAGGTCCACGGGCATTTTTTAAGTTTTAAATTTAAACTGAACATTTTTAAAGTTAAAAGTTCCTAAAAATAAAACTTAATAAAAGTCCTGAGTAGCAAATAATTCTAAACTACTATAAAATCAAAAATTTCTTGTTAAGTTTCAAACATTTGTTTGGCTTATGTTATTTCCTATGTGTTTCACACTTTTCGCATGCCCCAAATCACTTCCTTATTCCTAACATGGATAACCTGCATTTAACTGGACTGGAAAGTGGATTAATCGAAGTATGTGTAAACTAGTTCGAACACCATTGACCGTTAAACCCAAAAAAAAAAAAAAAAATCACTTCCTTATTTAAAAAATAACTATTATAATCATTCTCTTTCATTGACTAGCTGGTGTGAAATAAATCGGCTTATAATTGATTTTCATTTTCAGTATGTTAGTTCTATGCTTTGAAAGTCCATGAGATAACAAATTGTAATCAACTTACTTATGGATTATTTTGATATAATTGTCAATTGCTTTCAGTTTTAATTTTTAGAAGTTTTAAACATCAAAATGATCAAGTTTTGAAAAAAGGCCATTTGTACGTCAATATTAGTCCTTAATCACCTTGGTTTGGTAAACGTGACAAGGCATCACGCACGACCCTAGACATTTTGCAGCATAAAACAGAAATAATAAATGAGATTTTTTTATTTTTAATATTAATGATAAATTTAATTTTAAATTTTTTGAATTATAAAAATATTAATTAAGTTTTTATATTCAAACTTTTGTTACCATATTTGAACTTCATGGTAAGAGAGAAAGAGTGCAGGGAAGGAGGGAGAGGATGATTGAAAAAATTATGATGGTGAGTTTGAACTTGACCTTTTTGGGGGTTAAGATTTGATTTTTCAGGTTTACTATTAGTTTTTTTTTCCTTTTCTTTTTTTTCAAGAAATTGAATTTTAGGGCCTTTTAATTTCGTAGACTGAATTAATAAGCCTAATATACTCAAGTTGAAATATTTTATTTGGGCATAAATCGAAGATTTTTATGAGGCCTATTTTTTAATGGATTCACATTTTTTGTTTTGACTATTACTACACGCTTATAAATTATGGGGTCTTCTTTAAAGTGAGACCTAAAACCTAAATTTTACTGACCTAATGATTGGGCCGGCTTTGAGACGGATTTCTATTCCATCCAATGTAATTTCTCTCAATTGTAGACTACCTTCCATAAATTCAAGTAAGACTCATTATATGTAAAATAATGTACAAGACAGATGGTGTAATGATTTTTTTAGGTGTTCAGTCATTGTTATTAGTCGATTTAATCCACTTGAAACTTGGAGGGGACAAATTACAACATTTGAAATTACAAGAAGCCGATTGCAACAAAGGGACATAGTTGGAAGGGGAAGATTGTAATTAAACTTTTTTTATGACAAAGTAATGAGGACCCATACTATTTTATAATAGGGTAGATATATTTCACACAATTCACATAATTTATGTCGAATCTTGTTGAGCACTCTTTATCAAAAGTGAAACAAAGATCAACAAATGTCCAAAACTCACAAGCCAAGTATGTTCCATATGTGAAAGTGGAGATTATTTTTGTGGGAACAATTACTTTGGAATCATATGAAAGAGAAGAGGTCTTGATGGATTTCCAAAGTTCTATAAGGTTTCCTGTGTTAACCATTGCATTATGGTTTTCAGAGGCATGAAAAGAGAATGAACATGTATATTTAGCAAATTATATAGAATGTACTTTAATGGGTTTTCAAAATACTAACTGTTTGTTTTTGTTGGAGTTATTTCCTAATTTAGGGTTATTTCCTAGTTTGTTAGGGTTTTCCTTATTTTACCTAGTTTGAAGTTATTTCCTAGTTTGTTAGGATTTTCCTTATTTTACCCGTATTGTACCTTTGTTTTTGACTATATATACGGGGGCTCTACAATTGGTTCGTATCCCTTTCTTTTTTCTAAATATTTCAAGTTGGTATCAGAGCAAGGTTTCGATCCAAAATATATTGTAGCACCACAGTAATTTAGTTGGAGAAAGAATATATTTTTGGATTAGGATTGCTGATTTTTTGAGGTTCTAAGGGCTGTGAACAGTGCCGAAGTTATTGTTCATACGCTGTGAACAGTGCTGTATTTGACTGTTATGGGTATTTGATTTACAAAATTGTTGAGTTGATTTGTGACGAACTTTGGATTGTTTGGCGTTGGCTGTCTCCTCTCTTCTACTAGTGTTTCTCGTTGTTTGGTCTTCCTCGCTGAACTAGTCGTTGCAAGGTAAGAAATCCTAATTACTAGGGTTTGTTGATTTTGGCTACTGCTGGTTGAGGCTATTGGTTTGACTTTTCTTCTTCTCTTTGTCTGATTTGGGCTTCTCTCTGTTGGGCTATTAGTTTCTCTTTGTTGGACAACCCCAATCCTTTGGGTTTGTTGATTTTGTCTACTTGGCTATTCTTTTGTTAATTTGGGCCGTTGTTGGTCTTGTGCATTGAGGATTCGTCACGTTGCTGGTTTGTTTAATCTGTTTGTTGAGTCGGTGATGCTGTTTGCTGGACTGGTCTGATTGTAAGGCAGTCGGTGATGGGTCACTGACCAGCCCACTCATCAGCCCGCTGTTGGGTTGCGTTTTTTGTTGAGTGGGCTTCGTTCTTCGCACTCTTCGTTGATCTGCTTTTGATGCAGTAGATCACTTTTATATTTTCGGAATTTCTGGGCACCGTGACTTGATTATTTGGGCACAGTGACCTGATTATTTGGGAGCTTTTTTGGACCTTCTTTATTTGTCGCTATAGGTCGACTGGAGGTATATTGTTCTCCCTTATTTTATATCTCTATTTATTTTAGAGATTTCTTCGTTGATCTGCTCTTGATGCAATAGATCATTTATTTATATTTCTTGGATTTCTGGGCACCGTGACCTGATTATTTGGGAGCTTTTTTGGACCTTCTTTATTTGTCGCTATTGGTCGACTGGAGGTATATTGTTCTCCTTTATTTTATCTCTCTATTTATTTTAGAGTTGTTTTTCTGGGCACTGTGATCTAATTATTTGAGAGCTTTCTGGACCTTCTTTATTTGTCGCTATTGGTCGACTGGAGGTATATTGTTCTCCCTTATTTTATCTCTCTATTTATTTTAGAGTTGTTTTTCGGTCACGGGTGCCCTAGTATTATTGTTGCTATGAACACTACTGAGGGATTTGAGACCCCTACTGTTGACACCTCTACGGTTGAGACCTCTATTGGTACTTCCACCTTTATGTTTGACCAGTATACAGTACCTACTGGCACAGTTGCATTACCAGCATTGCCGGGCATGATCTCTCAGAAAGTTACGGCACAGTTGTTGAATGGCCATAACTTCGCTGAGTGATCTTGCTCATTCCAGCTTTTCTTAGGCCATGTAGGGAAGCTTGGTTGGCTGACGGGATCTCACCCAAAGCCAGCTGATGACGACCTTGGATATTCTGCGTGGTTCTCTGAGAACTGCGCCATTCTTGGATGGTTATTTGGCTCGATGGAGCCATCTGCCATCGTTTGTGGGGATCAGTGATTAGGTTGCAGATATTTTTACCACACCTGTCACTCTATCCATTCTTCGGGACTCCGTTGTCAAGCTTGGCTTAATTGACATTTTTGCGCCTAGCTTGAGGGGGAGTGTTGGAGTTATTTCCTAATTTAGGGTTATTTCCTAGTTTGTTAGGGTTTTCCTTATTTTACCTAGTTTGAAGTTATTTCCTAGTTTGTTAGGATTTTCCTTATTTTACCCGTATTGTACCTTTGTTTTTGACTATATATACGGGGGCTCTACAATTGGTTTGTATCCTTTTCTTTCTTCTAAATATTTCAAGTGTTTTCATTAAAAGTTGTGAAATCTTAGAAATCAACCATTTCAAGAGACTAATATCCTCCAATCTCTTCTTCCAAAAGGCTTGAACTCTTTCTATTTTTCACTAATATTGTGTTGGAATATGTTTTTCTGCAAAAAAAAAAGAATTTTGGTGTCTTGGCCAATTAGAAAATCTGAAGATATTTTGGTTTTATTTCGTTTCTGTATGATACAGTCAAACATGAGACTTAATCAAGGTCTCGTTGAATCTTGAAGGCGATTTTACTGTAGCACAATGCACACAAATTTGTTATTACGAACATTTGGTCGCAATTCTCCTCTTAATCTTTTTGGTTTCAAAAAGAGTGTCATTGATGTGCCGATAAAAATTATTGATTTTATCACATTGTCTCGTGAACTTTATCAATAAATTTCAAACTCCAAACTCAAATAGTTGTTGATATCAGGATTGTCATGTATCTCACACAATGTGCCCACAAATATATTCTTGGTTTAGGACAATTGTTGTCCTTTGTCTCACTTTTATTAAAGAAAATTCTTCCTTCCCATCATCAACATTTTCATTTTCCACTATAGAAAGAGGGGAAAATCAAGTCTAGCAGACGAGCATGTGAGTGAAGATTCAAACAGTTAAGTTTATATTATTTTCTTTTTGTTTCACAGTTTTCACATGCCAGATAATTAGTACCCAAATCACAAAAATTGATCTATTCTATCCCTTTCAGAATGTTTTATTCTGCTCTCTATTAGGGCTCTATCTGGATGATTGATTCTTTCCTTTCTCTATTGGTGCTTTCTCCACTCTCGTTGGGTGTGATTGTGATACTATTGATTAGCCTTTAATACTGATATACGATTGTATTTAACAAACACTATAATAATCATTCTCTTTCATTAACAAGATGATGTGAATTGACTCGGCTTATTTGCATTCATTTTCAGTATGTTAATTCTATGCCTTGAAAGTTCATGAGATAAAAAATTGTCAAAACCTCATATATGTTTTTAGTTTTAAGTTGGAAATTTTAAACATGAAAATGATCAAGTTTTTAAAAAGGACCATTTGTACATCAATATTAGTCCTTGATCACCTTGGTTTGGTAAACATGACAAGGCATAATGAAGTCACTAATTGGAGATGGATTTCGATCCCATCCAATATGATTTCTTTCAAGTGTAGACTGCCCTTCATAAATTCAAGTAGGACACATTATATGTAATTGAGCTTTTCATCAAAACACAGTGAGTGCTCTGCTTTTGAGAAAAATTTAAAAAATATATTTATTAGATTGGATCTGAATTCGTGTTAAACATTTTTTCAACCATGGATCTAAAATGTATGGATTTGCTATAAAAACATTCCTCGCTTACTTTCTTTCATATAATGAAGAAGAAAACGATATGATTTTACCTTCTTTTTTTTTTGTTTTGTTTTAAAAGATCAATCATGCATATAAAACATAAAATTAATTGAGTAGTTGTTTGATGGGAAATATTTTTCAAACTTTGCCATGTTGTAGTAATATTTTTCAAACTTCGATTTTAGGAATGAGAACTCAAGCATATTTGTCATCAAAACATGTTTGCAATAGGGACCGGGACCTTATATTTTGCTTTGAGGAGTAAATCACGTCTGAACAAAGTGCTGATCATTCCTATATGAGTGTAGACCAATAACTTGCTCGCTTATCTCCAATACCTTTTGAACGTAACCTCTTCAGAGTGCTAGATCATATGCGCAGGATAAATGTGAAAGCCTACGAACCTGTAATAATTGCTATTGGTCCATCTCATCATGGGAAACCCAACCTGCAGGCGATGGAAGAACACAAATTGCGGTATTTGCTAGAGCTCCTTAACCGAGCGCAAGAGTCAAGTGTCAGAAGATACTACATGGCCATGAGAGACCTAAAAGATAGAGCACGCAAATGTTATACAGAACCAATCAGCCTTAGTGATGATGAGTTTGTAGAAATGATGCTTCTTGATGGGTGCTTTCTCCTGGGGTATATCCTAAAGTGCAATATCCCTAATTTGGTATCCACGGGTGACCCTATCACCTTTAATCAAGTCCGTTTTGGCCTAGTGCATGATTTATTATTATACGAAAATCAACTTCCATTCTTTATAGTAGTTCAATTGTTCAGTCTGATCAATGTTTCATAGCCACAATTCTCCATCATGAGTCTAACTCAGTCTTTCCTAGCCCAAGTCTTAGGTAATTTGAAAGTAAAGCCAGACGTTCATGCTTGGATGTCAATTGGTCATTGTGGTCTGTGTTTACCGTTTGTTCAAATGGTGTCCCATAATGTTGGTGATGATGACAGGAGGGTGGAGTTCATAAATTGTACGACGGAGCTTCAAGAAGCCGAAATTCGGTTAAAGGAGGCCGACGGAAGTATTAGTTTGTTGGATGTTAGGTTCACCAATGGAGTGCTAGAAATCCCATCTTTATTTATTGAGGATTTGACAGAAACATTATTCAGAAATCTAATTATATAATCTTCATGAATCGTCTCATCAATTCCTCGAAGGATGTTGAGTTACTTCGCCGCTGTGGAATTATCATTGATTGGTTTGGAAATGATGTAGCTGTTCATGCCATGCTGACCAACCTTGCAAAGAATGTCATGAGAATGGGCAAGTTTAGTTACTTCAAAGTTTGCCCGAATGTGCACTTGCACTGTTGGCGACGTTGAAATGTATGGATGGCAAATCTGGGGAGGAATTATTTCAACACCCCATGGGCAATCATATCATTTCTTGCTGCTGTTTTGTTGCTTTTTCTCACTTGCACAGAGACTGTATTTTCCATTCTTCCTCAAGTTTAGTCAAATCCCAAATCTTCTCTATTGTGTGCTTAGTAAAAACAAAATATTGTGTATGAATAAGTTGTACTGATTCATCAGTCAAATGGATGTTCTACGAATTCATAATTTTATTAAAATAGAATTGTATTGTAAAAGTACTCTATTTGATTGATTCCAGAAACAAGTTTGTTTCCATTAAATAGTAAATCGATGTTTTGGGAATAGAGAAATTGACATTTACACCCCCTGAATTATACCTTCGCTTCATATTACTCCACAAACTATTCACTTTCTCACGTTACACCTTCAACTATAGCCTTGAGTTTTACATTGCTCCGATCATTGAATTCTGTCCAATTTTTCATGGCAAATCACAGCAAAAGTACAATTTTGCCCAGCTAGGGAAAGACTTATCGTAATTGGCTATAAAAATGTGAACAGAAATCAATGATTGAGATAATGTGAGACTCAAAATAATAGTTTGCGATGCAATGTGAGATAGGTCATAGGTTAGCGGGTAATGAAAAGAAGGGGCATAGGGGCATAGTTCAAGGTTCCAAATGAGTGAGCTTAGCCTAAAATGGTTCAGGAACCATACGATTGAATCCATTAAACTGGTCAAACAAATGGGTCGACATTTATCCCTAACCACGACTTATATATGATACAAACTCTACAAAACATGAACTTAGCTATGCAATGTTGAAAAGCACTACTAGAAAATGGCCATTGGCCGGGTGCTTTCTCGTTGAATTATTACGCATGCCTTTTTTTCCCCAATTGCGAGACATGTGGATGATCCTGTCTTTCAATTGGGTTAAATTCAATATGACCTGCTACAGGATTTATTTTTATTTTAAAATCAACTGTCATTTTTATCCTAGTTCATTTTTCAATATGGGCAATTCGATAACAACCCACTACACCATTCGTAGCCGCATTCTTTCATAATTTTTTTTAAAAATTAAGATATTTTTTGTTGGACGTCAATCGAAGATGTCAATCATCTACTTGGTCTAGCATATAGTTGTCTGTGCTTTTTGTTTGTTGAAAACCAAGAAATGTTGATGATGATGGGAAGTGGGAGTTCATAAATTGTACCACAGAGCACCATGAAGCCGGAATTCAATTAAATAAGGCCAATCGAGGGAAGTATTAGTTTGTTGGATATTAAGTTCACCAATGGAGTGTACTGGACATAAACTTTATTTAAAAAATCTAATTGCATACAAGCAGTATCGTCCAACAATAATTTTCACTTGTGTCAGTTTTACATAATCTTCATGTATCGCCTCATCAATTCATCGAAGGATGTTTAGTTACTTTGTCGCTGTGCATGCCATGATTGTTGACCAAGCTTGCAAGGAATGCTGCGAGATCAGGCTACTTTTGTTACTACAAAGTTTGCAAGAATCTGAACTTGCAATTCCAGCAACGTCGAAATGTATGGATGGCAAATCTGGGGAGGAATTAGTTCAACACTCCATGAGCAATCATATCATTTCTTGCTGTTGTTTGGTTGTTTTTTCTCACTTTGATACAGACTCTATTTTCCATTCTTCCTCATGTTTAGCCAATCCCAAATCTTCTTGTTTGTGTCCTTAATAAAAACAAAACATCATGTATATGTAAGTTGTACTGATTCATCAGTCAAATGGATGTTTAAAGGTATTGTATTTTTTGGGAACAATTCCACTTTCTGTGAAGTTAGAAGGATAATTTTCTTATCTCCCAGTACTTATTTTTTTTTCTTATCCTGCCTTCTTTTCCTTTATCTTGGACAATCTAGTTTGAAATTCGACACTATTGATCCAACTAGTTTACTTGACCAAAAGTTGCATGACTTCATATGATCGCAAGGACAATAGATAAAAAAGAATGCTGAGAGATTATGGACAGTAGTGCAATACCGGGCTAATACTCTCCAGTGCTCAAGTCAGTTATAAATGAAAGAGTCATATGATTTTAAAAGGCAAAGACTCTTCATAGGCGAGAATTGTGTATCTTTGAGGAGTGAGATCCTATCTAGAATACGTTCACGGGAAGTGGGACACAAAGGCTATGTATGTCACACATTAACTTTCCGAAAAGGAACATACTTGCTTTGTGACAATTTATTGTTAATTTTCTAAAAGCCCATTCATTGAAGGGAATATTCTTTGCTTTTATCAATTATTGTTCTTGCCTTGAATTTTGTAAAGTGAACTCAATGAAGGGAACATACTTATTGTGACAATTATTGATCTTCTACTTGGATGGCGTTATCGCTTAAATATTTTCCACGCGATATTTCATTCTCCGATTTCAATTCTCTTAAAGTGAGGACTCAATAATAATTTAACCAGATCTCGTGAAGTTGAATTGATGAACGAGAAAAAGGCATAAAATAACTCGTGTCCAGATATTGTGAAATTCAGAGCAATGTAGTCACACCACGAGAATCGTGCTATTATGATTTGACTACATTACCACCATGACTTTGTTAAGCAAACAAGATGCGAAATTGCAAAAGTTGTGTAGTTGGATCTTGACCAAACAATATTCATTGTCCAACTATTGCGTCAAACTTCACCCTTTGAACTTCGACCTTTTTCAGGGTTTCAATAATTTGCAAGTACATTTAGAAAAGGGTGTGCTTTTTTTTTTCCCCCTGTAATAGAGTTTATGGAATTTATGAATTCATAGAAATACTAAAAAAATTACCAGAAAACTAGTACATTAAAATTTAAATTTTCATCTTTTAGGTTCAATTTATGTCAGATTCATATCGTGTAAAAGTCATATTTAACTAACTTCTTGTTGTATGTAGTTGGATTCGCGATGATTTTTTTATTAAGTGGGTCTGAAAGGTCCATCATTTTATCGCTCGAACCGTTAATGGTAAACCCATTCCCGCCAGCTTTGTGTTGATTTATGTCGGGTAAAAGAAAATAGCCAAGGGAATTTGGTGGTAAACAAGCATAGAATCTTAATATGCTCCGTGGAACATACTTGGCTTGTGACTCTTTATTGTTCTTGCTTCACTTTTGTGAAAGAAAACTGAGGACTCCACTTGGATTACTTAGGTAACGTTTTTGTTTTTATGTTTTTTTTGAAAAAAAAAATAGAACAAGGTTTTGTTTTTTCTGTGATAAAAATTAAAAATATAAAACATGTTTGATAATTATTTAAAAAATTTGGTATTATAATTGTGTTTTCATACTTCATTGACATTATTTTGATTAATTTTTTAATGCCAAAATCACCACAAAAAACAGAGCACCAAAATCACCGCCTAACCCACCACCAAAAACCCAGCACCACCACCAAGCCACCATCGCCACCATCAATACCACCAAAAACCGAAAACCCACCACCAAAATCACCTCCTAACCCACCACCAAAAACCCAGCACCACCACCCAGCCACCATCGCCACCACCAATACCACCAAAAACCGAAAACCCACCACCAAAATCACCGCCAAAAACCCAGCACCACCACCCAGCCACCATCGCCAGCACCAATACCACCAAAAATCGAAAACCCACCACCAAAATCACCGCCTAACCCACCACCAAAAACCCAGCACCACCACCCAGCCACCATCGCCACCACCAATACCACCAAAAACCGAAAACCCACCACCAAAATCATCGCCTAACCCACCACCAAAATCACCACCAAAAACCCAGCCACCATCGCCACCACCAATACCACCAAAAACCGAAAACCCACCACTAAAATCATCGCCTAACCCACCACCAAAATCACCACCAAAAACCCAGCACCACCACCCAGCCACCATCGCCACCACCAATACCACCAAAAACCCAAAACCCACTACCAAAATCACCGCCTAACCCACCACCAAAACCCAAACTTAAAAAAAATAATTCCACAGAGGGGTCAGAGAGAGAAAGAGATCGATGGAGATCGAGATGGAAAGAGTAGAAAATCTGAAAAATTAGTGATTCCTTCGCTGGAGCTTCCTTCACCGGAGCTTCCTTCGCCGGAGTGAGTTGAGCGACAGAGCTGCTTCGCAAGAGAGAGACTAACGAGAGATACAAAAAGGGGTTCAAAAAGTCCTTTTATACTTTGAACAAAAAAAATGTCTTTTGTGCTGTTAATGAGGTTCGAAGACGAGACCTCATTAATTGGGAGAGAAAAGGCGCGTATGTTTTCAGTTTCCCTTGTTTTTGAAAGCACCTAAATAGGTGTTTTAAAAAACAGGGGTTGTTTACAAAACGGATTGGCAAAAAAAAAATAAAAACACGCCCCGAACAAGTTTTTTTTGTAAAAATTAAAAACAAAAACAAAAAAAAACGGAAACAACCTGTTACCAAACACGCCCTTAAATTTTGGAAAATGCATCTGAACTATTATAAATTAGACTTTTTTTTTTTGCACTTTGTACCCTAAAAGATGTCTTGGTTCTCACTTTATACCCTAAAAAACTATTTTTTCCACATTGCACCCTGCATGCCATAAATTAGTTCCAATGTAGCCCTCGGACTAACATCTATTTCAGATTTCATTAAAAAATATTCTTTTAGGGTGTAAAATGAGAATCAAGACATCTTATAGAGTACAAAGTGTAAAAAATCCTATAAATTAATGGCTCCTCTTTCCTTGTTTTGCTATCAATATTTTTTTATTCCCATTAAATTAATCAGCTCGAGAGACAAAGAGGCTCGAGGAGCAAACGAGCCCATTTGCACACCAGTAAGTTGTAGAAGAATTATATAAGCTTTTGTTATGAGTCTCTAAGCATTGCTAAGTTTTTGGTAACGTACGGGAAGGTACGATACAATCAGGTCATGTTATAAATCAAATAAGGTCAAGTTACAACTCAATGAAATCAAATTTTAATTGATCTAAAAAAACTAATGATTCTCACTTTGACACAGGCTGTATTTTCGATTCTTCCTCATCCTGAGTGAATCCCACATCTTCATGTTTGTATGCTTAATAAAAACTAAATATCATGTGTAAATAAGTTGTACTGATTCATCAGTCAAGTAGATGTTTTAGGAATTTGTAATTTTATATAAAAAAAATTGTAATGTAAAAGTGCTCTATTCGATTAATTTCTTAAAAAAAATAAGTTTGATGGTAATTTTTGTATGCTTAACTTTATTTTTTTTAACTTTATAAAACAAATTGAACTTTGAAGAAAAGCTATAAGTAATAACCAAACAAATTGAAATGAGCTTCTGTATAGAAATACTGCTACAAAATTAGTTTGATGGAAGACTAAAAAGGCTATGGAAATAGTAAACGAAAGTGATTTAGTGAAGTGATAATCAAAACGAGAGGAGCATTCCCCGGGGGGGGGGGATAAGAATAAGAGAAAATGGAACAGATATAAAAGCTTTGGATGAGAAAAATGGATACCTGGGATAATAGGAAAATTTTTCTAGAAGATTTGACATTGCCTAAGCTGCCCATATGATTCTTATAAGGTGGTAATACTCAAAGAACATTGCTTTAACTTTCTTTAAAGGTATGGTTCGCAATGTGTTGTGGTAGGACACCTGCTTGTAGACAATCGATCGAGGAATCACAATTGGACGTGTTGTGTTGGGTCTTAGTCACATAAGTGTCGTGTGTAACTCAGTTCACGATAACTCATTCATTAAGTGGGTTTGATGGGTACCTGAACCTCAGACCCACTAAGGCTAAATCTACTCCCGCAACTTTCATATCAAATTACTAGGTCATGTTAATAATGGTCAACAAAAATACATACTACTCGAATTCTTAAAGAATGATCTTCCAATAGAGAAAATGTGAATTGAAGCGACCTGGATCTGATACACCCGTCCTACAAGTGAGATAATGCCCAAGAGAATTTTGTAGTTAATAGGCATAGAATCTATATTTGAACACCCATGGAACATACTTGGTTTGTGGCAGTTTATTGTTCTTGCTTTCACTTTGCAAAAGAAACTCCAGTGAGGGCTCCACTTGGATTACTTACATTTTAGGAAATGAATCTTTCCCATTATAAATTAATGGCCCCTCTTTACTTGTTTTGCCATCAACACAACATTTTTTCATTCCCATTGAATTAATCAGGTCGGAAGACGAAGCGGGGAAAGTAAAAGGACCCATTTCCAAATCATCAGTAAGTTGTAAGAATTTCATAAGCATTTTCTTTGATTCTATATAAGCATTCTTAAGTTTTCGGTAATATGCGAACAAAACACAGGCAAGCTACACCATAATATAGGATCGAGTTTGGTTGTTTTGAGTTGAAACCAAATTTTAATAAATTGATATCATTGGGTCATAACATGTCACAAATATTTTTTGGTACGATACCAAGTAAATATAGCGTATTTTTCTTTGAAATTATTGTAGAATTTTCGGGTACTAAATTAACTTTGTTGTATATCAAAATGGCTTATGATTAAAAGACTAATTACACATATCGAAAGGTTTTTTTTTATAGTGTGCTTATGCCAAAAATGCTACTGTAACTCCATAAAAATTGAATTTTCTGTGAGAGTTTTCAACGTATTTACGTTTGATTCTTGGCATTTCGACATACTTATGTTGTCACATTTCCATGTTGAGTTACTTTTGTTTACTTCTAAAAAATTAAAATAATGGATGAGCTAACCCACAGGGTCATGCTTTGATATATTTTATATTCATTTATCTTCTTTTTAAATGGTATACACCACTTTATCATCTTTTCAAAATTATTTATTCAATTATTATTTTTCTTTTCAAAGTCGTGTTTCAAAAAAGACGACTTCAATGAAACTTTAGTTGTTCAAGAACTTAGAGAATTCGATCTTCAACATCTTCTCATATATTTTCTTGTGGTACATTTGAACTTGTCTAAGGTACGTACCTATTCTGGCATTCTAAAAAGATACAAAATAATTTTTAATTCCTATATTAATTAGTGAAATATTAATAAATATCAATAAATGAATTATTTACATATTTTGATGAAAAAGATTAAGCATCACAGTTTAATTATATACAACACATTCGATAGTTTCTTTTAAAATTCTTTCTTCGTTTTTTCACTTTTTTCGATTACTTTATCTATATGGCGTGCGTCTTGCATTTTTGCAAATTACTAGTCAAACATGTTATTAATCTTTTAAGGAAATTGTTTTTTGCTTTAAAAAGACTATTTAACAAAAGTATTATCTAATGATACCAAAACCTGAGTTCTTATTTAATTTCTTTCTTTTAGTAATTGTTTAGCTTCAGAAAAATCAAATTGTTAGTACATCTTATAGAGATTAAAATCTTGGTTGAAACATAATCTTGTACTTACAGATTTCGAAGGAAAACCAAATGTCCCAGCTATCTATTCGCATTGTTAAAGAGATTGCTTCCTCATCACATACAATATCCGTTGACCCTTATATCTTTAGAGTGGATGAGCTACTACACAAAGAAAACAAAAGGGCCTATGAACCAGAAATACTTGCAATTGGTCCTTACCACCGTAATAAAGACCACCTAAAAATGATGGAAGGACACAAACTACGCTACATACAAGAGTTTCTTAAAAGAAAAAATGAGTCCAGTGTGTGTAGATGTGTTGAAGCCATGGAAGAGTTAGAAGAAAAAGCAAGGTATTGTTATGGAGACCCCGTTGAACTTGATAGGGATTAGTTTGTGAAAATGATGTTATTCGACGGAATTTTTATAATGGAATTACTTAGAAATTTTAGGTCTTCAGAGTCAAGGAAAACGGATATTTTACAATTGGACAGAATTCAAAATATTTTAGTCTGAGATATATTGTTATTTGAAAATCAACTACCTTTGTTTGTCCTCATCCGCCAATCGGACGTCGCCAACGAACCAAACTTTTCAGTGGAAGGCGCTTTTTGGACTTACTTATATAAGCAAACCAGTTTCATACGCTGTAAGCAATTTAAACTTGATGATACCTCGTCATCCTCGTGGGGTCCAGATGGGCTTTTATCCACTTGCAACCAAACGTAGCTGTCAGATGGAAATGACATTGGATCAGAATTCCCCAAGGCAAAACTGCCTACAGGTGGTCCAATGGCACTTCTAAGTCTTGACATTGTGGCTTTTTGCTTCGATTGATGAGATAATTCCCACAGACGGTGCCAAAATGTAAGAGGCAAAAATTGAAGATACCCCCTCCAGGAATGATGAATAGATATTTCTGACAAAGAGTTTCTGAACTTGATCTCCCAGTTTTCCCTTCCTGCAAAACGAACAAACTGCCTAAGATCGAAGTGCTTCGATCGAAGGCACTTCGATGCTTAAGTCAGTAATGGAGCTAAAGCAATTGCAAGAGGACAAGGAGAGTTCAACGTACCTTTTACTCTGGCTCCTTGTGCCTTTTATAGATCACTGTTCAGTTAGGGTTTCCATGATTTTCGATTCAATATGGTATACCTTCTTCTAATCAGGCGGCTCTAGTTGGAAAGTTACTGATATTTCTCTAGCAATTCCTCCTGCCGTTCCTATAATTTTGTCCATTTGTTTAGCCAAAATGCCTAAGTAATAGGCATCCCCTTAGCTCTTCATTTATCGTTTCAAACAGCTCGGTCATGATGTGGACCGAGTACTTCTATTTATTACCGAACTCTTTGATCTGTTCAGTCTCAGAGTGCCGACTTAATATATAATTATGTCTCAATCATGTGACTGGTCTTATTCTGCTCACGTGGATTCATTAAATGCAAGTACACGTGTCACATTGGGAGACACCCTCTTCACAAGATTATTATTTTTCTATTTATTTGTAAAAGCCTGTGTTCTCGAGATTTTGTATCTTACTTTGATATATGTTATAGATGCATAATTTAAAAGTTTTAATATCAAATTATTCATTGAAATAGTGATTTACTATATCAAAGAAAAAAAATTAAGGCAACATCCGTTATGAAACTAAACTTTTTGCAGAATTTCTCTAAAAATTGAAATAGGAGGGCAAACTAAACTTTTGAGAAGAGAAAAGAAGGAAATGATGTATTCGATTCTCTTGAACTATTGAATTCTTCATATTGTCCCCCATCTACTTCAATTATTTCAAATTGCTCCAAACACAAATATTAGTTATCTTTTTAGACAAAAATTATCAACATGTCAGAACAAACTTCAAAAAGTCACATAGCTCAAGCGACAAAATGAAACAATTTTTCACCCAATTTGTAACAAATTCTTAGTTATTGGGGCATACTAAAAATAATCACAGTAATTGAAGGTGCAATATGAAAAAAAATGATAATTGAGGGGGTAATATGAAAAGAGAGTCATAGTTAAGGGGGTTAAAATATAATTATCCCAAATTTGAAGAAATTTTACATTATTTGTACAGTTTCACCCCCCTACATTCAAATTTCATACCACTAAAATCTGGTTACATTTTCATATTTCAAATTGCTCATTAACCCATATTCTTTTTCTTTTCTTTTTTTCCTTTACCCACATTCAAAAGGACAAAAATATGATCAAGATGACCGAAGGTGCACCGGCATACATTTACAAAAACTAAACTCAAAGTAAAGAACTAATTACAAATAGGGTGCAATTATACCAACATTAATGCACTAGATTTCATCATAACTCCGCAGTTTAAAGTGCTTGGGCGAGAGTAATATTAGAATGAGTGATCCCCTAGAAAATCCTCGTGTTGCATCCCTTTAAAAAAAAAAAAATTACAAATATTAGAGAGCTATTGTGATGTTTTTTATTGGGTTGGGGGACTTCTAAGCCAAACATTTTCCATGTGTGTTTACAAGTTCGCATTATACCAAGCCTTGTTTCATTTGAAATCTTTTTGGTAATTTGTTTTGTAGTTTTTATATCTCACTTGCGTTCGTGGATGAGAAATAGGGTATTTTTGGACAAATTCTTTGGTATTTGTTTGCCCAGCCTTTGTTAATTTCAAAGGGCTGGCAAATGAGCCGCCAGTTGTCTAATACCATCAACAACAAGCTTGCTTCTTTATCATCCACACCCTTTGAGCCCTACATCTTCAGAGTGGATGGCCTATTACGTAGAGAAAACGAGAAAGCTTATGAACCAGAAATGCTTGCAATCAGTCCTTATCACCACGGTAAAAGTAACCTGAAAATGATGGAAGAGCATAAACTACGGTACCTACAATTGTTGCTTAAGCAAATAAATGAATTGAATGTGGATAGATATGTCAATGCCATGCAAGATTTGGAAGAAAAAACACGAAAATCTTATGTGGAATCCATTGGACTTGGGAAGGATGAGTTTGTGAGAATGATGCTTCTTGATGGGTGCTCTATGATCGAGTTATTTCGCAATTTTGAAGATCACACATATAAAGATGACCCTATTTTAAAATTGGAAAAGTTCATGTACTTTTTACATCGAGATTTATTGTTACTTGAAAATCAACTCCCATTCTTTGTCCTTGAGCTCTTATTCGACATGACAAAAAATCCAAACCAAGAAAGAAACATATTTTCTTTAACCTTGATGTTCTTCACTCACTTAAAACTTTTAAAACTTTCCAGTGTTCCAAGCCATGATGTCGATCATGTACTAGGCCTTGTACACAAGTCTTGGTGTTCCTCATTTGCTGCAACGTTGTCTTCTCGTGGGAACTATGCTAACCAAGGTAGTAGATGGGAATTCATAAAATGCGCCACAAACCTTTGAGAGGCCGGTATTAAATTTGAAAAGGCTACGGAAAGTTCATCGTTGATGGATATAAAGTTTGAAAAGGGAATCATAAAAATCCCACCTTTGGTAATTGATGATATTACAGAGATCTTCTTTAGAAATATGATTGCTTATGAGCAATATAATGGCAGTACTGAAGCAGCTTATTTGACTCATTATTTGACATTTTTAGATCGCCTCGTAAATTCTCCCAAGGATGCCGCAATACTATGTCACTGTGGAATCATTGACAATTGGTTAGGTGATGATGAAGCTGTTTTGACCATGTTGAACAAATTGGGCAATAATATCTTCCTAGATGAAACAACTTTATGTTATTCTGAAGTTTTCAACAAAGTTAATGAGCACTGCAAACGTCGTCGACACATATGGGTTGCCAAATTAAGACGTAATTATTTCAACAGCTCATGGTCTATCATTTCACTTTTTGGTGTTACTCTGTTGCTTCTGCTGACTATCATACATATTATATGCTTTGTCTTACAAGTCTCATGATTTGAAGTCCAGTTTGATTTACTAGTCTCCTTAAATAAATACATTATGTTTTCAAATAAGTTGTACTGATTATTTGGTCAACCAGTTGTTTCATAAATGTACAATAAGAATTTCTCGATGTGAAAATATTATAAGACACTAGTTGCAGAAAATTAACTTCCAATTTGATCTCTATGGGGTTGTAAACAATTTGAAGGTCACTTAAAATGGTTAGCAACGTTTCTAGTTTAAGTAAAAATGTGTTCATATTATTGTGTGACTATTGGGTGGCTCCTGTATGAATCTATCCATTATATTGGGTGACTATTTGTAAGGAGTGCAAATGAATCGATGCGAACATTAGATTGCTCATACTTAATTTATTCATCTGAGAATAGTGTTTATACTCGTTTTGGCTTAGCTCATCTAACAAGCAAACTTAGCTTAAGCTTTTATTAAAGGGTATTCATTCCTATCTTTCCTTTCACTTTTTCGTCCAATTTAGAGAGGATAAATTTGAATATGGTCAAAAGAAGACTAGTTTTCATTTCATCCACTTTCTCTTCCTAAACTCCCTTATACATCTACTAATTACTAAAAGCACCACCTTCAGCTATGTTATTTTAGATGTATTTTGATATCAAATTTTAGATTTTGGTTTCTCTTATCTTTATTATTGTTATTGTTATTGTTGTTATTATTGTTATTATATATTATTATTATTCTATAAGTAGGAGTTTCTGAACTAATTGAAGATTGTCTTTTCATACATATGCAAATATAATCGCATATGCCGCTTCTATTCTCTCTATAATTTCTCCTCAGCTCAAAGAAATAATTATATTTTTTTATTTATTCTTCTTTGTCTCTTATTTATATTTGAAAATAAATGCAATTTATTAACAACAAAAATAAATTTTCTTTTAAGTTAACTAGCAATGCAACACGTGCGTTGCATGTGAAAGTTTTCTTTAAAATATTTGATAAAATATATAAATATTTAATTACATAGTTAAATTAGATATAATCTCATATTTATCATACTTAAATTGTTTGTATTGTGGATGAAAAGAAAAAGATACATATATTAATTTTTTGACACTAGAGATAATATTGTATCAATGAAGTTGTTGTGTATTAATATTGGAGTTTTGAAAAAAAAAGAATAATGTTTTTATATTTCCTGTTAAGAGTAACATGACCATCTAAAAGTTTTATAAATATAGAGATTTAGATGATATGTTAAAGGTTTTTTTGTCATATAGAGGGATATAATGGTAATCTGCATATTTAAATATAAAAGGACATGTTAGTTTTTATAATTTTGTGTCAGGGTAAAATAGTGAATCAAAAATTTTTCATGTAAGGTACTTTTATTAGTAGCATAGATAAGTACATTCTACAAGGAAAAAATCTTGTACCTTCAACCTATGACAATGTGGGATTTGGATTGACTAGAAAAACGAAAAAAATTGCACTGCTCCTCCTACAAAAAGAGCAAACTGTCAGAGATCGGGGTGGATCGGTCAGAGACACTCCGATGCTTAAGTCAGTAAGAGTTCTGAAAATAAGCTGACAATTTTGCAGGAAAAGAAGTGCATACCTTAGACGCATTACCCAATATTTATAATGGCTCGTTGTACCATTTCTACTAAGGTTTCTGCCATTGACTGTTCAAAGTGACACACCTTCGTATTAAGCAAATTTCTCATAATTAGTGTTGGAGTTTTTTTCGGTTTCTTTTCTAGTTTGCCTATTCTTTAGGCCACATTTTGTTCTATTCACTTATAACATAAGCAACTTCCTTATCATTTCTACATTCTTCCGCAGTCCTCAGGTTAGCAGAGCTATGCTTAATTCGGTTTATCTTTGCTAGTCAACGTAGTGGCTCTTTTTTTCTTTATTTGGCTCAGCAAGCAACTCTGTATCTTTATTGATCGAACAACCATCAGCTAGTTTGGTTAGGCCTTGTTAGGCAAGTTGGCCCAATGCTTGGCCCGGGCTTTCAATTCAACATTACCCTCTTGACCGTGTGTCTTATGTCACATGTTTGTACCAATTTAAATCATTAAATAGCCTTGTATTGTGTCATGTTATGTTCATATTGTGTCATTTTAATTCATGTCATATTAATATCAATATTTCTATTAACAAAAAATTATTTATGTTTAAAAAATTGATTAAGTATTTGATCAAGAATTAAAAATATTTAAATATACCCATTTTTCATAATATTAGTCAATATTTTATTTTTGTCTAACACTAATTCTGTAAGAGGCAAAACTTGAAGATACCTCCCACAAGAATGATGAATGGATATTTCTGATAAAGTGTGGGCTCTGAACCTGATCTCATAGTCTTCCCTTCCTGCAAAACGAACAAATTGCCCAAGATCGAAGTGCTTCGATCGAAGGCACTCCGATACTTAAGTCAATAATGGAGCTAAAACAATTGTAAGAGGACTAGGAGAGTTCAGCGTATCTTTCACTCTCGCTCATTGTGCCTTTTGTAGATCACCGTTTAGTTAGGGTTTCCATGATTTTCGATTCAAAGTGGTACACCTTCCTCCAATCAGGCGACACTAGTTGGAAAGTTGCTGATATTTCTCCAACAATTCCTCTTGTCGTTCCTATAATTTCGTCCATTTGCTTAACTAGAATGCCTGAGTTATAGGCCTCTCATTAGCTCTTCATTTATCGTTTTAAACAGCTCGGTCATGATGTGGACCGAGCTCTTTGATCTGTTCGGTCTCAGACTGCCGACTTAATATATAATTATGTCTCAATCACGTGACTGGTCTTATTTTGCTCACGTGGATTCATTAAATGTGAGTACACGTGTCACATTGGGAGACACCCTCTTCATTTGCCCCCAGAAAATGTCTGACATACACCTTTCGTCTGTCAGCCATTTTATGTCCTTAATCCCATCATTGCTTCACACCTTTTGGGACATCCCCCTTTGTTTTGGCGGGTGAGTAGTCATTTAAGTACTGCCTTTTAGAATTCCCTCCTTTTATAAGTAACCTCTTCCATTCCTTTTTTGTACTTTGTCCTTTCGAACTTCTTGATTTCTGTTATTCTTCAACCTTCATCCCCTTCTGCCATGGATCCTCTTACTCCTGATGAAGTTCCTGCTTTCAAAGCCAAATACCATATTCCAGACGATGTAGACATAAGAATCGCTGGAATAGAGGAACCCCTGATAGGCACTAGAGAGAGTATTCCCATCCACACTCGAGTGATCACCGAGGGTGGAGTTCGTTTCCCTCTAGACCCTCTCCTCCTCTGGGTGCTCTCTGCAAATGAAACTTTTTCCTATCCAATGTTGCCCCAACTTCTTCAGGATTGTGATGGGAGTAGCTGCTTTGAATAAGCTTTTGGGCTTGAGTCTCGGTTTATGGGAGATTCTATACTGCTATATCATTAAACCGACTGGAGACAATTACTATTTGACAGTAAGGAAGAAGGACTGTTACCTAGTAACTCATCTCCCAAATTTGAACAAGGGGCATGAGAACGATGTGGTTTTTGTTTTTGCAAACTGGGAATACTCTGCTGAGGCCACTCCCTCTTATCGTTGCCCCTATAAAGAAGGCACGCCAGGTGATTGTATTTTTTTACTCTTCCATTTTTATTTTTACTCGTCCGTTGCTTTCTGACATGAATAATCTTCTGTTTCATAGGCGAGACTGTGAAGGGCAGAATCCCTGAGTGAGCAGTTAAAATGGATGAACTCAGGAAAGTCTGGGACTTCAACAATTCTCTCTTTTGCCGAGCTGCTCATACTCTGCTTGGATACACCCCTATTTACACGTCCTTCATTGCTGTGCCGAACCGACCAAACGCAACACTTGCCGTAGATCAGGAAGCTATTCAAACTGTTCGGGAGTAGACACCCCGAGCCCGCAAAAGAGCTTCAACTGCCACTTCTGGACGAAGGACGGTGAATAATTTTTTAGACTTTTTTATCGACTGTTAAGCCGACCCAAACTGCCGAACCATCCTTGCCATCTACTTCTTTGATCCCTATTCAAGAAGAGGACACTGCAATCGAGGTTCCCGCCGAAACTGTTCTTCTCGAGCCAAACGATGCAACGCCGCCAGTTAGCGACCCGGCAGACTTGGTTCGGGCCACTGACACTTCGACTCATGTGGAGTTAGATCCTCCTGATTCTATTCATTCCCCTGATCATCAAGATGACTCAATTTTTTAACTTGCTAAAGACCCCACCCCAAAAAGGCGAAGAACTGCTGAGTCCGAGGCAAGTCTTTCTCCTAAGCCAATCAATCCTCCTTTCCGACCTGTTCTCAAGGCCAAAAGAAGAGAGATCACTACAAAAGATTCTGCTATCGAGGACTTCAATGTCGTAGTGGGGATCGCCAGAGGGGTCATTTTGCCTCAGGACCTTGCCATGAACGAGGCTTTGACTGATGATGAAATGTCCCGCCAAGCAATTCAGCACATGGTCTTGGTAAGATCTGTTTCTCTAGGCCTTCTCTTCGTTCTTAAGAATTTATCTAAGTTTTTTCCGCTTTTCAACTCGTAGGGTCTTCAAAAAGTGCATGAGGTAGGGGCTAGGATAGCCAGAAAAGATAAGGCTATGAAAGATGCCATCCATGCCCGAGCTTTTGCGCTTGCCAAGAAAGAGTTTGTGGATGAGGAGTACGCCAAAATCTGTGAGGAAGCTAAGGTTCTACAGGCTCAAAATCAAAGCCTAACCGAGGAGAATCACAAGCTTGAGACAGAGATTGGAAAGCTGAAAGACTCTGAACATGAAGCAAACGTAGAGCTCTCCTAATCCCAACTTGATTACACAAGTCTTCTTGAGGAGTTTGATCAATACAAAGCTGAAGCAAAAGAGATAGAAGATGCTGCTTTTGATGAAGGGGTTGAGAAGGCAGAAAATGATCTGGCTTTATAGATCCCTCTTCTGTGGGATGCGTACTTCAGCAAGGGATGGCATGCCGCCCTGACTACTGCTGGAGTTCCATCTTCCTCTGAACTTTACTCTAGGCAGTCCCTTCCTAGCTCTTCCCAACCCCCAGCTTCCTGAAAACACTTAGAGAATTTTTGTACTTTTTGATGTATATGTTAGAAGATCTTTTTGAGATAACCTTGTAATCTTCTGAAGTTCAATGACATTTGCCTTTTAACCTTTCGTTTATTTTGAATTTTTGGACTTTCGAGTATTTGAAAAAAACTTGACTTTCAAAGCCTAAGGCCCTTTGTTCGGGCCTTCTTCAAGAGTTTGGTCTCTCAATAGAGACCTTAACACTTAGAAAAATTTTTGCTCTTGAAGTTATGGCCTTTGCTCGACCCTTCTTCAGGCCCTTCTTCAAAGAGATCGGTCCTTCAAATACTTAAAGAAAATTTTAATCTTTGAAGTTATGGCCACTGCTCGGCCCTTCTTCAAAGAGCTCGGTCCTTAAATAGGGACCTTTAAATACTTAAAGAATTTTTTATCTTTGAAGTTATGGCCATTGCTTGGCCTTTCTTCAAAGAGCTCGGTCCTTAAATAAGGACCTTTAAAATACTTGGAGAAATTTTCACACTTGAAGTTGGGGCCATTGCTCGGCCTTTCTTCAAAGTGCTCGGTTATCCAGTAGAGTTACTCTCTTGTCCCTTGGGCATTTTTAGAGATTGTTTCTACCCCGCACCGACCCGCCGATCGAATTGGACTCAAATTCATCCCTAATCAGCTTACACCATCATGCCTAACTGAGGGCCTGGATCTGATTGGGTGGCTGCGCTTGATTTAAGTTTATACTTCTATCAGGATTTTTTGCCTCCTTGCCTTGGCAGTAGGGTGCTTAACAATGAAATCAGATGTATCCATAAAATATGCCTTTTATTAATAACTTTTGTTCATCAGTACATCAATATGCTAATTGCTTCTGAACTTTCAAGACAAGGGGCACCCTTGTGTTTCCAAAGGTACTTCGGAGTTCCGTTTCCAAAAAGGCACTTTTCAGAAGTAGAACTTTCTTAGGTTGGCTGAGTTCCAAGGGCATGGTACCATTTTATTGTCCAAAGTCTCAAGCTCATAATATCCACTGCCCCCAACTCGGGCCACTCTGTATGGACCCTCCCAATTTGCTCCAAGCTTTCCATGTGCTGAGTTTCTAGCCGATCCCAGTACACGCCTAAGGACCAAGTCTCCCAGTTCGAAAGACCGCGGATTGACTTTCTTGTTGTAAGCTCGGGACATTTGCTGTGAATAAGAGGTCATCTTGATTGCTACTTGCTCTGTTTTTTCTTCTGCTAGATCAAGGTCTCTAATGATGACGACATCATTAACGTTACTTTCAACCAGCTCAGTTCTCAAGGTCGGCAGACCAACCTCTAATGGAATTACTGCCTTCATCCCATAGGCTAGGGCGAATGGAGTCTCACTAGTTGAACGCCGAGGTGTGGTTCGGTACGTCCACAAAACACTCAGTAACTTTTCCACCCAATTTCCTTTAGCATCCTCCAATCTTTTCTTAATACCATCCAATATTGTTTTGTTGGAGATTTCTGCTTGTCCATTACTCTGGGGATAAGCCGGGATCGAATAGTGATTTCGAATTCCATACTACTGGCAGAAAGTTCTAAAGGGGCCACTATCAAACTGCGTCCCATTATCTGAGATGAGTGCATTAGGGATTCCAAACCTGGTGATAATGTTCCTCCAGACGAACTTCCTCGTATCAGTATCCCTGATGTGAGCAAGGGGCTCGACTTTCACCCACTTTGAGAAATAATCAGTTACAACGAGGAGAAACTTCTTATTGCCAGGTGCCCGAGGTAATGGTCCCACAATATCTAGCCCTCATTGCGCAAATGGCCATGGGCTCGTCAATGGGAGCAATTCTTGGGATGGTTTTCTAGGTATTAGTGAGAATTTCTAACACTTCTCACATCGCCTGACATACTGTTGCGCATCCTTCTGCATGTAAGGCCACCAGAACCCTTGGGAAATGGCTCGGTGAGCCAGAGATCTTCCACTAGTATGGGCGTCGCAAGTTCCCTCGTGAATTTCAAATAAAAAATCGGGCACCAGTTTGGGATGTACACACTTCAAGTAGGGGCCTCCGAATAAGCGTCGGTAGAGCTCATCCTTTGGAGATAGCCAGAATCGAGCTGGCTTCAGTCGCATTCTATGGGCTTATTTTTTGTCTCCAGGCAAGTCTCCATTCTTTAAAAAGGCGATGATCCCATCCCTCCAACTCGGCTCTAGTTCTCCAGACAAAATTTCGTCTGGATTTTCAATCACAATGCTTGGCTGCTGCAAGAATTCAATAGTGACAATCCTTTCGGTTTTTTGATTGATTGCGGATGCTAATGAGGCCAAAGCGTCAACATGGGCGTTTTTTGATCTACCGACCTGCTGAATTGAAAATTCCGGTATCCACCTCAACTTTTTTTCTACTACAGCATGGTATGCCACCATCTTCTCATCTTTAGCCATGTACTCACCTATTATCTGATTCACCACAAGTTGTGAATCAGAAAATATTTGGAGATTGGTTACGCCTAATTCGGCTGCGAGCTTTACTCCGGCTATTAAGGCTTCATATTCTGCTTCATTATTTGAGTCTTCGAACTCGAGTCTGATGGCCTTCTCTAGGATACAACCTTATGGACTTTCCAGTATGAGGTCGATGCCTGCCCCCTTCTGATTGGAAGATCCGTCAACAAACAGACTCCATTTACCAATAAACTCTGACTTTTTAGTACTATCACTTTGGTCGGTCATTCCCGAACTGGGCTTTGGTTGAAACTTAGCGATAAACTCCGCCACAACCTGCCCTTTGATTGCGGTTCTAGGCTCGAACATAATGTCGAACTCCCCGAGCTCGACTGCCCACTTGGCAATGCGTCCAGATAGGTCGGCCTGTACAAAGTGTACTTGGGCATAATTGATAAAATGTGATTATGGCCCTGCGGGGTGCGATTGTGATTACAACCCTACGGGGTATGATTAGTTATTATGAATATGGATTTATATGCCCAAGTACTTGTCATTTCACCAAGAGGAACCAAGTATGAGACTATGTTTGATAGAAATTGAGCTATGTGACTTATCAAATTAGATTCTTGATTCTTCTATCTATAATTGTCGATTGATTGAATTATTTGGTATTTGATCATTTATACTTTTTCTCGTTGAGCATATTGTTTCCTGTTATATTATATACTTCCTCGCCTTAAATATTTTTTAGGATTATCTCAAAGGAAAGAACCAGAGTTGATATTTGAGGAATCGAAGGTGGAAGAATCTTGATATAATTCTTAACTTTTATTGGTATTGGGAGATCAAAATTGTGATTATAATTTTTATTTAGGCAATTAGATAATTTGAACAGATTCATTTGTATATTATAGAGAAATTTTTTTTATCGAGGTAATTAGAGCTTTGGCCATATACATTTGGAGATATAATTAGAGTTCTGTCCCTGTATTCAGAGATATTTGTGATTTATTGTGTTCGATTAATTTAATCAAGTAATACGTTCCGGAAACGGGGCGTTACAAGTGGCCTCTTTTTTCTCTCTCTCATGAAGCTCATCCATAAAAAGAGAGATACTCAAGCTTGTTAGGCACTCCAATATTAAAGCAAACCATGATAGAGAAGGTCAGTCATATTCACTTCATTGTTTTATGGGAAGCTATGAGATGTGTTAGTGTTAGTTCTTTGTAAGGCCCCATGTTCACTGTTTATTGCATATTCAACCCATGGATCCAAGAAATTGAAATTATATTTTAAAGTGTAAAAATGATAAATTAAAAAATAAGGTAGAAATTGGATAGTACACAGCTTGAAAATTACAGGAAAATGGTCAAAAGTTTCTCAAAACTACTTAAAGCATGGTCAGCCGCCAAACCTTCCACTATGAGGGTAATTTTTTGGTACCAAAAAAATCAATACCGCATTAAAAATTATTTTAATGATCAAATTATATTTTTTAAAGGTAAAATCACCATTGCTTGAAGAAATTTACGATCGATCATGAAATACCATGATTGATAATGAATGAAAGACCATGAACGATCATGAATTTCTTCAAGCAATTGTAATTTCTATTTTAGAAGTCGTAACTTAACCCTTAGAAGTTATTAATTTTATGATCAATCATACTTTTTTGGTATTGATCATACCTTTTACACGTTGTAACTTATAAATAAAAAGAGTAATGCTATACTAATCAAAAAAATAAAAAGTGAAATCAACAACACCATTATGATAATACAATTTCATTTTGTCTCTATTTTTTGTCGGTGTTACATTACTCAAATAAAAAAGTTATAACTTAACTTTAAAAAAAAATTAAATTTCGGTAGTCTTTCCCCTATTACGCCACATGACATGAGATCTTACATGAGCGTTTCGTACTCGTGTTGCCATAATCAACTACTTTGACCATTAACGTAGGCTCTTACATAAGCATTTTCGTGACTCTGCTCCTCCT
This sequence comes from Ilex aquifolium, assembly GCA_951799425.1. NCBI lineage: Eukaryota > Viridiplantae > Streptophyta > Magnoliopsida > Aquifoliales > Aquifoliaceae > Ilex > Ilex aquifolium. Next base: position 13,532,971 of record OX637397.1, on the reverse strand, counting down.
TTAAATACACGACACCTCTTCTTCCTACACCACCAATCTGCTCTTACCATTTCCAGGGAGAGAAGCTGCCATTAGCTGATCAAAACTTTGATTAACGAAGAACAATGTCGATGACAGTGCCCAGAAACAAGTTGGGTTCACAAGGCCTGGAGGCATCACAACAAGGGCTGGGTTGCATGGGCATGTCGTTCGGCTACGGGCCGCCCAAGCCTGAAGATGACATGATCAAACTCATCCACCATGCCATTGACAGTGGCGTTACTTTCCTCGACACCTCCGATGTCTATGGTCCCCATCTTAACGAGATCCTTATTGGCAAGGTATTTTTATTTCTCAACACAATATTTAAGATGTTACATTACCATAATTGGTTGATTGGTAACTTCTATTTTTTATTTTAAGTATGGAGTTATTTTTTATCTGCGTCTAATCATTTTCGCAATTATCTTTTGATCCGAATTGTCAAAACTAATTATAATTATAGTTGGAATTTTAAATTTTCCAAAAAAAAAAAAAAATTTCGAACATCCAAAAAATCGATTCCACTATTTCAAATGACAATTTTTCTTTCCTTCAATTTCTTTAATTGTATAATTTGAAATTAGTTTTTACCCATTATTTTTTAAAAAAAATTAATAAACTTTTTTTAAAATACATAATTTTTAAAAATATTAACATATGTATACTATTGTGTATGACTTAAATAAAAATTGTATTGAGCCACGGATTAATAAAAAAACTCAATGGTTTAACTTGTGATAGAAATGAGCAGAAAAAAAATGTGGGAATAAAATTCAAAATGTTAGCAATCTTATTAGATAGACTAGCAATAACTCCATGTCTGAAGACACTATGTAATATCAAAAATAGAACATTAATCTTGTAATATTTATATTTTAAATAATAATTTATTTTTTTAGCTTTACAATTTAAAATTAAAGTGAACACACAAAAATAAAGTGGGATAGGAAAGAGAAAAAAGAGGTAAGTATGGATTAATTGGGTTGAGTGTGTAAGTTTTTTTTTGGTACATTGAAAAAGTAAAACAGGAACCCTTACGACTCTTTAACAAAAGCAACTCCAACAAGATCAGCCAGTGAGTTGAGTTGTTTAACATTGAGAACTGTACAGAAAAAATGATGTTTTTGAGCCAAAAAAAAAAAATTAGGGATGAATTTGTACAGTTTGATCAAAATAAATGAAAATTTGATCAATCTTAAGGATTGTTGTACTCTATAATTTATGTGATTCAAGTTGCTAGCTGCCATATTATATAGATGTATAATATAGTTTGAGAAAGTTGAGGGGACAAAATGACACAAATTACACAGTTAAGGTGGTCTAGATGTAATTTACCCCTATTAAAATCTCTTTGCTCCTCACTGTTTCACTTCTCATAATGGCACACCTATCTTCTCTGTATGTGCGTATGTGTCTGTGGATGAGTTTATGGAACCAATTAAGTGCAGGCTTTGAAAGGAGGGTGGAGAAAGAAAGTGCAGGTGGCTACAAAATTCGGGGTCGAGATTGTGGATACAATTAAAGTATTGACTCATGGTGAACCAGAATATGTGCGAACTGCATGCGAGGCCAGCTTGAAGAGGCTTCAAATCGATTGCATCGATCTCTACTACATTCATCGAATCGACACTAACATTCCCATCGAAGTCACTGTATGTCAATCGATCTACCTTTCCCATAGCTATGTTACATCACTATAGTATGTGATGGAAGCTGTACTTTTCCTTCTTATAATCTGAATTAGTTTTTGGATATTTCCAGTAGCAGTTTTCATTTGCATTTTTCCTTGACCTTTTAAAACCAACTTGTTGATAGGTTGGAGAACTCAAGAAATTGGTTGAAGAAGGTAAAATAAAACACATAGGTCTATCAGAGGCCTCAGCTTCAACTATCAGAAGGGCGCATGCTGTTCATCCAATAACCGCTGTACAACTGGAGTGGTCCTTGTGGACAAGAGATGTGGAGGAAGAAATAATTCCAACTTGCAGGTGAGGATTAGCTTGTGCCCTTGAGCAAACTTATCTGTTTAGGGAGTAGCAACATTTGAATTTCTGATCTAATTCTTCTTATAATTTTTTCAGAGAACTTGGCATTGGGATTGTTGCATACAGTCCGCTAGGAAATGGGTTCTTCTCATTAGGTTCAGGGATTGTTGCGAAGGAGTTACCTGACACTGACTACCGAAAGGTTTGTTTGTGCTTATAACACAATCTTTTTGAGTTTGACTATGAAATCATCTATTATTGTATCTCAAGTATCAGAATTGGTTGATTTCTTCACCATGTGACCGTGAATATCCCTAAATTTCGTGTCTCCATCTTTGTATTACAAAGTTCTAATTTTTATATCATCCACTTGGTATAGCAGCTTCCATGGCAGTATGAAAAAAAATGAAGACCAGTTGAAACAATCGTTTAAGGTTGGCGTAATCACTGCAAGAAGATTGATCGATTGTTTTAGCTTTTAATAATCTATATATTCAAGATGAAAGAAAGTAATCTTATTTAGATTTTTTGAGTAGGACTGTTAATCAAGCCAAGTTTGAATATTTTTTTAGGCTCGTTTATGTGTAAATAGTCAAATGAGCCAGCTCGTTTATGTGTAAATTAAGCTTGAATTAGGCTCGAATTCAACTCGATTAACACCCCTATTTTTGAGTCTCCTTTCCATGGAAGAGACTGGTCTACCCATTAACTATGTCGTGATCAGAATTTACTTTGACGACACATGCTGGCATCAAAATCGCAACAATGGTTGCGTTGGTTCCTCCAAAATCTCCTTGGGCAGATCCTGATGTATGTGTTTTCTATGTCATGTAGGTTCTACCAAAATTCCAACCAGAGAATCTCGAGCACAATAAAAACCTTTATGAGCGGGTTAGTGAAATGGCTGCAAGGAAGGGATGCACCCCATCACAACTAGCATTGGCTTGGGTCCATCATCAAGGAGATGATGTGTTTCCGATACCAGGTACAACCAAGATTGAAAACTTCAACCAGAACATTGGAGCTTTGTCTGTAAAGCTAACACCTGAAGAAATGGCTGAGCTTGAATCCATTGCTGAAGCAGTTAAGGGTGATAGATATCCACCCACATTTCCGACTTGGAAGACTGCAAACACTCCGCCCTTGTCAAGTGGTGATCTATTAGATGCTTTGATATGGTATCAAGAGTTATATTTCAGATGCTTTGTCTATTTTTGAATAGACTATTGAAAATAGAAAGAACTCTTTCTATTCACTCGTATCCAAATGAATATATTACATAGGATATATATATCCACTCTTTCTATTCACTCATTAGAGATTGCAGTATTACTGGTTCTCCATTGTTGAATGCTATCGCAGATTTGATAGATTCTATTTTTCTTTGGGATGGGAATATTTTTCCGTCGGTGAGCAAATCGACTCCTTTGAAAGTTTGGGAGGATTGGCAGAAAATTCTAGTCCTTATAAGCTGTTTGTCAAAAACTCGATGATAAATTATTGAGTTTGTGTTTAAAAAGATAAAATATTATTGAGTATAAGTCAAATCAATTATGGATAAATTTTTTAAAAGAAAAATAATATTGAAAATAATAATGTTAATGTTATGATTTCAAGTTATCAATTAGTTCTAGCTTTCTTCCATTATGATTAATTTCTGACTCTGCTATTGCGTGCATCGCACGTCCATCCAACGATAGCAAGGAAGAGCATCTCCAATCTTACTCTTCAAAATATCTAGTCAAAATATATTTAAATATTATATTCTCTATTTTAGCTAATCACTTTTACAAATTCACTTCAACTACACCTTCTATTTTAATTAATTACTTCACCCAACTTTCACTAACTTTCAATAATTTAAAGGAAATATAACATATTTCGAGAGAGATAGAGAGAGAAAGAGGTAGAGATAGAATTTAGATAGGCTAAATGACTCCTCAGATTTGGATAGCTATTTGGGTAAAATAGGAAATAGAGAGTGGGTTGGTGTGTGTTTTTTATATTTGACTAGCTAAAATAACTAAAAGAGAGGTGACTACAAAACATGGATAGCATTATGGTACCCATTTTTTTTTGGTACCATATTTCCAAATAATTTTGGTTACTTGATCTTCCTTTAATATATCCTTGCCATTGATTATAAAAATGATTTATTAAAGAAAAATAATAAAATAAATAATCTTTACATGTGTCAAATTTTTATTAAAAAAAAAAATGATACGATACCAAAAAAATAATTTTTAATACTACAATTGAACTATAACAACTAAGCCATTTGTCCTTCCGGAAGAAATTGGACGAGGGTTGTGGTAAAGCATCTTCATGTCTTTGTGTTTTTTTTTCTTTTACTTTTACTTTTGCTTTGCCATTGTCTCGGTGTCTCTAATCTATATATTTTGCTATGGGTATCAAGGATTGAGTTGAATATTTCTTTGAGTTTAGCAGTTGATCACTGTGACTTGAAATAGATTAAAACATGTTCTTAAAGGGATAAGGTTGACTAATTCTTAAGGGGTCTACGAAGACATTCTCTTTATAATATTTCAGTCTCAGAAGCGAAGGTATCCAATAGTCTATCTACGGCAAACATTATGGTACCTTTTTTTTTTTTAATACTACATTAAAAAATTAAAAAAAATCCAAAAATAGTACTTATACCCCAAAAAATGATAAACTCCACTCAAAACGGTGGCAAGTGAACCAAAAAAAAATGAGATGCGAATCCAAATAGTGAATGCACCATAAAAATTAATAAGCCCACCCCAAAAGACAGTATAGATACCCAAAAAAATGATGAATAATGCGGTACTAAATTTTTGGTATCATAATCAAACCCGTCTTTGTACACACTTCTAAGCAATAAGCTTATAATTGACCAATATGGAATTGTAACAGCTGTTAACATTTTTTCTTATTGAAATAACACTAAGAAAAATCAGTATTGTCCTAATATTAGCAGTATACGACACTGACCAACACATAAGCTTAAAGATGAAAATACTTAGAAATTTACTTGATTTCAATTCAGTTTTCTTCTAATTTTTAAAAACTTTTTCCTTACTAATCAATTTCAATATAATTTTTTTAGTTTCTGTTTTTAAGACAGTTTATAACACTGTTTTTATGTATAGATTGAATTATTTCTTTTCAACTAGAATGGACACATTCCCTCACATTACTTTATTTTCTTCATCTGATTGGTGCTTTGCTCGAACTTGAAGCAACACAAGCTGTTCAAGAATCTTAATTGATTGACGATGTAATCTTTGCCAGCCATAGTATATGAAGCAAATACGTGCTATTCATGTGTTCAACCATCTCTCTTTCTCTCTCTTTCGTAAGACAAAATTGAATCTAATGGCTGATCAAGTTCTACTGGATGTCCTCGCGGAGGGAATATTGAAGAAGGCGCTTTCTCTTGCAGCTGAAGAGATCTGCCTTGTAAGGGGTTTCAAGGGAGCACTGGATAAGCTTGAAGAATCTGTTAAAATGATTCAAGCTAAGGTAGCTGATGCCGAAAGACGAGGTGTTACCGATGAGTCTGTCAAGCTATGGCTGGACAAGCTTAAGGATGTAGCTTATCAAGCTGATAATGTCTTGGATGAGTTCGGTTACGAAATTGCACGACGAAAGGTCCAGATTCGAAATCAAATTAGGAAAAAGGTTTGCTTCTTCTTTTCATGTTCTAACTCAGTTTTGTTTCGCTCCCAAATGGCTCATAAAATCAAGAACATCAACGCATCTTTGGAAAAGATTAACAAAGAAGCAAATGATTTTGGACTTCAAAGGGTTTTGCAAGTGGCTACCCCCCAAGTTATTGTTGGCCGAGAGACCAATTCACTTCTTCACCCATCGGAATTTGTTGTAGCAAGGGATGCTGATGCATTGAAAATAGTTAAAATGTTAACCAGCCCGGAAATTCAGGATGTTGTCTCTGTGATTCCCATTGTGGGAATGGCAGGCCTTGGAAAAACAACTTTGGCTAAGTTAATCTATAATGATAATGAGATAATCAGACACTTCGATTCAAGAATTTGGGTATGTGTATCTGAGAATTTTGATGTCCAAAAGCTTTTAAAATAGATCCTTGAAACTTCGACAAAGAAGAAGTGTGATGTAGAGATTGAAACTGTAATACTTGAAGAACTTCGGAAGGAGTTGGGAGAGAAAAATATCTACTCGTACTCGATGATGTGTGGAACCAAAATCCTAATAAGTGGGATGATCTTAAGACTTGTATGTTACGAGTTAGTACAACCCATGATAACAACATTCTGATCACTACGCGTAGTGTTCAAGTGGCCTCAATTGTGGAGACGCTCCCTAAGTATTGTGTGGAAAAACTATCATCAGAAGATTGTTGGTCCATATTCAAAGAGAAAGCATTTGCAAATGGAGGAGCTCCACTTAATTCAGAGTTGGAGAAAATTGGAAGGGAAATTGCAAAAACATGTAATGGTGTGCCATTAGCAGCGAAGGTAGCGGGGAGTATGATGCGCTTAAAGAAGGACAAAGATGAGTGGTTGTCAATTTTAAATGATGGACTACGGAGTGCCATTGGAGATGAGAATGGTGTACTTCCTATTATTAAGTTGAATTTTGATCATTTATCATCGCCATCATTGAAGCATTGTTTTGCATATTGTTCGCTTTTCATCCAAGGTTCCCTCCTGGAAAAAGAACAATTCATCCAACTATGGATGGCACAAGAATATCTCCAAACCAAGGAAGGAAGTAAGAGGGTATTGGTAATGAATATTTTGAAGTTTTGGTGTAAAGTTCCTTATTTCAAGATATTGAGAAAGATGACTTTGACAACATTGCACATTGTAAAATGCATGATTTGGTGCATTATTTAGCACGAAAGATGTTGAAACCAGAGGGTTTTACTCAAGAGGATGACAAGGAAAAAGAGAATCCCTGTGTTCGACATTTAGCACTATATTCCAGTAGGGAAAATATTGGTAATATCCAAAATGAAAGTGCTAAAAAGTTGCGTACATTATTTTTAAAGAATATTGTACCTGTTGACGATTTTTTGAAGTTCAGATGTTTGCGTGTCTTGGATTTAAGTAAGATTGATATTTCAGAGCTGTCGTCTTCAATAAGCAAATTGGTACACCTAATGCACCTTGACTTGTCAAATACTTTAATTAGTAGTTTACCAAAATCTATTGTTGAACTTTACCATCTCTAGACTTTAAGACTCAAGGGATGTTATGGATTTTGAAGAAATTCAAAAATTTGATTAGCTTAAGACATCTCTATTTGGATAATCCATCTAGGATGCCAAATGAGATAAGTTGGTTAACTTCTCTTCAAACTCTATCATTGTTCAAAGTGGGTGAAGATATGGGTTTCCAAATTGAAGAGTTAGGATATTTAAAAAATCTTAGAGGTTAGTTGGATTTATATAATCTCCAAAAAGTAGGTGGTAAAGAGGAAGCCCAAAAAGTAGATTTATGTGGAAAGGAAAATATATACCAGTTGACATTCAACTTGAATCTTGATCAGGAGTAATCGGAGTGCTGAGGATGTCTTGGAAGGCTTCCAACCATCCCCAAACTTAAAAGGCTTAGACATAAAAGAATTCCCTGGTGATAACATCCCGTTATGGATGATGAAGATGGTTGTGCATGTGACTACTAATGTTGAAGACGCCTGACTACCACTCAACAATTTGGTGATGGTCAGATTAATAGACTGCGAAAGTTGTGAGTATATACCAATGCTCGGCCGACTACCATTTCTTTGAGACCTTGAGTCGGAAAGAATATATAATGTAAAATGCCTAGATAAGTCATTCTATGGCTATGATTGCAATGGATCAGGCACTAGCCAAAGTAGTAACGAGAGAAATGTATTATTTCCTTCTTTGAAAAGATTTGAAATGTGGTATATGGACAACCTAACAAAATGGATAGAGTTACCAGAAGGAAGTGTGGTGCAAGCATTTCCTTGCCTTTATCAGTTGTCCATTCGTCAGTGCCCGCTATTGGAAAGTGCTCCAAGTCATTTCCCAAACCTTTAGAAATTGAATTATGAGGATGTATGTATCGGCTTTCCATTGAAAGTGATATGCAGTAGCAAACTAACAACTCTGACGAAGCTCAAGATTGAGAGGGTGGACGAGCTTACTTCTTTACCGGATGAGCTATTGCGGAACAATAAATATCTAGAGGCTCTACAGATAGAAAGTTGTGGCATGCTAACACATGTTGTCTCGACGCTGCGAGGATGCCACACCTCTCTTCTTCGATCGCTAATAATCAAGTCTTGTGAGAAGCTGTGCAATTTGCCAGATGATCTCAACACCCTTCCATCTCTTGAGAAGTTGTCTATCAGTGGTTGCTCTCTCAACTCTATTCCCAGTATATAAGGCCTTACATCCCTTCATGATTTGGCTTTTTATTGGTGTGATGAGTTAACTTGTCTTCCAAGTGGGCTACAATCTTGCACATCCCTCAACACCTTATATGTTGATCATTGTAGCAATTTCACCTCGTTCCCAGATATACAAGCATTGTGTTCTCTCTCCACTCTAACAATTACAAATTGTGAAAGATTGACTTGCTTGCCTAGGGGGCTACAATTTCTTACCCGCTTGGTCAACTTGACAATTGGCTACTTTTCTAAAGAGCTCAATTCCTTCCCAAGCCTTGACGGTGTCCAATACTTGTATGCATCCCTTTGTGAGGTAGAATTGTACGGGTGGAGTCAGTGTGACCTTATCCGAGAACAACTTCAACACCTCACCTCCTTGACAAATCTACGTCTACACATGTTTAGAGTGGAAGTTTTACCTGATTGGTTTCAGAACCATTCATCTCTTGAAATATTACATGTAGAAGGCTGCGAGAAAATTAAGTATCTGCCCAGAATTGAAGTCATGCAGCCCCTTACCAAATTAAAGAAGATGGAGATTATTTATTGTCCCCTATTCCACGCAAGATGCAAAGAGGGGGGGGGGGGGGGGGGCTGAGTGGCCCAAGGTGTCCCATGTATGGTAAATTTCTCCTTCAGGACCAATCTTTTGTCATTTTTAATATCTAAATTTTTCTCATACTGTTCTCCTTCAGGCTACAAACTTTCCCACCCCGATAATATTAGAAGCAAGATGCAAAGAGGGGCTGAGTGGCCCAAGATTTCCAACATTTTGTAAGTTTCTCGTTAAGAACTAACCTTTTAGCATTGATGTTTTCATTTTTCTCATCCTATTGTCCGTTTAGTCCCATTTGGTATATTATCATCATAAATTTATTTGATACTTGAAAAATTATGACATCATAGTGGAAGTTGTATGGAAACTTTTTCTGGTCCCCTTTATGCCACTTGGAATAAATGTGAGTGAAAAGAGATACAAATTAAGTGTAGAACCCCCGTATATATAGTCAATACAAGTCACAATAAGGATAAAAAGGTAAAAAGAGAAAAAATTTAATAAACCCTAATAAACTAGGCTGCTATAACTCCAACACTCCCTCTCAAGCTAGGCGCAAAAATGTTAACTAAGCTAAGCTTGACAACGAAGTCCCGAAGAATGGATAGAGTGACAGGTTTGGTGCAAACATCTACAACCTGATCATGGTCCCCACAAACGATGGAGTGACAATACCACTGCTAACCTTCTCCCGAAGAAAGTGAACATCGATCTCTATATGCTTCGTTCTCTCGTGTAATACAGAGTTAGAAGCGAGCTGAAGAGTAGATCGATTATCACAATATAATTTAGACGAAGAAGTCACTGGAAATCCTAACTCGCCAAGAATCGATCATAGCCAGATAATCTCACATGTGCCAAGTGCTAGTGCCTGATACTCTGCCTCTGCTGACGAACAAGAGACAACTGACTGCTTCTTGCCCTTCCAAGAGATAAGATGAGCCACTCGAAAAGCACAGAAACCTGTAGTAGATCGACCGTCACACGCTCCCTCATAATCTGAATCTGAATAACAGGCTGGAGAACCCGTCTGAGATTCTGATGCATAGAACAACCCAAGTTCAGGACAAGACTTGAGATACCGAAGGATATGATAAACTGCATCAAGATGAGGCTGACATGGTCTGTACATGAACTGACTAACTCGGCTGACAGCGAATGAAATTTCTGGCCTAGTGTTGGCTAGGTAGATAAGTCTACCTACCAACCTTTAATAGACAGTCAGATCTCTCAACTCCTCACCTTCAGCAGTAAGCTTCAGGTTTGGAATCGTGGGTGATGATGTCGGTTTGCACCCCAGCATCCCAGTGTCTACGAGAAGATCCAGAACATACTTTCTCTGAGAAAGAACAATACCCCTGCTACTACAGACAACCTCAATCCCAAGAAAATATCGCAGAAATCCAAGGTCCTTCACATTGAAGGTCTTCCCAAGGTCTACCTTGACCTGCGCAGTCTCAGAAACATCATCTCCAGTAATAATAATATCATCAACATATACCAAAAGAACGACACACTGTCCAGAAGTATTCCATTGAATGAAACAGGTATGATCAGAATGATATCTGGTGAACCCTAAACGTACAACTACACCACTAAAGCTAGAAAACCAGGCTCGTGGTGATTGTTTCAGTCCATAAAGAGACTTACGCAGTCAACATACCTTTCCAACATACTCTCCCTCATCACGAAAAGTCCGGTGGTGTATCCATATAAATAGTCTCTTCCAGATCATCGTGAAGAAATACATTCTTCATATCCAACTGATGAAGAGGCCAATAGTACTCCACAGCTAGAGAAATAATCAATCGAACAGTAGTCAATTTTGCCATGGGGCAAAAGTAGCACCAAAATCACGACCTGGTACCTGAGTAAAGTCCTTCGCCATAAGCCTAGCCTTGTGACGATTAATAGTACCATCCACAAGAAACTTGAGGATGTAAACCCAGCGATAGCCAACAGGCGTCACCCCTGAAGGTAAAGAGACAAGATCCTACATATGATTACGCTCAAGAGCGTCCATCTCCGTCTGCATGGTAAGAACCCACTAGGGCTACCGCATAGCCTCTTAAACAGAGTGAGGAACCGGCGTATCTGATAAGACCATACTATAAGCTCGAAATGTAAGAGACAGGTCATCACAAGAAACATAAGCAGAGATCGTATATAAAGTCCTGACGGTCCAACCATAACGAACAACTGTACGACGATCACGTCGCAGATAACGACATCTTAAATCATCATCCTCCACTGACAATGTCTCATCAGGTAAAGTAACTGGCTCAATACTTGCAATCTCATCAGTACTAACAACAGGTGCATCAATATGCTCAACGAACTGAGAAGTATTATCTGTATCGCCTGAGGAAGAGGGAACATCAGGAAGGGGATGAGAGTGAGGACAACGAACATAAACCTGCAAATGAAGAGAGACGAGTGCCTCGGTATTGACAAGGATGAGTGGCTCTGGAGGAGGAGAGATTGATGACTCTGTAGTGATAGTGACTAATAGCTCTAGCTCCTGTGGTAACGAAAAATTAAAGGGAGTATCATCAACTCGAGAGGCAGACACAGGACTGGAAGAAAAATAAGGAATATGCTTAAGAAAAGTAACATCTAGACTGTGATACATACGTCGCCTGACAGGATCATAACACTAATAGCCCTTAGATTGATGACAATAGCCTGCAAAGACACAACGAATTGCTTTATCATCAAACTTATGACGAGTAGGAGACTGATCCTGAATAAAACATGTGCAGCCAAAAATATGAGGGGGGGACCAAGAAAAGTGTCCGCTCAGGGAATAAGACCTGTAAGGGAGCCCTATGCTGAAGAACACAACTCGGTGTACGATTACACAAAAAGGTAGAAGTCAACAAAGTAAAATGCCAATAAGATTTTGGTACCCCCATACCTCTAAGCATACAACGTACCATCCCTATCAGACTCCTATTTTTCCTTTCAGCAACTCCATTTTGCTCAGGAGTATATGGACAAGTGAGCTGCTGAAGGATACCTTGGGAAGAAAGGTGAGACACTAAGACATCAGACACATATTCTTTGGCATTATCCGAACGAAGAGCACGAACAATGACATCTGTGTTAATCATTTGGAAAAAACTAAGTGATGATAGGGAGTACATCAAACTTCTTATATAAAAGGTAGACCCAAGTACAACGAGTATGATCATCTATAAATGTCACATAGTATCGAGCACCTGACAAAGCAGTAAGGAATATATAACACCTAACTAAGTGGTTTTGGTGACTGGTGCATGCGAGGAATATAACTGATCCGAACATGTTTCGATAAGGAATATATAACACAGTCAAGTTTACCACCAACACAAGCATTGCTCAAAGCAGGAAATAACATACATAAATATTTAACTTTGTTTGCCCAAAATGGTCATGCCACAACTGAACAGTTTATGATGAAAAATCATAACGACAAGTACTAGGTAAAATACTAGCATGCAATCTAGGAACAGATAAAGACAAAACAGGTGCAGGTGATGGAGGTGAAGGAACTAGTGAAATTGGAGGTGGATCACCTAGATAATACAGTCCATCTCTCGCATGTCCCCTGATAATAATCCTCTTGATACTCAGGTCTTGCAAATAACACGAATCAGATAAGAACACAACCGCACAGTAAAAATCTCTGGCTAATTGGTGTACAGATAATAGATTAATGGTCAGCTTTGGCGCATGAAAAACCGAATGTAACGTAACTCCATATGGGAGGCGGACTGTACCCCTACTAAGAATAGGGGCATGTGTCTCATCTGCTAGATGAACCTGTGTATGTAGTTGCTCATCAAAAGTGGGGAAGTGATGGGTCTCACCTGTCATATGACCATTTGCTCCCGAGTCCAGCATCCAAAGGGGAGACGGACTGATGCAATCATGAAAAGCACGAGATATACATGTACTGTAGCAATAGTCAGACCCTGAGAAATTAGGGCGGACATAAGTATATCCAATCGGGAAGTGGTAGCATCCATATCACTCTGCCAAGGATGAGCAATAGTAGGAAAACGACAGTAGATGATGGTACCTCAGCAATCGCAATAGTACGGCCACTAGGAGGCGGCTTAAGCTCCAGATGGAGCTTCCAGCAAGCAGCCCTAAGATGTCTTGGTCGGCCACAATAATCACACTGACGAGAATCCCCCTGTCTACGCTGATCTGGGGCACCCTGACGGCGCTGGTCCGAGCGCTGTCCACCCCTTACTGAGGATCCTGAACATGACCCTAGAACAGCTGCAAGGGCCATCTGGTCAGCCGGAGGAGTCAAGGCCGCAACTAGAAGTGATCCAATACGGACGCGGCGCTCATGTTGCTTAATCATCGCATACACCTCATAAAGAGAAGAAAGTTTCAACATCGACAAAATCTGGGAACGAGATCCCTCAAACTCATCACGAAGCCACATAAAGAACTTGTGAATCCTATCATCCTACTCTCGAGTATGCAAGAATGCTGCTTCCTCGGGCTTTATCCTCGGAATAGCAGCAAGAGGACATAGAATCTCATAATCAAGCTAGCGTTGGGTCAAATAGCCATAATAATCCTGAACGATCATATCTCCCTGCCGAGCATATGAGAGCTCCTGAGAAAGCTCATAAACACGAACTCCCCGTCCTGACTGAGAATACATATCTAATAATGCACTTCATAACTTCGGAACATAGTTATGAAACTGGTGAATCCTGCAAACAGATGGCTCCATCGAGCCAAATAACCATCCAAAATGGTGCAATTCTCAAAGAACCACGCACAATATCCAGGGTCGTCATCAGCTGGCTTTGGGTGAGATTCCGTCAGCCAACCAAGCTTCCCTACACGGCCTAAGAAAAGCTGGAATGAGCGAGACCACTCAGCGAAGTTACGACCATTCAACAATTATGCCGTAACTTTTTGAAAGATCATGCCCGACAGTGCTGGTAATGCAACTGTACCAGTAGGTACTATATACTGGTCAAACATAAAAGTAGAAGTACTAATAGATGTCTCAAAGGTAGAGATGTCAACATTAGGGGTCTCAAGTCCATCAGTAGTAGCCACATCAACAATACTAGGGCACCTGTGACAGAAAAACAACTCTAAGATAAATAGAAGGATAAAATAAAGGAGAACAATATACCTCAAGTCAAACAATAGTGACAGACGGTCTAGAAAGCTACCAAATAATCAAGTCATGGTGCGTAGAAATCCAGAAAATATAAATAAGTGATCTACTGCATCAAGAGCAGATCAACATAAAAGTGGATTCAAACCCTCTTAAAAGGTCCTAGAAGTTGCAACCCTAGGAAAAAAAGGTTGTGACGCAAAGAGATGGAGGCACTACGACGAAGAGCGCGGAGCACGAAAGCGCATGAAGGCGGGACAACTGTTATGATTTGAACTGAATTGGGTCGCTGCTGGTTTGGGCAGTGGGTTGGCTGGGGACTTGGGTTTGTCAGGGTCGCTGGGTTGGGTTACTGGATGGCTGGGTTCGTTTGGTTTATTAGGTCAGGTTTGGTTTTACTACTGATTTTGTTGCTGGGTTTTGGATGCTGGCTGTCTGGTTTGCTGGTGAAGTGGTGGGCTGGTATGGCTGGGTGGCTGGGTGGCTGAGGTGGTTTGTCGGTTGGATGATATTGAGTCAGTGACTTGGGTTGCAGGTTTATGTGGGTAGTCGGTGGTGGGCTGGTTTGGAGAGTATTGGCAGGAGAGTATTGGTTTGTGGCTTGTTGTGAGTTCAGTAGGTGGGCAGTAGGTTCTGGATTGTCGCTGGTTACTGCTGAAGGTGAGGGCTGGATGGTGCTGATTTTGGTGGTGATTGGTGATGAGGGCTGCTGATCGCCGGTGAGGATGATGGAGAAGGTTAGGGTTAGGGTTAGGGTATGACTCTGATACCAACTTTGAATAAATGTGAGTGAAAAATGATACAAACTAAGTGTAGAGCCCCCGTATATATAGCCAATAAAAGTCACAATAAGGATAAACTTAAACTTTAATTCTCTTACTTTAATTCTAAGGAAGCCAAAAATTAAAACTTGTAGTTAGTGCCTACCCACATATAAATTCTTGGCTCCGCCCTTGATTTGTTCTTCTTTAATTTCATAAATTTGAGTGATTGCACGTATTTGATTCTTGATTACAGTGATTGTACGTCCTTGTGTTTGTTTTTTCTTGGAAGATTTTACTACTGTTATGATCCAAGCATGTGCAATCGAGAACTGAGAGTTTAGTTATGAAAGTTTCGAGTGATGCCATAAAAAAAGTTTCAAGCGAAAATAAAGAATGTGTAAAATTTTTTGTGATCTGTAAAAATCTCTGTTAGTGCACAAAATTTTCAGCTTCTACGATGAACTTAGTGAAATTTGTTCGACAAATTTATCGGCACCAATTGCCACAAAATTTTTATAATAATGCTATTGGACCTAATTTGTTGAGCTAATTCATCATCGGGTCCAAACAAATATTGAGACCCATTCTCAATCAAATGGTTTATGAATGATTAAGTTAGCAAATTATGTCAGTAAATTAGTTCCTAGTAGCATTACTCAAATTTTTATAATGTTTTTTTTTTTCCATTCAAGACATGTAACAAATTTTAAAAAAAATTCGAAAGTCACTTTCAATAAGATTTTGGCCTCATTATTGAAGTTTATTGCCCTTACATATCTACTGTAATTGGATCTATTTGTATTTGGATCATTTTATGTGGCCATGCATTTGAGTTGCTAAGAATTTTTGTTTGAAGCTCTTGTGAAAGAATCTTCTTGTGATAAATCCTTTCAAGTGTGGTTTCATTTTAACTCTGGACACTTTTGAGATACGGCAAATTATAATTTATATCCTAATAATATGTAGCAAATCCTATTTAATTCTTAAAATTTTAATTTCAACAATCAAATCCCTTAAGAAATTAATTGAGTTTCAATTTAGTTGTTACGTTCAAAATCAATAATTTATTATGATACAATGACTTTTCGTGACCAACGTGTGACTTGTGTAAAGGGATATATTTATTTCGTGAAATTTTTTTATACATAGGCCATAAACCTTGCTTTGTGTCATTTGATTTTTGAAAAAAAGAATATAATAAACCCAAAAAGAAAGACACGAAGTTAGAATTTAAGAAATACTGTGAGATAGAGAGAAAAATACTGATGTATCTAAAAGTTTCTCCAGTCCTTACATTTTTTTTAATCTAAAATGCTTCTGCAATGCTAGACATATACCCATACCAAATGAAGAGAAACTATTTTTTAAATCCAAATAATCAAAGGAAACCAAAATCTATACCCAAATCTTTAATTGTGAGATTTCACCATCCTTTAAAGACACAATGGTCATATTTTACTCTATTTTAAATTTTGTTTATCTTCATTTAAATTTGAGTTTCTTCATTGGAGAGGTTTATACCAAATCAAGGTTTTTACCTTTTTTTTTTTTCTTTCTCAAATTTGGGTAAGAGTTTGAATTTACATTGGAGAAGATCTAAGAGAGATGTTTTTTGTCGGACCAACCCATCCTTATGGGAAAGTTATGTGACATCTTTTTGTTAAAATAGTGCAATAAGTCTAGATAAAAGGATTGAATTGAAACTCAGTTAAAACTTTAAGGATGTAATTGTTACAATTAAAACTTTTTGGACATTTTGTCCCATTCATAAGTATTAAAATTTTCTATTGAAAAAAGAAGGGTACCCATTTGTCCCCATATTTATTGAAAGAGTAATGTTGGATTAATAAAAAAATAAAAAAAATAAAAAATAATGACCAAATGATGTAGCATTACCATAATAGTATTCTTAGTTTCACTTTTACACATTTGAAATTCAATTGTGTCCTATTATGGTAATGACACATTATTTGATCCATATTTTTTGTCAGTGTAGCATTTACTCTTCTTAACATCATTTGATCAAACGTCCTAAGGTAGAATTTTGGCAATCTCTTAGAGTCAGACCATGAGAAATTTATTTCTCATGAATACCCTAGGACACAAATTGAATTTATGTGTATGAGAAATTGAATTTGTCCTCTTTATTTGTCACTATTGGAATCTTTAACAATACAGTTAAATTAGCTTTTATGTTTCTTTTACAATTTCTGTTGTATTTCATGGGTTTTTGAATGGATATTTTCTTCCAAATTGGAATGTTTGAAATGGGTTGTAGTTGAATAGACTAATTCTTTATGGGTAATGTTTTTTGTAGTAGAATGTTTCTAGAGATTTTGCACATCCCCCAACCCACCCAGACCCACACACGTACACACAAAAAAAGAAGGAGAAATGGTTTCTAGAAAAGTTAAAAGAAAACTCATAACTCCATAAGTCGATAGCTTTGGGTAAAGATAGTTAGAAAAATGTAATAATAAAGAAATTACAAAATGAGAATTTTACAATTACGTTAAGTGAACTCGGTTTGATTAGATGTAACTTGAATTTGATTTGATAAGGTTCAATGAAATTTGTGATTACTTTATGTTCAAATTTGATTTGTAATTACTTTATGTTCGAATTATGTAATTTGAATTTGATTTGATAAGGATTGCTAATTGCATTTCTTCTGCTTGAATTGAATTGGTAATTGCATCACTTTAAGTTACTTTAAGTGTGACTAATTACGTTGTGTATCTTTCGATCCCAAATAATTAGGCGAAGTCCTCATTATTATTTTTCACACTCACATCTTATGGCTTGTATAGTAGTAGAATATGTGGTACACTTGATACGCTTGCTAAACCATCCATCAAAAGTAAAAATTTAAATTATAGTGACACAATTTACGAATCTATAATATAAAACAGGGCGGCTTCAACAAGCCCATCGTACGGTCTTAAATTCATTCATCCAAAGATCAAGAAATTACCTCTCAAGAATTCATTTCAATTCCTCTCTCTCTCTCTCTCTCTCTCTCTCGATGTTACCCCGCGACACAGCCACCGCCATCACCAGCGACACAGCCACCACCATCGCCAGCGACATAGCCACCACCACCACTACCGCCATCGCCACAGCCACAGCCATAACCACACCCTCCCAAGTATCCTTTTTCCCTGCTTCTCTCTCTCACACACACCTCGAACTTCTTCCACCCCGGCCCTATGCTTCTCTCTCTCTCTCTCTCTCTCTCTCACACACACACACACACACACTCACTCTTAACAAACCCCCCCAAGCTCTCCCCCTCTGGCAAACCTCCTAAGGTTAGTGTCCTCTCCCCCTCTTCTCTTTCCTTCTTTTTCTCTGTCTCTTCTCTGCTTTCACACACACCCAATTCATACACACGCTAACACACCCATCAACCACACACTCACACACAAACCCATCACCCACACACTCACAAACACAAAAAATTTCAAAATTAGGGCTTGTGTAGGTGTCGATGTATCAATCAAAAGAGAGGGAGTGTGAAGAGATGAAGACACATGCCTGTGGGAAATCCAGTGACACCCACACCCCAAATCATCCCATCGTCCCTCACCCCACTTCTCTTTCAGAAATCAGGACCATGCCACCCCTTTACAACTTACTTAATCCCTTCCTCTTTTTGTTTGCTCTTTTCCAGTCCCTTTTTTTTCACTCTTTCTCTCTGTTATCCCAATGCCAGTCACATTGCCCCAAGAACACACGCAACACACACACACACCCTTTCCTTCACATACACACTCTCTTGGTTTGATTAGGTTTACTTTGAATTTGGTTAATTAGGTTCAATTCAATGTTTATGTTTAATTTCTACCAAATATATTTAGGATTATTGGAATTAGTATTTGATTGGAACTAAATATTGGAATTAGGATTATGGGATTACTGGAATTTTTATGGGATTAGGATTACTCTTTAAAACTTTTTTTGGAGTAACTGAGAATTGTATGCTTGATTTTAGATTGAGAGTAATTGGAGCTAAAGTAATTGGGATTATTGGATTAGGAGGATGGGAATTAGAACATACCATTTCTTTTACCCACACACTCATCTTGGACTTTGTTCAATTTGAATTTTGTAAATTTAGTTTGGTTAGGTTGAATTTGAATTCGATTTGATTAGGTTCAATTTGGATTTGTGAACTCGGTTTGATTGAGTTTAGTTTTAATTTGTGAACTCGGTTTGATTATGTTATTTTAGGATGCAGATTTTGTAAGAAATTTTAATTTGATGTGTATTTGCTATGTAATTGGATTTGTGAACAACTATAACTTTAGGTTTGATTTGAATTGGCCATGTAATTGCTTTTTTTTTTTTGCTCGAGTTGAAGTGAGTTCAATCGATTCGAACTGAACAACTATAACTTCGATTTTTTTTGCTTGGGTTCAATTTTAATAATTGAAGTTATAGTTTGTGGAGCTTTATTTCTAGCTTTATTTTCTCTATTTTCTTATGGTTTTTTTGCCTTTTTTCTCCATTGACTTTGGTATGCTTTTACTGAATTGACTTTGGTTGACATGAATGTCTTCGTTGATGTTTTGTTTTTGGTGGCTCCATATGTGCAACACTCTCTCTAATTCACTATTGACAGCCCAATTTTTGTTTTTCATGGTAGTGTATTGCATACATTGTAATGTCAAGTTGTCAACTAAAGTCAATTCAGTACATTGTACATTGATTTTAGATACCCAATAAGTAGTTCATTTTATTGCGTTGTCTTTGCTCTGGTGATTATCTACACTATTTTTGTATGATGATGAATTAATTTTTTTAATATTTAATTGTTAGTTATATTTGTTGCTCAAGGTTCAGTTTCTGTAATATGAGATACAAACTTTTATTCATTGTATTAATATGAGATACAAATTGTTTTACATGGTTTTTGTCAATCTGCTGCTATTCGTATTGCCAATTCCCAATTCTCCACATCTCCACTTCTTATATAGTGTTTTCTTTTCCTTTTTTTTTTTCCGTCATGGTTGATCCTTTGCAAGCCAAGTTGATAGCTATTGAACAAATGGAATAAATCATTGTAATGACGATTAAATCAATGCAGTGGAATAGCTATTGTTGACCATCATATCCTTTTGTTTAAAATTATTGTCAAAGAGTATGTTTATAATCTATATTTTTCTTCATCCAAAAAAGGGGGTTTTAATTGTTATTGTTTCTTTTTTTGCCTATTGGTTATTGTAATTGCCTTATAATCTCATGGGTTTAGTGGAATTTTTGTGAAAGAATTACAAGTTAATTTGATTAAATTGGGTCTGGGTTTGAATTAGTTGAACAGTTTGAGTTTGAGTTCAATGATAATTTGATTTAGATTATTGCCTTCTCTGATTTTTTGCGAACTTTTTCTAATGCCAATCTATGTATTTTTTCGATGAACTTCCGATGGGCAATGACCATCGGCAATGCAGCTCCAACGACTAGCGACGACACAACTTAAGTGGCGGCGGTGTCCTCCTAAATAGTGGTTTGTTTTTTGAGTTTGTTATTTTCATGGGTTTTACATTTGTTTTGGCAATTTACATTTTTCTGTCTTCATTTATTTTTTGTAGGCTCTATCGGATTCACACTCACACGGTCATGCCACTTTCAACGTCACGCCGCCGTCAAATTCATCAGTAAGATTCTGGTTTTAGTGTTTTGTAGGTTGTCTCATGTAGCTTTGTCTAAACCTTGAAATGTTGCTTTCACTGAGGATTGGGTCTTGGAACAAATATGACTTCATTTTTTTTTACTTTTTCTCTCATTTGTTTCTCCATTTTACAATACATTTTCATGTAATCAATCTTTCAATGGCTGATTTTTTTTTCCATGCTCATATGCAGAGGATCCGACAAACTTAATTGCTCCATTGATTGGAGGCCAGGCACACAGTGGCCATTCTTTTTTTTTCTTGGGTGGTGCTATGTTTTGCTTGCTACCAAGTGACACCTACCATTAAAATTGGTAAATTTATATTTAACTTTGGTTAGAACCTTCCTGTACAACACAACATTCATGAATCAGGTAGACTTTAAAATTACCGAAATGAAATTATAACTAATGGTATTAATCATTCTCAATCCATTGAATTGTTGTTTCTTTGTTCGACGACTTAGGTTTGCTGCAATAAGAAATATACGTAGGATTATAGAATGTGAATGGTTTTGATCCCATGTTTTACTTTTTATTTAGTAATTTTTCAAGGATGTGAATGGATGGTTTGTATTGAAAATAGGAATTCTTGGGTGGTGCTCTCTCTATCTCTCTGTCTGTCTGTCTATCTGTCTGTCTGTCTGTCTGTCTCTCTCTCTCTCTCTCTCTCTCTCTCTCTCTCTCTCTGTATGCCTGTATGCATCTGACGTATATGTATGGTGTGGTTTAATTAGTTAATATAACACAATATTAGTACACAGAGTTTCATGAAATTTTCAGGGTTACTTTCATAAATTTCTTTAGTAAATGTGTTGTATAGTGATACACATTGTTTAAGAGGAGTTTTACTGAACACTTGGTGAGCAAGATAAAAATTTTCATATAATAACCTCATTTAGTGCAGCAAGAATGTTTTTGTTGCTTCATAATATATGGTGGTCGTGTTTTAAATTGTAGTCATGGGTGAGCAAGGAGGCTCAAAATTGTTGTACTCAACTTCGACATTTGATAGTGACAATGGTGATGATGTGAAGAATAATGAAGGTGACGAGTTTGATGATGATTTTCTTCCCGATAAGCCAGAGTTACAACTCCAATGTGTGGATCCTAGAAGGGGCTGGGGTTTTCGTGGTGTGCATAAGGTACTTGACATTAGTTTAATAATGAAGATATATAAATTTTTGGTTTTCCTAAATGTAATTTAGTGCTGGAATAGCTCTATTTTGTTTGACATAACATTGAAGGTGATATAGAAAAATAATCAGCTGATTGTCAGAAATTTGAGCCATGATATCAAATGTGTTTGTAGGATCATTTTTGCATTTCATTGGACGATGTATCTTTGATATTTTTACCAAGGATCTTTTTTGTCATGCATTCTCATCGGTGAAGTGGTGGGGAATGTGTGCTGGCGAACTTGCAGTGCAATATAACTTCCACTGGAACCCAAATATGCACGTACGCTCCACTTGGTTGCATAGAAAATAAATCGAAACTTAGTGAACTGTAGAAATTTCAATGATACGGAGACTGGAGAAACTTCAACTTCAAGTGTGGCCAGTACCACTATATGGCAACCAAAACTACATTAATATCAAAGTTGAGAAATTTAATAAGGTGAAGATTTTTTTGGAGTGGTTTATTGTTGGGGAGGTTTGTTTCTCAATCTCTTTGTGTGCATTTGTGTTTTGGGCTATGCAATCCATTTTCTGAATTACAAAATTAGCATTAGTAACTCAAGTAGTGTAGTTGCCACTGGTTTCATCAATCTAAACTCAATTTTCACTGGCCCTCTCTCTCAATAATTTGAACACATGAGTTTGTGATGTGGGTTTGGAAAAAGATAATTTACTTTGCACTGGAGCCGTTACTTTGATCGAGTTTAATATAAGTGTTGGATATGGATTATATTTGAATTTCTTTATGTGTTAGACTTCTGCAGATTCAACACTTCATGTTTTTTAATGCATGCTCTGCTGCTCTCTTGACGAGTACATTTTAATGCGTACAAGAAAGGCACTTATTTTGTAGTTTGGACTGAGTGCAAGGATTGTGACTTTGTTGGTCAATTCTGACGTTACTTCAAACCGTGAAATTGTTGGTTGTCTATCTTTCGATTATTAATAATTAGGCGAAGTCTTCATTATTATTTTTCTTTGTTTTCATCTCTTTGAAGGACATATATATTTTACTTTGATAGTTGTCTTAAGAGTTTTGACATCACACTCAAACATTGTCAACTAATCTGTTAATTTTTCCAAGCTTTCATACAACTATACCTTTTTGAGAAAAAATTGCCAATGAGTGCCATCTAGGAAATTGTGGACTTCAGGATTTTTTTTCCTTGCATCAGTGTCCTTCTCCCTCTTGATTGATCAGTTACCATGACAAATATCGTTTATCCGGAGGTGTTGTTGGACTTAGTGTAAATATTACTACTTTTTAAAATGTATTGCATATTACGTCATGCGTCGTTCATGACTATTCTTATAGTTTTAATAGCTTCTTCCACACATGTATGACTATAAATTTTCAATGAATATATGTCTGTCTCATTAGTATAACGCTTAACAAACTTCATTGTTTTTAGAATTTGTAGGCATTTGTCTTCGATCCGTTGAATGAGTGTATACTCTTTATTGGGATACTAATAAGGTAATTTAATGATATGTTATTCGTTTAAACGTTATCCATATGCTATTACCCTGTTTTTATACCCGTGTGCCTAACATTATATTGACTGTTGTTCAAGTCGACACGTGGGAGCTTGAGGTTGATACACACTTTCTTGTGCATTATGCACTGGTTGTTTCCACAGGCCTGCCGTGTTCATGCCCCACAGCAGCTCTGATTATCACGTAGTTGTCTACTCTGCAACTGATAAAAAAATGTGTTATTTTGGATGTATTATTTGGGTAAACATATGATATAATGGATATATTATGTGTAATTCAAATACGCTTGTGAATTATTCTTAAAATCGCATCGTGCACTCTGATGTACATAAAATTGCTATGCCTTCGTAATATATTGTGCATTTTCAAGGTAGACATCAACTCAATTTCAAACTGTGATGTGAAATTGCGGTTGCGTTGTGCTCTTGGGCACGTGTTGTTGTGTATTGATTGCTTGATTTTTGAGAGTTGTAATGTTTATTTTTCAGTTATGTATACAGGTTGATATTTCCATAGTCTCCTATTTTTAAAGGAAATTTTGTTGAAATTTTGCAAAAATAGCGGGTTATTATTAGGTTGATTTAATTTTCTTTAACTAAATGATATAAATAATAACCTATATCAACTTAACCAGATGTTTATGGGTTTTTGTTTATTTTGTGTTTAGTATGGTGAACTAATTTCACGTTTAAGGAGATATGTTTGGCTTGATGTGAAATTTCTTGTTGTTTTTGTGGGATAGTTTCATTCGTTTTTCAGTACTGTATACAAGTTCATATTTATATAATCTCCTATTTTCAAAGGAAATTATGTCGAAATATTGAAAAAATATTGGGTTATTACTAGATTGATTGATTTATGTGACCCAAACAAAAAATTTACTACACTGGTTTTACTTCCTTTAATTAAATGAAATAAAAATAACCTACATTGAATTAACTGAATTTCAGTGGGTTGCAAAGTGCCTTCAGGCATTGGTTGTCTCCCTTAGTTTTATCTTTGCGTGTCTGTTGTGTGATCCGAATTTAGTAAAGTGAACCAAACACGTTGTGTGATTGATTTATTTTGATTGGAATTGATGGTTGTTTTAGTAGTTGGGTTCAGAATGGTGATTTTTGGAGAATTTTGATTATGAACTCTGATTATTGTTATGTATGATTGTAAATTGTGAATTTTAACTTTGATTGTATTGTGGATTCAAGAGACTCTGAGTTTTGTGGACATGTTGCGAATGTCTTGGGCTCCTATTGTTATAGCAATCTCTGTCGAAATAGTCCCCAAAAAAAATGTCATTCTGTCTATATTGATTTCAATTTCTTTAATTAAAGAAAATAAAAGTAAATTTTTTTTCAAATTAATTGGTTAGTTTACGTTGCATCGTGCCTTCAAGCACGGGTTACCTCTAATATATATATACTAGCCTTTGGGTAAAAATTAAAAAACAAGTAAAAAAAAATATCCCTTGAACTAAGCCTCGGTCTTACTTAATGTCCCTTTTACTTTAATGGGTTGCAACTAACCCCCTTCAACTTTAGAATAAACTGCAAATTTAATAGATTTCGTCAATTTTGACACCTTGTGCATTGCACACGCCAAAAGTAATGCGTAGGAATTTTTTTTTTTTTTTTTTTCTCAAAACCACCCAATGTGGGTGGGGGTTTGGCAGGACCCCTACCAGTATATAAAACTAAACGAAAAAATGTACAAGGGAGGAGGTCATAAAGCCAAGCCTCCAGAAGTGGAAGAAAGTCCAAAAACGAGGTGACTCACCACCAAAAGCATGAAAAATAAATAAATACAAAAGCAAAGTGGGAATTCGGAATTCCCCACAGAACAAAATAATAGGAAACATCAATTAAAATAAAACTCAACGACGAACGTGAGGGGTCTGTCGAGCGTCCAAGGCAATGATGCCTGCAATCCCAGAAGGAAGGGATGACGAATCAGGGAATCGCTGATTGAGCTGCTGAGAGCAAGCCCAATTAGCCATGAAGTCTGCAGCCTGATTCGCCTCTCGTAGGACGTGGTAGACGCGAGCCGAGAGAGAAACACACAGAACCCGAATCCGAGCAAGCAGGTAAGCATAAACCCAGCACCCAGTACCCTGAGAAGAAACCCAAGAAACCACTGTAGCTGAATCTGACTCCACTACCAACTCTGAAGCTCCCAAATCTGCGGCCAACTCCAACCCAGCACATACCGCCTGCAACTCCGCATACAGAATAGGCTGATGCCCCAGAAACGAGCAAAAAGCCCTAAGTACCCGACCCTGGTGGTCCCGAATAATACCCCCTGCGGCAGACAGTCCCGGATTGCCTTTAGAACAGCCGTCAACGCTGATCTTCAGGCAACCCGCTGCAGGACGAGTCCAAGCAACCAAGCGAAGAGGTCGAGGCTGAGGAACCAAGACCCTAAGAGAACCTACAAACTCAATTGACTCATCCCGACGCAACTGACTTGGAGCAAACCCAAAAGCCAGCCCCACTAACTGTATATCGGTCATAACCCTCTGAATCACAACGGTCACCTGAAAGGCCTGGCCATCGAACCTATAAGCATTACGCGCCTTCCATAAGTGCCACAAAATGAAGCACGGTAGCAATACTCGCACGTGACCTGCAGAAGGAGCACAACGCCGCCAATGAAGCATCAAAGCATAAGGAGACTGAAACGGCCAACATCTGATCCCAAACATCCGATAAAAGTGACCCCACACCTGAACTGCAAGCGGACAATTCAGAAAAAGATGTCTAAGAGTCTCAACAGCCCCACCACACACACACCGGGATACTACATGGAAACCTCGTCTCTCTAAGCCATCATCTGTGGCCAGGAAACCATGAAACAACCGCCACATAAAGAAGGAGATCTGAGTCGGAATATGCCTCTGCCAGACACAAGAAAACCCAACACGAACTGGAGCCACACCCCGAATATCAGCCCAAGCAGTCCTCAATGAAAAATTCCCATCCAAAGACAACCTCCACCTCATCTGATCAATCCCCTGCTCTGGAATCGGAATCTGCACAATCTGCTCAACAACTGGAGGAGGCAAAATCCCCAACAATCGGCCTCTGTCCCACTGCCGACCCCTCCAGTAAGCAGAAATAGGAACCCCAGAAGCTGCCCCCGGATACACTAAAGCCAATGGGTAATCCCCCAACCAACAATCATACCAGAAGCTGACCTCACCAGACCGTACTAACCATCTGATCCTCGGCTCAGCCACGGATCGAATCCCACACAACCGCCTCCAAAGAGGTGAAGCTGGGTAACGAAACTCAATCAGCCCAAGATGGGTGGATCTACAGTACTTGGCCTTCATAAAAGTGGACCAAAGTGACTGTTGAGCCTGAAAACTCCACCAGAGCTTCACCTCACAAGCCTCAGCTACGTCAGAAAAAGAACGCACCCCTAAGCCGCCCTCCTCTACAGGGAAACATACCTCAGCCCAGTGACACCAGTGAATCCTCCGATGAGTAGCTGTATCACCCCACAAGAAACGTGTGAACAACCTCTCTAACTGGTGAAAAACATCCGCAGGAGGCCTCAGCATGTGAAACAAGTGAATTGGCATCGATGCGAGCACATGCCGAATCAGAGTGAGCTTACCTCCAAAGGAGAGCAAGCGATTCGCCCATCCAGAAATCCGATCGCGCACCTTCCGAATCATCTCATCAAAGTACGAGATCCGGAGATGACCCAAGTAGATAGGGCACCCCAGATAAATAAACGGAAAGTCACGCTTCTGAAAACCAGTGGTCTGCCTTGCAATCACCTCTCTAGAATGCGAGGCACGCAAACTGATATAGAAACTGCTTTTGGCCTGACTAACTAACTGACCAGAGGCAGCCTCATAGTGATGAAGAAAATCCATAACTCGCTGCAAGCTCGACCGGCACCCATTAGTAAAAATAATAATGTCATCAGGAAAAGCCAAATGGGAGACCGAAACCCCAACTCCAGTACTATATCCCACCCCCGGAAATCGAGCATACAAAGAGTCCAAGCCTCGAGACAGATACTCTGCAGCAATGATGAACAAACAAGGAGAGAGGGGGTCACCCTGCCGCAGCCCCCCCTGCGACTGGAAAAAGCCCTGACTGACTCCATTCACCATCACAGAAAACCACGGCCCCCAGATAGCCCGCCGAACCAAAGAAATCCAGCCCTCAGAGAACCCAAAAGCTCGCAACATCTGGAGAATGAATGTCCAAGACATCCTGTCATATGCTTTAGCCATATCTAGCTTCAGCACGACGTTCCCACCCCGGGAACCTCTCCCCAAATCATGCACCAACTCCTGAGCTAAAAGAACACTATCCTGCAACACTCGGCCCCGCACAAATCCACTCTGCGTCGGTGATATGATACGCGGCAACAAGGACGACAGACGAGAAACGAGGATCTTCGTCAGCACCTTATTGCTCACGTTACATAGACTGATCGGCCTAAAATCTGCCCAAGTAGAAGGTGACTCCTTCTTGGGCAAAAGCACCACCAACGTACTCATGAATCCTCGAGGCATAGGAGAACCCCGGAAGTAATCCTGAACTGCAGCCAGAAAATCTGCTCCCACAATGTCCCAGCAAAACTGATAAAAACGACTGCAAAAACCATCCGGCCCAGGCGCACTATCTGAATCAATAGAGAATACGACCTGTCTCACCTCCTCCAAAGTCGGCATATCACACAACCCAACATCATCTGCATCCGTCACAATAGCTGGAATAGCCGAAAAATCTGCAATCTCAACCTGACCAGCCCCCAGAGAGAACAATCCCTGAAAAAATGAAACTGCCGAAGTACCAATAGCCCTAGGCTCAGTAATCCACTCTCCGTCATCACCCCGGATCCGATGGATTGAAAGAACATGCCGCTTCTTCCTCACTGAAGCATGAAAGAAGCGGGTGTTCGAATCCCCTTCTCGAAGCCAGCGGACACGGGACTGCTGTCTCATAAAAGACTCCTCACACTGTAATGCCTGCTGCAACTCAGCCCTGGCCTGATGAAGGGCAGCTCGATCTGATGGAGACCCTGACTGATCATGTGCCACCTCTCTCCTACTAACCTCGGCCTCTGCCTCCTGAACTCGCTGAAACACATTGCCGAACACTTCCTTGTTCCAGACCTTCAGGGTTTGTTTCAATCGAATAAGCTTCGATTGAAACGCAGACATCCCTGAAGCGAACACAGGAATAGTC
The DNA here is from genome assembly GCA_951799425.1 of Ilex aquifolium. Taxonomy (NCBI): domain Eukaryota; kingdom Viridiplantae; phylum Streptophyta; class Magnoliopsida; order Aquifoliales; family Aquifoliaceae; genus Ilex; species Ilex aquifolium. Next base: position 13,504,566 of record OX637397.1, on the reverse strand, counting down.
CAGCTCTGCCGTACAACCTCCAGAAAATCTCCGTGCCTGGTCCAAGTGTGAAGAAACTTGAACCGGCTCGGCCCTCTGCTCTGACGCTGATCTCCAGAAATCAACAATGGTGAATGATCTGAACAAGTCCGGTTCAGGTGAGCCACTCGAGACACGAAAAAATAAGAACTCCACTGAGCATTTATCACTACTCTATCCAATCTCCTCCAAGTACGTCCATTCGTCCATGTGAACGGAGTACCCTCAAACCCAGCATCCTCTAAACCACTAGACAACAAAGCTAGGGAAAAGGCATCAATAGCAGACTGAGATTGTGTATGCCCCCCCCGAATCTCAGAATGGGACTCAACAACGTTGAAATCCCCACCAACCATCCACGGACCATCATGAATGCTCCCAAACTGTGTCAAGGAATCCCACAAACCCTGCCGAACAGAAGCTACGCAACTAGCATACACAAAAGAAATAAAAACTGGATCCGGTAAGGAAGAATGACGCACCTGGCAATGAACCACCTGACCATCGTCCTGAATAAGCTCCAACCAAAAAGGGGAAGACCAAAAGATCCAAATCTTCCCCGAAATAGAGCAAAAATTGTGCTCCATATGCAAACGAATCCTGAAAGACTCCAAGCGATCCCGGTCAACAAAAGGCTCCAAAATACAAAACATCGATAAGTGGTGTGAGCGGATCAGCTTCCTGAGCCTCCTAATCGAAGAGGTCTGGCTGATCCCTCTGATATTCCATATGAGTGTACTAATCATCAGAAAGAAGTGGAAGAACCACACTAAGCGTCCCACGTCCAGGCTTACCACCTCTACCTTTTCTGCCTGCTCTACCTCCCCTACTAATACGCTGAGATCTACGTAACGGAACCTGCCTACTGGACTGTGACGCATCATAAGGAACTAAAGCTCTTCCAGGCTGAGAAAGGCCCTCCTGTGGGTCAGAAAAGGATCCAACATCACCACCCAATGACTCATCAGATGATATATCTCCCGTAGAATGATTCTCAACCCCAACAGACAATCTAGGGATAACAGGAATATCAGTCGAAGTGGTGCAATCTGTGGGCCGACTAGAAGTCATAACACCCTTATCTCTACGTCTCTCAGAAACTGTGACAACCGGGGTGCTCTGAACCCCTCGAAGCTCACGAATAGACGGACGAACGGTCGGGGTAGTCACAGGTCCATCACGGACTAGCTCAAAAACTGTGTCAACTGAAGGATCGGGGTACAAAAACTGCTCCTGCACAACATTAGTAGGAATAGTATCCGAACTGACCACAATCACAGGCTCACCCATATTACGCGGCTCAACAAGCTGGACAGGAGCAACTGAAACAGACTCCAAAGCAGTATCAACTACGGCCCTAGGGGAAGGAACAACGGTAACAACATCTGTCACGCCCCCTGAGGTATTCCTATGGGGAACAATACGGGCTGGACCTGCACCCTCCTGTGGTCTAGTCCTCTGCTGGCCATCGCCTCGACCCTGCTGTGGCCTGTCTCCATTGACCCCCTCCCGGGCCTGGGAGTGGGTGATGCAGGTCTCCACTAAATGGCTGGTGGCTGTGGTGGCCTGAGTTGCAGAGCTTTTTTTAGTGTAATTGGTATCACTTGTTTTTTTCATGCGTAGGAATTTTGTTGAATGATTTCTCGCCTATAAAAAATGGTTATAGGACATATTTGCCCTTTTGAGCATTTATTTAATAGACTCAAATGTTGTATCCTCTCCCACCCACATCTTTCGGAAGAAAGAGGGGAGCTCCTACCTACTGTTCACAAGGGATAACCCGTGCCTGAGGGCACGGTGCAACTAAAAAAAATCGAACATTGAATTTGAACGCGAAATAATCAAGCATTGAACTCAGATACATAATAAACTAAAAGTTTAAACTCGCCCTATATCACGTGTCTGAAGACATTGTACATAGTTCTTAAATACGAAATAATCAAACAATGAATATAAACATGCAAACTATGGATACTCTGTGATGCCCTATATCACGTGTCTGAAAGGCACTATAGATAGGTCATTTTTAATGTCATGACTTTAGTGAAATAAAATGGGTCAAAATGTGGATACTCTATTGAGTTCACGCTCGTCGCGGATCACAACACCCACATTATTTTTCTTGAGCAACTGAACCTATAAATGAAGATGCAATTAACAGGTAAATGAACACAAACTGTATGAGAAAAATTTATTAAGAATATTAGTGAAATGATGCTCATCTTACAGTTTGTTCTAAGTCGTCATCAATCTGTAAGAAGATGCATGAAAATAAAGTGAAATAAATATGTCAATATTTTGCGGCGGCAAAAAAAATAATTACAACGTTGTATGCTTTGTAATTAAAACGATGTATGCTATAGATGAGGTTTAAACTTACACGACCAAAAATGGTGAGATTTTTCATTTTTCAATCTTGTGAGTTTGCAGTGGTGGTTAGTACACTCTGGTGGCTACAAATATAAGAAACAAAGAGAAATAATTAAACATGCAATTGAAAATATACAATATTGCCTTAGCAAAATTATTTACCAATACGCATAATAACGTAATAATATCAATTGTGTAAGCAAGTAAAAAAAAAAAATTTGCCCTTGTCTAAAGGCACTATATGACAAATAAAAAATTGCAAATAATTACCCATAAAAAGTTAGAATCTGTTGGAAAAAAATTAAGCCCTTATAAGAGTCAAGCCGTATACACAATTCACAATCATATCCCAAAAAAACTATTAAACTGGATTCACTATCATGCCATAATCCTATCTAAACACAAATATCTATCAACTACTGCAACAAAACGGATGAAAACCATAAAAATACATGAATAAATTTACGCCGCAAATAAAAAACAACATGACCAAATGAAGGAATTTGCACCCACATTCACCAACATTGAACTTTGAATCAGACCCAATAATTAAATCACAAAGTAAAAAAAACACCCATCCGATGAAAATGACCCAATAATTAAATCAATACACACCCTTGAACTTGAAGATAACGAACAACTTGTGGGCATTTGAATGAAGAGCAAACCAAAGAAACCCAGTCCTACTTCACCTTTTTTCCAATACCCTCAACTACAGTCATACTTTACCTTCCAATGCAATGAAAAACACAACGAAGCATTCACATTCCATGCAATGTGTAAAAGCAAACTAAATAAGTACCTTCGAGGTAAAACAGCGGAAGAGACAATACAGCACCACTCTCCAAAAAAGCCAACCTATTATGAGATTAGTAATGAACCATTAAGCCCCTAATCGCTTAGATTAACATGAAATTAGTAATAAGACATTGGAAACCATATGCATACCGCCAAGATATGTATGTAATGCAGCCAAACAGGTATCAAATGTCAAGTCACCAGATGCTGAAGCCCCTCCATAACCACGACCACTGTGATCCATAACCAAATAGCACAAAAGAATAAGCAGTTATAAACACACAAACGAAAATCAATACAGCTTTGATTTAACTAAGAATAAAAAAAAACCCACAATCTAAGCTTAAAACAATGCAATGACAACCAGAAGACTGGGGAAAAAAAAAAAACTCTAGCTCTTGAGATGTTAAAAGCATACCAGACAACACAATATTTATTTCCTTTCTTTCCTTCTACAACTCGAAAAATAAAATAAAATAAAGCTTCTCTCAACTAAAAACTTTCAAGAGCTATATGAAACTATAACGTTAAACACGCAGAAGCACGAATATATTCGTCTGTATAAACGTAGATTAAAAAAAAAAAAAAACGCAGAATTAGTATTTATTGATTGAGAGATGGGTGGCTGTGCTATTTTTCCATTTTTTCACCCCATAGTGATCCGATATATGCATGAAAACAGAACATTATATTCATTGAACTCATGGCAAAAATTGAGGTTTAATAGTATATTCATTGGACTCATGGCAAGGAAAAGAGTTGATAGTTGGCCTAAGGAGATATTTTATATGAGAAACCAAAAATCACAGGCCAAGATCCATCTGGTTGCACATGAAACAGTTAGTTCTTCCTTCTTCCATCAACTGATTGACTCTGTTAAAATGTAGTCTAAAACAACATGAACTGTTTCTAGCCAATTTAGTAAACACCAAATGCTCCAGAATTTTAACTTGCTTAAAGCACAATGCACCAGAAAAGGCAACTCAAACAGTAAAAGGAAAAAAATAATATTGACTGTAGTGTAGTAACATGCATCCACCATGTTGATGAAAATGAAATGAGCTTCAATTGGGTTCAATATAAAAAGAAGGTAAAACTGGAAAATTTCAAAAGCATGTAGAACTGTACACCAAGGGAGAGAATTAAAATGGAAAGAATGTGACTAATTGAAAAATCAAAAAGGGAGAGAAAGTGAAATAACAAAAGCATGTGAATACAATTAACAAAATTATGATTCTCCAGCTCTACCCAACAGAACAGAACTTTAGCTCTGAGTTTCTCAAATGTATTTGACTTAGAACAGGAACAAAAGCAGCCGGTGAGTTCAACGTTGTAACCCAGCCGGTAACAAAAGCAGCCTGCAATTCCTCTGTTGGTGTTTGCGTAGAAGAGGGATGGGGGGAGTGGGTGTTTGCGTTGGGTGAATCAGTAAAATAACCAGAGAAAAAATTAGATACAAACTTACCTTACACAAAAAATTCTGTTGAAAAAATGCCGGAACAGCCGCTGGGTGAGCCTCTTTGCGTTGAGTGAAGAGGGAGAGCAGAGAGATTGGGACCTGTTTGCGTTGAGTGAAGAGGGAGAGCAGAGAGCGAGGAGGTGTAGGGTGTTTGCGCAGAGGGTGGCTGTGTCTATGATTTGGGGAAGTGACTCGCCGCCTGTGGGTTGCCATGGAGCTGTTGCTTGTCCGGGATTTGGGGGAACTGACTGCCTGAGACAGAAGAGAGAGGGCATAAGGGTTGCAGGGAGCCGTTGCTCTGGGTTGGATTGGGTTGGGTTGGATGTGATGGTTGGGTTGAATTAAATTGGATGGGATGATTTTGGGAGGGAAAAAATATATGGGGTATAAGATTCAAACCCCCTTCTATTTTAATATATATAGTAGGGTAGAAATACGAAAATTTGATGAGCATTTCGCATTCTTACTTGATTTTTTCGATTAACTAATTAATAGGATCGGGTATGACAGAAAATTACGAGTAATAGAAAATTTGAACACCCCTACAAATAGTTATTCAACATGACTTTTGACTGGAATCAAAATTTATCTCAAGTCGATACGAATCGACAGTTGATACCATAATACAAAAAAAAAGAAGATACAGTTGCACTTCAATTATGTTAAATTACAACTTGTTTGAGTCTAAATTATGACTCAATCGGTGCCAATACATAGGTTACTATTAATTCAAAATGTTACAACCATTAAGTCAAAATCTGAACCGTAATTTGATCCAATTATATCTTACCTTACGACATGGAAACAAAAGTTGTGTTTGATTTGGTTGTCTTTCCCTAAGCATGGAGGTATTTTTTATTTTTTTTTGGTGGGTCCTAAATATGGAGGTTGCTAGAAAAAGGATCGGGGTAATTTAATGACACCCGATGGATTTTTATATTCTCCCGGCTCACCTTCCCCATGGACTGAAACAAGGCTTTCGGTGTAGATAAGTAGGTGAAGGCAACGAGAATGAGTACGATGGCCTAAGATTTGGAGATCCTTAAGAACAAGTTGGGTATTAGGATTATACAGGAGCAGGTGGCCAGGTGTGGTTTCAACAAAGACCTCATCATTCTTCCACACCCCCACTGGTTTCATCATTCCATGAAGCGGTCCGATATTTAATTGCTTGATCCAATATCCCATTCCCTCCTCCTCCATCAATACCCACAGGGCAACTGATGACTGCTCAGCTGATTCCCAGGAATCTAATGACACTTGTGAATGGGAATAAATCAGAGCTATAGAGCCATTGTACAACGCAAGAATCTCGTAGACTGAGTCTTGGTGAATAAGTGGTGGCCCTTCAATCTCTCTGAACTCCTCTTTCCCCATGTCAAACGAAACCAGCTTTCCATGTGGAGACCACCAGTAATAAACACCATTCAAGTAGGAGTCATAGCAAGAATCTATCAAAGAATGCAGGCAATCGGGATCGGGAGCATCACCCTTGAAATCTTTCCATGAATCTGTGCTTAAAGTGTACACAGCAACATGTATGGGATCCATCCATGGGCCCCATTTAGCGGGGTCCCCATCATCAAACCTCCGAATCCAAACTACCTTGTAATCATCACTGGTGGGATCTAACCCGAATCCAAAGCCGCAGTGATAAGGGATCCAGTCACGAGGAAACAATTTTGTGCGGCACAATGGCAGAGCCCTGAATGCTCTAGTCGCGGGATTCCACAGACCAATGCGCTCACGTTTGTCACACAGGCAAAAAATACCATTAATAGGACCACCAACCAGATTATTTGTGGAAAAGGAAAGGCCCATATTGTGGTAGGTGGGTACTGTAAGCATTTTGTCCGGGAACAAGACGATGTCCCACAAGTTCCTATTGTCATCGTAGTAGTATACCACCAGACGGGCATTGTCCTTGTTGTTGTTGTGTTGTAAATGAATGGAAATGAAAGCAGGACTATCTATTAGATTTTTCCAAAATTTGCAGCCACACCTGAATTGCAACAGAGATTTCACAGACATTCTTGACAGTATCTCGATCAGCACATCTTCTGCCAAATAGCCACCTTTGCTTTCCATTTGGCCCATTTGATTGTATGAGAAAGATGGGTCTTCTTCTTCTTCTTCTGAGAGAGAAAGAGAGTGGGGCCTCTGGAATTCACTAAGGAGAGAGAAAGGGGTTTTTTTTATTTCTTCTTTGTGGTGGGGCGGGACTAGAGGGATAGAATGAAGAAAGGGCAGTCGTAAGTAGGGGTGATAATCGAACTGAATTCGAGCCTAATTCAAACCTAATTTACACATAAACGAGCTGACTCATTTGATTATTTACACATAAACGAACCTAAAAAAATGTTCAAGCTTGACTTGTTTAATAGTCCTAGTCGTAAGTCTTTACATGTCTCGAACAGCTGTGTTCATTCCTTAACTCCTAAGCAAATATACAAGGGCAACGAATTAATGCATTCACACCGACTAAGGAAATACACCATTGCAACGAATTAATGCATTCACACTCCACACATTTATAGCATTTCTTAACCTTTAAGTATAAAGCAAAGGTAGAATTGAAACAATTTAATGCATTCACTTGTATTAACAAATTTACAATCTTACAACATTCACACTATGGAAAAAGGCCAGATAGTCTCTTATTAAATCAATAAGGTAATATGGATGAAACGTATAATTATTTTAGAAATGACATCAACAATTCTATAGTTGTGTTTTGTATTTGAGACACTCCGTGGCCAGCAAAAATATCAACATCATTGAAGTGTATGGTTAATTGGGTGAAATAAGGCGTATGGTATGGTGATTTTCACGTGGGATTTAAATTTTTTATGACACTTTTTCTCTCTAGGCTCCTCTTTGGTAGATTACTCACTCATATAGTAGTGAGAAACCCACTTATGTATAATGGGTCCTTCTCAAATTAGGAGTAGGTGATCTACCAAATAAGAAAACCGAAACAAAATTTGTTAGAGGAGATCTCACTCCTCCACACGCCACCTTAAAAATTCTCACAAGGATATATTTGTTATTTGTTAAAAGTCAAGAGCTTTGTATTATATTTGGAAACTCATATGATTATCAAGATATTTACACAAAACCTTGGTTTGGAATCGCAAGTAAGCCTCTCAACTAGGTAAGGAGGAGTTGGGCCAAAGGGTTGCCACAAGTACTCTAAGCAGGCTGATTCTAACTCATTTTTCTTCAAATTGAGCACACTTTTGTACATGGATGTTCATCCAAGTTTGAGCTGGAGTGAAATACATGGTTTTTTGTATTCTCAAGATATCTATAGTTAATTTAGCTTTTCGAAGAGATGGGAATATTCCCATTTTACAAATATTCATTCTCACCCCATTAAAACACTATAACATAAAATCAATAAGTCCACCTGTTATATGCTCACCCATTAGAAACTAAACCCACCCCTTTTTATGTCTACCCTATTAATAACTAAGCACATTCAATTATCATATTAAATATTTTATTTCTACCCACTCATATAACCTAAATTTTAATTTTTCCTTTATTTTTAATAACAAATAAACTTTGAGGAAGTTTTTGTTAAGTAACAACATCAAATTATAATTGGACTTTTTTCAATCTCCTCTAGAATCTTATTGTATGATTATTGGCATTCCCATAGAACTACAACTGTGTTTTGCCATATTTTGATTGGGTTTCACTTGTCAAGCCATGCTACTGAACAAAACTTGAGTATTCTCAGGCTAAATCAAAATTATTATCACTGTATATGCAAGATGGTGTTGCAGTAGATTATTCTGGACGCTACCTTTTGTATAATGAAAAAACTTTTCATGGTAATAGGATTCAAAACCTTATATGCATATCCTTTCAATTTGAATCTGGTTATGAAGGTCATTTGGAGACAATCATGTATGTGTACTAAAACTCAATCTTACTGAAAAGAAGAGGAGAAAACAAAATTTTGGGGTGTATCATAAAGTGACAACTATTTGTTTAACAAGTTAATGGTATGTAAGTAGATTGGGAAGGTTTAGCCATTAATTTTGTGTGTTTAGTAAATCATGGGTGGATATAGAATGGAGTGACCTCAATAATTTCGTATTAAAGAATTGAATTGGGATGGGGGCAGATCTATGTTGGTGGAAATTTAATAGGCCCACCATTAGTAAAAACATATCATGACCTATAGAAGTTACTGTCAGAAATTTTAATGATTCGTATATAAAATTTAGAACTTCTAAATTCAAGATTTAGATTATATAGGTTTAGACCATACCTGTATGAGCCATGACATTCGATCTTCAGGTTTCTTTCGCTAAAGGGCAATGTCTTACTCTCCTTCTTCAAAGCAATTGGTGACTCTCAATGGGACAAACCAAATTAGGGTTATGAAGTGGAGAGGGGATCTAGTCTGCTATTTATAATGAAATCTAATGGGCTCTCCTATTACGGGTCACAATTAGATTAAGACCTACACTTAACTGCCTCAACCACGTCAATTACAAGATGCACATAAGCCCATCAAAATAGATCACTTAATAATATTGGGTTCATCTCATTGGACCATAAATTCAGACGTTTTTCACAAATCCAAAATTAACTATCAATTAATGGAAGTCCAATATAGAAAAAATTCTCCCACTTGGAGAACATTAATTGTAGTTATTTAAAAATAAAATAAAATTATACATATATTTTTGAAAAACACGTCTCAGACTAATCAAACAAACTCAATGTGGTCACAATAAAAATACGGTCCTAAGATAACATCTCAAACACAACCCGGTCAAATAAAATTACTATTTTCGGACCAAAGTAAATAACTAATTACAAATAGGGTGCAATTATGCCAACATTAATGCACTAGATTTCATCATAACTCCGCAGTTTAACGTGCTTGAGTGAGAGTAATATTAGAATGAGTGATCCCCTAGAAAATCCTCGTGTTGCATCCCTTTAAAAAAATTAATTACAAATATTAGAGAGCTATTGTGATGTTTTTTATTGGGTTGGGGGACTTCTAAGCCAAACATTTTCCATGTGTGTTTACAAGTTCGCATTATACCAAGCCTTGTTTCATTTGAAATCTTTTTGGTAATTTGTTTTGTAGTTTTTATATCTCACTTGCGTTCGTGGATGAGAAATAGGGTATTTTTGGACAAATTCTTTGGTATTTGTTTGCCCAGCCTTTGTTAATTTCGAAGGGATAGCAAATGAGCCGCTAGTTGTCTAATACCATCAACAACAAGCTTGCTTCTTTATCATCCACACCCTTTGAGCCCTACATCTTCAGAGTGGATGGCCTATTACGTAGAGAAAACGAGAAAGCCTATGAACCAGAAATGCTTGCAATCAGTCCTTATCACCACGGTAAAAGTAACATGAAAATGATGGAAGAGCATAAACTACGGTACCTACAATTGTTGCTTAAGCAAAGAAATGAATTGAATGTGGATAGATATGTCAATGCCATGCAAGATTTGGAAGAAAAAGCACGAAAATCTTATGTGGAGTCCATTGGACTTGGGAAGGATGAGTTTGTGAGAATGATGCTTCTTGATGGGTGCTTTATGATCGAGTTATTTCGCAATTTTGAAGATCACACATATAAAGATGACCCTATTTTAAAATTGGAAAAGTTCATCTGCATTTTACATCGAGATTTATTGTTACTTGAAAATCAACTCCCATTCTTTGTCCTTGAGCTCTTATTCGACATGACAAAAAATCCAAACCAAGAAAGAAACATATTTTCCTTAACCTTGATGTTCTTCACTCAAAACTTTTAAAACTTTCCAGTGTTCCAAGCCATGATGTCAATCATGTACTAGGCCTTGTACACAAGTCTTGGTGTTCCTCATTTGCTGCAACGTTGTCTTCTCGTGGGAACTATGCTAACCAAGGTAGTAGATGGGAATTCATAAAATGCGCCACAGACCTTTGAGAGGCTGGTATTAAATTTGAAAAGGCTACGGAAAGTTCATCGTTGATGGATATAAAGTTTGAAAAGGGAATCACAAAAATCCCACCTTTGGTAATTGATGATATTACAGAGATCTTCTTTAGAAATATGATTGCTTATGAGCAATATAATGGCAGTACTGAAGCAGCTTATTTGACTCATTATTTGACATTTTTAGATCGCCTCGTAAATTCTCCCAAGGATGCCGCAATACTATGTCACTGTGGAATCATTGACAATTGGTTAGGTGATGATGAAGCTGTTTCGACCATGTTGAACAAATTGGGCAATAATATCTTCCTAGATGAAACAACTTTCTGTTATTCTGAAGTTTTCAACAAAGTTAACGAGCACTGCAAACATCGTCGACACATATGGGTTGCCAAATTAAGACGTAATTATTTCAACAGCTCATGGTCTATCATTTCACTTTTTGGTGTTATGTTGTTGCTTCTGCTGACTATCATACAGATTATATGCTCTGTCTTACAAGTCTCATGATTTGAAGTCCAGTTTGATTTACTAGTCTCCTTAAATAAATACATTATGTTTTCAAATAAGTTGTACTGATTATTTGGTCAACCAGTTGTTTCATAAATGTACAATAAGAATTGCTCGATGTGAAAATATTATAAGACACTAGTTGCAGAAAATTAACTTCCAATTTGATCTCTATGGGGTTGTAAACAATTTGAAGGTCACTTAAAATGGTTAGCAACGTTTCTAGTTTAAGTAAAAATGTGTTCATATTATTGTGTGACTATTAGGTATATTGGGTGACTATTTGTAAGGAGTGCAAATGAATCGATGCGAACATTAGATTGCTCATACTTAATTTATTCATCTGAGAATAGTGTTTATACTCGTTTTGGCTTAGCTCATCTAACAAGCAAACTTGGCTTAAGCTTTTATTAAAGGGTATTCATTCCTATCTTTCCTTTCACTTTTTCGTCCAATTTAGAGAGGATAAATTTGAATATGGTCAAAAGAAGACTAGTTTTCATTTCATCCACTTTCTCTTCCTAAACTCCCTTATACATCTACTAATTACTAAAAGCACCACCTTCAGCTATGTTATTTTAGATGTATTTTGATATCAAATTTTAGATTTTGGTTTCTCTTATCTTTATTATTGTTATTGTTATTGTTATTGTTGTTATTATTGTTATTATATATTATTATTATTCTATAAGTAGGAGTTTCTTAACTAATTGAAGATTGTCATTTCACACATATGCAAATATAATCGCATATGCCGCTTCTATTCTCTCTATAATTTCTCCTGAGCTCAAAGAAATAATTATATTTTGTTATTTATTCTTCTTTGTCTCTTATTTATATTTGAAAATAAATGCAATTTATTAACAACAAAAATAAATTTTCTTTTAAGTTAACTAGCAATGCAACACGTGCGTTGCACGTGAAAGTTTTCTTTAAAATATTTGATAAAATATATAAATATTTAATTACATAGTTAAATTAAATATAATCTCATATTTATCATACTTAAATTTTTTTTATTGTGGATGAAAAGAAAAAGATACATATATTAATTTTTTGGCACTAGAGATAATATTGTATCAATGAAGTTGTTGTGTATTAATATTGGAGTTTTGAAAAAAAAAGAATAATGTTTTTATATTTCCTGTTAAGAGTAACATGACCATTTAAAAGTTTTATAAATATAGAGATTTAGATGATATGTTAAAGGTTTTTTTGTTATATAGAGGGATATAATGGTAATCTCCATATTTAAATATAAAAGGACATGTTAGTTTTTATAATTTTGTGTTAGGGTAAAATAGTGAATCAAAATTTTTTTATGTAAGGTACTTTTATTAGTAGCATAGATAAGTAAATTGTACAAGGAAAAAATCTTGTACCTTCAACCTATGACAATGTGGGATTTGGATTGACTAGAAAAACGAAAAAAATTGCACTGCTCCTGCTACAAAAAGAGCAAACTGTCAGAGATCGGGGTGGATCGGTCAGAGACACTCCGATGCTTAAGTCAGTAAGGGTTCTGAGAATAAGCTGGCAATTTTGCAGGAAAAGAAGTGCATACCTTAGACGCATTACCCAATATTTATAATGGCTCGTTGCACCATTTCTACTAAGGTTTCTGCCAGTGACTGTTCAAAGTGGCACACCTTCGTATTAAGCAAATTTCTCATAATTAGTGTGAGAGCTTTTTTAGGTTTCTTTTCTAGTTTGCCTATTCTTTAGGCCACATTTTGTTCTATTCACTTATAACATAAGCAACTTCCTTATCATTTCTACATTCTTCCGCAGTCCTCAGGTCAGCAGAGCTATGCTTAATTCGGTTTATCTTTGGTAGTCAATTTAGTGGCTCTTTTTTTCTTTATTTGGCTCAGCAAGCAACTCTGTATCTTTATTGATCGAACCATCAACTAGTTTGGTTAGGCCTTGTTAGGCAAGTTGGCCCAATGCTTGGCCCGGGCTTTCAATTCAACATTACCCTCTTGACCGTGTGTCTTATGTCACGTGTTTGTACCAATTTAAATCATTAAATAGTCTTGTATCGTGTCATGTTATGTTCATATTGTGTCATTTTAATTCATGTCGTATTAATATCAATATTTCTATTAACAAAAAATTATTTATGTTTAAAAAATTGATTAAGTATTTGATCAAGAATTAAAAATATTTAAATATACCCATTTTTCATAATATTAGTCAATATTTTATTTTTGTCTAACACTAATTCTATAAGAGGCAAAACTTGAAGATACCTCCCACAAGAATGATGAATGGATATTTCTGATAAAGTGTGGGCTCTGAACCTGATCTCCTAGTCTTCCCTTCCTGCAAAACGAACAAACTGCCCAAGATCGAAGTGTTTCGGTCGAAGGCACTCCGATGCTTAAGTCAGTAATGGAGCTAAAACAATTGTAAGAGGACAAGGAGAGTTCAGTGTACCTTTCACCCTCGCTCCTTGTGCCTTTTGTAGATCACCGTTTAGTTAGGGTTTCCATGATTTTCGATTCAAAGTGGTACACATTCCTCCAATCAGGCGACACTAGTTGGAAAGTTGCTGATATTTCTCTAGCAATTCCTCTTGTCCTTCCTATAATTTCGTCCATTTGCTTAACTAGAATGCCTGAGTTATAGGCGTCTCCTTAGCTCTTCATTTATCGTTTCAAAATCTCGGTCATGATGTGGACCGAGCTCTTCTGTTTATTACCGAGCTCTTTGATCTGTTCGGTCTCAGACTGCTGACTTAATATATAATTATGTCTCAATCACGTGACTGGTCTTATTTTGCTCACGTGGATTCATTAAATGTGAGTACACGTGTCACATTGGGAGACACCCTAAAAATGTTTGACATACACCTTTCGTCTGTCAGCCATTTTATGTCCTTAATCTCATCATTGCTTCACACCTTTTGGGACATGCCCTTTGTTTTGGCGGGTGAGTAGTCATTTAAGTATTGCCTTTTAGAATTCCCTCCTTTTATAAGTAACCTCTTCCATTCCTTTTCTGTACTTTGTCCTTTCGAACTGCTTGATTTCTGTTATTCTTCAACCTTCATCCCCTTCTGCCATGGATCCTCTTACTCCTGATGAAGTTCCTACTTTCAAAACCAAATACCATATTCCAGACGATGTAGACATAAGAATCGCTGGAACAGAGGAATCCCTGATAGGCACTAGAGAGAGTATTCCCATCCACACTCGAGTGATCACCGAGGGTGGAGTTCGTTTCCCTCTAGACCCTTTCCTCCTCTGGGTGCTCTCTGCAAAATGAAACTTTGTCCTATCCAATGCTGCCCCAACTTCTTCAGGATTGTGATGGGAGTAGCTGCTTTGAATAAGCTTTTGGGCTTGAGTCTCGGTTTATGGGAGATTCTATATTGCTATATCATTAAACCGACTGGAGACAATTACTATTTGGCTGTAAGGAAGAAGGACCGCTACCTAGTAACTCATCTCCCAGATTTGAACAAGGGGCATGAGAACGATGTGGTTTTTGTTTCTACAAACTAGGAATACTCTGTTGAGGCCACTCCCTCTTATCGTTGCCCATATAAAGAAGGCACGCCAGGTGATTGTATTTTTTTACTCTTCCATTTTTATTTTTACTCGTCCGTTGCTTTCTGACATGAATAATCTTCTGTTTCGTAGGCGAGACTGTGAAGGGCAGAATCCCTGAGTGAGCAGTTAAAATGGATGAACTCAGGAAAGTTTGGGACTTCAACGATTCTCTCTTTTGTCGAGCTGCTCATACTCTGCTTGGGTACACCCCTATTTACACGTCCTTCATTGCTGTGCCGAACCGACCAAACGCAACACTTGCCATAGATCGGGAAGCTATTCAAATTGTTCGGGAGTAGACAACCCGAGCCCGCAAAAGAGCTTCAACTGCCACTTCTGGACGAAGGACGGTGAATAATTTTTTAGACTTTTTTATCGACTGTTAAGCCGACCCAAACTGCCGAACCGTCCTTGCCATTTGCTTCTTTGATCCCTATTCAAGAAGAGGACACTGCAACAGAGGTTCCCGCCGAAACTATTCTTCTTGAGCCAAACGGTGCAACTCCGCCAGTTAGCGACTCGGCAGACTTGGTTCGGGCCACTGACACTGCGACTCATGTGGAGTTAGATCCTCCTGATTCTGTTCATTCCCCAGATTGTCAACATGACTTAATTTTTTAACTTGCTAAAGACCCCGCCCCAAAAAGGCGAAGAACTGCTGAGTCCGAGGCAAGTCTTTCTCCTAAGCCAATCAATCCTCCTTTCCGACCTGTTCTCAAGGTCAAAAGGAGAGAGATCACTACAAAATATTGTGCTATCGAGGACTTCAATGTCGTAGTGGGGATCGCCAGAGGGGTCATTCTGCCTCAGGACCTTGCCATGAACGAGGCTTTGACTAATGATGAAGTGTCCCGCCAAGCAATTCAGCACATGGTCTTGGTAAGATCTGTTTCTCTAGGCTTTCTCTTCGTTCTTAAGAATTTATCTAAGTTTTTTCAGCGTAGGGTCTTCAAAAAGTACATGAGGTAGGGGCTAGGATAGCCAGAAAAGATAAAGCTATGAAAGATGCCATCCATGCCCGAGCTTTTGCGCTTGCCAAGAAAGAGTCTGTGGATGAGGAGTACGCCAAAATCTGTGAGGAAGCTAAGGTTCTGCAAGCTTAAAATCAAAGACTAACCGAGGAGAATTAAAAGCTTGAGACAGAGATTGGAAAGCTGAAAGACTCTGAACATGAAGCAAACGTAGAGTTCTCCCAATCCCAGCTTGATTACACAAGTCTTCTTGAGGAGTTTGATCAATACAAAGTTGAAGCAAAAGAGATAGAAGATGCTGCTTTTGATGAAGGGATTGAGAAGGCAGAAAATGATCTGGCTTTACAGATCCCTCTTCTGTGGGATGCGTACTTCAGCAAAGGATGGCATGCCGCCCTGACTGCTGCTGGAGTTCCATCTTCCTCTGGACTTTACTCTAGGCACTCCCTTCCTAGCTCCTCCCAACCCCCAGCTTCCTGAAAACACTTGGAGAATTTTTTTACTTTTTGATGTTTATGTTAGAAGATCTTTTTGAGATAACCTTGTAATCTTCTGAAGTTCAATGACATTTGCCTTTTAACCTTTCGTTTATTTTGAATTTTTGGACTTTCGAGTATTTGAAAAAACTTGACTTTCAAAGCCTAAGGCCCTTTGTTCGGGCCTTCTTCAAGAGTTTGGTCTCTCAATAGAGACCTTAACACTTAGAAAAAATTTTGCTCTTGGAGTTATGACATTTGCTCGGCCCTTCTTCAAAGAGATCGGTCCTTCAAATACTTAAAGAAAATTTTAATCTGTGAAGTTATGGCCACTGCTCGGTCCTTCTTTAAAGAGCTCGGTCCTTAAATAGGGACCTTTAAATACTTAAAGAATTTTTTATCTTTGAAGTTATGGCCATTGCTCAGCCTTTCTTCAAAGAGCTCGGTCCTTAAATAAAGACATTTAAAATACTTGGAGAAATTTTCACACTTGAAGTTGTGGCCATTGCTCGGCCTTTCTTCAAAGTGCTCGGTTATCCAGTAGAGTTACTCTTTTGTCCCTTGGGCATTTTTAGAGATTGTTTCTACCCCGCACCGACCCGCCGATTGAATCGGACTCAAATTCATCTCTAATCAGTTTACACCGTCATGCCTAGCTGAGGGCCTGGATCTGATCGGGTGGCTGCGCCTAATTTAAGTTTATACTTCTATCAGGATTTTTTGTCTCCTTGCCTTGGCAGTAGGGTGTTTAACAATGAAATCAGATGTATCCATAAAAGATGCCTTTTATTAATAACATTTGTTCATCAGTACATCAATATGCTAATTGCTTCTGAACTTTCGAGACAAGGGGCACCCTTGTGTTTCCAAAGGTACTTCGGAGTTCCGTTTCCAAAAAGGCACTTTTCAGAAGTAGAAATTTCTTATGTTGGTTGAGTTCCAAGGGCGTGGTACCATTTTATTGTCCAAAGTCTCAAGCTCATAATATCCACTGCCCCCAACTCGGGCCACTCTGTATGGACCCTCCCAATTTGCTCCAAGCTTTCCATGTGCTG
The DNA here is from genome assembly GCA_951799425.1 of Ilex aquifolium. NCBI lineage: Eukaryota > Viridiplantae > Streptophyta > Magnoliopsida > Aquifoliales > Aquifoliaceae > Ilex > Ilex aquifolium. The sequence continues at coordinate 13,487,393 of OX637397.1, read as the reverse complement.
GGTTTCTAGCCGATCCCAGTACACGCCTAAGGACCAAATCTCCCAGTTAAAAAGACCGCGGATTGACTTTCTTGTTGTAAGCTCGGGACATTTGCTGCGAATAAGAGGTCATCTTGATTACTGCTTGCTCTCTTTTTTCTTCTGCTAGATCAAGGTCTCGAATGATGATGACATCATTAACGTTACTTTCAACCAGCTCAGTTCTCAAGGTCGGCAGACCACCCTCTAATGGAATTACTGCCTTCATCCCATAGGCTAGGGCGAATGGAGTCTCACCAGTTGAACGCCGAGGTGTGGTTTGGTACGTCCACAAAACACTCGATAACTTTTCCACCCAATTTCCTTTGGCATCCTCCAATCTTTTCTTAATACCATCCAGTATTGTTTTGTTGGTGATTTCTGCTTGTCCATTACTCTGGGGATAAGCCGGGATCGAATAGTGATTCCGAATTCCATACTGCTGGCAGAAAGTTTTGAAGGGGCCACTATCAAACTGCGTCCCATTATCTGAGATGAGTGCATTAGGAATTCCAAACCTGGTGATAATGTTCCTCCAGACGAACTTCCTCGTATCAGTATCCCTGATGTGAGCAAAGGGCTCGGCTTTCACCCACTTTGAGAAATAATCAGTTACAACGAGGAGAAACTTCTTATTTCCAGGTGCCCGAGGTAATGGTCCCACAATATCTAGCCCCCATTGCGCAAATGGCCATGGGCTCTTCAATGGAAGCAATTATTGGGATGGTTTTCTAGGTATTGGTGAGAATTTCTGACACTTCTCACATCGCCTGACATACTGTTGGGCATCCTTCTGCATGTAAGGCCACCAGAACCCTTGGGAAATGGCTCGGTGAGCCAGAGATCTTCCACCAGTATGGGCGCCGCAAGTTCCCTCGTGAATTTCAAATAAAAAATCAGGCACCAGTTTGGGATGTACACACTTCAAGTAGGGGCCTCCGAATGAGCGTCGGTAGAGCTCATCCTTTGGAGATAGCCAGAATCGAGCTGCCTTCAGTCGCATTCTATGGGCTTATTTTTTGTCTCTAGGCAAGTCCCCATTCTTTAAAAAGGCGATGATCCCATCCCTCCAACTCGGCTCTAGTTCTCCAGACAAAATTTCGTCTGGACTTTCAGTCACAATGCTTGACTGTTGCAAGAATTCAATAGTGACAATCCTTTCGGTTTTCTGATCGATTGCGGATGCTAATGAGGCCAAAGTGTCAACATGGGCGTTTTTTGATCTACCGACCTGCTGAATTGAAAATTCCGGTATCCACCTCAACTTTTTTTCTACTACAGCATGGTATGCCACCATCTTCTCATCTTTAGGCATGTACTCCCCTATTATTTAATTCACCACAAGTTGTGAATCAGAAAATATTTGGAGATTGGTTACGCCTAATTCGGCTGTGAGCTTTACTCCGGCTATTAAGGCTTCATATTCTGCTTCATTATTTGAGTCTTCGAACCCGAGTCTGATGGCCTTCTCCAGGATACAACCTTCCGGACTTTCCAGTATGAGGTCGATGCCTGCCCCTTTCTGATTGGAAGATCCGTCAACAAACAGACTCCATTTACCAATAAGCTCTGACTTTTTAGTACTATCACTTTGGTCGGTCATTCCTGAACTGGGCTTTGGTTGAAACTTAGCGATAAACTCCGCCACGACCTGCCCTTTGATTGCGGTTCTAGGTTCGAACATAATGTCGAACTCCCCGAGTTTGACTGGCCACTTGGCAATGCGTCCAGATAGGTCGGCCTGTACAAAGTGTACTTGGGCATAATTGATAAAATGTGATTATGGCCCTACGGGGTGCGATTGTGATTACAACCCTACGGGGTATGATTAGTTATTATGAATATGGATTTATATGCCCAAGTACTTGTCATTTCACCAAGAGAAACCAAGTATGAGACTATGTTTGATAGAAATTGAGGTATGTGACTTATCAAATTAGATTCTTGATTCTTCTATCTATAATTGTCAATTGATTGAATTATTTGGTATTTGATCATTCATACTTTTTCTCGTTGAGCATATTGTTTCCTGTTATATTATATACTTCCTCGCCTTAAATATTTTTCAGGATTATCTCAGAGGAAAGAACCAGAGTTGATATTTGAGGAATCGAAGGTGGACGAATCTTGATATAATTCTTAACTTTTATTGGTATTGGGAGATCAAAATTGTGATTATAATTTTTATTGAGGCAATTAGATAATTTGAACAGATTCATTTGTATATTATAGAGAAAAAAATTTTATCGAGGTAATTAGAGCTTTGGCCATATACATTTGGAGATATAATTAGAGTATTGTCCCTATATTCAGAGATATTTGTGATTTATTGTGTTCAATTAATTTAATTAAGTAACGCGTTCCGGAAACGGCCGTTATAACTTACAAGTGGCCTTTTTTCTCTCTCTCATGAAGCTCATCCATAAAAAGAGAGATACTCAAGGTGCTAGTGAATAGCAGATTCCATGAACATTGTTAGGCACTCCAATATTAAAGCAAACCATGATATAGAAGGTCAGTCATATTCACTTCATTGTTTTATGGGAAGATATGAGATGTGTTAGTGTTAGTTCTTTGTAAGGCCCCATGTTCACTGTTTATTGCATAGTCAACCCATGGATCCAAGAAATTGAAATTATGTTTTAAAGTGTAAAAATGATAAATTAAAAAATAAGGTAGAAATTGGATAGTACACAGTTTGAAAATTACAGGAAAATGGTAAAAAGTTTCTCAAAACTACTTAAAGCATGGTCAGCCGCCAAACCTTCCACTATGCGGGTAATTTTTTGGTACCAAAAAAATCAATACCGAATTAAAAATTATTTTAATGATCAAATTATATTTTTTAAAGGTAAAATCACCATTGCTTGAAGAAATTTACAATCGATCATGAAATACCATGATTGATATTGAATGAAATACCATGATTGATATTGAATGAAAGACCATGAACGATCATGAATTTCTTCAAGCAATTGTAATTTCTATTTTAGAAGTCGTAACTTAACCCTTAGAAGTTATTAATTTTATGATCAATCACACTTTTTTGGGATTGATCATACCTTTTATACGTTGTAACTTATAAATAAAAAGAGTAATGCTATACTAATCAAAAAAATAAAAAGTGAAATCAACAACACCATTATGATAATACAATTTCATTTTGTCTCTATTTTTTGTCGGTGTAACATTAGTCAAATAAAAAAATTATAACTTAACTTTACAAAAAATTAAATTTTGGACATCAAAGAAGGTACGTTTTTTTTAGTCTTTCCCCTATTACGCTACATGACATGAGCTCTTACATGAGCGTTTCGTACTCGTGTCGCCATAATCAACTACTTTGACCATTAACGTAGGCTCTTACATAAGCATTTTCGTGACTCTGCTTCTCCTTTAAATACACTACACCTCTTCTTCCTTCACCACCAATCTGCTCTTACCATTTCCAGGGAGAGAAGCTGCCATTAGCTGATCAAAACTTTGATTAACGAAGAACAATGTCGATGACAGTGCCCAGAAACAAGTTGGGTTCACAAGGCCTGGAGGCATCACAACAAGGGCTGGGTTGCATGGGCATGTCGTTCGGCTACGGGCCGCCCAAGCCTGAAGATGACATGATCAAACTCATCCACCATGCCATTGACAGTGGCGTTACTTTCCTCGACACCTCCGATGTCTATGGTCCCCATCTTAACGAGATCCTTATTGGCAAGGTATTTTTATTTCTCAACACAATATTTAAGATGTTGCATTACCATAATTGGTTGATTGGTAACTTTTATTTTTTATTTTAAGTACGGAGTTATTTTTTATCTGCGTCTAATCATTTTCGCAATTATCTTTTGATCCGAACTGTCAAAACTAATTATAATTATAGTTGGAATTTTAAATTTTCGAAAAAAAAAAAAAAAATTTCAAACGTCCAAAAAATCGATTCCACTATTTCAAATGACAATTTTTCTTTCCTTCAATTTCTTTAATTGTATAATTTGAAATTAGTTTTTACCAATTATTTTTAAAAAAAAATTAATAAACTTTTTTTAAAATACATAATTTTTAAAAATATTAACATATGTATACTATTGTATATGACTTAAATAAAAATAGTATTGAGCCACGGATTAATAAAAAAAACTCAATGGTTTAACTTGTGATATAAATGAGCAGAAAAAAAATGTGGGAATAAAATTCAAAATGTTAGCAATCTTATTAGATAGACTAGCAATAACTCCATGTCTGAAGACACTATGTAATATCAAAAATAGAACATTAATCTTGTAATATTTATATTTTAAATAATAATTTATTTTTTTAGCTTTACAATTTAAAATTAAAGTGAACACACAAAAATAAAGTGGGATAGGAAAGAGAAAAAAGAGGTAAGTATGGATTAATTGGGTTGAGTGTGTAAGTTTTTTTTTTGGTACATTGAAAAAGTAAAACAGGAACCCTTACGACTCTTTAACAAAAGCAACTCCAACAAGATCAGCCAGTGAGTTGAGTTGTTTAACATTGAGAACTGTACAGAAAAAATGATGTTTTTGAGCCAAAAAAAAAAAATTAGGGATGAATTTGTACAGTTTGATCAAAATAAATGAAAATTTGATCAATCTTAAGCATTGTTGTACTCTATAATTTATGTGATTCAAGTTGCTAGCTGCCATATTATATAGATGTATAATATAGTTGGAGAAAGTTGAGGGGACAAAATGACACAAATTACACAGTTAAGGTGGTCTAGATGTAATTTACCCCTATTAAAATCTCTTTGCTCCTCACTGTTTCACTTCTCATAATGGCACACCTATCTTCTCTGTATGTGCGTATGTGTCTGTGGATGAGTTTATGGAACCAATTAAGTGCAGGCTTTGAAAGGAGGGTGGAGAAAGAAAATGCAGGTGGCTACAAAATTCGGGGTCGAGATTGTGGATACAATTAAAGTATTGACTCATGGTGAACCAGAATATGTGCGAACTGCAGGCGAGGCCAGCTTGAAGAGGCTTCAAATCGATTGCATCGATCTCTACTACATTCATCGAATCGACACTAACATTCCCATCGAAGTCACTGTATGTCAATCGATCTACCTTTCCCATAGCTATGTTACATCACTATAGTATGTGATGGAAGCTGTACTTTTCCTTCTTATAATCTGAATTAGTTTTTGGATATTTCCAGTAGCAGTTTTCATTTGCATTTTTCCTTGACCTTTTAAAACCAACTTGTTGATAGGTTGGAGAACTCAAGAAATTGGTTGAAGAAGGTAAAATAAAACACATAGGTCTATCAGAGGCCTCAGCTTCAACTATCAGAAGGGCGCATGCTGTTCATCCAATAACCGCTGTACAACTGGAGTGGTCCTTGTGGACAAGAGATGTGGAGGAAGAAATAATTCCAACTTGCAGGTGAGGATTAGCTTGTGCCCTTGAGCAAACTTATCTGTTTAGGGAGTAGCAACATTTGAATTTCTGATCTAATTCTTCTTATAATTTTTTCAGAGAACTTGGCATTGGGATTGTTGCATACAGTCCGCTAGGAAATGGGTTCTTCTCATTAGGTTCAGGGATTGTTGCGAAGGAGTTACCTGACACTGACTACCGAAAGGTTTGTTTGTGCTTATAACACAATCTTTTTGAGTTTGACTATGAAATCATCTATTATTGTATCTCAAGTATCAGAATTGGTTGATTTCTTCACCATGTGACCGTGAATATCCCTAAATTTCGTGTCTCCATCTTTGTATTACAAAGTTCTAATTTTTATATCATCCACTTGGTATAGCAGCTTCCATGGCAGTATGAAAAAAAATGAAGACCAGTTGAAACAATCGTTTAAGGTTGGCGTAATCACTGCAAGAAGATTGATCGATTGTTTTAGCTTTTAATAATCTATATATTCAAGATGAAAGAAAGTAATCTTATTTAGATTTTTTGAGTAGGACTGTTAATCAAGCCAAGTTTGAATATTTTTTTAGGCTCGTTTATGTGTAAATAGTCAAATGAGCCAGCTCGTTTATGTGTAAATTAGGCTTGAATTAGGCTCGAATTCAGCTCGATTAACACCCCTATTTTTGAGTCTCCTATCCATGGAAGAGACTGGTCTACCCATTAACTATGTCGTGATCAGAATTTACTTTGACGACACATGCTGGCATCAAAATCGCAACAATGGTTGCGTTGGTTCCTCCAAAATCTCCTTGGGCAGATCCTGATGTATGTGTTTTCTATGTCATGTAGGTTCTACCAAAATTCCAACCAGAGAATCTCGAGCACAATAAAAACCTTTATGAGCGGGTTAGTGAAATGGCTACAAGGAAGGGATGCACCCCATCACAACTAGCATTGGCTTGGGTCCATCATCAAGGAGATGATGTGTTTCCGATACCAGGTACAACCAAGATTGAAAACTTCAACCAGAACATTGGAGCTTTGTCTGTAAAGCTAACACCTGAAGAAATGGCTGAGCTTGAATCCATTGCTGAAGTAGTTAAGGGTGATAGATATCCACCCACATTTCCGACTTGGAAGACTGCAAACACTCCGCCCTTGTCCTCGTGAAATACTCATAATGGCATTTCTTTTGCCGCGTGCAAATCATGTCTTGCTGTTTCTTCTGTGAGTTTTCTTTTTGAAGCTTGTATCAGAAAAATAAAACCTCCTAAATCAGTGTATGAGTAGGGTTGGTTGTCAAGTGGTGATCTATTAGATGCTTTGATATGGTATCAAGAGTTATATTTCAGATGCTTTGTCTATTTTTGAATAGACTATTGAAAATAGAAAGAACTCTTTCTATTCACTCGTATCCAAATGAATATATTACATAGGATATATATATCCACTCTTTCTATTCACTCATTAGAGATTGCAGTATTACTGGTTCTCCATTGTTGAATGCTATCGCAGATTTGATAGATTCTATTTTTCTTTGGGATGGGAATATTTTTCCGTCGGTGAGCAAATCGACTCCTTTGAAAGTTTGGGAGGATTGGCAGAAAATTCTAGTCCTTATAAGCTGTTTGTCAAAAACTCGATGATAAATTATTGAGTTTGTGTTTAAAAAGATAAAATATTATTGAGTATAAGTCAAATCAATTATGGATAAATTTTTTAAAAGAAAAATAATATTGAAAATAATAATGTTAATGTTATGATTTCAAGTTATCAATTAGTTCTAGCTTTCTTCCATTATGATTAATTTCTGACTCTGCTATTGCGTGCATCGCACGTCCATCCAACGATAGCAAGGAAGAGCATCTCCAATCTTACTCTTCAAAATATCTAGTCAAAATATATTTAAATATTATATTCTCTATTTTAGCTAATCACTTTTACAAATTCACTTCAACTACACCTTCTATTTTAATTAATTACTTCACCCAACTTTCACTAACTTTCAATAATTTAAAGGAAATATAACATATTTCGAGAGAGATAGAGAGAGAAAGAGGTAGAGATAGAATTTAGATAGGCTAAATGACTCCTCAGATTTGGATAGCTATTTGGGTAAAATAGGAAATAGAGAGTGGGTTGGTGTGTGTTTTTTATATTTGACTAGCTAAAATAACTAAAAGAGAGGTGACTACAAAACATGGATAGCATTATGGTACCCATTTTTTTTTGGTACCATATTTCCAAATAATTTTGGTTACTTGATCTTCCTTTAATATATCCTTGCCATTGATTATAAAAATGATTTATTAAAGAAAAATAATAAAATAAATAATCTTTACATGTGTCAAATTTTTATTAAAAAAAAAAATGATACGATACCAAAAAAATAATTTTTAATACTACAATTGAACTATAACAACTAAGCCATTTGTCCTTCCGGAAGAAATTGGACGAGGGTTGTGGTAAAGCATCTTCATGTCTTTGTGTTTTTTTTTCTTTTACTTTTACTTTTGCTTTGCCATTGTCTCGGTGTCTCTAATCTATATATTTTGCTATGGGTATCAAGGATTGAGTTGAATATTTCTTTGAGTTTAGCAGTTGATCACTGTGACTTGAAATAGATTAAAACATGTTCTTAAAGGGATAAGGTTGACTAATTCTTAAGGGGTCTACGAAGACATTCTCTTTATAATATTTCAGTCTCAGAAGCGAAGGTATCCAATAGTCTATCTACGGCAAACATTATGGTACCTTTTTTTTTTTTAATACTACATTAAAAAATTAAAAAAAATCCAAAAATAGTACTTATACCCCAAAAAATGATAAACTCCACTCAAAACGGTGGCAAGTGAACCAAAAAAAAATGAGATGCGAATCCAAATAGTGAATGCACCATAAAAATTAATAAGCCCACCCCAAAAGACAGTATAGATACCCAAAAAAATGATGAATAATGCGGTACTAAATTTTTGGTATCATAATCAAACCCGTCTTTGTACACACTTCTAAGCAAAAAGCTTATAATTGACCAATATGGAATTGTAACAGCTGTTAACATTTTTTCTTATTGAAATAACACTAAGAAAAATCAGTATTGTCCTAATATTAGCAGTATACGACACTGACCAACACATAAGCTTAAAGATGAAAATACTTAATAATTTACTTGATTTCAATTCAGTTTTCTTCTAATTTTTAAAAACTTTTTCCTTACTAATCAATTTCAATATAATTTTTTTAGTTTCTGTTTTTAAGACAGTTTATAACACTGTTTTTATGTATAGATTGAATTATTTCTTTTCAACTAGAATGGACACATTCCCTCACATTACTTTATTTTCTTCATCTGATTGGTGCTTTGCTCGAACTTGAAGCAACACAAGCTGTTCAAGAATCTTAATTGATTGACGATGTAATCTTTGCCAGCCATAGTATATGAAGCAAATACGTGCTATTCATGTGTAAAACCATCTCTCTTTCTCTCTCTTTCGTAAGACAAAATTGAATCTAATGGCTGATCAAGTTCTACTGGATGTCCTCGCGGAGGGAATATTGAAGAAGGCGCTTTCTCTTGCAGCTGAAGAGATCTGCCTTGTAAGGGGTTTCAAGGGAGCACTGGATAAGCTTGAAGAATCTGTTAAAATGATTCAAGCTAAGGTAGCTGATGCCGAAAGACGAGGTGTTACCGATGAGTCTGTCAAGCTATGGCTGGACAAGCTTAAGGATGTAGCTTATCAAGCTGATAATGTCTTGGATGAGTTCGGTTACGAAATTGCACGACGAAAGGTCCAGATTCGAAATCAAATTAGGAAAAAGGTTTGCTTCTTCTTTTCATGTTCTAACTCAGTTTTGTTTCGCTCCCAGATGGCTCATAAAATCAAGAACATCAACGCATCTTTGGAAAAGATTAACAAAGAAGCAAATGATTTTGGACTTCAAAGGGTTTTGCAAGTGGCTACCCCCCAAGTTATTGTTGGCCGAGAGACCAATTCACTTCTTCACCCATCGGAATTTGTTGTAGCAAGGGATGCTGATGCATTGAAAATAGTTAAAATGTTAACCAGCCCGGAAATTCAGGATGTTGTCTCTGTGATTCCCATTGTGGGAATGGCAGGCCTTGGAAAAACAACTTTGGCTAAGTTAATCTATAATGATAATGAGATAATCAGACACTTCGATTCAAGAATTTGGGTATGTGTATCTGAGAATTTTGATGTCCAAAAGCTTTTAAAACAGATCCTTGAAACTTCGACAAAGAAGAAGTGTGATGTAGAGATTGAAACTGTAATTCTTGAAGAACTTCGGAAGGAGTTGGGAGAGAAAAATATCTACTCGTACTCGATGATGTGTGGAACCAAAATCCTAATAAGTGGGATGATTTTAAGACTTGTATGTTACGAGTTAGTACAACCCATGATAACAACATTCTGATCACTACGCGTAGTGTTCAAGTGGCCTCAATTGTGGAGACGCTCCATAAGTATTGTGTGGAAAAACTATCATCAGAAGATTGTTGGTCCATATTCAAAGAGAAAGCATTTGCAAATGGAGGAGCTCCACTTAATTCAGAGTTGGAGAAAATTGGAAGGGAAATTGCAAAAAAATGTAATGGTGTGCCATTAGCAGCGAAGGTAGCGGGGAGTATGATGCGCTTAAAGAAGGACAAAGATGAGTGGTTGTCAATTTTAAATGATGGACTACGGAGTGCCATTGGAGATGAGAATGGTGTACTTCCTATTATTAAGTTGAATTTTGATCATTTATCATCGCCATCATTGAAGCATTGTTTTGCATATTGTTCGCTTTTCATCCAAGGTTCCCTCCTGGAAAAAGAACAATTCATCCAACTATGGATGGCACAAGAATATCTCCAAACCAAGGAAGGAAGTAAGAGGGTATTGGTAATGAATATTTTGAAGTTTTGGTGCAAAGTTCCTTATTTCAAGATATTGAGAAAGATGACTTTGACAACATTGCACATTGTAAAATGCATGATTTGGTGCATTATTTAGCACGAAAGATGTTGAAACCAGAGGGTTTTACTCAAGAGGATGACAAGGAAAAAGAGAATCTCTGTGTTCGACATTTAGCACTATATTCCAGTTGGGAAAATATTGGTAATATCCAAAATGAAAGTGCTAAAAAGCTGCGTACATTATTTTTAAAGAATATTGTACCTGTTGACGATTTTTTGAAGTTCAGATGTTTGCGTGTCTTGGATTTAAGTAAGATTGATATTTCAGAGCTGTCGTCTTCAATAAGCAAATTGGTACACCTAAGGCACCTTGACTTGTCAAATACTTTAATCAGTAGTTTACCAGAATCTATTGTTGAACTTTACCATCTCTAGACTTTAAGACTCAAGGGATGTTATGGATTTTGAAGAAATTCAAAAATTTGATTAGCTTAAGACATCTCTATTTGGATAATCCATCTAGGATGCCAAATGAGATAAGTTGGTTAACTTCTCTTCAAACTCTATCATTGTTCAAAGTGGGTGAAGATATGGGTTTCCAAATTGAAGAGTTAGGATATTTAAAAAATCTTAGAGGTTAGTTGGATTTATATAATCTCCAAAAAGTAGGTGGTACAGAGGAAGCCCAAAAAGTAGATTTATGTGGAAAGGAAAATATATACCAGTTGACATTCAACTTGAATCTTGATCAGGAGTAATCGGAGTGCTGAGGATGTCTTGGAAGGCCTCCAACCTTTCCCAAACTTAAAAGGCTTAGACATAAAAGAATTCCCGGGTGATAACATCCCGTTATGGATGATGAAGATGGTTGTGCGTGTGACTACTAATGTTGAAGACGCCTGGCTACCACTCAACAATTTGGTGATGGTCAGATTAATAGACTGCGAAAGTTGTGAGTATATACCAATGCTCGGCCGACTACCATTTCTTTGAGACCTTGAGTCGGAAAGAATATATAATGTAAAATGCATAGATAAGTCATTCTATGGCTATGATTGCAATGGATCAGGCACTAGCCAAAGTAGTAACGAGAGAAATGTATTATTTCCTTCTTTGAAAAGATTTGAAATGTGGTATATGGACAACCTAACAAAATGGATAGAGTTACCAGAAGGAAGTGTGGTGCAAGCATTTCCTTGCCTTTATCAGTTGTCCATTCATCAGTGCCCGCTATTGGAAAGTGCTCCAAGTCATTTCCCAAACCTTTAGAAATTGAATTATGAGGATGTATGTATCGGCTTTCCATTGAAAGTGATATGCAGTAGCAAACTAACAACTCTGACGAAGCTCAAGATTGAGAGGGTGGACGAGCTTACTTCTTTACCGGATGAGCTATTGCGGAACAATAAATATCTAGAGGCTCTACAGATAGAAAGTTGTGGCATGCTAACACATGTTGTCTCGACGCTGCGAGGATGCCACACCTCTCTTCTTCGATCGCTAATAATCAAGTCTTGTGAGAAGCTGTGCAATTTGCCAGATGATCTCAACACCCTTCCATCTCTTGAGAAGTTGTCTATCAGTGGTTGCTCTCTCAACTCTATTCCCAGTATATAAGGCCTTACATCCCTTCATGATTTGGCTTTTTATTGGTGTGATGAGTTAACTTGTCTTCCAAGTGGGCTACAATCTTGCACATCCCTCAACACCTTATATGTTGATCATTGTAGCAATTTCACCTTGTTCCCAGATATACAAGCATTGTGTTCTCTCTCCACTCTAACAATTACAAATTGTGAAAGATTGACTTGCTTGCCTAGGGGGCTACAATTTCTTACCCGCTTGGTCAACTTGACAATTGGCTACTTTTCTAAAGAGCTCAATTCCTTCCCAAGCCTTGACGGTGTCCAATACTTGTATGCATCCCTTTGTGAGGTAGAATTGTACGGGTGGAGTCAGTGGGACCTTATCCGGAACAACTTCAACACCTCACCTCCTTGACAAATCTACGTCTACACATGTTTAGAGTGGAAGTTTTACCTGATTGGTTTCAGAACCATTCATCTCTTGAAATATTACATGTAGAAGGCTGCGAGAAAATTAAGTATCTGCCCAGAATTGAAGTCATGCAGCCCCTTACCAAATTAAAGAAGATGGAGATTATTTATTGTCCCATATTCCACGCAAGATGCAAAGAGGGGGGGGGGGGGGCTGAGTGGCCCAAGGTGTCCCATGTATGGTAAATTTCTCCTTCAGGACCAATCTTTTGTCATTTTTAATATCTAAATTTTTCTCATACTGTTCTCCTTCAGGCTACAAACTTTCCCACCCCGATAATATTAGAAGCAAGATGCAAAGAGGGGCTGAGTGGCCCAAGATTTCCAACATTTTGTAAGTTTCTCGTTCAGAACTAACCTTTTAGCATTGATGTTTTCATTTTTCTCATCCTATTGTCCGTTTAGTCCCATTTGGTATATTATCATCATAAATTTATTTGATACTTGAAAAATTATGACATCATAGTGGAAGTTGTATGGAAACTTTTTCTGGTCCCCTTTATGCCACTTGGAATAAATGTGAGTGAAAAGAGATACAAATTAAGTGTAGAACCCCCCCGTATATATAGTCAATACAAGTCACAATAAGGATAAAAAGGTAAAAAGAGAAAAAATCTAATAAACCCTAATAAACTAGGCTGCTATAACTCCAACACTCCCTCTCAAGCTAGGCGCAAAAATGTTAACTAAGCTAAGCTTGACAACGAAGTCCCGAAGAATGGATAGAGTGACAGGTTTGGTGCAAACATCTACAACCTGATCACTGGTCCCCACAAACGATGGAGTGACAATACCACTGCTAACCTTCTCCCGAAGAAAGTGAACATCGATCTCTATATGCTTCGTTCTCTCGTGTAATACAGAGTTAGAAGCGAGCTGAAGAGTAGATCGATTATCACAATATAATTTAGATGAAGAAGTCACTGGAAATCCTAACTCGCCAAGAATCGATCATAGCCAGATAATCTCACATGTGCCAAGTGCTAGTGCCTGATACTCTGCCTCTGCTGACGAGCAAGAGACAACTGACTGCTTCTTGCCCTTCCAAGAGATAAGATGAGCCACTCAAAAAGCACATAAACATGTAGTAGATCGACCGTCACACGTTCCCTTATAATCTGAATCTGAATAACAGGCTGGAGAACCCGTCTGAGATTCTGATGCATAGAACAACCCAAGTTCAGGACAAGACTTGAGATACCGAAGGATATGATAAACTGCATCAAGATGAGGCTGACATGGTCTGTACATGAACTGACTAACTCGGCTGACAGCGAATGAAATGTCTGGCCTAGTGTTGGCTAGGTAGATAAGTCTACCTACCAACCTTTAATAGACAGTCAAATCTTTCAACTCCTCACCTTCAGCAGTAAGCTTCAGGTTTGGAATCGTGGGTGATGATGTCGGTTTGCACCCCAGCATCCCAGTGTCTACGAGAAGATCCAGAACATACTTTCTCTGAGAAAGAACAATACCCCTGCTACTACAGGCAACCTCAATCCCAAGAAAATATCGCAGAAATCCAAGGTCCTTCACATTGAAGGTCTTCCCAAGGTCTACCTTGACCTGCGCAGTCTCAGAAACATCATCTCCAGTAATAATAATATCATCAACATATACCAAAAGAATGACACACTGTCCAGAAGTATTCCATTGAATGAAACAGGTATGATCAGAATGATATCTAGTGAACCCTAAACGTACAACTACACCACTAAAGCTAGAAAACCAGGCTCGTGGTGTTTGTTTCAGTCCATAAAGAGACTTACGCAGTCAACATACCTTTCCAACATACTCTCCCTCATCACGAAAAGTCCGGTGGTGTATCCATATAAATAGTCTCTTCCAGATCATCGTGAAGAAATACATTCTTCATATCCAACTGATGAAGAGGCCAAGAGTACTCCACAGCTAGAGAAATAATCAATCGAACAGTAGTCAATTTTGCCATGGGGCAAAAGTAGCACCAAAATCACGACCTGGTACCTGAGTAAAGTCCTTCGCCATAAGCCTAGCCTTGTGACGATTAATAGTACCATCCACAAGAAACTTGAGGGTGTAAACCCAGCGATAGCCAACAGGCGTCACCCCTGAAGGTAAAGAGACAAGATCCTACATATGATTACGCTCAAGAGCGTCCATCTCCGTCTGCATGGTAAGAACCCACTAGGGCTACCGCATAGCCTTTTAAACAGAGTGAGGAACCGGCGTATCTGATAAGACCATACTATAAGCTCGAAATGTAAGAGACAGATCATCACAAGAAACATAAGCAGAGATCGTATATAAAGTCCTGACGGTCCAACCATAACGAACAACTGTACGATGATCACGTCGCGGATAACGACATCTTAAATCATCATCCTCCACTGACAATGTCTCATCAGGTAAAGTAACTGGCTCAATACTTGCAATCTCATCAGTACTAACAACAGGTGCATCAATATGCTCAACGAACTGAGAAGTATTATCTGTATCGCCTGAGGAAGAGGGAACATCAGGAAGGGGATGAGAGTGAGGACAACGAACATAAACCTGCAAAGGAAGAGAGACGAGTGCCTCGGTATTGACAAGGATGAGTGGCTCTGGAGGAGGAGAGATTGATGACTCTGTAGTGATAGTGACTAATAGCTCTAGCTCCTATGGTAACGAAAAATTAAAGGGAGTATCATCAACTCGAGAGGCAGACACATGACTGGAAGAAAAATAAGGAATATGCTCAAGAAAAGTAACATCTAGACTGTGATACATACGTCGCCTGACAGGATCATAACACTAATAGCCCTTAGATTGATGACAATAGCCTGCAAAGACACAACGAATTGCTTTATCATCAAACTTATGACGAGTAGGAGACCGATCCTGAATAAAACATGTGCAGCCAAAAATATGAGGGGGGGACCAAGAAAAGTGTCCGCTCAGGGAATAAGACCTGTAAGGGAGCCCTATGCTGAAGAACACGACTCGGTGTACGATTACACAAAAAGGTAGAAGTCAAAAAAGTAAAATGCCAATAAGATTTTGGTACCCCCATACCTCTAAGCATACAACGTACCATCCCTATCAGACTCCTATTTTTCATTTCAGCAACTCCATTTTGCTCAGGAGTATATGGACAAGTGAGCTGCTGAAGGATACCTTGGGAAGAAAGGTGAGACACTAAGGCATCAGACACATATTCTTTGGCATTATCCGAACGAAGAGCACGAATAATGACATCTGTGTTAATCATCTGGAAAAACTAAGTGATGATAGGGAGTACATCAAACTTCCTATATAAAAGGTAGACCCAAGTACAACGAGTATGATCATCTATAAATGTCACATAGTATCGAGCACCTGACAAAGCAGTAAGGAATATATAACACCTAACTAAGTGGTTTTGGTGACTGGTGCATGCGAGGAATATAACTGATCCGAACATGTTTCGATAAGGAATATATAACACAGTCAAGTTTACCACCAACACAAGCATTGCTCAAAGCAGAAAATAACATACATAAATATTTAAATTTGTTTGCCCAAAATGGCCATGCCACAACTGAACAGTTTATGATGAAAAATCATAACGACAAGTACTAGGTAAAATACTAGCATGCAAGCTAGGAACAGATAAAGACAAAGCAGGTGCAGGTGCAGGTGCAGGTGATGGAGGTGAAGGAACTAGTGAAATTGGAGGTGGATCACCTAGATAATACAGTCCATCTCTCGCATGTCCCCTGATAATAATCCTCTTGATACTCAGGTCTTGCAAATAACACGAATCAGATAAGAACACAACCGCACAGTAAAAATCTCTGGCTAATTGATGTACAGATAATAGATTAATGGTCAGCTTTGGCGCATGAAAAACCGAATGTAACGTAACTCCATATGGAAGGCGGACTGTACCTCTACTAAGAATAGGGGCATGTGTCCCATCTGCTAGCTGAACCTGTGTATGTAGTTGCTCATCAAAAGTGGGGAAGTGATGGGTCTCACCTGTCATATGACCATTTGCTCCCGAGTCCAGCATCCAAATGGGAGACGGACTGATGCAATCATGAAAAGCATGAGATATACATGTACTGATGGCGGTGGCTGTAGCAATAGTCAGACCCTGAGAAATTAGGGCGGACATAAGTATATCCAATCGGGAAGTGGTAGCATCCATATCACTCTGTCAAGGATGAGCAACAGTAGGAAATCGACAATAGATGATGGTACCTCAGCAATCGCAATAGTACGGCCGCTAGGAGGCGGCTTAAGCTCCAGATGGAGCTTCCAGCAAGCAGCCCTAAGATGTCCTGGTCGGACACTTAATCACACTGACGAGAATCCCCCTGTCTACGCTGATCGGGGGCACCCTAACGGCGCTGGTCCGAGCACTGTCCACCCCTTACTGAGGATCCTGAACGAGACCCTACAACAGCTGCAAGGGCCATCTGGTCAGCCGGAGGAGTCAAGGCCGCAACTAGAAGTGATCCAATACGGACGCGGCGCTCATGTTGCTTAATCATCGCATACACCTCATAAAGAGAATGAAGCTTCAACGTCGACAAAATCTGGGAACGAGACCCCTCAAACTCATCACGAAGCCACATAAAGAACTTGTGAATCCTATCATCCTACTCTCGAGTATGCAAGAATGCTGCTTCCTCGGGCTCTATCCTCGGAATAGCAGCAAGAGGACATAGAATCTCATAATCAAGCCAGCGTTGGGTCAAATAGCCATAATAATCCTGAACGATCATATCTCCCTGCCGAGCATATGAGAGCTCCTGAGAAAGCTCATAAACACGAACTCCCCGTCCTGACTGAGAATACATATCTAATAATGCACTTCATAACTTCGGAACATAGCTATGAAACTGGTGAATCCTGCAAACAGATGGCTCCATCGAGCCAAATAACCATCCAAAATGGTGCAATTCTCAAAGAACCACGCACAATATCCAGGGTCGTCATCAGCTGGCTTTGGGTGAGATTCCGTCAGCCAACCAAGCTTCCCTACACGGCCTAAGAAAAGCTGGAATGAGCGAGACCACTCAGCGAAGTTACGACCATTCAACAATTATGCCGTAACTTTTTGAAAGATCATGCCCGACAGTGCTGGTAATGCAACTGTACCAGTAGGTACTATATACTGGTCAAACATAAAAGTAGAAGTACTAATAGATGTCTCAAAGGTAGAGATGTCAACATTAGGGGTCTCAAGTCCATCAGTAGTAGCCACATCAACAATACTAGGGCACCTGTGACAGAAAAACAACTCTAAGATAAATAGAAGGATAACATAAAGGAGAACAATATACCTCAAGTCAAACAATAGTGACAGACGGTCTAGAAAGCTACCAAATAATCAAGTCATGGTGCGTAGAAATCCAGAAAATATAAATAAGTGATCTACTGCATCAAGAGCAGATCAACATAAAAGTGGATTCAAACCCTCTTAAAAGGTCCTAGAAGTTGCAACCCTAGGAAAAAAAGGTCATGACGCAAAGAGATGGAGGCACTACGACGAAGAGCACGGCGCACGAAAGCGCATGAAGGCGGGACAACTGTTATGATTTGAACTGAATTGGGTCGCTGCTGGTTTGGACAGTGGGTTGGCTGGGGACTTGGGTTTGTCAGGGTCGCTGGGTTGGGTTACTGGATGGCTGGGTTCGTTTGGTTTATTAGGTCAGGTTTGGTTTTACTACTGATTTTGTTGCTGGGTTTTGGATGCTGGCTGTCTGGTTTGCTGGTGAAGTGGTGGGCTGGTATGGCTGGGTGGCTGGGTGGCTGGGTGGCTGAGGTGGTTTGTCGGTTGGATGATATTGAGTCTGTGAAACCCGGGAAAATTTGAATTTCTTTCTCAAAAGGGCAAAATAGTCATTTGTCACTACTGAGCGTATTTAAAATACATATGTTCTAGACCTCGGATGAGGAAACGGAGTGCGTCGTTGGATTCGCAACGCGAAATCTAGTAACCACCAGAAAATTCGTCGAATTCTGAGATAGTCGGATTTTTGCACGTAGTTCGAGACGACTGCGTGGCGATGGATCTTTTAAAGGTCCCCAGTAATGGATTTTATAAAATTTCCTTATAATTGGATTAAAGTTCCAATAAAATTAATTTGGACTTAATCCGGGACTTAATGAGTCGTTTCGGGACGAAAAACGGACCCGAAAGTCGAAAATATGCGGTGCGATGTGGACCGCTCATTTGCGACTATAAATAGGGAATAAATATCTGATTTTATTCAGATTCTTCAGCTAAAAAAAACAGTATACACGTTTTTGGAGAGAGAGGAGAGAAAAAATGGGTTTTTAAGTTTTCCTTCGCCGATTCCGGGAGTTCCGTCCGTCGGAATTCGTCGATTCAAAAGGCAAAGTTGATCTACGCGACAAGGGCTACGCGTGGGCACCAAAAACAAGGAATTTCACCGAAGATCTAAAGAGGCGATCTTGAGAGATTCAAAGTTTTGGAGTGGTTTTGGTGTTTTTGGGGGTTTTCTACACTCCTAAGAGGTAGGGGTTCTTCTACTTTGGTCTATTCTTGTTCTAGATGTAGATAAGTGTATATACATACATATATATATATATATATATATATATATATATATATATATATAGATATGCATGGTTCCATGAATTTGGGATGAGGAAGTGTGTTTGGAAAGTATTCATAACAAATTCAACCTTGAAATTAACTATAGAGAATTACATGTGTGAATTCTCCTTAGGATTTGATGAATGTGGGCATGAATTGTTTGTAAATATATTGTATGTCTTTAAGGTGTTTGTTTAAATGCCTTGGTTGATGAAATGAGGTTATTTCAATGATATTGTGATAACATGTTTATGTGTATAGAGACAATTGAAATTATGCTCTATGTTGTCAAGACATGACTTTGATATGTTGACATGAATATGAGGTTTGGTAGTTATATGCACTTGATATAATTGCCATGAAGTTATGACATGTTGAACATGTGGATACATTGCTCATATGGTAGTTATTGCATTTTGAACATTTTCATGGCATCACATTCATGGGACTATTGCATGAGTGTTGGTGTGTGGGGGATGCATGGATATAATCAACACCTTGTTTGGTAGTTGATATGTGGGCTTGGAAATGTGGACCGATGGTCACATGGAGTCACATGATTGCATTGCATAAGGAAAACTTGTGTTGGGTATAGCAAGAAGGGGCATGGCGACTTCCTTGGGTGAAAAGCCCTAAACCACTTGGTTCATACACTTCCCGGGGTGAAATTCCGCAAAAGTGTAATGCTTACGGAGCCAGGGTGAAATTCCAAAATCCGTTGCCCAAAGGAAACACAAGATTTGGTTATAAAAAAACACCCATTCAATGGGTAGATTCCAATAATGATCGGATTTCATAACGATCAGTGGAAGGATTTTTCCGTCAATAGACGGGTTGCATTACACTTTGGCGTTGCATTGTGTTGTGTGAGTCGGTGAGGACTCGGGTTGAAACGCATGGGTGAGTGTCACTTCATTCCATGGCATAGCATTGTTGCATTCCATCATAGAATGCATAAGTATGAGAAATGTTTAGTTATATGTTTATGTGATGATTACATGAGCATGTGCATCTAGGGGAAGAGTAACCTCTATAGGTTTATCTCTACTGGGCGTTGTGCTCACCCTATACGGGAAACAATTTCAGGTGTTGGGTTTGCACCGGCGATTGGCTCCCATGGAGAGCATCAAGGGTGAAGGGGGCCTATGTGTGGCCTTATCTCAAGATTTTGTAAACCTTTTGTTTTAAGATGGTTTATGACATGTAAATATGGTAATCATATTTGAATACTTATAATGGAACCTTGTATGTTATATAAGTATGGTTAATTGGACCCAGTGTGGCCAATGTTTACTTATACATGGACCCGGTGCGGCCATTGCTTTATATTTGACCTCGGATGGGTCTGGTAATTGTGTATTGCACAGGTTGGGTATTGGGTAGAGTTCCCCATACGAAGGAGACTCTGCCCAAATTTCGTAAGTTATGGACCCCGGTAAATGGGGCATAACAGTGTGATATCGAGATACTAGGTATCTACAGGTATTCCGCGGGTTGATGGGTAATCAACGGACCCCCGGATTTTGGGGCGTCACAGCTTGGTATCAGAGCATAGGTTTACGATAAACCTTGGGCTTGTCGGGCATTGGGTTTAGACCATTGCATTTCATGTGCATACATGTTAATTGGTTGTTTGCTATATGTTATGTGTTACATGACATGTGAATTATATGCATTGTAGAATGTATATGTAAATGAACACATTAGGTTAGAAAACATAACCTTGGGTTCGGAATAAGGGATGAACAGAGTGGTTCATGGTATAAATGTCTACTAGTGGGTGGCATAAGCATTGCTAGTGAGACAATGAGAAGAATTCTCAAAGTTTCAATCTTGATCCCTATTTGTGGGATACCTTGTGAGACTTGTTTGCTATCTGACAAATGTAGATGGCTAGTCGAGGAAGGGGACGTCGAGGCGGTGGGAGAACCAACCAACCACCACCAGCCATTGACCACCAAGCCTTCGTGAAGGCTTTTGGTGCTACGGCTGCTACCATTGCGCAAGCCAGTGCAGCGGCTGCTGCCATTGTACAGGCTAGTGCAGATCTGAGCCAAGAGGCTCAAGCTATCCAACAAAGTCTGAGTTCCGTGGGACATCAACGCTCATGGAAAAAGGGTAAAACATCGAGGCCTGGTTATCAGGCAGGTCAGAGGGTTTGCTATCATTGTC
The DNA here is from genome assembly GCA_951799425.1 of Ilex aquifolium. Lineage (NCBI taxonomy): Eukaryota > Viridiplantae > Streptophyta > Magnoliopsida > Aquifoliales > Aquifoliaceae > Ilex > Ilex aquifolium. Next base: position 13,466,264 of record OX637397.1, on the reverse strand, counting down.
GCCAGCCAGGCCACAAAAGACGGGATTGTCCTCAAAGACAAAAATCCCAAGGCCATGTAACGAGGAGTTGCCCCTTGAGGCAAACCTCAGGGAATTCCGACATGTCTCAAACCCAGTCGTCAGTGGGACTCGTACAAGCACATGTTATTCCTCCCTGTCCCACTACAGACCAGGGAAATTTGTTCCAGCCACAGGGTACAATCCAAGCTCCTACTCCTTTATGTGCGGAGACTCTGCAATTAGGCTGGATGAGTCGGGATGTGGGTCAATCCTTCCAAGACGGGAGAAAACGGAAGCCTTCTTACCAAGGGGGCCAACGGACTTGCTATCATTGCCACCAACCGGGGCACATGAAGCGGGATTGTCCTCAGAGGCAGGGATCCCAGAGTTATGGGGCATCCCAGTCCCAGTCTTCAGAGGGGCACACACAGACACCTTATGTTCCTCCCTACCCCACCATGGGTCAAAGGAGCCAGTACCAGTCTCAGGGTGCTGCACAAGTGCCTACTACCACTTTCCGAGCGGGAACTCCACAAGCAGGCCAGGTGGGCCAGAACATGGGTAGAGGTCAAGGCCAGGATACACAGGCCGGGACTTCAGGGACCCAAGGACGTGTCTACACCACGATGCCACCGACTGAACCAGCGGATCAGTTGGTTATCCAGGGTACATTTTTTTTTGTTTTCCCTGTTTATGATACACCTGCTAATTGATATGAACGTATTATGTACCATTATTTTCATGTTCTTGTGCATGATGTGGTTTTATATATCGCATCCTGGAAGTATTCTTAGGGGGAAATTCAACCCTAGGGGTTAGGATATGTTGCAAATATGAGGATGTTTTTTCGGATGAACTACCGGGATTACCTCCACATAGGGATGTAGACTTCACTATAGAGTTGCATCCCAGTACATCGCCCATTTCTATGATTCCACATAGGATGGCACCTGCTGAGTTGCGAGAACTCAAGGTCCAATTGCAGGAATTGTTGGACAAGGGGTTCATTAGACCGAGTACCTCACCTTGGGGCGCTCCGGTGTTATTTGCAAAGAAGAAGGACAAAACCCTTCGACTATGTATAGACTACCGGCAGTTGAATAGGGTTACTATCAAGAATAGGTACCCTTTGCCGAGGATTGATGACTTGTTTGATCAGCTGAGAGGGGCGCGGGTCTACTCCAAGATAGATCTCCGCACCGGTTATCATCAGTTGAGGGTTAGGGAGACAGATATCCCTAAGACGGCGTTTCGGACGCGTTATGGGCATTTCGAGTTCACAGTGATGCCTTTCGGATTGACGAATGCCCCAGCGGCATTCATGGATCTCATGCATAGGGTGTTCCAACCCTACCTTGATCAGTTCGTCGTGGTTTTTGTTGACGACATCTTGATTTACTCCAATTCTGAGGAGGAGCATGAGGATCACTTGAGGGTCGTTCTTCAGATCTTGAGAGACCATCAGTTGTATGCCAAAGTTCAGCAAGTGTGAATTTTGGCTTACTGAGGTGAAATTTTTGGGACATGTAGTGTCGGCTTCGGGTGTATCCGTAGACCCGGAGAAGGTTGAGTCAGTCATGAATTGGGAGAGGCCAAAGTCAGTTTTCGAGATACGCAATTTCTTGGGATTGGCTGGGTATTATCGGCGGTTTATCGAGGACTTCTCTAGGTTAGCTGCGCCTATGACGAAGTTGACTCGGAAGGAGGTCAAGTTCGAGTGGAATGATTCTTGCGAGAAGGCATTCTAGGAGTTGAATAGGAGGCTTACTTCAGCTCCTATATTGATAGTCCCAGAAAGGGGACATAGGTACACAGTCTATTGTGATACCTCTAAGGACGGGCTCGGATGTGTGTTGATGCAGTCCGGGAGGGTCGTGGCTTATGGTTCTCGACAGTTAAAGAACCACGAGCAGAATTACCCTACACACGACATGGAGTTGGCGGCCATTGTCTTTGCCTTGAAGGCTTGGCGCCACTACCTATACGGTGAGCAGTTTGAAGTATTTTCGGACCACAAGAGTCTGAAGTACATCTTTACACAGCGGGACCTCAACATGAGGCAACGCAGGTGGATGGAGTTTCTGGAAGACTATGACTTCACTTTGCATTACCACCCCAGTAAGGCAAATGTGGTGGCTGATGCACTTAGCCGGAAGTCACGGGGAGTCTTGGCTAGTGTAGCTTCCCGAGAGTGGGAAATGCTCGAGACTGTGGGACAGTTTGGGCTACATTACATGGGGCAGGCTCAGGGTACCTTGGGAAGTTTGGTGGCTACGCCTTCCCTACTGAGCAGAGTGATTGAGTCTCAGGGGCAAGACCCAGAGATAGTGTCCATTAAGGACCGGGTACGGTCGGGTACAGGTGACGAGGGCTGGGCCATTCATTCGGATGGTAGTCTTCGGTATAGGGGAAGGATTGTGGTTCCCCAATCTCCGGATCTAAGGGAGGAGATTCTTAGGGAATTTCATTGTTCCCGTTTTGCGGTTCATCCAGGGGGCACGAAGATGTATCATGATCTTCGTCGTCAGTATTATTGGAGTGGGATGAAGAGACAAGTTGGTAAATTTGTTGGTAGATGTCTCACATGTCAGCAAGTGAAGGCTGAACACCAGAGACCAGCGGGATTACTCCAGCCTTTGGAGGTAGCTGAGTGGAAGTGGGAGCATGTCACAATGGATTTTGTGACTCACTTGCCACGGACATCGCGGGGACATGATGCGGTGTGGGTGATAGTGGACCGGCTTACCAAGTCGGCACACTTTTTGGCTGTGCGGATGACCTTCACACTGGAGAAATTCTGCAAGTTATATATACGAGAGAGACCCTCTACGGGTCCAGAGTTGATTAGAGACACCTCAGCTTTTCATCCCCAGACGGATGGTCAGTCAGAGAGGACTATCCAGACATTAGAGGACATGCTGCGGGCATGCGTCCTAGATCTCAAGGGTAGCTGGGAAGATCATTTACCTTTGGTTGAGTTTGCCTATAACAATAGTTATCAGGCAAGCATACAGATGGCACCCTATGAGGCATTATATGGGAGGCCTTGTAGATCTCCGGTTTGTTGGACGGAGGTTGGAGAGAGACCCTCTACGGGTCCAGAGTTGATTAGAGACACCTCAGAGAAGGTGGATTTGATACGGAAGCGTCTTTTCACGGCTCAGAGCCGGCAGAAGAGCTACGCCGATAGACGGCGGCGACCCCTGGAGTTTGAGGTGGGTGATCATGTCTTCTTGAAGGTGATGCCTACAAGAGGAGTGGTCAGGTTCGGCAAGCGAGGAAAGCTGTCACCGAGGTATATCGGGCCCTTTGAGATACTTGAGATGGTGGGTACAGTCGCTTACCGGTTGGCGTTACCGCCTGATTTAGTGGGTGTTCACGCGGTATTCCATGTCTCTATGCTCCGGAAGTACACCCCAGATCCTACTCACGTGGTGGATTGGGGCGAGCTTGTGGTTGATACTGATGGGACCTTCGAGGAGGGACCGGTGCGTATCATGGATAGCCGGGAACAGGTTTTGCGAGGCAAGACCGTAAGGCTAGTGAAGGTGCTTTGGCAGCACCGGGGAGTAGAGGAGGCAACATGGGAGCGTGAGGACACCATACGTGCCAATTACCCTTTCCTGTTTGAGGATAGAGGTACATTTTCATACTTACAGCTTGGTATTGAGAGTACATTACTTGTTGCATATGCATGCTATTAAATGTATATGTGTATGTGAATTTCGGGGACGAAATTCTTTTAAGGGGGGGAGAATGTGAAACCCGGGAAAATTTGAATTTCTTTCTCAAAAGGGCAAAATAGTCATTTGCCACTACTGAGCGTATTTAAAATACATATGTTCTAGACCTCAGATGAGGAAACGGAGTGCGTCGTTGGATTCGCAACGCGAAATCTAGTAACCACCAGAAAATTCGTCGAATTCCGAGATAGTCGGATTTTTGCACGTAGTTCGAGACGACTGCGTGGCGATGGATCTTTTAAAGGTCCCCAGTAATGGATTTTATAAAATTTCCTTATAATTGGATTAAAGTTCCAATAAAATTAATTTGGACTTAATCCGGGACTTAATGAGTCGTTTCGGGACGAAAAACGGACCCGAAAGTCGAAAATATGCGGTGCGATGTGGACCGCTCATTTGCGACTATAAATAGGGAACAAATATCTGATTTTATTCAGATTCTTCAGCTAAAAAAAACAGTATACACGTTTTTGGAGAGAGAGGAGAGAAAAAATGGGTTTTTAAGTTTTCCTTCGCCGATTCCGGGAGTTCCGTCCGTCGGAATTCGTCGATTCAAAAGGCAAAGTTGATCTACGCGACAAGGGCTACGCGTGGGCACCAAAAACAAGGAATTTCACCGAAGATCTAAAGAGGCGATCTTGAGAGATTCAAAGTTTTGGAATGGTTTTGGTGTTTTTGGGGGTTTTCTACACTCCTAAGAGGTAGGGGTTCTTCTACTTTGGTCTATTCTTGTTCTAGATGTAGATAAGTGTATATACATACATATATATATATATATATATATATATATATATATATATATATATATATATATATATATAGATATATATATAGATATGCATGGTTCCATGAATTTGGGATGAGGAAGTGTGTTTGGAAAGTATTCATAACAAATTCAACCTTGAAATTAACTATAGAGAATTACATGTGTGAATTCTCCTTAGGATTTGATGAATGTGGGCATGAATTGTTTGTAAATATATTGTATGCCTTTAAGGTGTTTGTTTAAATGTCTTGGTTGATGAAATGAGGTTATTTCAATGATATTGTGATAACATGTTTATGTGTATAGAGACAATTGAAATTATGCTCTATGTTGTCAAGACATGACTTTGATATGTTGACATGAATATGAGGTTTGGTAGTTATATGCACTTGATATAATTGCCATGAAGTTATGACATGTTGAACATGTGGATACATTGCTCATATGGTAGTTATTGCATTTTGAACATTTTCATGGCATCACATTCATGGGACTATTGCGTGAGTGTTGGTGTGTGGGGGATGCATGGATATAATCAACACCTTGTTTGGTAGTTGATATGTGGGCTTGGAAATGTGGACCGATGGTCACATGGAGTCACATGATTGCATTGCATAAGGAAAACTTGTGTTGGATATAGCAAGAAGGGGCATGGCGACTTCCTTGGGTGAAAAGCCCTAAACCACTTGGTTCATACACTTCCCGGGGTGAAATTCCGCAAAAGTGTAATGCTTACGGAGCCAGGGTGAAATTCCAAAATCCGTTGCCCAAAGGAAACACAAGATTTGGTTATAAAAAAACACCCATTCAATGGGTAGATTCCAATAATGATCGGATTTCATAACGATCAGTGGAAGGATTTTTCCGTCAATAGACGGGTTGCATTACACTTTGGCGTTGCATTGTGTTGTGTGAGTCGGTGAGGACTCGGGTTGAAACGCATGGGTGAGTGTCACTTCATTCCATGGCATAGCATTGTTGCATTCCATCATAGAATGCATAAGTATGAGAAATGTTTAGTTATATGTTTATGTGATGATTACATGAGCATGTGCATCTAGGGGAAGAGTAACCTCTATAGGTTTATCTCTACTGGGCGTTGTGCTCACCCTATACGGGAAACAATTTCAGGTGTTGGGTTTGCACCGGCGATTGGCTCCCATGGAGAGCATCAAGGGTGAAGGGGGCCTATGTGTGGCCTTATCTCAAGATTTTCTAAACCTTTTGTTTTAAGATGGTTTATGACATGTAAATATGGTAATCATATTTGAATACTTATAATGGAACCTTGTATGTTATATAAGTATGGTTAATTGGATCCAGTGTGGCCAATGTTTACTTATACATGGACCCGGTGCGGCCATTGCTTTATATTTGACCTCGGATGGGTCTGGTAATTGTGTATTGCACAGGTTGGGTATTGGGTAGAGTTCCCCATACAAAGGAAACTCTGCCCAAATTTCGTAAGTTATGGACCCCGGTAAATGGGGCATAACAGTGTGATATCGAGATACTAGGTATCTACAGGTATTCCGCGGGTTGATGGGTAATCAACGGACCCCCGGATTTTGGGGCGTCACAGAGTCAGTGACTTGGGTTGCAGGTTTATGTGGGTAGACGGTGGTGGGCTGGTTTGGAGAGTATTGGCAGGAGAGTATTGGTTTGTGGCTTGTTGTGAGTTCAGTAGGTGGGCAGTAGGTTCTGGATTGTCGCTGGTTACTGCTGAAGGTGAGGGCTGGATGGTGCTGATTTTGGTGGTGATTGGTGATGAGGGCTGCTGATCGCCGGTGAGGATGATGGAGAAGGTTAGGGTTAGGGTTAGGGTATGACTCTGATACCAACTTTGAATAAATGTGAGTGAAAAATGATACAAACTAAGTGTAGAGCCCGTATATATAGCCAATAAAAGTCACAATAAGGATAAATTTAAACTTTAATTCTCTTACTTTAATTCTAAGGAAGCCAAAAATTAAAACTTGTAGTTAGTGCCTACCCACATATAAATTCTTGGCTCCGCCCTTGATTTGTTCTTCTTTAATTTCATAAATTTGAGTGATTGCACGTATTTGATTCTTGATTACAGTGATTGTACGTCCTTGTGTTTGTTTTTTCTTGGAAGATTTTACTACTGTTATGATCCAAGCATGTGCAATCGAGAACTGAGAGTTTAGTTATGAAAGTTTCAAGTGATGCCATAAAAAAAGTTTCAAGCGAAAATAAAGAATGTGTAAAATTTTTTGTGATCTGTAAAAATCTCTGTTAGTGCACAAAATTTTCAGCTTCTACGATGAACTTTGTGAAATTTGTTCGACAAATTTATCGGCACCAATTGCCACAAAATTTTTATAATAATGCTATTGGACCTAATTTGTTGAGCTAATTCATCATCGGGTCCAAACAAATATTGAGACCCATTCTCAATCCAATGGTTTATGAATGATTAAGTTAGCAAATTATGTCAGTAAATTAGTTCCTAGTAGCATTACTCAAATTTTTATAATTTTTTTTTTTTTCCATTCAAGACATGTAACAAATTTTAAAAAAATTTCGAAAGTCACTTTCAATAAGATTTTGGCCTCATTATTGAAGTTTTATTGCCCTTACATATCTACTGTAATTGGATCTATTTGTATTTGGATCATTTTATGTGGCCATGCATTTGAGTTGCTAAGAATTTTTGTTTGAAGCTCTTGTGAAAGAATCTTCTTGTGATAAATCCTTTCAAGTGTGGTTTCATTTTAACTCTGGACACTTTTGAGATACGGCAAATTATAATTTATATCCTTATAATATGTAGCAAATCCTATTTAATTCTTAAAATTTTAATTTCAACAATCAAATCCCTTAAGAAATTAATTGAGTTTCAATTTAGTTGTTACGTTCAAAATCAATAATTTATTATGATACAATGACTTTTCGTGACCAACGTGTGACTTGTGTAAAGGGATATATTTATTTCGTGAAATTTTTTTATACATAGGCCATAAACCTTGCTTTGTGTCATTTGATTTTTGAAAAAAAGAATATAATAAACCCAAAAAGAAAGACACGAAGTTAGAATTTAAGAAATACTGTGAGATATAGAGAAAAATACTGATGTATCTAACAGTTTCTCCAGTCCTTACATTTTTTTTAATCTAAAATGCTTCTGCAATGCTAGACATATACCCATACCAAATGAAGAGAAACTATTTTTTAAATCCAAATAATCAAAGGAAACCAAAATCTATACCCAAATATTTAATTGTGAGATTTCACCATCCTTTAAAGACACAATGGTCATATTTTACTCTATTTTAAATTTGGTTTATCTTCATTTAAATTTGAGTTTCTTCATTGGAGAGGTTTATACCAAATCAAGGTTTTTACCTTTTTTTTTTTTTCTTTCTCAAATTTGGGTAAGAGTTTGAATTTACATTGGAGAAGATCTAAGAGAGATGTTTTTTGTCGGACCAACCCATCCTTATGGGAAAGTTATGTGACATCTTTTTGTTAAAATAGTGCAATAAGTCTAGATAAAAGGATTGAATTGAAACTCAGTTAAAACTTTAAGGATGTAATTGTTACAATTAAAACTTTTTGGACATTTTGTCCCATTCATAAGTATTAAAATTTTCTATTGAAAAAAGAAGGGTACCCATTTGTCCCCATATTTATTGAAAGAGTAATGTTGGATTAATAAAAAAATTAAAAAAATAAAAAATAAGGACCAAATGATGTAGCATTACCATAATAGTATTCTTAGTTTCACTTTTACACATTTGAAATTCAATTGTGTCCTATTATGGTAATGACACATTATTTGATCCATATTTTTTGTCAGTGTAGCATTTACTCTTCTTAACATCATTTGATCAAACGTCCTAAGGTAGAATTTTGGCAATCTCTTAGAGTCAGACCATGAGAAATTTATTTCTCATGAATACCCTAGGACACAAATTGAATTTATGTGTATGAGAAATTGAATTTGTCCTCTTTATTTGTCACTATTGGAATCTTTAACAATACATTTAAATTAGCTTTTATGTTTCTTTTACAATTTTTGTTGTATTTCATGGGTTTTTGAATGGATATTTTCTTCCAAATTGGAATGTTTGAAATGGGTTGTAGTTGAATAGACTAATTCTTTATGGGTAATGTTTTTTTGTAGTAGAATGTTTCTAGAGATTTTGCACATCCCCCAACCCACCCAGACCCACACACGTACACACAAAAAAAGAAGGAGAAATGGTTTCTAGAAAAGTTAAAAGAAAACTCATAACTCCATAAGTCGATAGCTTTGGGTAAAGATAGTTAGAAAAATGTAATAATAAAGAAATTACAAAATGAGAATTTTACAATTACGTTAAGTGAACTCGGTTTGATTAGATGTAACTTGAATTTGATTTGATAAGGTTCAATGAAATTTGTGATTACTTTATGTTCAAATTTGATTTGTAATTACTTTATGTTCGAATTATGTAATTTGAATTTGATTTGATAAGGATTGCTAATTGCATTTCTTCTGCTTGAATTGAATTGGTAATTGCATCACTTTAAGTTACTTTAAGTGTGACTAATTACGTTGTGTATCTTTCGATCCCAAATAATTAGGCGAAGTCCTCATTATTATTTTTCACACTCACATCTTATGGCTTGTATAGTAGTAGAATATGTGGTACACTTGATACGCTTGCTAAACCATCCATCAAAAGTAAAAATTTAAATTATAGTGACACAATTTACGAATGAATCTATAATATAAAACAGGGCGGCTTCAACAAGCCCATCGTACGGTCTTAAATTCATTCATCCAAAGATCAAGAAATTACCTCTCAAGAATTCATTTCAATTCCTCTCTCTCTCTCTCTCTCTCTCTCTCTCTCTCTCTCTCTCTCACTCTCTCTCTCTCTCTCTCTCTCGATGTTACCCCGCGACACAGCCACCGCCATCGCCAGCGACACAGCCACCACCATCGCCAGCGACATAGCCACCACCACCACTACCGCCATCACCACAGCCACAGCCATAACCACACCCTCCCAAGTATCCCTTTTCCCTGCTTCTCTCTCTCACACACACCTCGAACTTCTTCCACCCCGACCCTATGCTTCTCTCTCTCTCTCTCTCTCTCTCTCTCTCTCTCTCTCTCTCTCACACACTCACTCTTAACAAACCCCCCCAAGCTCTCCCCCTCTAGCAAACCTCCTAAGGTTAGTGTCCTCTCCCCCTCTTCTCTTTCCTTCTTTCTCTCTGTCTCTTCTCTGCTTTCACACACACCCAATTCATACACACGCTAACACACCCATCAACCACACGCTCACACACAAACCCATCACCCACACACTCACAAACACAAAAAATTTCAAAATTAGGGCTTGTGTAGGTGTCGATGTATCAATCAAAAGAGAGGGAGTGTGAAGAGATGAAGACACATGCCTGTGGGAAATCCAGTGACACCCACACCCCAAATCATCCCATCGTCCCTCACCCCACTTCTCTTTCAGAAATCAGGACCATGCCACCCCTTTACAACTTACTTAATCCCTTCCTCTTTTTGTTTGCTTTTTTCCAGTCCCTTTTTTTTCACTCTTTCTCTCTGTTATCCCAATGCCAGTCACATTGCCCCAAGAACACACGCAACACACACACACACACCCTTTCCTTCACATACACACTCTCTTGGTTTGATTAGGTTTACTTTGAATTTGGTTAATTAGGTTCAATTCAATGTTTATGTTTAATTTCTACCAAATATATTTAGGATTATTGGAATTAGTATTTGATTGGAACTAAATATTGGAATTAGGATTATGGGATTACTGGAATTTTTATGGGATTAGGATTACTCTTTAAAACTTTTTTTGGAGTAACTGAGAATTGTATGCTTGATTTTAGATTGAGAGTAATTGGAGCTAAAGTAATTGGGATTATTGGATTAGGAGGATGGGAATTAGAACATACCATTTCTTTTACCCACACACTCATCTTGGACTTTGTTCAATTTGAATTTTGTAAATTTAGTTTGGTTAGGTTGAATTTGAATTCGATTTGATTAGGTTCAATTTGGATTTGTGAACTCGGTTTGATTGAGTTTAGTTTTAATTTGTGAACTCGGTTTGATTATGTTATTTTAGGATGCAGATTTTGTAAGAAATTTTAATTTGATGTGTATTTGCTATGTAATTGGATTTGTGAACAACTATAACTTTAGGTTTGATTTGAATTGGCCATGTAATTGCTTTTTTTTTTTTGCTCGAGTTGAAGTGAGTTCAATCGATTCGAACTGAACAACTATAACTTCGATTTTTTTTGCTTGGGTTCAATTTTAATAATTGAAGTTATAGTTTGTGGAGCTTTATTTCTAGCTTTATTTTCTCTATTTTCTTATGGTTTTTTTGCCTTTTTTCTCCATTGACTTTGGTAAGCTTTTACTGAATTGACTTTGGTTGACATGAATGTCTTCGTTGATGTTTTGTTTTTGGTGGCTCCATATGTGCAACACTCTCTCTAATTCACTATTGACAGCCCAATTTTTGTTTTTCATGGTAGTGTATTGCATACATTGTAATGTCAAGTTGTCAACTAAAGTCAATTTAGTACATTGTACATTGATTTTAGATACCCAATAAGTAGTTCATTTTATTGCGTTGTCTTTGCTCTGGTGATTATCTACACTATTTTTGTATGATGATGAATTAATTTTTTTAATATTTAATTGTTAGTTATATTTGTTGCTCAAGGTTCAGTTTCTGTAATATGAGATACAAACTTTTATTCATTGTATTAATATGAGATACAAATTGTTTTACATGGTTTTTGTCAATCTGCTGCTATTCGTATTGCCAATTCCCAATTCTCCACATCTCCACTTCTTATATAGTGTTTTCTTTTCCTTTTTTTTTTTCCGTCATGGTTGATCCTTTGCAAGCCAAGTTGATAGCTATTGAACAAATGGAATAAATCATTGTAATGACGATTAAATCAATGCAGTGGAATAGCTATTGTTGACCATCATATCCTTTTGTTTAAAATTATTGTCAAAGAGTATGTTTATAATCTATATTTTTCTTCATCCAAAAAAGGGGGTTTTAATTGTTATTGCTTCTTTTTTTGCCTATTGGTTATTGTAATTGCCTTATAATCTCATGGGTTTAGTGGAATTTTTGTGAAAGAATTACAAGTTAATTTGATTAAATTGGGTCTGGGTTTGAATTAGTTGAACAGTTTGAGTTTGAGTTCAATGATAATTTGATTTAGATTATTGCCTTCTCTGATTTTTTGCGAACTTTTTCTAATGCCAATCTATGTATTTTTTCGATGAACTTCCGATGGGCAATGACCATCGGCAATGCAGCTCCAACGACTAGCGACAACACAACTTAAGTGGCGGCGGTGTCCTCCTAAATAGTGGTTTGTTTTTTGAGTTTGTTATTTTCATGGGTTTTACATTTGTTTTGGCAATTTACATTTTTCTGTCTTCATTTATTTTTTGTAGGCTCTATCGGATTCACACTCACACGGTCATGCCACTTTCAACGTCACGCCGCCGTCAAATTCATCAGTAAGATTCTGGTTTTAGTGTTTTGTAGGTTGTCTCATGTAGCTTTGTCTAAACCTTGAAATGTTGCTTTCACTGAGGATTGGATCTTGGAACAAATATGACTTCATTTTTTTTTACTTTTTCTCTCATTTGTTTCTCCATTTTACAATACATTTCATGTAATCAATCTTTCAATGGCTGATTTTTTTTTCCATGCTCATATGCAGAGGGTCCGACAAACTTAATTGCTCCATTGATTGGAGGCCAGGTACACAGTGGCCATTCTTTTTTTTTCTTGGGTGGTGCTATGTTTTGCTTGCTACCAAGTGACACCTACCATTAAAATTGGTAAATTTATATTTAACTTTGGTTAGAACCTTCCTGTACAACACAACATTCATGAATCAGTTAGACTTTAAAATTACCGAAATGAAATTATAACTAATGGTATTAATCATTCTCAATCCATTGAATTGTTGTTTCTTTGTTCGACGACTTAGGTTTGCTGCAATAAGAAATATACGTAGGATTATAGAATGTGAATGGTTTTGATCCCATGTTTTACTTTTTATTTAGTAATTTTTCAAGGATGTGAATGGATGGTTTGTATTGAAAATAGGAATTCTTGGGTGGTGCTCTCTCTATCTCTCTGTCTGTCTGTCTCTCTCTCTCTCTGTATGCCTGTATGCATCTGACGTATATGTATGGTGTGGTTTAATTAGTTAATATAACACAATATTAGTACACAGAGTTTCATGAAATTTTCAGGGTTACTTTCATAAATTTCTTTAGTAAATGTGTTGTATAGTGATACACATTGTTTAAGAGGAGTTTTACTGAACACTTGGTGAGCAAGATAAAAATTTTCATATAATAACCTCATTTAGTGCAGCAAGAATGTTTTTGTTGCTTCATAATATATGGTGGTCGTGTTTTAAATTGTAGTCATGGGTGAGCAAGGAGGCTCAAAATTGTTGTACTCAACTTCGACATTTGATAGTGGCAATGGTGATGATGTGAAGAATAATGAAGGTGACGAGTTTGATGATGATTTTCTTCCCGATAAGCCAGAGTTACAACTCCAATGTGTGGATCCTAGAAGGGGCTGGGGTTTTCGTGGTGTGCATAAGGTACTTGACATTAGTTTAATAATGAAGATATATAAATTTTTGGTTTTCCTAAATGTAATTTAGTGCTGGAATAGCTCTATTTTGTTTGACATAACATTGAAGGTGATATAGAAAAATAATCAGCTGACTGTCAGAAATTTGAGCCATGATAACAAATGTGTTTGTAGGATCATTTTTGCATTTCATTGGACGATGTATCTTTGATATTTTTACCAAGGATCTTTTTTGTCATGCATTCTCATCGGTGAAGTGGTGGGGAATGTGTGCTGGCAAACTTGCAGTGCAATATAACTTCCACTGGAACCCAAATATGCACGTACGCTCCACTTGGTTGCATAGAAAATAAATCGAAACTTAGTGAACTGTAGAAATTTCAATGATACGGAGACTGGAGAAACTTCAACTTCAAGTGTGGCCAGTACCACTATATGGCAACCAAAACTACATTAATATCAAAGTTGAGAAATTTAATAAGGTGAAGATTTTTTTGAAGTGGTTTATTGTTGGGGAGGTTTGTTTCTCAATCTCTTTGTGTGCATTTGTGTTTTGGGCTATGCAATCCATTTTCTGAATTGCAAAATTAGCATTAGTAACTCAAGTAGTGTAGTTGCCACTGGTTTCATCAATCTAAACTCAATTTTCACTGGCCCTCTCTCTCAATAATTTGAACACATGAGTTTGTGATGTGGGTTTGGAAAAAGATAATTTACTTTGCACTGGAGCCGTTACTTTGATCGAGTTTAATATAAGTGTTGGATATGGATTGTATTTGAATTTCTTTATGTGTTAGACCTCTGCAGATTCAACACTACATGTTTTTTAATGCATGCTCTGCTGCTCTCTTGACGAGTACATTTTAATGCGTACAAGAAAGGCACTTATTTTGTAGTTTGGACTGAGTGCAAGGATTGTGACTTTGTTGGTCAATTCTGACGTTACTTCAAACCGTGAAATTGTTGGTTGTCTATCTTTCGATTATTAATAATTAGGCGAAGTCTTCATTATTATTTTTCTTTGTTTTCATCTCTTTGAAGGACATATATATTTTACTTTGATAGTTGTCTTAAGAGTTTTGACATCACACTCAAACATTGTCAACTAATCTGTTAATTTTTCCAAGCTTTCATACAACTATACCTTTTTGAGAAAAAATTGCAAATGAGTGCCATCTAGGAAATTGTGGACTTCAGGATTTTTTTTTCCTTGCATCAGTGTCCTTCTCCCTCTTGATTGATCAGTTACCATGAAAAATATCGTTTATCCGGAGGTGTTGTTGGACTTAGTGTAAATATTGCTACTTTTTAAAATGTATTGCATATTACGTCATGCGTCGTTCATGACTATTCTTATAGTTTTAATAGCTTCTTCCACACATGTATGACTATAAATTTTCAATGAATATATGTCTGTCTCATTAGTATAACGCTTAACAAACTTCATTGTTTTTAGAATTTGTAGGCATTTGTCTTCGATCCGTTGAATGAGTGTATACTCTTTATTGGGATACTAATAAGGTACTTTAATGATATATTATTCGTTTAAACGTTATCCATATGCTATTACCCTGTTTTTATACCCGTGTGCCTAACATTATATTGACTGTTGTTCAAGTCGACACGTGGGAGCTTGAGGTTGATACACACTTTCTTGTGCATTATGCACCGGTTGTTTCCACAGGCCTGCCGTGTTCATGCCCCACAGCAGCTCTGATTATCACGTAGTTGTCTACTCTGCAACTGATAATAAAATGTGTTATTTTGGATGTATTATTTGGGTAAACATATGATATAATGGATATATTATGTGTAATTCAAATACGCTTGTGAATTATTCTTAAAATCGCATCGTGCACTCTGATGTACATAAAATTGCTATGCCTTCGTAATATATTGTGCATTTTCAAGGTAGACATCAACTCAATTTCAAACTGTGATGTGAAATTGCGGTTGCGTTGTGCTCTTGGGCACGTGTTGTTGTGTATTGATTGCTTGATTTTTGAGAGTTGTAATGTTTATTTTTCAGTTATGTATACAGGTTGATATTTCCATAGTCTCCTATTTTTAAAAGAAATTTTGTTGAAATTTTGCAAAAATAGCGGGTTATTATTAGGTTGATTTAATTTTCTTTAACTAAATGATATAAATAATAACCTATATCAACTTAACCAGATTTTTATGGGTTTTTGTTTATTTTGTGTTTAGTATGGTGAACTAATTTCACGTTTAAGGAGATATGTTTGGCTTGATGTGAAATTTCTTGTTGTTTTTGTGGGATAGTTTCATTCGTTTTTCAGTACTGTATACAAGTTCATATTTATATAATCTCCTATTTTCAAAGGAAATTATGTCGAAATATTGAAAAAATATTGGGTTATTACTAGATTGATTGATTTATGTGACCCAAACAAAAAATTTACTACACTGGTTTTACTTCCTTTAATTAAATGAAATAAAAATAACCTACATCGAATTAACTGAATTTCAGTGGGTTGCAAAGTGCCTTCAGGCATTGGTTGTCTCCCTTAGTTTTATCTTTGCGTGTCTGTTGTGTGATCCGAATTTGTAAAGTGAACCAAACACGTTGTGTGATTGATTTATTTTGATTGGAATTGATGGTTGTTTTAGTAGTTGGGTTCAGAATGGTGATTTTTGGAGAATTTTGATTATGAACTCTGATTATTGTTATGTATGATTGTGAATTGTGAATTTTAACTTTGATTGTATTGTGGATTCAAGAGACTCCAAGTTTTGTGGACAGGTTGCGAATGTCTTGGGCTCCTATTGTTATAGCAATCTCTGTCGAAATAGTCCCCAAAAAAAATGTCATCCTGTCTATATTGATTTCAATTTCTTTAATTAAAGAAAATAAAAGTAAATTTTTTTTCAAATTAATTGGTTAGTTTACGTTGCATCGTGCCTTCAAGCACGGGTTACCTCTAATATATATATACTAGTCTTTGGGTAAAAATTAAAAAACAATTAAAAAAAAATATCCCTTGAACTAAGCCTCGGTCTTACTTAATGTCCCTTTTACTTTAATGGGTTGCAACTAACCCCCTTCAACTTTAGAATAAACTGCAAATTTAATAGATTTCGTCAATTTTGACACCTTGTGCATTGCACACGCCAAAAGTAATGCATAGGAATTTTGTTGAATGATTTCTCGCCTATAAAAAATAGTTATAGGACATATTTGCCCTTTTGAGCATTTATTTAATAGACTCAAATGTTGTATCCTCTCCCACCCACATCTTTCGGAAGAAAGAGGGGAGCTCCTACCTACTGTTCACAAGGGATAACCCGTGCCTAAGGGCACGGTGCAACTAAAAAAAATTGAACATTGAATTTGAACGCGAAATAATCAAGCATTGAACTCAGATACATAATAAACTAAAAGTTTAAACTCGCCATATATCACGTGTCTGAAGACATTGTACATAGTTCTTAAATACGAAATAATCAAACAATGAATATAAACATGCAAACTATGGATACTCTGTGATGCCCTATATCACGTGTCTGAAAGGCACTATAGATAGGTCATTTTTAATGTCATGACTTTAGTGAAATAAAATGGGTCAAAATGTGGATACTCTATTGAGTTCGCGCTCGTCGCGGATCACAACACCCACATTATTTTTCTTGAGCAACTGAACCTATAAATGAAGATGCAATTAACAGGTAAATGAACACAAACTGTATGAGAAAAATTTATTAAGAATATTAGTGAAATGATGCTCATCTTACAGTTTGTTCTAAGTCGTCATCAATCTGTAAGAAGATGCATGAAAATAAAGTGAAATAAAAATGTCAATATTTTGCGGCGGCAAAAAAAATAATTACAACGTTGTATGCTTTGTAATTAAAACGATGTATGCTATAGATGAGGTTTAAACTTACACGACCAAAAATTGTGAGATTTTTCATTTTTCAATCTTGTGAGTTTGCAGTGGTGGTTAGTACACTCTGGTGGCTACAAATATAAGAAACAAAGAGAAATAATTAAACATGCAATTGAAAATATACAATATTGCCTTAGCAAAATTATTTACCAATACGCATAATAACATAATAATATCAATTGTGTAAGCAAGTAAAAAAAAAAAAAATTGCCCTTGTCTGAAGGCACTATATGACAAATAAAAAATTGCAAATAATTACCCATAAAAAGTTAGAATCTGTTGGGAAAAAATTAAGCCCTTATAAGAGTCAAGCCGTATACACAATTCACAATCATATCCCAAAAAAAACTATTAAACTGGATTCACTATCACGCCATAATCCTATCTAAACACAAATATCTATCAACTACTGCAACAAAACGGATGAAAACCATAAAAATACATGAATAAATTTACGCCGCAAATAAAAAACAACATGACCAAATGAAGGAATTTGCACCCACATTCACCAACATTGAACTTTGAATCAGACCCAATAATTAAATCATAAAGTAAAAAAAAAAACCCATCCGATGAAAATGACCCAATAATTAAATCAATACACACCCTTGAACTTGAAGATAACGAACAACTTGTGGGCATTTGAATGAAGAGCAAACCAAACAAACCCAGTCCTACTTCACCTTTTTTCCAATACCCTCAACTACAGTCATACTTTACCTTCCAATGCAATGAAAAACACAACGAAGCATTCACATTCCATGCAATGTCTAAAAGCAAACTAAATAAGTACCTTCGAGGTAAAACAGCGGAAGAGACAATACAACACCACTCTCCAAAAAAGCCAACCTATTATGAGATTAGTAATGAACCATTAAGCCCCTAATCGCTTAGATTAACATGAAATTAGTAATAAGACATTGGAAACCATATGCATACCGCCAAGATATGTATGTAATGCAGCCAAACAGGTATCAAATGTCAAGTCACCAGATGCTGAAGCCCCTCCATAACCACGACCACTGTGATCCATAACCAAATAGCACAAAAGAATAAGCAGTTATAAACACACAAACGAAAATCAATACAGCTTTGATTTAACTAAGAATAAAAAAAAACCCACAATATAAGCTTAAAACAATGCAATGACAACCAGAAGACTGGGGAAAAAAAAAACTCTAGCTCTTGAGATGTTAAAAGCATACCAGACAACACAATATTTATTTCCTTTCTTTCCTTCTACAACTCGAAAAATAAAATAAAATAAAGCTTCTCTCAACTAAAAACTTTCAAGAGCTATATGAAACTATAACGTTAAACATGCAGAAGCACGAATATATTCGTCTGTATAAACGTAGATTAAAAAAAAACGCAGAATTAGTATTTATTGATTGAGAGATGGGTGGCTGTGCTATTTTTCCATTTTTTCACCCCATAGCGATCCGATATATGCATGAAAACAGAACATTATATTCATTGAACTCATGGCAAAAATTGAGGTTTAATAGTATATTCATTGGACTCATGGCAAGGAAAAGAGTTGATAGTTGGCCTAAGGAGATATTTTATATGAGAAACCAAAAATCACAGGCCAAGATCCATCTGGTTGCACATGAAACAGTTAGTTCTTCCTTCTTCCATCAACTGATAGACTCTGTTAAAATGCAGTCTAAAACAACATGAACTGTTTCTAGCCAATTTAGTAAACACCAAATGCTCCAGAATTTTAACTTGCTTAAAGCACAATGCACCAGAAAAGGCAACTCAAACAGTAAAAGGAAAAAAATAATATTGACTGTAGTGTAGTAACATGCATCCACCATGTTGATGAAAATGAAATGAGCTTCAATTGGGTTCAATATAAAAAGAAGGTAAAACTGGAAAATTTCAAAAGCATGTAGAACTGTACACCAAGGGAGAGAATTAAAATGGAAAGAATGTGACTAATTGAAAAATCAAAAAGGGAGAGAAAGTGAAATAACAAAAGCATGTGAATACAATTAACAAAATTATGATTCTCCAGCTCTACCCAACAGAACAGAACTTTAGCTCTGAGTTTCTCAAATGTATTTGACTTAGAACAGGAACAAAAGCAACCAGTGAGTTCAACGTTGTAACCCAGCCGGTAACAAAAGCAGCCTGCAATTCCTCTGTTGGTGTTTGCGTAGAAGAGGGATGGGGGGAGTGGGTGTTTGCGTCGGGTGAATCAGTAAAATAACCAGAGAAAAAATTAGATACAAACTTACCTTCACTACAACAAAAATCGTTTTTTGCGACGATTTTTTTCGTCGCTAAATTCAAAAAAATCGTCGCAAATTATTTTTCGCGACGTTTTTTTTTTCGTCGCGTCTTCGTCGCAATAGCCTCGTCGCAGAAAGTATTTTGTGACGAAAAAAAAACGTCGCCAAAAGTTAAAAAAAACGTAGCTAAAATATATTCCACAAGCGTAACAAAATAAAAAATAATAATTAAATTAATTTTTTGCGACGTAAAAAAATCGTCGCGAATAATTTTTTACATAAATTGAAATGTAAAAAAAAATAATTTAATTAATTTTTTGCGACGTAAAAAAATCGTCGCGAATAATTTTTTCATAAATAAAAATGTAAAAAAAATAAATTAATTACTTTTTGTGACGTAAAAAAAATCGTCGCGAATAATTTTTTTATAAATAAAAAATGTAAAAAAAATTATTTAATTAATTTTTAGCGACGTTAAAGAATCGTCGCAAATAATTTTATACATAAATAAAAATGTATAAAATAATAATTTAAATAATTTTTGGCGACGTAAAAAAATCGTCGCAAATAAAAAATATAAAAAATAATTGTTTAATTAATTTTTCGCGACGTAAAAAAAACGTCGCAAATAATTTTTTCATAAATAAAAATTTTAAAAATAATTGAATAAATACATTTGCGACGTTTAAAAATCGTCGCGAAAAAATTGTTGCTCCAATTTTCACGACGAATTTATTTTCGTCGCAAAAAATTTCATTTTTTTTTTTAAATAATTCATAAAAAATGATATTCTAATAAAATTTTTCACCTGTACACCAATAATACCTGTGTTCAATAAAAAACTAACACAATTAATACATTTCACATATTTTTCATTCAACATACATTTCACATCTTAAAAAAAAAAAATTTTATTTCCAAAAAGAATGAATTACAAGAATCAAAGAACAAGAAGTTCTAAAAATTGAAAAAAATGGTTTTAATCCTTCAAGAGGATTTAAACCATCTGTAATTACATTTAATGTCTCTTAAACTTGAATAGCTCCAGCAGTCCAGCTCCATGCCTTAAAATACCATCTCCAAGCTCAACATATCAGTACTAGCCCAGACTGAAGTCAGATCAGAACAATCAGGCCACAGTCCAAGTGCCTGATCCATTCAGCTCCCTAGCACTTTAGGGCAGATAGCACCCTCTGAACATCATTCCCGGAACAAAATGCAAACTTTCTGAAAAGAAAGTTGGAAGCCAAGGTAACAATATATACATAAAAAAAAAAAGTTAATATATCAAAAAATAATAACTTGTAAAGAGAAAAAACCAAAGTCAAAACTAGACTACATGCGTGGACATAATGGTAATGAGAAAATTCCATATTATTCTGTCTTCTTAATCTGTAGCATCCTGCAAAAATTTCTCACTTCAGGGTTCAGTTACTCCAAATGCATGGAACTTGTGTACTAAACAAAGCAAAAGAGACGAGAAGGAATCCAAAAGCCAACAAAAAATAGTTTTGCGCGACACTGTAATAGTAGGTCTAAAAATGAAAGTAAGTGGAATAAAAGATAGATATACACACCTGTGGTTGGCCAGAACTTGGCAGACCGAAGCCAGGAGGCAGGGAAGGCAGCATATTCCCGAGAGTATGGTTTTGTCGATGCATCAGCCATAAGCAGCGAAGGTGGATGAGGAGCTCCCTGCAATTACACTTTTTAGTTGATTACTCCAGATTGTCCATAAATAAACTACAGTTGCAACTTTTGAGGTGCATCTAAATCAACTAATTTCAATTTTATTAAATCAACTAAGGAACAAAAATTATAACCTGATTTAATGGAAGGTAAAAAAAGGCAACTAACTTAGTGTATTGAAGAAAAATACCTCATAAATAAGTAAAGCTGGTGTGTAGGATCAGTTACCAGTCTCCAGACCA
Organism: Ilex aquifolium; assembly: GCA_951799425.1. NCBI lineage: Eukaryota > Viridiplantae > Streptophyta > Magnoliopsida > Aquifoliales > Aquifoliaceae > Ilex > Ilex aquifolium. The sequence goes on along the minus strand of OX637397.1, from coordinate 13,445,031 downwards.
ATAGCGTTCAAATCTTTTCTTAGCCTAAGTGAAATTCAATTTTTCTTTTATAACTGCAGGTTTAATCGAAAGGAAACAAACATAATCCCCAAAACTTCAGCAAATAACCGCAATAAAGAACCTAAAACTGAATCAATGCAAAAATACATGCAACAATCTAATATTTAGTTTTACACAAACTTAAACTGAACCCGAAAATATATATTTTTTTTTAAAAACTTGACCTAAACAAATCCCAACTAAAACGAAAAAAAACCACCATAAATATCCTATGTTGTTCATAAGAATACTTGGTCATAAAGCATTCATGTCAACTACTTTAAAAAGAATCTGAGGTTTGTTCAAATCCCACAGCACAAAACATAAAATTATGTAAGCTAATAAAATTAACAAAGCTCATGGTATAAAGATACAGAATTCACTTTGCTCAAATCGTCAACTTTACTACTCAACTACCTCAACATAGTCATAGTCCATACACATCCCACTTCTCCACTCATATAAGCTTATATGAGCAATCAACTACACAATGTACTGTAACAACATCATGATTCAACACCAATTCTTAACAGTCACACAGGGATTCAATTATTCAAGCAGCTGGTGAACATTTCATCTATCTAATACTTTGGGAGCAGAAAGTTATTGCTGAACTAAACACAGGAAATCAACATAAATATCATGATACGTAAAAAAATTTATACTCAACAATTATAAGATTTGAATTCAATACCACGAGCTTACAAATGAGAGATAAAACAAAAATTCACCATGCATTTTATGTGGTAGTTACGTGTCGGAAAAAGGTTGGGGTGTTTCTTTGTTTTTCTAGCAAGCCTTTATTTTAAAAGGTTGGGTGGTGGATTTTCCGTTGGTATTTTTTAGAGTGATTCTTTAGTAAAAAGCATAGAAACATGGGGGCCTACATGTTTCTTATGCTTCTTTTTTTTTTCTTTTTTCTTTTTTTTTTAAGAAAAAAGGAATTTTATTCCAAAATTTGAAGCATTTACAAGAAGCAAAGAAACAAATTCTAAAAGTATGAGAGTTGACTTTAACCCTTCATAGGCTAAAACCAACTTAATTACAACTTTCGTAAACTTCATTTAGATCTTTTATGAATTCATATTGGTGGGAGTAACGTTCATATTCTTCAATTGCATGAGAACTTTGTCCCTTCTCTATTCTTCATTTGGGATTTTGGTCTCCACCTCATGATGATATGGAGAATCGGATGGGTGAAAGGGCAACTTTTCTAGGGAGGTGTGAGTAGTTGCACCACTAAACCTGTAGTGGTATTTATTGGAGATGTGCAATAGGAGATCATTTGTTGCCATCAAAGTCATCTCTTCCAAAGCTAAAGAAGCACAATTTTGAGCTTTTGTACATTTGAAACTATTCACAAGCCTTCCTATTCAACTACATTTGCGACATACAATACAAGATTAAAAAATTGTCTATATTGCTTTTATATCCGCTAGTTCATCATTTCAACTCCCATTTACTATGTATTTATTGCAACTGTGAAAGCACATAGATATGACAGTTGATGCATGCATTGTAAGCCACCTCTCTCTCTTAAATGGCCACTTTAACACATTTTATATGATGGCAACAATTCACTCATTTGAAAATGAAGCCACAAGATTTTTGATGCACAAATGCAAAGATAATCTATTAAAACGACATGTTTCCAGCTTCGCGTTCATCAATCAACAGAAATTTCCACAAGAGTGAGCCAATTACAGTCCAATATGTTAAACATTTCATTTTGTTTTTAACTAGTATGTTACATAAAAGATCCAATTGAGAAATGGTATCAGAAACAGCACGTCATACAAAAATTCTTGACTCCAAAGCACAAAACAAGATCAGATTTTAGCAATAAGTCACAATTTAAAAACAATATCTTCTATGGAATCCCAAAATTATCCTAAAAATCTCTCCTTGATCTCGACCACTTGTTTAACTCATTGAAAAATATAAAATTTTTGCCCGAGAAGTAATTGCACAAATGCAGTAAACTATGTTCATCAAGTAAAACATTCTCTAAAATAACTATATGAATGCAAAGAATTTTCTTTTTAAAAACAGCTTAAGCGAAGAAAAAAAAAAAACAATTTTCCTCCACCCTTGATATGGTTACCCAAACAAAATTTAAGGAAAAATTGTAGACAGCTCAAGAAATTAAGAAACTCCTTTTCTAAGCAATACCCCAAAGAATCAAAAGATCTAATAAATAAATATTATATAAAATATGCAGATCCAGAATAGTCAAATGGGAAATTTTTAAAGGCTAGCTTGATACCTATAAGAGTGGAAACAGTTTTCAGGGCCTTCCTTTTGTCTTTGTCATCATGTATATCCAATCTCAGGATAAACTTCTGTTAGAACAAACAAATTGAAGAACAAATAATCATAATAGAGTCCAAAGAAGAACCACCAATGATTCTTAAACAGAGCAAGCCAAGGTTAATCAAATGAATTAAAGGATCAAATATAAACATAACTGCTATGAATCAAACCCACCCAGTTGAAAATATTATTAGACTTGAAAATCTAGAAAGTTTCTAGGAAGAAGAAAGTATAAATTCTCAAAATCTGAAAGGTTCAAAGACAAAAAGTGGATTTGAAAGCTTGCCAAATAGGCAGAGGATATATTCATGACCCACATAACATATGTATTTGAGGAATCAAATTAAATAAGAGTTTCATTAAAAACGTAGCAAAACCCATCAAGAATTGTATTTTAACAAGCAGAAAAAGTTTCTAAAAAAGAAAACCCAAAAAGTTTATAAGAATCAGCACAATGATAAAGATTATTGAATAAACTGAAAGAGAATCAAAGATTCTGACCTTCATTTGGGTGGCTAGGTACTGTGTTTTTGTTCAACTGATAGTCATTTTATCAAACAGTTGGTGGGCATTCTATCAAACTGTCCAATTTTGCTAAAAATTAAATGTGAGAAAGAGCAATGAATTATGGAAGTAAAATAATATAGTGATTTTCATAGTAATCATGGATCAAAAAAATAAAAAACAGTTTCCCCAAATGCATCAAAAATTGATACCGTAGACAGCTCCTTGATCTCCAGAAATTTTAACATCAAAAAAAAAAAATACAAACCAAAATACATCAACCCACAACAAAGAAGATATTGTACCTCGTTGCAGTCTGAAATAGCTCGTTAGGCAGATAGAAGAGAACAAAAATACATCAGCTCCTTGGCTCCGGCGTCGTTGGTCGGCGAGATGAGAAGAATCAGATCCAGAAGTTTCCGGTAGTGACATCGGAGATTTCAAGTTCCGACTGGAAAATCCGGTTACGATGCAACCCGCCGACGAGCTCTTCTCCGACAGAAAACTGGTTCCCCTCCAACTCTCTATTATCCGACCAGCGATGACATCTACAATGGCCTCGTTGGAGGTGAGATCGCTTGATACAGAGGAGAAGCTTCTGGTTCATTGAGAGAGAGACGATGTGAGACTGAATGGAAAAAGACCAAATGCCCCAATATTAAAAGGGAGGGAATCGCAAATTTGGCGCAGATAGTATTATTGGCGACGTTTTTTTAAAACGTCGCGAAAAAATAAGTAAATTTTTATTTTTTAACTTTTTATTTACAAAAAAGATTAGTATTAACGACATTTTTAAAAAACGTCGCGAAAAAATAATTTCCTTAAAATTTCTAATTCCCGCCATTTCTCTCGCAAAAAAATTATTAGGAGGGAATTGCCTTTTCGCGACATTTTTAAAAAACGTCACAAAAAATTATTACATTTTTATTGTTTAAATTTTTAATTTACGAAAAAGTTTACTATTGGCGACGTTTTCGAAAAACGTCGCGAAAAAATAAGTAAATTGTTATTTTTTAAATTTTTATTTACAAAAAAGGTTAGTATTAACATAAAATTAACATATAATTTATCAAATCAACTTTCAATTTCATTAAATTAACATTCGATTTATTAAATTGACATTCAATTTCATCAAATTAACATTCAATTTATCAAATTGACATTCAATTTCATTAAATTAACATTCGATTTATCAAATTGACATTCAATTTCATCAAATTAATATTCAATTTATCAAATTAACATTCAATTAAACATTTAAAGTAATCAAATAAACTTTAAATTTCATTAAATTAACACCTAATTCATCAAATTAACATTCAAATTATCAAATTAAGATTCAATTTCATCAAATTAACATGTAATTTTATCAAATTGACATTTAATTTCATCAAATTAACATTCCATTTATGAAATTGACATTTAATTTCATCAAATTAACATGTAATTTCATCAAATCGACTTTCAATTTCATTAAATTAACATTCAATTTCATCAAATTAACATTCAATTTATCAAATTAACATTCAATTTCATTAAATTAACATTCGATTTATCAAATTGACATTCAATTTCATCAAATTAATATTCAATTTATCAAATTAACATTCAATTAAACATTTAAAGTAATCAAATAAACTTTCAATTTCATTAAATTAACACCTAATTCATTAAATTAACATTCAAATTATCAAATTAAGATTCAATTTCATCAAATTAACATGTAATTTTATCAAATTGACATTCAATTTCATCAAATTAACATTCCATTTATGAAATTGACATTCAATTTCATCAAATTAACATGTAATTTATCAAATTGATATTCAATTTCATTAAATTCACATTCGATTTATCAAATTGACATTCAATTTCATCAAATTAACATTCAATTTATCAAATTAACATTCAATTTCATTAAATTAACATTCGATTTATCAAATTGACATTCAATTTCATCAAATTATCATTCCATTTATTAAATTGAAATTGAATTTCATCAAATTAACATGTAATTTCATCAAATCGACTTTCAATTTCATTAAATTAACATTTGATTTATCAAATTGACTTTCAATTTCATGAAATTCACATTCGATTTATCAAATTGACATTCAATTTCATCAAATTAACATTCCATTTATTAAATTGAAATTGAATTTCATCAAATTAACATGTAATTTCATCAAATCGACTTTCAATTTCATTAAATTAACATTTGATTTATCAAATTGACTTTCAATTTCATTAAATTCACATTCGATTTATCAAATTGACATTCAATTTCATCAAATTAACATGTAATTTCATCAAATCGACTATCAATTTCATTAAATTAACATTCGATTTATCAAATTGACATTCAATTTCATCAAATTAACATTCAATTTATTAAATGGACATTCAATTGAATCAAATGGACATTCAATTTATCAAATTAACATTCAATTAAACATTTAAAGTAATCAAATAAACTTTCAATTTCATTAAATTAACACCCAATTCATCAAATTAACATTCAAATTATCAAATTAACATTCAATTTCATCAAATTAACATGTAATTTCATCAAATCGACTTTCAATTTCATTAAATTAACATTCGATTTATTAAATTGACATTCAATTTCATCAAATTAACATTCAATTTATTAAATTGACATTCAATTTCATCAAATTAACATGTAATTTCATCAAATCGACTTTCAATTTCATTAAATTAACATTCGATTTATCAAATTCACATCCAATTTCATCAATTCAATTGATATTTTTTTTAAAGTTTTTTTTAAGTAAAATGTGTATTTGCGAAGTTTTTTAAAAACGTCGCGAAAAGTCAATTCAATTGATATTTTTTAAAATTTTTTATTTAAGTAAAATGTTTATTCGCGACGTTTTTGAAAAACGTCGCCAAAAGTGAATTTAATTGATATTTTTTTTAAATTTTTTATTTAAGTAAAATGTTTATTCGTGACGTTTTTCAAAAACGTCGCCAAAAGTGAATTAAATTGTCATTTTTTTTAAAGTTTTTTTTAAGTAAAATGTGTATTTGCGACGATTTTTAAAAACCTCGCGAAAAGTCAATTCAATTGATATTTTTTAAAATTTTTTATTTAAGTAAAATGTTTATTCGCGACGTTTTTGAAAAACGTCGCCAAAAGTGAATTGAATTGATATTTTTTTAAAATTTTTTATTTAAGTAAAATGTTTATTCGCGACGTCGCCAAAAGTGAATTAAATTGTCATTTTTTTTAAAGTTTTTTTTTAAATAAAATGTGTATTTGCGACGTTTTTTAAAAACGTCGCGAAAAGTCAATTCAGTTGATATTTTTTTTAAATTTTTTATTTAAGTAAAATGTTTATTTGCGACGTTTTTTAAAAACGTCGCGAAAAGTCAATTCAATTGATATTTTTTTAAATATTTTATTTAAGTAAAATGTTTATTCGCGACTTTTTTTAAAAACGTCGCCAAAAGTGAATTAAATTGTTATTTTTTTAAAAGTTTTTTTTAAATAAAATGTGTATTTGCGAAGTTTTTCAAAAACGTCGTGAAAAGTCAATTCAGTTGATATTTTTAAAAAAAATTTATTTAAGTAAAATGTTTATTTGCGACGTTTTTTAAAAACGTCGCGAAAAATCAATTCCATTGATATTTTTTTAAATCTTTTATTTAAGTAAAATGTTTATTTACGACGTTTTTGAAAAACGTCGCCAAAAGTGAATTTAATTGATATTTTTTTAAATTTTTTATTTAAGTAAAATGTTTGTTCGCGACGTTTTTTTAAAACGTCGCCAAAAGTGATTTAAATTGTTATTTTTTTAAAGTTTTTTTAAGTAAAATGTGTATTTGCGACGTTTTTTAAAAACGTCGCGAAAAGTCAATTCAATTGATATTTTTTTTAATTTTTTATTTAAGTAAAATGTTTATTTGCGACGTTTTTTAAAAACGTCGCTAAAAAATTTACCAAAATTGAAATTTGCGACGAAATTAGAAAATCGTCGCTAATAGTAATTATTTGCAACAAATTTAAAAACGTCGCAAAAAAAACCGTCGCCAAAAATGCTTTTTGTTGTAGTGCTTACACAAAAAATTCTGTTGAAAAAATGCCGGAACAACCGCTGGGTGAGCCTCTTTGCGTTGAGTGAAGAGGGAGAGCAGAGAGATTGGGACCTGTTTGCGTTGAGTGAAGAGGGAGAGCAGAGAGCGAGGAGGTGTAGGGTGTTTGCGCAGAGGGTGGCTGTGTCTATGATTTGGGGAAGTAACCCGCCGCCTGACTCGCCGCCTGTGGGTTGCCATGGAGCTGTTGCTTGTCCGAGATTTGGGGGAACTGACTGCCTGAGACAGAAGAGAGAGGGCATAAGGGTTGCAGGGAGCCGTTGCCCTGGGTTGGATTGGGTTGGGTTGGATGTGATGGTTGGGTTGAATTAAATTGGATGGGATGATTTTGGGAGGGAAAAAATATATGGGGTATAAGATTCAAACCCCCTTCTATTTTAATATATATAGTAGGGTAGAAATACGAAAATTTGATGAGCATTTCGCATTCTTACTTGATTTTTTCGATTAACTAATTAATAGGATCGGGTATGACAGAAAATTACGAGTAATAGAAAATTTGAACACCCCTACAAATAGTTATTCAACATGACTTTTGACTGGAATCAAAATTTATCTCAAGTCGATACGAATCGACAGTTGATACCATAATACAAAAAAAAAAAAAGATACAGTTGCACTTCAATTATGTTAAATTACAACTTGTTTGAGTCTAAATTATGACTCAATCGGTGCCAATACATAGGTTACTATTAATTCAAAATGTTACAACCATTAAGTCAAAATCTGAACCGTAATTTGATCCAATTATATCTTACCTTACGACATGGAAACAGAAGTTGTGTTTGATTTGGTTGTCTTTCCCTAAGCATGGAGGTATTTTTTATTTTTTTTTGGTGGGTCCTAAATATGGAGGTTGCAGGAAAAAGGATCGGGGTAATTTAATGACACCCGATGGATTTTTATATTCTCCCGGCTCACCTTCCCCATGGACTGAAACAAGGCTTTCGGTGTAGATAAGTAGGTGAAGGCAACGAGAATGAGTACGATGGCCTAAGATTTGGAGATCCTTAAGAACAAGTTGGGTATTAGGATTATACAGGAGCAGGTGGCCAGGTGTGGTTTCAACAAAGACCTCATCATTCTTCCACACCCCCACTGGTTTCATCATTCCATGAAGCGGTCCGATATTTAATTGCTTGATCCAATATCCCATTCCCTCCTCCTCCATCAATATACCCACAGGGCAACTGATGACTGCTCAGCTGATTCCCAGGAATCTAATGGCACTTGTGAATGGGAATAAATCAGAGCTATAGAGCCATTGTACAACGCAAGAATCTCGTAGACTGAGTCTTGGTGAATAAGTGGTGGCCCTTCAATCTCTCTGAACTCCTCTTTCCCCATGTCAAACGAAACCAGCTTTCCATGTGGAGACCACCAGTAATAAACACCATTCAAGTAGGAGTCATAGCAAGAATCTATCAAAGAATGCAGGCAATCGGGATCGGGAGCATCACCCTTGAAATCTTTCCATGAATCTGTGCTTAAACTGTACACAGCAACATGTATGGGATCCATCCATGGGCCCCATATAGCGGGGTCCCCATCATCAAACCTTCGAATCCAAACTACCTTGTAATCATCACTGGTGGGATCTAACCCGAATCCAAAGCCGCAGTGATAAGGGATCCAGTCACGAGGAAACAATTTTGTGCGGCACAATGGCAGAGCCCTGAATGCTCTAGTCGCGGGATTCCACAGACCAATGCGCTCACGTTTGTCACACAGGCAAAAAATACCATTAATAGGACCACCAACCAGATTATATGTGGAAAAGGAAAGGCCCATATTGTGGTAGGTGGGTACTGTAAGCATTTTGTCCGGGAACAAGACGATGTCCCACAAGTTCCTATTGTCATCGTAGTAGTATACCACCAGACGGGCATTGTCCTTGTTGTTGTTGTGTTGTAAATGAATGGAAATGAAAGCAGGACTATCTATTAGATTTTTCCAAAATTTGCAGCCACACCTGAATTGCAACAGAGATTTCACAGACATTCTTGACAGTATCTCGATCAGCACATCTTCTGCCAAATAGCCACCTTTGCTTTCCATTTGGCCCATTTGATTGTATGAGAAAGATGGGTCTTCTTCTTCTTCTTCTGAGAGAGAAAGAGAGTGGGGCCTCTGGAATTCACTAAGGAGAGAGAAAGGGGTTTTTTTTATTTCTTCTTTGTGATGGGGCGGGACTAGAGGGATAGAATGAAGAAAGGGCAGTCGTAAGTAGGGGTGATAATCGAACTGAATTCGAGCCTAATTCAAACCTAATTTACACATAAACGAGCTGACTCATTTGATTATTTACACATAAACGAACCTAAAAAAATGTTCAAGCTTGACTTGTTTAATAGTCCTAGTCGTAAGTCTTTACATGTCTCGAACAGCTGTGTTCATTCCTTAACTCCTAAGCAAATATACAAGGGCAACGAATTAATGCATTCACACCGACTAAGGAAATACACCATTGCAACGAATTAATGCATTCACACTCCACACATTTATAGCATTTCTTAACCTTTAAGTATAATGCAAAGGTAGAATTGAAACAATTTAATGCATTCACTTGTATTAACAAATTTACAATCTTACAACATTCACACTATGGAAAAAGGCCAGATAGTCTCTTATTAAATCAATAAGGTAATATGGATGAAACGTATAATTATTTTAGAAATGACATCAACAATTCTATAGTTGTGTTTTGTATTTGAGACACTCCGTGGCCAGCAAAAATATCAACATCATTGAAGTGTATGGTTAATTGGGTGAAATAAGGCGTATGGTATGGTGATTTTTCACGTGGGATTTAAATTTTTTATGATACTTTTTCTCTCTAGGCTCCTCTTTGGTAGATTACTCACTCATATAGTAGTGAGAAACCCACTTATGTATAATGGGTCCTTCTCAAATTAGGAGTAGGTGATCTACCAAATAAGAAAACCGAAACAAAATTTGTTAGAGGAGATCTCACTCCTCCACACGCCACCTTAAAAATTCTCACAAGGATATATTTGTTATTTGTTAAAAGTCAAGAGCTTTGTATTATATTTGGAAACTCATATGATTATCAAGATATTTACACAAAACCTTGGTTTGGAATCGCAAGTAAGCCTCTCAACTAGGTAAGGAGGAGTTGGGCCAAAGGGTTGCCACAAGTACTCTAAGCAGGCTGATTCTAACTCATTTTTCTTCAAATTGAGCACACTTTTGTACATGGATGTTCATCCAAGTTTGAGCTGGAGTGAAATACATGGTTTTTTGTATTCTCAAGATATCTATAGTTAATTTAGCTTTTCGAAGAGATGGGAATATTCCCATTTTACAAATATTCATTCTCACCCCATTAAAACACTATAACATAAAATCAATAAGTCCACCTGTTATATGCTCACCCATTAGAAACTAAACCCACCCCTTTTTATGTCTACCCTATTAATAACTAAGCACATTCAATTATCATATTAAATATTTTATTTCTACCCACTCATATAACCTAAATTTTAATTTTTCCTTTATTTTTAATAACAAATAAACTTTGAGGAAGTTTTTGTTAAGTAACAACATCAAATTATAATTGGACTTTTTTCAATCTCCTCTAGAATCTTATTGTATGATTATTGGCATTCCCATAGAACTACAACTGTGTTTTGGCATATTTTGATTGGGTTTCACTTGTCAAGCCATGCTACTGAACAAAACTTGAGTATTCTCAGGCTAAATCAAAATTATTATCACTGTATATGCAAGATGGTGTTGCAGTAGATTATTCTGGACGCTACCTTTTGTATAATGAAAAAACTTTTCATGGTAATAGGATTCAAAACCTTATATGCATATCCTTTCAATTTGAATCTGGTTATGAAGGTCATTTGGAGACAATCATGTATGTGTACTAAAACTCAATCTTACTGAAAAGAAGAGGAGAAAACAAAATTTTGGGGTGTATCATAAAGTGACAACTATTTGTTTAACAAGTTAATGGTATGTAAGTAGATTGGGAAGGTTTAGCCATTAATTTTGTGTGTTTAGTAATTGATGGGTGGATATAGAATGGAGTGACCTCAATAATTTCGTATTAAAGAATTGAATTGGGATGGGGGCAGATCTATGTTGGTGGAAATTTAATAGGCCCACCATTAGTAAAAACATATCATGACCTATAGAAGTTACTGTCAGAAATTTTAATGATTCGTATATAAAATTTAGAACTTCTAAATTCAAGATTTAGATTATATAGGTTTAGACCATACCTGTATGAGCCATGACATTCGATCTTCAGGTTTCTTTCGCTAAAGGGCAATGTCTTACTCTCCTTCTTCAAAGCAATTGGTGACTCTCAATGGGACAAACCAAATTAGGGTTATGAAGTGGAGAGGGGATCTAGTCTGCTATTTATAATGAAATCTAATGGGCTCTCCTATTACGGGTCACAATTAGATTAAGACCTACACTTAACTGCCTCAACCACGTCAATTACAAGATGCACATAAGCCCATCAAAATAGATCACTTAATAATATTGGGTTCATCTCATTGGACCATAAATTCAGACGTTTTTCACAAATCCAAAATTAACTATCAATTAATGGAAGTCCAATATAGAAAAAATTCTCCCACTTGGAGAACATTAATTGTAGTTATTTAAAAATAAAATAAAATTATACATATATTTTTGAAAAACACGTCTCAGACTAATCAAACAAACTCAATGTGGTCACAATAAAAATACGGTCCTAAGATAACATCTCAAACACAACCCGGTCAAATAAAATTACTATTTTCGGACCAAAGTAAAGAACTAATTACAAATAGGGTGCAATTATGCCAACATTAATGCACTAGATTTCATCATAACTCCGCAGTTTAACGTGCTTGAGTGAGAGTAATATTAGAATGAGTGATCCCCTAGAAAATCCTCGTGTTGCATCCCTTTAAAAAAATTAATTACAAATATTAGAGAGCTATTGTGATGTTTTTTATTGGGTTGGGGGACTTCTAAGCCAAACATTTTCCATGTGTGTTTACAAGTTCGCATTATACCAAGCCTTGTTTCATTTGAAATCTTTTTGGTAATTTGTTTTGTAGTTTTTATATCTCACTTGCGTTCGTGGATGAGAAATAGGGTATTTTTGGACAAATTCTTTGGTATTTGTTTGCCCAGCCTTTGTTAATTTCGAAGGGATAGCAAATGAGCCGCTAGTTGTCTAATACCATCAACAACAAGCTTGCTTCTTTATCATCCACACCCTTTGAGCCCTACATCTTCAGAGTGGATGGCCTATTACGTAGAGAAAACGAGAAAGCCTATGAACCAGAAATGCTTGCAATCAGTCCTTATCACCACGGTAAAAGTAACATGAAAATGATGGAAGAGCATAAACTACGGTACCTACAATTGTTGCTTAAGCAAAGAAATGAATTGAATGTGGATAGATATGTCAATGCCATGCAAGATTTGGAAGAAAAAGCACGAAAATCTTATGTGGAGTCCATTGGACTTGGGAAGGATGAGTTATGAGTTTGTGAGAATGATGCTTCTTGATGGGTGCTTTATGATCGAGTTATTTCGCAATTTTGAAGATCACACATATAAAGATGACCCTATTTTAAAATTGGAAAAGTTCATCTGCATTTTACATCGAGATTTATTGTTACTTGAAAATCAACTCCCATTCTTTGTCCTTGAGCTCTTATTCGACATGACAAAAAATCCAAACCAAGAAAGAAACATATTTTCCTTAACCTTGATGTTCTTCACTCAAAACTTTTAAAACTTTCCAGTGTTCCAAGCCATGATGTCAATCATGTACTAGGCCTTGTACACAAGTCTTGGTGTTCCTCATTTGCTGCAACGTTGTCTTCTCGTGGGAACTATGCTAACCAAGGTAGTAGATGGGAATTCATAAAATGCGCCACAGACCTTTGAGAGGCTGGTATTAAATTTGAAAAGGCTACGGAAAGTTCATCGTTGATGGATATAAAGTTTGAAAAGGGAATCACAAAAATCCCACCTTTGGTAATTGATGATATTACAGAGATCTTCTTTAGAAATATGATTGCTTATGAGCAATATAATGGCAGTACTGAAGCAGCTTATTTGACTCATTATTTGACATTTTTAGATCGCCTCGTAAATTCTCCCAAGGATGCCGCAATACTATGTCACTGTGGAATCATTGACAATTGGTTAGGTGATGATGAAGCTGTTTCGACCATGTTGAACAAATTGGGCAATAATATCTTCCTAGATGAAACAACTTTCTGTTATTATGAAGTTTTCAACAAAGTTAACGAGCACTGCAAACATCGTCGACACATATGGGTTGCCAAATTAAGACGTAATTATTTCAACAGCTCATGGTCTATCATTTCACTTTTTGGTGTTATGTTGTTGCTTCTGCTGACTATCATACAGATTATATGCTCTGTCTTACAAGTCTCATGATTTGAAGTCCAGTTTGATTTACTAGTCTCCTTAAATAAATACATTATGTTTTCAAATAAGTTGTACTGATTATTTGGTCAACCAGTTGTTTCATAAATGTACAATAAGAATTGCTCGATGTGAAAATATTATAAGACACTAGTTGCAGAAAATTAACTTCCAATTTGATCTCTATGGGGTTGTAAACAATTTGAAGGTCACTTAAAACGGTTAGCAACGTTTCTAGTTTAAGTAAAAATGTGTTCATATTATTGTGTGACTATTAGGTATATTGGGTGACTATTTGTAAGGAGTGCAAATGAATCGATGCGAACATTAGATTGCTCATACTTAATTTATTCATCTGAGAATAGTGTTTATACTCGTTTTGGCTTAGCTCATCTAACAAGCAAACTTGGCTTAAGCTTTTATTAAAGGGTATTCATTCCTATCTTTCCTTTCACTTTTTCGTCCAATTTAGAGAGGATAAATTTGAATATGGTCAAAAGAAGACTAGTTTTCATTTCATCCACTTTCTCTTCCTAAACTCCCTTATACATCTACTAATTACTAAAAGCACCACCTTCAGCTATGTTATTTTAGATGTATTTTGATATCAAATTTTAGATTTTGGTTTCTCTTATCTTTATTATTGTTATTGTTATTGTTATTGTTGTTATTATTGTTATTATATATTATTATTATTCTATAAGTAGGAGTTTCTTAACTAATTGAAGATTGTCATTTCACACATATGCAAATATAATCGCATATGCCGCTTCTATTCTCTCTATAATTTCTCCTGAGCTCAAAGAAATAATTATATTTTGTTATTTATTCTTCTTTGTCTCTTATTTATATTTGAAAATAAATGCAATTTATTAACAACAAAAATAAATTTTCTTTTAAGTTAACTAGCAATGCAACACGTGCGTTGCACGTGAAAGTTTTCTTTAAAATATTTGATAAAATATATAAATATTTAATTACATAGTTAAATTAAATATAATCTCATATTTATCATACTTAAATTTTTTGTATTGTGGATGAAAAGAAAAAGATACATATATTAATTTTTTGGCACTAGAGATAATATTGTATCAATGAAGTTGTTGTGTATTAATATTGGAGTTTTGAAAAAAAAAGAATAATGTTTTTATATTTCCTGTTAAGAGTAACATGACCATTTAAAAGTTTTATAAATATAGAGATTTAGATGATATGTTAAAGGTTTTTTTGTTATATAGAGGGATATAATGGTAATCTGCATATTTAAATATAAAAGGACATGTTAGTTTTTATAATTTTGTGTTAGGGTAAAATAGTGAATCAAATTTTTTTTATGTAAGGTACTTTTATTAGTAGCATAGATAAGTAAATTGTACAAGGAAAAAATCTTGTACCTTCAACCTATGACAATGTGGGATTTGGATTGACTAGAAAAACGAAAAAAATTGCACTGCTCCTGCTACAAAAAGAGCAAACTGTCAGAGATCGGGGTGGATCGGTCAGAGACACTCCGATGCTTAAGTCAGTAAGGGTTCTGAGAATAAGCTGGCAATTTTGCAGGAAAAGAAGTGCATACCTTAGACGCATTACCCAATATTTATAATGGCTCGTTGCACCATTTCTACTAAGGTTTCTGCCAGTGACTGTTCAAAGTGGCACACCTTCGTATTAAGCAAATTTCTCATAATTAGTGTGAGAGCTTTTTTAGGTTTCTTTTCTAGTTTGCCTATTCTTTAGGCCACATTTTGTTCTATTCACTTATAACATAAGCAACTTCCTTATCATTTCTACATTCTTCCGCAGTCCTCAGGTCAGCAGAGCTATGCTTAATTCGGTTTATCTTTGGTAGTCAATTTAGTGGCTCTTTTTTTCTTTATTTGGCTCAGCAAGCAACTCTGTATCTTTATTGATCGAACCATCAACTAGTTTGGTTAGGCCTTGTTAGGCAAGTTGGCCCAATGCTTGGCCCGGGCTTTCAATTCAACATTACCCTCTTGACCGTGTGTCTTATGTCACGTGTTTGTACCAATTTAAATCATTAAATAGTCTTGTATCGTGTCATGTTATGTTC
The DNA here is from genome assembly GCA_951799425.1 of Ilex aquifolium. Lineage (NCBI taxonomy): Eukaryota > Viridiplantae > Streptophyta > Magnoliopsida > Aquifoliales > Aquifoliaceae > Ilex > Ilex aquifolium. The sequence continues at coordinate 13,429,553 of OX637397.1, read as the reverse complement.
ATATTGTGTCATTTTAATTCATGTCGTATTAATATCAATATTTCTATTAACAAAAAATTATTTATGTTTAAAAAATTGATTAAGTATTTGATCAAGAATTAAAAATATTTAAATATACCCATTTTTCATAATATTAGTCAATATTTTATTTTTGCCTAACACTAATTCTGTAAGAGGCAAAACTTGAAGATACCTCCCACAAGAATGATGAATGGATATTTCTGATAAAGTGTGGGCTCTGAACCTGATCTCCTAGTCTTCCCTTCCTGCAAAACGAACAAACTGCCCAAGATCGAAGTGTTTCGGTCGAAGGCACTCCGATGCTTAAGTCAGTAATGGAGCTAAAACAATTGTAAGAGGACAAGGAGAGTTCAGTGTACCTTTCACCCTCGCTCCTTGTGCCTTTTGTAGATCACCGTTTAGTTAGGGTTTCCATGATTTTCGATTCAAAGTGGTACACATTCCTCCAATCAGGCGACACTAGTTGGAAAGTTGCTGATATTTCTCTAGCAATTCCTCTTGTCGTTCCTATAATTTCGTCCATTTGCTTAACTAGAATGCCTGAGTTATAGGCGTCTCCTTAGCTCTTCATTTATCGTTTCAAAATCTCGGTCATGATGTGGACCGAGCTCTTCTGTTTATTACCGAGCTCTTTGATCTGTTCGGTCTCAGACTGCTGACTTAATATATAATTATGTCTCAATCACGTGACTGGTCTTATTTTGCTCACGTGGATTCATTAAATGTGAGTACACGTGTCACATTGGGAGACACCCTAAAAATGTTTGACATACACCTTTCGTCTGTCAGCCATTTTATGTCCTTAATCTCATCATTGCTTCACACCTTTTGGGACATGCCCTTTGTTTTGGCGGGTGAGTAGTCATTTAAGTACTGCCTTTTAGAATTCCCTCCTTTTATAAGTAACCTCTTCCATTCCTTTTCTGTACTTTGTCCTTTCGAACTGCTTGATTTCTGTTATTCTTCAACCTTCATCCCCTTCTGCCATGGATCCTCTTACTCCTGATGAAGTTCCTACTTTCAAAACCAAATACCATATTCCAGACGATGTAGACATAAGAATCGCTGGAACAGAGGAATCCCTGATAGGCACTAGAGAGAGTATTCCCATCCACACTCGAGTGATCACCGAGGGTGGAGTTCGTTTCCCTCTAGACCCTTTCCTCCTCTGGGTGCTCTCTGCAAAATGAAACTTTGTCCTATCCAATGCTGCCCCAACTTCTTCAGGATTGTGATGGGAGTAGCTGCTTTGAATAAGCTTTTGGGCTTGAGTCTCGGTTTATGGGAGATTCTATATTGCTATATCATTAAACCGACTGAAGACAATTACTATTTGGCTGTAAGGAAGAAGGACCGCTACCTAGTAACTCATCTCCTAGATTTGAACAAGGGGCATGAGAACGATGTGGTTTTTGTTTCTACAAACTAGGAATACTCTGCTGAGGCCACTCCCTCTTATCGTTGCCCATATAAAGAAGGCACGCCAGGTGATTGTATTTTTTTACTCTTCCATTTTTATTTTTACTCGTCCGTTGCTTTCTGACATGAATAATCTTCTGTTTCGTAGGCGAGACTGTGAAGGGCAGAATCCCTGAGTGAGTAGTTAAAATGGATGAACTCAGGAAAGTCTGGGACTTCAACGATTCTCTCTTTTGTCGAGCTGCTCATACTCTGCTTGGGTACACCCCTATTTACACGTCCTTCATTGCTGTGCCGAACCGACCAAACGCAACACTTGCCATAGATCGGGAAGCTATTCAAATTGTTCGGGAGTAGACAACCCGAGCCCGCAAAAGAGCTTCAACTGCCACTTCTGGACGAAGGACGGTGAATAATTTTTTAGACTTTTTTATCGACTGTTAAGCCGACCCAAACTGCCGAACCGTCCTTGCCATTTGCTTCTTTGATCCCTATTCAAGAAGAGGACACTGCAACAGAGGTTCCCGCCGAAACTATTCTTCTTGAGCCAAACGGTGCAACTCCGCCAGTTAGCGACTCGGCAGACTTGGTTCGGGCCACTGACACTGCGACTCATGTGGAGTTAGATCCTCCTGATTCTGTTCATTCCCCAGATTGTCAACATGACTTAATTTTTTAACTTGCTAAAGACCCCGCCCCAAAAAGGCGAAGAACTGCTGAGTCCGAGGCAAGTCTTTCTCCTAAGCCAATCAATCCTCCTTTCCGACCTGTTCTCAAGGTCAAAAGGAGAGAGATCACTACAAAATATTGTGCTATCGAGGACTTCAATGTCGTAGTGGGGATCGCCAGAGGGGTCATTCTGCCTCAGGACCTTGCCATGAACGAGGCTTTGACTAATGATGAAGTGTTCCGCCAAGCAATTCAGCACATGGTCTTGGTAAGATCTGTTTCTCTAGGCCTTCTCTTCGTTCTTAAGAATTTATCTAAGTTTTTTCAGCGTAGGGTCTTCAAAAAGTACATGAGGTAGGGGCTAGGATAGCTAGAAAAGATAAAGCTATGAAAGATGCCATCCATGCCCGAGCTTTTGCGCTTGCCAAGAAAGAGTCTGTGGATGAGGAGTACGCCAAAATCTGTGAGGAAGCTAAGGTTCTGCAAGCTTAAAATCAAAGACTAACCGAGGAGAATCAAAAGCTTGAGACAGAGATTGGAAAGCTGAAAGACTCTGAACATGAAGCAAACGTAGAGTTCTCCCAATCCCAGCTTGATTACACAAGTCTTCTTGAGGAGTTTGATCAATACAAAGTTGAAGCAAAAGAGATAGAAGATGCTGCTTTTGATGAAGGGATTGAGAAGGCAGAAAATGATCTGGCTTTACAGATCCCTCTTCTGTGGGATGCGTACTTCAGCAAAGGATGGCATGCCGCCCTGACTGCTGCTGGAGTTCCATCTTCCTCTGGACTTTACTCTAGGCACTCCCTTCCTAGCTCCTCCCAACCCCCAGCTTCCTGAAAACACTTGGAGAATTTTTTTACTTTTTGATGTTTATGTTAGAAGATCTTTTTGAGATAACCTTGTAATCTTCTGAAGTTCAATGACATTTGCCTTTTAACCTTTCGTTTATTTTGAATTTTTGGACTTTCGAGTATTTGAAAAAACTTGACTTTCAAAGCCTAAGGCCCTTTGTTCGGGCCTTCTTCAAGAGTTTGGTCTCTCAATAGAGACCTTAACACTTAGAAAAAATTTTGCTCTTGGAGTTATGACATTTGCTCGGCCCTTCTTCAAAGAGATCGGTCCTTCAAATACTTAAAGAAAATTTTAATCTGTGAAGTTATGGCCACTGCTCGGTCCTTCTTTAAAGAGCTCGGTCCTTAAATAGGGACCTTTAAATACTTAAAGAATTTTTTATCTTTGAAGTTATGGCCATTGCTCAGCCTTTCTTCAAAGAGCTCGGTCCTTAAATAAAGACATTTAAAATACTTGGAGAAATTTTCACACTTGAAGTTGTGGCCATTGCTCGGCCTTTCTTCAAAGTGCTCGGTTATCCAGTAGAGTTACTCTTTTGTCCCTTGGGCATTTTTAGAGATTGTTTCTACCCCGCACCGACCCGCCGATTGAATCGGACTCAAATTCATCTCTAATCAGTTTACACCGTCATGCCTAGCTGAGGGCCTGGATCTGATCGGGTGGCTGCGCCTAATTTAAGTTTATACTTCTATCAGGATTTTTTGTCTCCTTGTGTGACGCCCCAAAATCCGGGGGTCCCGTTGATAACTCCTCAACCCTCGGAAATACCCGTGGAATCGCTCAACCCGAGACCACGTCAAGAATATCTCTAAAACCGGGATTATGTCCCATTTACCAGGGTTCATAACTTAACGAAACTTGGGCAGAGTCTCCTTTGTACAGGGAGCTCTACCCAATACCCAACCTGTACAACATATATTCAAATGACCCATCTGAGGCCCAATTTGAAATAATGACCGCACCGGGTCCATTTATAAGTAAACAGTGGCCACACTGGGTCCAATAATTCATACTTAAACAAAACATATAAATATCACAAGTGTTTTACAATATTTACATGTCATAAACCATTTTAAAACAATAGGTTTACAAAATCTTAAGATAAGGCCACACATAGGCCCCCTTCATCCTTGATGCTCTCCACGGAAGCCAATCACCGGTGTAGACTCGACACCTGAAATTGTTTCCCGTATAGGGTGAGCACAACGCCCAGTAGAGATAAACCTATAGAGGTTACTCTTTCCCTAGATGCACATGCTCATGTAATCATCACATAAACATATAACTAAACATTTCTCATGCTTATGCATTCTATGATGGAATGCAACAATGCTATGCCATGGAATGAAGTGGCACTCACCCATGCGTTTCAACCCGAGTCCTCACCGACTCACACAACACAATGCAACGCCAAAGTGTAATGCAACCCGTCTATTGACGGAAAAATCCTTCCAATGATCGTTATGAAATCCGATCATTATTGGAATCTACCCATTGAATGGGTGTTTTTTTTTTTTTTTTATTACTAAAATCCCTTGTGTTTTCCTTGGGCAACGGATTTTGGTATCACAACCGCCGGCTCCGTGGGTCATGCCACTTTTCTGGAATTTCACCTCCGGGAAGTGACTGAACCAAGTGGTTTAGGGTTTCTCACCCAAGGAAGTCGCCATGCCCCTTCTTGCTTTATCCAACACAAGTCTTTCCTTATGCAATGCAACCGTGCAACTCCAAAAAGGATCGTTGATCCAATTTTCCCCGAGTCTACACCCAAATCAAACACCAAGCTAGGTGTTGATTTACCCATGCATTACTCATCCACACTCATGCACAATGCCAATAAATGTGATGCTATATTCAGGCTCAAAATGCAATGGCCACCACATGAGCAACATAATCATATGTTCACATTCCATGGAATTTAAATCATAAGCATATAAATTCCATAAACCATCATAAACACATATCAATGAGCATATGTCAATACATCAATAACACATTCAAACATGTTATTCCAATGACCCCAAACAAATCATCTAAACAACCCACCAAGGTATATTATCAAACACCTCATAGGCACTAACATATTGTTTCATTTTAAGCAAAACAACAACTTCCAACACACAAAACATGCCTTCAATATCACCAAGTTATATAATGCATCACATATAACTTACACATATCAAAATTTAGCTAGCAACAAGCCTAAGCTAATTTCATGCTCACCTTTCCATTCTCATAACCATAAACACACATATATATACATATATACACATGCATATATATAGATACCCTTAAACTAGCTACACCTAAGGTAGAATAATCCAAGGTAGGAACAACCCCTACCTCAATAGAGATGTAGGCAATCTCTATACACCAAAATCACTCAAAAACCAATACTTTCCCCAATTCTTGATTTTTCACGTTCGGTGGAAATCGTTGTTTTTGGTATGTAGACGAAGCCCTCGACGAGTAGATCACTTCTCCCTTCTAGCTCGACGGAATCCGAGCGACGGAAGGCGGAGAAATCGCCGGAGAAAGGCTTAAGAATTCTTTTTTTTCTCTTCTCCCTCTTTCTCTCTTTGAACGGCTGAACCAAGGGCAAGTGGGAGTGAAAATATCCCAAAATCTGATTTTTAAGTCCTTATTTATATTTTTTAATGTGCGGTCCTCGTTGCACCGCATATTACCGACTTTCGGGTTCGTTTTTCGTTCAAAAACGATTCATTAAGTCTCGGATTGAGTTCAAATAAATTTTATTTGAACTTTCAATTATTTATCCAGATTATTTGAAAAAAAAGTATTTTAAGAGCCCTGGAATTAAAAATCGCCACGTAAGCGCCTCGGTTTACGTGCAATTTCCGACTATCTCGGAATTCGACGAATTTTCTGGTGGTTACTAGGTTTCGCGTTGCGAATCCAATGGCGCACTCCGTTTTCCCATCCGAGGTCTAGAACATAGGTATTTTAAACTGCACTATAGTGGTAAATTACTGTTTTGCCCTTAGTCAGAAAAATTCAAAAATTTCCGGGTTTCACACCTTGCCTTGGCAGTAGGGTGTTTAACAATGAAATCAGATGTATCCATAAAAGATGCCTTTTATTAATAACTTTTGTTCATCAGTACATCAATATGCTAATTGCTTCTGAACTTTCGAGACAAGGGGCACCCTTGTGTTTCCAAAGGTACTTCGGAGTTCCGTTTCCAAAAAGGCACTTTTCAGAAGTAGAAATTTCTTATGTTGGTTGAGTTCCAAGGGCGTGGTACCATTTTATTGTCCAAAGTCTCAAGCTCATAATATCCACTGCCCCCAACTCGGGCCACTCTGTATGGACCCTCCCAATTTGCTCCAAGCTTTCCATGTGCTGGGTTTCTAGCCGATCCCAGTACACGCCTAAGGACCAAATCTCCCAGTTAAAAATACCGCGGATTGACTTTCTTGTTGTAAGCTCGGGACATTTGCTGCGAATAAGAGGTCATCTTGATTACTGCTTGCTCTCTTTTTTCTTCTGCTAGATCAAGGTCTCGAATGATGATGACATCATTAACGTTACTTTCAACCAGCTCAGTTCTCAAGGTCGGCAGACCACCTTCTAATGGAATTACTGCCTTCATCCCATAGGCTAGGGCGAATGGAGTCTCACCAGTTGAACGCCGAGGTGTGATTTGGTACGTCCACAAAACACTCGATAACTTTTCCACCCAATTTCCTTTGGCATCCTCCAATCTTTTCTTAATACCATCCAGTATTGTTTTGTTGGTGATTTCTGCTTGTCCATTACTCTGGGGATAAGCCGGGATCGAATAGTGATTCCGAATTCCATACTGCTGGCAGAAAGTTTTGAAGGGGCCACTATCAAACTGCGTCCCATTATCTGAGATGAGTGCATTAGGAATTCCAAACCTGGTGATAATGTTCCTCCAGACGAACTTCCTCGTATCAGTATCCCTGATGTGAGCAAGGGGCTCGGCTTTCACCCACTTTGAGAAATAATCAGTTACAACGAGGAGAAACTTCTTATTTCCAGGTGCCCGAGGTAATGGTCCCACAATATCTAGCCCCCATTGCGCAAATGGCCATGGGCTCTTCAATGGAAGCAATTATTGGGATGGTTTTCTAGGTATTGGTGAGAATTTCTGACACTTCTCACATCGCCTGACATACTGTTGGGCATCCTTCTGCATGTAAGGCCACCAGAACCCTTGGGAAATGGCTCGGTGAGCCAGAGATCTTCCACCAGTATGGGCGCCGCAAGTTCCCTCGTGAATTTCAAATAAAAAATCAGGCACCAGTTTGGGATGTACACACTTCAAGTAGGGGCCTCCGAATGAGCGTCGGTAGAGCTCATCCTTTGGAGATAGCCAGAATCGAGCTGCCTTCAGTCGCATTCTATGGGCTTATTTTTTGTCTCTAGGCAAGTCCCCATTCTTTAAAAAGGCGATGATCCCATCCCTCCAACTCGGCTCTAGTTCTCCAGACAAAATTTCGTCTGGACTTTCAGTCACAATGCTTGACTGTTGCAAGAATTCAATAGTGACAATCCTTTCGGTTTTCTGATCGATTGCGGATGCTAATGAGGCCAAAGTGTCAACATGGGCGTTTTTTGATCTACCGACCTGCTGAATTGAAAATTCCGGTATCCACCTCAACTTTTTTTCTACTACAGCATGGTATGCCACCATCTTCTCATCTTTAGGCATGTACTCCCCTATTATTTAATTCACCACAAGTTGTGAATCAGAAAATATTTGGAGATTGGTTACGCCTAATTCGGCTGTGAGCTTTACTCCGGCTATTAAGGCTTCATATTCTGCTTCATTATTTGAGTCTTCGAACCCGAGTCTGATGGCCTTCTCCAGGATACAACCTTTCGGACTTTCCAGTATGAGGTCGATGCCTGCCCCCTTCTGATTGGAAGATCCGTCAACAAACAGACTCCATTTACCAATAAGCTCTGACTTTTTAGTACTATCACTTTGGTCGGTCATTCCTGAACTGGGCTTTGGTTGAAACTTAGCGATAAACTCTGCCACGACCTGCCCTTTGATTGCGGTTCTAGGTTCGAACATAATGTCGAACTCCCCGAGTTCGACTGGCCACTTGGCAATGCGTCCAGATAGGTCGGCCTGTACAAAGTGTACTTGGGCATAATTGATAAAATGTGATTATGGCCCTACGGGGTGCGATTGTGATTACAACCCTACGGGGTATGATTAGTTATTATGAATATGGATTTATATGCCCAAGTACTTGTCATTTCACCAAGAGAAACCAAGTATGAGACTATGTTTGATAGAAATTGAGGTATGTGACTTATCAAATTAGATTCTTGATTCTTCTATCTATAATTGTCAATTGATTGAATTATTTGGTATTTGATCATTCATACTTTTTCTCGTTGAGCATATTGTTTCCTGTTATATTATATACTTCCTCGCCTTAAATATTTTTCAGGATTATCTCAGAGGAAAGAACCAGAGTTGATATTTGAGGAATCGAAGGTGGACGAATCTTGATATAATTCTTAACTTTTATTGGTATTGGGAGATCAAAATTGTGATTATAATTTTTATTGAGGCAATTAGATAATTTGAACAGATTCATTTGTATATTATAGAGAAAAAAATTTTATCGAGGTAATTAGAGCTTTGGCCATATACATTTGGAGATATAATTAGAGTATTGTCCCTATATTCAGAGATATTTGTGATTTATTGTGTTCAATTAATTTAATTAAGTAACGCGTTCCGGAAACGGCCGTTACAACTTACAAGTGGCCTTTTTTCTCTCTCTCATGAAGCTCATCCATAAAAAGAGAGATACTCAAGGTGCTAGTGAATAGCAGATTCCATGAACATTGTTAGGCACTCCAATATTAAAGCAAACCATGATATAGAAGGTCAGTCATATTCACTTCATTGTTTTATGGGAAGATATGAGATGTGTTAGTGTTAGTTCTTTGTAAGGCCCCATGTTCACTGTTTATTGCATATTCAACCCATGGATCCAAGAAATTGAAATTATGTTTTAAAGTGTAAAAATGATAAATTAAAAAAAAAGGTAGAAATTGGATAGTACACAGTTTGAAAATTACAGGAAAATGGTAAAAAGTTTCTCAAAACTACTTAAAGCATGGTCAGCCGCCAAACCTTCCACTATGCGGGTAATTTTTTGGTACCAAAAAAATCAATACCGAATTAAAAATTATTTTAATGATCAAATTATATTTTTTAAAGGTAAAATCACCATTGCTTGAAGAAATTTACGATCGATCATGAAATACCATGATTGATATTGAATGAAATACCATGATTGATATTGAATGAAAGACCATGAACGATCATGAATTTCTTCAAGCAATTGTAATTTCTATTTTAGAAGTCGTAACTTAACCCTTAGAAGTTATTAATTTTATGATCAATCACACTTTTTTGGGATTGATCATACCTTTTATACGTTGTAACTTATAAATAAAAAGAGTAATGCTATACTAATCAAAAAAATAAAAAGTGAAATCAACAACACCATTATGATAATACAATTTCATTTTGTCTCTATTTTTTGTCGGTGTAACATTAGTCAAATAAAAAAATTATAACTTAACTTTACAAAAAATTAAATTTTGGACATCAAAGAAGGTACGTTTTTTTTAGTCTTTCCCCTATTACGCTACATGACATGAGCTCTTACATGAGCGTTTCGTACTCGTGTCGCCATAATCAACTACTTTGACCATTAACGTAGGCTCTTACATAAGCATTTTCGTGACTCTGCTTCTCCTTTAAATACACTACACCTCTTCTTCCTTCACCACCAATCTGCTCTTACCATTTCCAGGGAGAGAAGCTGCCATTAGCTGATCAAAACTTTGATTAACGAAGAACAACGTCGATGACAGTGCCCAGAAACAAGTTGGGTTCACAAGGCCTGGAGGCATCACAACAAGGGCTGGGTTGCATGGGCATGTCGTTCGGCTACGGGCCGCCCAAGCCTGAAGATGACATGATCAAACTCATCCACCATGCCATTGACAGTGGCGTTACTTTCCTCGACACCTCCGATGTCTATGGTCCCCATCTTAACGAGATCCTTATTGGCAAGGTATTTTTATTTCTCAACACTATTTAAGATGTTGCATTACCATAATTGGTTGATTGGTAACTTTTATTTTTTATTTTAAGTACGGAGTTATTTTTTATCTGCGTCTAATCATTTTCGCAATTATCTTTTGATCCGAATTGTCAAAACTAATTATAATTATAGTTGGAATTTTAAATTTTCGAAAAAAAAAAAAAAAATTTCAAACGTCCAAAAAATCGATTCCACTATTTCAAATGACAATTTTTCTTTCCTTCAATTTCTTTAATTGTATAATTTGAAATTAGTTTTTACCCATTATTTTTTTAAAAAAATTAATAAACTTTTTTTAAAATACATAATTTTTAAAAATATTAACATATGTATACTATTGTATATGACTTAAATAAAAATAGTATTGAGCCACGGATTAATAAAAAAGCTCAATGGTTTAACTTGTGATATAAATGAGCAGAAAAAAAATGTGGGAATAAAATTCAAAATGTTAGCAATCTTATTAGATAGACTAGCAATAACTCCATGTCTGAAGACACTATGTAATATCAAAAATCGAACATTAATCTTGTAATATTTATATTCTAAATAATAATTTATTTTTTTAGCTCTACAATTTAAAATTAAAGTGAACACACAAAAATAAAGTGGGATAGGAAAGAGAAAAAAGAGGTAAGTATGGATTAATTGGGTTGAGTGTGCAAGTTTTTTTTTGGTACATTGAAAAAGTAAAACAGGAACCCTTACGACTCTTTAACAAAAGCAACTCCAACAAGATCAGCCAGTGAGTTGAGTTGTTTAACATTTAGAACTGTGCAGAAAAAATGATGTTTTTGAGCCAAAAAAAAAAAAAATAGGGATGAATTTGTACAGTTTGATCAAAATAAATGAAAATTTGATCAATCTTAACCGTTGTTGTACTCTATAATTTATGTGACTCAAGTTGCTAGCTGCCATATTATATAGATGTATAAAATATAGCTGGAGAAAGTTGAGGGGATAAAATGACACAGATTACATAGTTAAGGTGGTGTAGATGTAATTTACCCCTATTAAAATCCCTTTGCTCATCACTGTTTCACTTCTAATAATGGCACACCTATCTTCTCTGTGTGTGCGTGTGTCTGATGGATGAGTTGATGGAACCAATTAAGTGCAGGCTTTGAAGGGAGGGTGGAGAGAGAAAGTGCAGGTGGCTACAAAATTCGGGGCCGAGATTGTGGATACAATTAAAATATTGACTCATGGTGAGCCAGAATATGTGCGAACTGCATGCGAGGCCAGCTTGAAGAGGCTTCAAATCGATTGCATCGATCTCTACTACGTTCATCGAATCGACACTAGCATTCCCATCGAAGTCACTGTATGTCAATCGATCTACCTTTTCCCATAGCTATGTTACATCACTATAGTATGTGATGGAAGCTGTAGTTATTGGATATTTCCAGTAGTAGTTTTCATTTGCATTTTTCCTTGACCTTTTAAAACCAACTTGTTGATAGGTTGGAGAACTCAAGAAATTGGTTGAAGAAGGTAAAATAAAACACATAGGTCTATCAGAGGCCTCAGCTTCAACTATCAGAAGGGCTCATGCTGTTCATCCAATAACCGCTGTACAACTGGAGTGGTCCTTGTGGACAAGAGATGTGGAGGAAGAAATAATTCCAACTTGCAGGTGAGGATTAGCTTGCGCCCTTGAGCAAACTAATCTGTTTAGGGAGTAGCAACATTTGAATTTCTGATCTAATTCTTCTTATAATTTTTTCAGAGAACTTGGCATTGGGATTGTTGCATACAGTCCGCTAGGAAATGGGTTCTTCTCATTAGGTTCAGGGATTGTTGCAAAGGAGTTACCTGACACTGACTACCGAAAGGTTTGTTTGTGCTTATAACACAATCTTTTTGAGTTTGACTATGAAATCATCTATTATTGTATCTCAAGTATCAGAATTGGTTGATTTCTTCACCATGTGACCGTGAATATCCCTAAATTTCGTGTCTCCATCTTTGTATTACAAAGTTCTAATTTTTATATCATCCACTTGGTATAGCAGCTTCCATGGCAGTATGAAAAAAAATGAAGACCAGTTGAAACAATCATTTAAGGTTGGCGTAATCACTGCAAGAAGATTGATCGATTGTTTTAGCTTTTAATAATCTATATATTCAAGATGAAAGAAAGTAATCTTATTTAGATTTTTTGAGTAGGACTGTTAATCAAGCCAAGTTTGAATATTTTTTTAGGCTCGTTTATGTGTAAATAGTCAAATGAGCCAGCTCGTTTATGTGTAAATTAGGCTTGAATTAGGCTCGAATTCAGCTCGATTAACACCCCTATTTTTGAGTCTCCTTTCCATGGAAGAGACTGGTCTACCCATTAACTATGTCGTGATCAGAATTTACTTTGACGACACATGCTGGCATCAAAATCGCAACAATGGTTGCGTTGGTTCCTCCAAAATCTCCTTGGGCAGATCCTGATGTATGTGTTTTCTATGTCATGTAGGTTCTACCAAAATTCCAACCAGAGAATCTCGAGCACAATAAAAACCTTTATGAGCGGGTTAGTGAAATGGCTACAAGGAAGGGATGCACCCCATCACAACTAGCATTGGCTTGGGTCCATCATCAAGGAGATGATGTGTTTCCGATACCAGGTACAACCAAGATTGAAAACTTCAACCAGAACATTGGAGCTTTGTCTGTAAAGCTAACACCTGAAGAAATGGCTGAGCTTGAATCCATTGCTGAAGTAGTTAAGGGTGATAGATATCCACCCACATTTCCGACTTGGAAGACTGCAAACACTCCGCCCTTGTCCTCGTGAAATACTCATAATGGCATTTCTTTTGCCGCGTGCAAATCATGTCTTGCTGTTTCTTCTGTGAGTTTTCTTTTTGAAGCTTGTATCAGAAAAATAAAACCTCCTAAATCAGTATATGAGTAGGGTTGGTTGTCAAGTGGTGATCTATTAGATGCTTTGATATGGTATCAAGAGTTATATTTCAGATGCTTTGTCTATTTTTGAATAGACTATTGAAAATAGAAAGAACTCTTTCTATTCACTCGTATCCAAATGAATATATTACATAGGATATATATATCCACTCTTTCTATTCACTCATTAGAGATTGCAGTATTACTGGTTCTCCATTGTTGAATGCTATCGCAGATTTGATAGATTCTATTTTTCTTTGGGATGGGAATATTTTTCCGTCGGTGAGCAAATCGACTCCTTTGAAAGTTTGGGAGGATTGGCAGAAAATTCTAGTCCTTATAAGCTGTTTGTCAAAAACTCGATGATAAATTATTGAGTTTGTGTTTAAAAAGATAAAATATTATTGAGTATAAGTCAAATCAATTATGGATAAATTTTTTAAAAGAAAAATAATATTGAAAATAATAATGTTAATGTTATGATTTCAAGTTATCAATTAGTTCTAGCTTTCTTCCATTATGATTAATTTCTGACTCTGCTATTGCGTGCATCGCACGTCCATCCAACGATAGCAAGGAAGAGCATCTCCAATCTTACTCTTCAAAATATCTAGTCAAAATATATTTAAATATTATATTCTCTATTTTAGCTAATCACTTTTACAAATTCACTTCAACTACACCTTCTATTTTAATTAATTACTTCACCCAACTTTCACTAACTTTCAATAATTTAAAGGAAATATAACATATTTCGAGAGAGATAGAGAGAGAAAGAGGTAGAGATAGAATTTAGATAGGCTAAATGACTCCTCAGATTTGGATAGCTATTTGGGTAAAATAGGAAATAGAGAGTGGGTTGGTGTGTGTTTTTTATATTTGACTAGCTAAAATAACTAAAAGAGAGGTGACTACAAAACATGGATAGCATTATGGTACCCATTTTTTTTTGGTACCATATTTCCAAATAATTTTGGTTACTTGATCTTCCTTTAATATATCCTTGCCATTGATTATAAAAATGATTTATTAAAGAAAAATAATAAAATAAATAATCTTTACATGTGTCAAATTTTTATTAAAAAAAAAAATGATACGATACCAAAAAAATAATTTTTAATACTACAATTGAACTATAACAACTAAGCCATTTGTCCTTCCGGAAGAAATTGGACAAGGGTTGTGGTAAAGCATCTTCATGTCTTTGTGTTTTTTTTTCTTTTACTTTTACTTTTGCTTTGCCATTGTCTCGGTGTCTCTAATCTATATATTTTGCTATGGGTATCAAGGATTGAGTTGAATATTTCTTTGAGTTTAGCAGTTGATCACTGTGACTTGAAATAGATTAAAACATGTTCTTAAAGGGATAAGGTTGACTAATTCTTAAGGGGTCTAGGAAGACATTCTCTTTATAATATTTCAGTCTCAGAAGCGAAGGTATCCAATAGTCTATCTACGGCAAACATTATGGTACCTTTTTTTTTTTTAATACTACATTAAAAAATTAAAAAAAATCCAAAAATAGTACTTATACCCCAAAAAATGATAAACTCCACTCAAAACGGTGGCAAGTGAACCAAAAAAAAATGAGATGCGAATCCAAATAGTGAATGCACCATAAAAATTAATAAGCCCACCCCAAAAGACAGTATAGATACCCAAAAAAATGATGAATAATGCGGTACTAAATTTTTGGTATCATAATCAAACCCGTCTTTGTACACACTTCTAAGCAATAAGCTTATAATTGACCAATATGGAATTGTAACAGCTGTTAACATTTTTTCTTATTGAAATAACACTAAGAAAAATCAGTATTGTCCTAATATTAGCAGTATACGACACTGACCAACACATAAGCTTAAAGATGAAAATACTTAGAAATTTACTTGATTTCAATTCAGTTTTCTTCTAATTTTTAAAAACTTTTTCCTTACTAATCAATTTCAATATAATTTTTTTAGTTTCTGTTTTTAAGACAGTTTATAACACTGTTTTTATGTATAGATTGAATTATTTCTTTTCAACTAGAATGGACACATTCCCTCACATTACTTTATTTTCTTCATCTGATTGGTGCTTTGCTCGAACTTGAAGCAACACAAGCTGTTCAAGAATCTTAATTGATTGACGATGTAATCTTTGCCAGCCATAGTATATGAAGCAAATACGTGCTATTCATGTGTTCAACCATCTCTCTTTCTCTCTCTTTCGTAAGACAAAATTGAATCTAATGGCTGATCAAGTTCTACTGGATGTCCTCGCGGAGGGAATATTGAAGAAGGCGCTTTCTCTTGCAGCTGAAGAGATCTGCCTTGTAAGGGGTTTCAAGGGAGCACTGGATAAGCTTGAAGAATCTGTTAAAATGATTCAAGCTAAGGTAGCTGATGCCGAAAGACGAGGTGTTACCGATGAGTCTGTCAAGCTATGGCTGGACAAGCTTAAGGATGTAGCTTATCAAGCTGATAATGTCTTGGATGAGTTCGGTTACGAAATTGCACGACGAAAGGTCCAGATTCGAAATCAAATTAGGAAAAAGGTTTGCTTCTTCTTTTCATGTTCTAACTCAGTTTTGTTTCGCTCCCAGATGGCTCATAAAATCAAGAACATCAACGCATCTTTGGAAAAGATTAACAAAGAAGCAAATGATTTTGGACTTCAAAGGGTTTTGCAAGTGGCTACCCCCCAAGTTATTGTCGGCCGAGAGACCAATTCACTTCTTCACCCATCGGAATTTGTTGTAGCAAGGGATGCTGATGCATTGAAAATAGTTAAAATGTTAACCAGCCCGGAAATTCAGGATGTTGTCTCTGTGATTCCCATTGTGGGAATGGCAGGCCTTGGAAAAACAACTTTGGCTAAGTTAATCTATAATGATAATGAGATAATCAGACACTTCGATTCAAGAATTTGGGTATGTGTATCTGAGAATTTTGATGTCCAAAAGCTTTTAAAACAGATCCTTGAAACTTCGACAAAGAAGAAGTGTGATGTAGAGATTGAAACTGTAATTCTTGAAGAACTTCGGAAGGAGTTGGGAGAGAAAAATATCTACTCGTACTCGATGATGTGTGGAACCAAAATCCTAATAAGTGGGATGATTTTAAGACTTGTATGTTACGAGTTAGTACAACCCATGATAACAACATTCTGATCACTACGCGTAGTGTTCAAGTGGCCTCAATTGTGGAGACGCTCCCTAAGTATTGTGTGGAAAAACTATCATCAGAAGATTGTTGGTCCGTATTCAAAGAGAAAGCATTTGCAAATGGAGGAGCTCCACTTAATTCAGAGTTGGAGAAAATTGGAAGGGAAATTGCAAAAACATGTAATGGTGTGCCATTAGCAGCGAAGGTAGCGGGGAGTATGATGCGCTTAAAGAAGGACAAAGATGAGTGGTTGTCAATTTTAAATGATGGACTACGGAGTGCCATTGGAGATGAGAATGGTGTACTTCCTATTATTAAGTTGAATTTTGATCATTTATCATCGCCATCATTGAAGCATTGTTTTGCATATTGTTCGCTTTTCATCCAAGGTTCCCTCCTGGAAAAAGAACAATTCATCCAACTATGGATGGCACAAGAATATCTCCAAACCAAGGAAGGAAGTAAGAGGGTATTGGTAATGAATATTTTGAAGTTTTGGTGCAAAGTTCCTTATTTCAAGATATTGAGAAAGATGACTTTGACAACATTGCACATTGTAAAATGCATGATTTGGTGCATTATTTAGCACGAAAGATGTTGAAACCAGAGGGTTTTACTCAAGAGGATGACAAGGAAAAAGAGAATCCCTGTGTTCGACATTTAGCACTATATTCCAGTAGGGAAAATATTGGTAATATCCAAAATGAAAGTGCTAAAAAGTTGCGTACATTATTTTTAAAGAATATTGTACCTGTTGACGATTTTTTGAAGTTCAGATGTTTGCGTGTCTTGGATTTAAGTAAGATTGATATTTCAGAGCTGTCGTCTTCAATAAGCAAATTGGTACACCTAAGGCACCTTGACTTGTCAAATACTTTAATCAGTAGTTTACCAGAATCTATTGTTGAACTTTACCATCTCTAGACTTTAAGACTCAAGGGATGTTATGGATTTTGAAGAAATTCAAAAATTTGATTAGCTTAAGACATCTCTATTTGGATAATCCATCTAGGATGCCAAATGAGATAAGTTGGTTAACTTCTCTTCAAACTCTATCATTGTTCAAAGTGGGTGAAGATATGGGTTTCCAAATTGAAGAGTTAGGATATTTAAAAAATCTTAGAGGTTAGTTGGATTTATATAATCTCCAAAAAGTAGGTGGTAAAGAGGAAGCCCAAAAAGTAGATTTATGTGGAAAGGAAAATATATACCAGTTGACATTCAACTTGAATCTTGATCAGGAGTAATCGGAGTGCTGAGGATGTCTTGGAAGGCCTCCAACCTTCCCCAAACTTAAAAGGCTTAGACATAAAAGAATTCCCTGGTGATAACATCCCGTTATGGATGATGAAGATGGTTGTGCGTGTGACTACTAATGTTGAAGACGCTTGACTACCACTCAACAATTTGGTGATGGTCAGATTAATAGACTGCGAAAGTTGTGAGTATATACCAATGCTCGGCCGACTACCATTTCTTTGAGACCTTGAGTCGGAAAGAATATATAATGTAAAATGCCTAGATAAGTCATTCTATGGCTATGATTGCAATGGATCAGGCACTAGCCAAAGTAGTAACGAGAGAAATGTATTATTTCCTTCTTTGAAAAGATTTGAAATGTGGTATATGGACAACCTAACAAAATGGATAGAGTTACCAGAAGGAAGTGTGGTGCAAGCATTTCCTTGCCTTTATCAGTTGTCCATTCGTCAGTGCCCGCTATTGGAAAGTGCTCCAAGTCATTTCCCAAACCTTTAGAAATTGAATTATGAGGATGTATGTATCGGCTTTCCATTGAAAGTGATATGCAGTAGCAAACTAACAACTCTGACGAAGCTCAAGATTGAGAGGGTGGACGAGCTTACTTCTTTACCGGATGAGCTATTGCGGAACAATAAATATCTAGAGGCTCTACAGATAGAAAGTTGTGGCATGCTAACACATGTTGTCTCGACGCTGCGAGGATGCCACACCTCTCTTCTTCGATCGCTAATAATCAAGTCTTGTGAGAAGCTGTGCAATTTGCCAGATGATCTCAACACCCTTCCATCTCTTGAGAAGTTGTCTATCAGTGGTTGCTCTCTCAACTCTATTCCCAGTATATAAGGCCTTACATCCCTTCATGATTTGGCTTTTTATTGGTGTGATGAGTTAACTTGTCTTCCAAGTGGGCTACAATCTTGCACATCCCTCAACACCTTATATGTTGATCATTGTAGCAATTTCACCTCGTTCCCAGATATACAAGCATTGTGTTCTCTCTCCACTCTAACAATTACAAATTGTGAAAGATTGACTTGCTTGCCTAGGGGGCTACAATTTCTTACCCGCTTGGTCAACTTGACAATTGGCTACTTTTCTAAAGAGCTCAATTCCTTCCCAAGCCTTGACGGTGTCCAATACTTGTATGCATCCCTTTGTGAGGTAGAATTGTACGGGTGGAGTCAGTGGGACCTTATCCGAGAACAACTTCAACACCTCACCTCCTTGACAAATCTACGTCTACACATGTTTAGAGTGGAAGTTTTACCTGATTGGTTTCAGAACCATTCATCTCTTGAAATATTACATGTAGAAGGCTGCGAGAAAATTAAGTATCTGCCCAGAATTGAAGTCATGCAGCCCCTTACCAAATTAAAGAAGATGGAGATTATTTATTGTCCCCTATTCCACGCAAGATGCAAAGAGGGGGGGGGGGGGCTGAGTGGCCCAAGGTGTCCCATGTATGGTAAATTTCTCCTTCAGGACAAATCTTTTGTCATTTTTAATATCTAAATTTTTCTCATACTGTTCTCCTTCAGGCTACAAACTTTCCCACCCCGATAATATTAGAAGCAAGATGCAAAGAGGGGCTGAGTGGCCCAAGATTTCCAACATTTTGTAAGTTTCTCGTTCAGAACTAACCTTTTAGCATTGATGTTTTCATTTTTCTCATCCTATTGTCCGTTTAGTCCCATTTGGTATATTATCATCATAAATTTATTTGATACTTGAAAAATTATGACATCATAGTGGAAGTTGTATGGAAACTTTTTCTGGTCCCCTTTATGCCACTTGGAATAAATGTGAGTGAAAAGAGATACAAATTAAGTGTAGAACCCCCGTATATATAGTCAATACAAGTCACAATAAGGATAAAAAGGTAAAAAGAGAAAATATTTAATAAACCCTAATAAACTAGGCTGCTATAACTCCAACACTCCCTCTCAAGCTAGGCGCAAAAATGTTAACTAAGCTAAGCTTGACAACGAAGTCCCGAAGAATGGATAGAGTGACAGGTTTGGTGCAAACATCTACAACCTGATCATGGTCCCCACAAACGATGGAGTGACAATACCACTGCTAACCTTCTCCCGAAGAAAGTGAACATCGATCTCTATATGCTTCGTTCTCTCGTGTAATACAGAGTTAGAAGCGAGCTGAAGAGTAGATCGATTATCACAATATAATTTAGATGAAGAAGTCACTGGAAATCCTAACTCGCCAAGAATCGATCATAGCCAGATAATCTCACATGTGCCAAGTGCTAGTGCCTGATACTCTGCCTCTGCTGACGAGCAAGAGACAACTGACTGCTTCTTGCCCTTCCAAGAGATAAGATGAGCCACTCGAAAAGCACAGAAACCTGTAGTAGATCGACCGTCACACGCTCCCTCATAATCTGAATCTGAATAACAGGCTGGAGAACCCGTCTAAGATTCTGATGCACAGAACAACCCAAGTTCAGGACAAGACTTGAGATACCGAAGGATATGATAAACTGCATCAAGATGAGGCTGACATGGTCTGTACATGAACTGACTAACTCGGCTGACAGCGAATGAAATTTCTGGCCTAGTGTTGGCTAGGTAGATAAGTCTACCTACCAACCTTTAATAGACAGTCAGATCTCTCAACTCCTCACCTTCAGCAGTAAGCTTTAGGTTTGGAATCGTGGGTGATGATGTCGGTTTGCACCCCAGCATCCCAGTGTCTACGAGAAGATCCAGAACATACTTTCTCTGAGAAAGAACAATACCCCTGCTACTACAGACAACCTCAATCCCAAGAAAATATCGCAGAAATCCAAGGTCCTTCACATTGAAGGTCTTCCCCAGGTCTACCTTGACCTGCGCAGTCTCAGAAACATCATCTCCAGTAATAATAATATCATCAACATATACCAAAAGAACGACACACTGTCCAGAAGTATTCCATATAATGAAACAGGTATGATCAGAATGATATCTGGTGAACCCTAAACGTACAACTACACCACTAAAGCTAGAAAACCAGGCTCGTGGTGATTGTTTCAGTCCATAAAGAGACTTACGCAGTCAACATACCTTTCCAACATACTCTCCCTCATCACGAAAAGTCCGGTGGTGTATCCATATAAATAGTCTCTTCCAGATCATCGTGAAGAAATACATTCTTCATATCCAACTGATGAAGAGGCCAAGAGTACTCCACAGCTAGAGAAATAATCAATCGAACAGTAGTCAATTTTGCCATGGGGCAAAAGTAGCACCAAAATCACGATCTGGTACCTGAGTAAAGTCCTTCGCCATAAGCCTAGCCTTGTGACGATTAATAGTACCATCCACAAGAAACTTGAGGGTGTAAACCCAGCGATAGCCAACAGGCGTCACCCCTGAAGGTAAAGAGACAAGATCCTACATATGATTACGCTCAAGAGCGTCCATCTCCGTCTGCATGGTAAGAACCCACTAAGGCTACCGGATAGCCTCTTAAACAGAGTGAGGAACCGGCGTATCTGATAAGACCATACTATAAGCTCGAAATGTAAGAGACAGATCATCACAAGAAACATAAGCAGAGATCGTATATAAAGTCCTAACGGTCCAACCATAACGAACAACTGTACGACGATCACGTCGCGGATAACGACATCTTAAATCATCATCCTCCACTGACAATGTCTCATCAGGTAAAGTAACTGGCTCAATACTTGCAATCTCATCAGTACTAACAACAGGTGCATCAATATGCTCAACGAACTGAGAAGTATTATCTGTATCGCCTGAGGAAGAGGGAACATCAGGAAGGGGATGAGAGTGAGGACAACGAACATAAACCTGCAAATGAAGAGAGACAAGTGCCTCGGTATTGACAAGGATGAGTGGCTCTGGAGGAGGAGAGATTGATGACTCTGTAGTGATAGTGACTAATAGCTCTAGCTCCTGTGGTAACGAAAAATTAAAGGGAGTATCATCAACTCGAGAGGCAGACACAGGACTGGAAGAAAAATAAGGAATATGCTTAAGAAAAGTAACATCTAGACTGTGATACATACGTCGCCTGACAGGATCATAACACTAATAGCCCTTAGATTGATGACAATAGCCTGCAAAGACACAACGAATTGCTTTATCATCAAACTTATGACGAGTAGGAGACTGATCCTGAATAAAACATGTGCAGCCAAAAATATGAGGGGGGGACCAAGAAAAGTGTCCGCTCAGGGAATAAGACCTGTAAGGGAGCCCTATGCTGAAGAACACAACTCGGTGTACGATTACACAAAAAGGTAGAAGTCAACAAAGTAAAATGCCAATAAGATTTTGGTACCCCCATACCTCTAAGCATACAACGTACCATCCCTATCAGACTCCTATTTTTCCTTTCAGCAACTCCATTTTGCTCAGGAGTATATGGACAAGTGAGCTGCTGAAGGATACCTTGGGAAGAAAGGTGAGACACTAAAACATCAGACACATATTCTTTGGCATTATCCGAACGAAGAGCACGAACAATGACATCTGTGTTAATCATCTGGAAAAACTAAGTGATGATAGGGAGTACATCAAACTTCTTATATAAAAGGTAGACCCAAGTACAACGAGTATGATCATCTATAAATGTCACATAATATCGAGCACCTGACAAAGCAGTAAGGAATATATAACACCTAACTAAGTGGTTTTGGTGACTGGTGCATGCGAGGAATATAACTGATCCGAACATGTTTCGATAAGGAATATATAACACAGTCAAGTTTACCACCAACACAAGCATTGCTCAAAGCAGGAAATAACATACATAAATATTTAAATTTGTTTGCCCAAAATGGCCATGCCACAACTGAACAGTTTATGATGAAAAATCATAACGACAAGTACTAGGTAAAATACTAGCATGCAATCTAGGAACAGATAAAGACAAAGCAGGTGCAGGTGATGGAGGTGAAGGAACTAGTGAAATTGGAGGTGGATCACCTAGATAATACAGTCCATCTCTCGCATGTCCCCTGATAATAATCCTCTTGATACTCAGGTCTTGCAAATAACACGAATCAGATAAGAACACAACCGCACAGTAAAAATCTCTGGCTAATTGGTGTACAGATAATAGATTAATGGTCAGCTTTGGCGCATGAAAAACCGAATGTAACGTAACTCCATATAGGAGGCGGACTGTACCCCTACTAAGAATAGGGGCATGTGTCCCATCTGCTAGATGAACCTGTGTATGTAGTTGCTCATCAAAAGTGGGGAAGTGATGGGTCTCACCTGTCATATGACCATTTGCTCCCGAGTCCAGCATCCAAAGGGGAGACGGACTGATGCAATCATGAAAAGCACGAGATATACATGTACTGATGGCGGTGGCTGTAGCAATAGTCAGACCCTGAGAAATTAGGGCGGACATAAGTATATCCAATCGGGAAGTGGTAGCATCCATATCACTCTGCCAATGATGAGCAATAGTAGGAAAACGACAATAGATGATGGTACCTCAGCAATCGCAATAGTACGGCCGCTAGGAGGCGGCTTAAGCTCCAGATGGAGCTTCCAGCAAGCAGCCCTAAGATGTCTTGGTCGGCCACAATAATCACACTGACGAGAATCCCCCTGTCTACGCTGATCTGGGGCACCCTGACGGCGCTGGTTCGAGCGCTGTCCACCCCTTACTGAGGATCCTGAACGAGACCCTACAACAGCTGCAAGGGCCATCTGGTCAGCCGGAGGAGTCAAGGCCGCAACTAGAAGTGATCCAATACGGACGCGGCGCTCATGTTGCTTAATCATCGCATACACCTCATAAAGAGAATGAAGTTTCAACATCGACAAAATCTGGGAACGAGACCCCTCAAACTCATCACGAAGCCACATAAAGAACTTGTGAATCCTATCATCCTACTCTCGAGTATGCAAGAATGCTGCTTCCTCGGGCTTTATCCTCGGAATAGCAGCAAGAGGACATAGAATCTCATAATCAAGCTAGCGCTGGGTCAAATAGCCATAATAATCCTGAACGATCATATCTCCCTGCCGAGCATATGAGAGCTCCTGAGAAAGCTCATAAACACGAACTCCCCGTCCTGACTGAGAATACATATCTAATAATGCACTTCATAACTTCGGAACATAGTTATGAAACTGGTGAATCCTGCAAACAGATGGCTCCATCGAGCCAAATAACCATCCAAAATGGTGCAATTCTCAAAGAACCACGCACAATATCTAGGGTCGTCATCAGCTGGCTTTGGGTGAGATTCCGTCAGCCAACCAAGCTTCCCTACACGGCCTAAGAAAAGCTGGAATGAGCGAGACCACTCAGCGAAGTTACGACCATTCAACAATTATGCCGTAACTTTTTGAAAGATCATGCCCGACAGTGCTGGTAATGCAACTGTACCAGTAGGTACTATATACTGGTCAAACATAAAAGTAGAAGTACTAATAGATGTCTCAAAGGTAGAGATGTCAACATTAGGGGTCTCAAGTCCATCAGTAGTAGCCACATCAACAATACTAGGGCACCTGTGACAGAAAAACAACTCTAAGATAAATAGAAGGATAAAATAAAGGAGAACAATATACCTCAAGTCAAACAATAGTGACAGACGGTCTAGAAAGCTACCAAATAATCAAGTCATGGTGCGTAGAAATCCAGAAAATATAAATAAGTGATCTACTGCATCAAGAGCAGATCAACATAAAAGTGGATTCAAACCCTCTTAAAAGGTCCTAGAAGTTGCAACCCTAGGAAAAAAAGGTCGTGACGCAAAGAGATGGAGGCACTACGACGAAGAGCACGGCGCACGAAAGCGCATGAAGGCGGGACAACTGTTATGATTTGAACTGAATTGGGTCGCTGCTGGTTTGGGCAGTGGGTTGGCTGGGGACTTGGGTTTGTCAGGGTCGCTGGGTTGGGTTACTGGATGGCTGGGTTCGTTTGGTTTATTAGGTCAGGTTTAGTTTTACTACTGATTTTGTTGCTGGGTTTTGGATGCTGGCTGTCTGGTTTGCTGGTGAAGTGGTGGGCTGGTATGGCTGGGTGGCTGGGTGGCTGAGGTGGTTTGTCGGTTGGATGATATTGAGTCAGTGACTTGGGTTGCAGGTTTATGTGGGTAGTCGGTGGTGGGCTGGTTTGGAGAGTATTGGCAGGAGAGTATTGGTTTGTGGCTTGTTGTGAGTTCAGTAGGTGGGCAGTAGGTTCTGGATTGTCGCTGGTTACTGCTGAAGGTGAGGGCTGGATGGTGTTGATTTTGGTGGTGATTGGTGATGAGGGCTGCTGATCGCCGGTGAGGATGATGGAGAAGGTTAGGGTTAGGGTTAGGGTTAGGGTATGACTCTGATACCAACTTTGAATAAATGTGAGTGAAAAATGATACAAACTAAGTGTAGAGCCCCCGTATATATAGCCAATAAAAGTCACAATAAGGATAAATTTAAACTTTAATTCTCTTACTTTAATTCTAAGGAAGGCAAAAATTAAAACTTGTAGTTAGTGCCTACCCACATATAAATTCTTGGCTCCGCCCTTGATTTGTTCTTCTTTAATTTCATAAATTTGAGTGATTGCACGTATTTGATTCTTGATTACAGTGATTGTACGTCCTTGTGTTTGTTTTTTCTTGGAAGATTTTACTACTGTTATGATCCAAGCATGTGCAATCGAGAACTGAGAGTTTAGTTATGAAAGTTTCGAGTGATGCCATAAAAAAAGTTTCAAGCGAAAATAAAGAATGTGTAAAATTTTTTGTGATCTGTAAAAATCTCTGTTAGTGCACAAAATTTTCAGCTTCTACGATGAACTTAGTGAAATTTGTTCGACAAATTTATCGGCACCAATTGCCACAAAATTTTTATAATAATGCTATTGGACCTAATTTGTTGAGCTAATTCATCATCGGGTCCAAACAAATATTGAGACCCATTCTCAATCAAATGGTTTATGAATGATTAAGTTAGCAAATTATGTCAGTAAATTAGTTCCTAGTAGCATTACTCAAATTTTTATAATGTTTTTTTTTTTCCATTCAAGACATGTAACAAATTTTAAAAAAAATTCGAAAGTCACTTTCAATAAGATTTTGGCCTCATTATTGAAGTTTATTGCCCTTACATATCTACTGTAATTGGATCTATTTGTATTTGGATCATTTTATGTGGCCATGCATTTGAGTTGCTAAGAATTTTTGTTTGAAGCTCTTGTGAAAGAATCTTCTTGTGATAAATCCTTTCAAGTGTGGTTTCATTTTAACTCTGGACACTTTTGAGATACGGCAAATTATAATTTATATCCTAATAATATGTAGCAAATCCTATTTAATTCTTAAAATTTTAATTTCAACAATCAAATCCCTTAAGAAATTAATTGAGTTTCAATTTAGTTGTTACGTTCAAAATCAATAATTTATTATGATACAATGACTTTTCGTGACCAACGTGTGACTTGTGTAAAGGGATATATTTATTTCGTGAAATTTTTTTATACATAGGCCATAAACCTTGCTTTGTGTCATTTGATTTTTGAAAAAAAGAATATAATAAACCCAAAAAGAAAGACACGAAGTTAGAATTTAAGAAATACTGTGAGATAGAGAGAAAAATACTGATGTATCTAAAAGTTTCTCCAGTCCTTACATTTTTTTTAATCTAAAATGCTTCTGCAATGCTAGACATATACCCATACCAAATGAAGAGAAACTATTTTTTAAATCCAAATAATCAAAGGAAACCAAAATCTATACCCAAATCTTTAATTGTGAGATTTCACCATCCTTTAAAGACACAATGGTCATATTTTACTCTATTTTAAATTTGGTTTATCTTTATTTAAATTTGAGTTTCTTCATTGGAGAGGTTTATACCAAATCAAGGTTTTTACCTTTTTTTTTTTTCTTTCTCAAATTTGGGTAAGAGTTTGAATTTACATTGGAGAAGATCTAAGAGAGATGTTTTTTGTCGGACCAACCCATCCTTATGGGAAAGTTATGTGACATCTTTTTGTTAAAATAGTGCAATAAGTCTAGATAAAAGGATTGAATTGAAACTCAGTTAAAACTTTAAGGATGTAATTGTTACAATTAAAACTTTTTGGACATTTTGTCCCATTCATAAGTATTAAAATTTTCTATTGAAAAAAGAAGGGTACCCATTTGTCCCCATATTTATTGAAAGAGTAATGTTGGATTAATAAAAAAATAAAAAAAATAAAAAATAATGACCAAATGATGTAGCATTACCATAATAGTATTCTTAGTTTCACTTTTACACATTTGAAATTCAATTGTGTCCTATTATGGTAATGACACATTATTTGATCCATATTTTTTGTCAGTGTAGCATTTACTCTTCTTAACATCATTTGATCAAACGTCCTAAGGTAGAATTTTGGCAATCTCTTAGAGTCAGACCATGAGAAATTTATTTCTCATGAATACCCTAGGACACAAATTGAATTTATGTGTATGAGAAATTGAATTTGTCCTCTTTATTTGTCACTATTGGAATCTTTAACAATACAGTTAAATTAGCTTTTATGTTTCTTTTACAATTTCTGTTGTATTTCATGGGTTTTTGAATGGATATTTTCTTCCAAATTGGAATGTTTGAAATGGGTTGTAGTTGAATAGACTAATTCTTTATGGGTAATGTTTTTTGTAGTAGAATGTTTCTAGAGATTTTGCACATCCCCCAACCCACCCAGACCCACACACGTACACACAAAAAAAGAAGGAGAAATGGTTTCTAGAAAAGTTAAAAGAAAACTCATAACTCCATAAGTCGATAGCTTTGGGTAAAGATAGTTAGAAAAATGTAATAATAAAGAAATTACAAAATGAGAATTTTACAATTACGTTAAGTGAACTCGGTTTGATTAGATGTAACTTGAATTTGATTTGATAAGGTTCAATGAAATTTGTGATTACTTTATGTTCAAATTTGATTTGTAATTACTTTATGTTCGAATTATGTAATTTGAATTTGATTTGATAAGGATTGCTAATTGCATTTCTTCTGCTTGAATTGAATTGGTAATTGCATCACTTTAAGTTACTTTAAGTGTGACTAATTACGTTGTGTATCTTTCGATCCCAAATAATTAGGCGAAGTCCTCATTATTATTTTTCACACTCACATCTTATGGCTTGTATAGTAGTAGAATATGTGGTACACTTGATACGCTTGCTAAACCATCCATCAAAAGTAAAAATTTAAATTATAGTGACACAATTTACGAATCTATAATATAAAACAGGGCGGCTTCAACAAGCCCATCGTACGGTCTTAAATTCATTCATCCAAAGATCAAGAAATTACCTCTCAAGAATTCATTTCAATTCCTCTCTCTCTCTCTCTCTCGATGTTACCCCGCGACACAGCCACCGCCATCACCAGCGACACAGCCACCACCATCGCCAGCGACATAGCCACCACTACCACTACCGCCATCGCCACAGCCACAGCCATAACCACACCCTCCCAAGTATCCTTTTTCCCTGCTTCTCTCTCTCACACACACCTCGAACTTCTTCCACCCCGACCCTATGCTTCTCTCTCTCTCTCTCTCTCACACACACACACACACACACACACACTCACTCTTAACAAACCCCCCCAAGCTCTCCCCCTCTGGCAAACCTCCTAAGGTTAGTGTCCTCTCCCCCTCTTCTCTTTCCTTCTTTTTCTCTGTCTCTTCTCTGCTTTCACACACACCCAATTCATACACACGCTAACACACCCATCAACCACACACTCACACACAAACCCATCACCCACACACTCACAAACACAAAAAATTTGAAAATTAGGGCTTGTGTAGGTGTCGATGTATCAATCAAAAGAGAGGGAGTGTGAAGAGATGAAGACACATGCCTGTGGGAAATCCAGTGACACCCACACCCCAAATCATCCCATCGTCCCTCACCCCACTTCTCTTTCAGAAATCAGGACCATGCCACCCCTTTACAACTTACTTAATCCCTTCCTCTTTTTGTTTGCTCTTTTCCAGTCCCTTTTTTTTCACTCTTTCTCTCTGTTATCCCAATGCCAGTCACATTGCCCCAAGAACACACGCAACACACACACACACCCTTTCCTTCACATACACACTCTCTTGGTTTGATTAGGTTTACTTTGAATTTGGTTAATTAGGTTCAATTCAATGTTTATGTTTAATTTCTACCAAATATATTTAGGATTATTGGAATTAGTATTTGATTGGAACTAAATATTGGAATTAGGATTATGGGATTACTGGAATTTTTATGGGATTAGGATTACTCTTTAAAACTTTTTTTGGAGTAACTGAGAATTGTATGCTTGATTTTAGATTGAGAGTAGTTGGAGCTAAAGTAATTGGGATTATTGGATTAGGAGGATGGGAATTAGAACATACCATTTCTTTTACCCACACACTCATCTTGGACTTTGTTCAATTTGAATTTTGTAAATTTAGTTTGGTTAGGTTGAATTTGAATTCGATTTGATTAGGTTCAATTTGGATTTGTGAACTCGGTTTGATTAAGTTCAGTTTTAATTTGTGAACTCGGTTTGATTATGTTATTTTAGGATGCAGATTTTGTAAGAAATTTTAATTTGATGTGTATTTGCTATGTAATTGGATTTGTGAACAACTATAACTTTAGGTTTGATTTGAATTGGCCATGTAATTGCTTTTTTTTTTTTGCTCGAGTTGAAGTGAGTTCAATCGATTCGAACTGAACAACTATAACTTCGATTTTTTTTGCTTGGGTTCAATTTTAATAATTGAAGTTATAGTTTGTGGAGCTTTATTTCTAGCTTTATTTTCTCTATTTTCTTATGGTTTTTTTGCCTTTTTTCTCCATTGACTTTGGTATGCTTTTACTGAATTGACTTTGGTTGACATGAATGTCTTCGTTGATGTTTTGTTTTTGGTGGCTCCATATGTGCAACACTCTCTCTAATTCACTATTGACAGCCCAATTTTTGTTTTTCATGGTAGTGTATTGCATACATTGTAATGTCAAGTTGTCAACTAAAGTCAATTCAGTACATTGTACATTGATTTTAGATACCCAATAAGTAGTTCATTTTATTGCGTTGTCTTTGCTCTGGTGATTATCTACACTATTTTTGTATGATGATGAATTAATTTTTTTAATATTTAATTGTTAGTTATATTTGTTGCTCAAGGTTCAGTTTCTGTAATATGAGATACAAACTTTTATTCATTGTATTAATATGAGATACAAATTGTTTTACATGGTTTTTGTCAATCTGCTGCTATTCGTATTGCCAATTCCCAATTCTCCACATCTCCACTTCTTATATAGTGTTTTCTTTTCCTTTTTTTTTTTCCGTCATGGTTGATCCTTTGCAAGCCAAGTTGATAGCTATTGAACAAATGGAATAAATCATTGTAATGACGATTAAATCAATGCAGTGGAATAGCTATTGTTGACCATCATATCCTTTTGTTTAAAATTATTGTCAAAGAGTATGTTTATAATCTATATTTTTCTTCATCCAAAAAAGGGGGTTTTAATTGTTATTGTTTCTTTTTTTGCCTATTGGTTATTGTAATTGCCTTATAATCTCATGGGTTTAGTGGAATTTTTGTGAAAGAATTACAAGTTAATTTGATTAAATTGGGTCTGGGTTTGAATTAGTTGAACAGTTTGAGTTTGAGTTCAATGATAATTTGATTTAGATTATTGCCTTCTCTGATTTTTTGCGAACTTTTTCTAATGCCAATCTATGTATTTTTTCGATGAACTTCCGATGGGCAATGACCATCGGCAATGCAGCTCCAACGACTAGCGACGACACAACTTAAGTGGCGGCGGTGTCCTCCTAAATAGTGGTTTGTTTTTTGAGTTTGTTATTTTCATGGGTTTTACATTTGTTTTGGCAATTTACATTTTTCTGTCTTCATTTATTTTTTGTAGGCTCTATCGGATTCACACTCACACGGTCATGCCACTTTCAACGTCACGCCGCCGTCAAATTCATCAGTAAGATTCTGGTTTTAGTGTTTTGTAGGTTGTCTCATGTAGCTTTGTCTAAACCTTGAAATGTTGCTTTCACTGAGGATTGGGTCTTGGAACAAATATGACTTCATTTTTTTTTACTTTTTCTCTCATTTGTTTCTCCATTTTACAATACATTTTCATGTAATCAATCTTTCAATGGCTGATTTTTTTTTCCATGCTCATATGCAGAGGATCCGACAAACTTAATTGCTCCATTGATTGGAGGCCAGGCACACAGTGGCCATTCTTTTTTTTTCTTGGGTGGTGCTATGTTTTGCTTGCTACCAAGTGACACCTACCATTAAAATTGGTAAATTTATATTTAACTTTGGTTAGAACCTTCCTGTACAACACAACATTCATGAATCAGGTAGACTTTAAAATTACCGAAATGAAATTATAACTAATGGTATTAATCATTCTCAATCCATTGAATTGTTGTTTCTTTGTTCGACGACTTAGGTTTGCTGCAATAAGAAATATACGTAGGATTATAGAATGTGAATGGTTTTGATCCCATGTTTTACTTTTTATTTAGTAATTTTTCAAGGATGTGAATGGATGGTTTGTATTGAAAATAGGAATTCTTGGGTGGTGCTCTCTCTATCTCTCTGTCTGTCTGTCTATCTGTCTGTCTGTCTGTCTGTCTCTCTCTCTCTCTCTGTATGCCTGTATGCATCTGACGTATATGTATGGTGTGGTTTAATTAGTTAATATAACACAATATTAGTACACAGAGTTTCATGAAATTTTCAGGGTTACTTTCATAAATTTCTTTAGTAAATGTGTTGTATAGTGATACACATTGTTTAAGAGGAGTTTTACTGAACACTTGGTGAGCAAGATAAAAATTTTCATATAATAACCTCATTTAGTGCAGCAAGAATGTTTTTGTTGCTTCATAATATATGGTGGTCGTGTTTTAAATTGTAGTCATGGGTGAGCAAGGAGGCTCAAAATTGTTGTACTCAACTTCGACATTTGATAGTGACAATGGTGATGATGTGAAGAATAATGAAGGTGACGAGTTTGATGATGATTTTCTTCCCGATAAGCCAGAGTTACAACTCCAATGTGTGGATCCTAGAAGGGGCTGGGGTTTTCGTGGTGTGCATAAGGTACTTGACATTAGTTTAATAATGAAGATATATAAATTTTTGGTTTTCCTAAATGTAATTTAGTGCTGGAATAGCTCTATTTTGTTTGACATAACATTGAAGGTGATATAGAAAAATAATCAGCTGATTGTCAGAAATTTGAGCCATGATATCAAATGTGTTTGTAGGATCATTTTTGCATTTCATTGGACGATGTATCTTTGATATTTTTACCAAGGATCTTTTTTGTCATGCATTCTCATCGGTGAAGTGGTGGGGAATGTGTGCTGGCGAACTTGCAGTGCAATATAACTTCCACTGGAACCCAAATATGCACGTACGCTCCACTTGGTTGCATAGAAAATAAATCGAAACTTAGTGAACTGTAGAAATTTCAATGATACGGAGACTGGAGAAACTTCAACTTCAAGTGTGGCCAGTACCACTATATGGCAACCAAAACTACATTAATATCAAAGTTGAGAAATTTAATAAGGTGAAGATTTTTTTGGAGTGGTTTATTGTTGGGGAGGTTTGTTTCTCAATCTCTTTGTGTGCATTTGTGTTTTGGGCTATGCAATCCATTTTCTGAATTACAAAATTAGCATTAGTAACTCAAGTAGTGTAGTTGCCACTGGTTTCATCAATCTAAACTCAATTTTCACTGGCCCTCTCTCTCAATAATTTGAACACATGAGTTTGTGATGTGGGTTTGGAAAAAGATAATTTACTTTGCACTGGAGCCGTTACTTTGATCGAGTTTAATATAAGTGTTGGATATGGATTATATTTGAATTTCTTTATGTGTTAGACTTCTGCAGATTCAACACTTCATGTTTTTTAATGCATGCTCTGCTGCTCTCTTGACGAGTACATTTTAATGCGTACAAGAAAGGCACTTATTTTGTAGTTTGGACTGAGTGCAAGGATTGTGACTTTGTTGGTCAATTCTGACGTTACTTCAAACCGTGAAATTGTTGGTTGTCTATCTTTCGATTATTAATAATTAGGCGAAGTCTTCATTATTATTTTTCTTTGTTTTCATCTCTTTGAAAGACATATATATTTTACTTTGATAGTTGTCTTAAGAGTTTTGACATCACACTCAAACATTGTCAACTAATCTGTTAATTTTTCCAAGCTTTCATACAACTATACCTTTTTGAGAAAAAAATTGCCAATGAGTGCCATCTAGGAAATTGTGGACTTCAGGATTTTTTTTCCTTGCATCAGTGTCCTTCTCCCTCTTGATTGATCAGTTACCATGACAAATATCGTTTATCCGGAGGTGTTGTTGGACTTAGTGTAAATATTACTACTTTTTAAAATGTATTGCATATTACGTCATGCGTCGTTCATGACTATTCTTATAGTTTTAATAGCTTCTTCCACACATGTATGACTATAAATTTTCAATGAATATATGTCTGTCTCATTAGTATAACGCTTAACAAACTTCATTGTTTTTAGAATTTGTAGGCATTTGTCTTCGATCCGTTGAATGAGTGTATACTCTTTATTGGGATACTAATAAGGTAATTTAATGATATGTTATTCGTTTAAACGTTATCCATATGCTATTACCCTGTTTTTATACCCGTGTGCCTAACATTATATTGACTGTTGTTCAAGTCGACACGTGGGAGCTTGAGGTTGATACACACTTTCTTGTGCATTATGCACTGGTTGTTTCCACAGGCCTGCCGTGTTCATGCCCCACAGCAGCTCTGATTATCACGTAGTTGTCTACTCTGCAACTGATAAAAAAATGTGTTATTTTGGATGTATTATTTGGGTAAACATATGATATAATGGATATATTATGTGTAATTCAAATACGCTTGTGAATTATTCTTAAAATCGCATCGTGCACTCTGATGTACATAAAATTGCTATGCCTTCGTAATATATTGTGCATTTTCAAGGTAGACATCAACTCAATTTCAAACTGTGATGTGAAATTGCGGTTGCGTTGTGCTCTTGGGCACGTGTTGTTGTGTATTGATTGCTTGATTTTTGAGAGTTGTAATGTTTATTTTTCAGTTATGTATACAGGTTGATATTTCCATAGTCTCCTATTTTTTAAAGGAAATTTTGTTGAAATTTTGCAAAAATAGCGGGTTATTATTAGGTTGATTTAATTTTCTTTAACTAAATGATATAAATAATAACCTATATCAACTTAACCAGATGTTTATGGGTTTTTGTTTATTTTGTGTTTAGTATGGTGAACTAATTTCACGTTTAAGGAGATATGTTTGGCTTGATGTGAAATTTCTTGTTGTTTTTGTGGGATAGTTTCATTCGTTTTTCAGTACTGTATACAAGTTCATATTTATATAATCTCCTATTTTCAAAGGAAATTATGTCGAAATATTGAAAAAATATTGGGTTATTACTAGATTGATTGATTTATGTGACCCAAACAAAAAATTTACTACACTGGTTTTACTTCCTTTAATTAAATGAAATAAAAATAACCTACATTGAATTAACTGAATTTCAGTGGGTTGCAAAGTGCCTTCAGGCATTGGTTGTCTCCCTTAGTTTTATCTTTGCGTGTCTGTTGTGTGATCCGAATTTAGTAAAGTGAACCAAACACGTTGTGTGATTGATTTATTTTGATTGGAATTGATGGTTGTTTTAGTAGTTGGGTTCAGAATGGTGATTTTTGGAGAATTTTGATTATGAACTCTGATTATTGTTATGTATGATTGTGAATTGTGAATTTTAACTTTGATTGTATTGTGGATTCAAGAGACTCTGAGTTTTGTGGACAGGTTGCGAATGTCTTGGGCTCCTATTGTTATAGCAATCTCTGTCGAAATAGTCCCCCAAAAAAATGTCATTCTGTCTATATTGATTTCAATTTCTTTAATTAAAGAAAATAAAAGTAAATTTTTTTTCAAATTAATTGGTTAGTTTACGTTGCATCGTGCCTTCAAGCACGGGTTACCTCTAATATATATATACTAGCCTTTGGGTAAAAATTAAAAAACAATTAAAAAAAAATATCCCTTGAACTAAGCCTCGGTCTTACTTAATGTCCCTTTTACTTTAATGGGTTGCAACTAACCCCCTTCAACTTTAGAATAAACTGCAAATTTAATAGATTTCGTCAATTTTGACACCTTGTGCATTGCACACGCCAAAAGTAATGCGTAGGAATTTTTTTTTTTTTTTTTTCTCAAAACCACCCAATGTGGGTGGGGGTTTGGCAGGACCCCTACCAGTATATAAAACTAAACGAAAAAATGTACAAGGGAGGAGGTCATAAAGCCAAGCCTCCAGAAGTGGAAGAAAGTCCAAAAACGAGGTGACTCACCACCAAAAGCATGAAAAATAAATAAATAGAAAAGCAAAGTGGGAATTCGGAATTCCCCACAGAACAAAATAATAGGAAACATCAATTAAAATAAAACTCAACGACGAACGTGAGGGGTCTGTCGAGCGTCCAAGGCAATGATGCCTGCAATCCCAGAAGGAAGGGATGACGAATCAGGGAATCGCTGATTGAGCTGCTGAGAGCAAGCCCAATTAGCCATGAAGTCTGCAGCCTGATTCGCCTCTCGTAGGACGTGGCAGACGCGAGCCGAGAGAGAAACACACAGAACCCGAATCCGAGCAAGCAGGTAAGCATAAACCCAGCACCCAGTACCCTGAGAAGAAACCCAAGAAACCACTGTAGCTGAATCTGACTCCACTACCAACTCTGAAGCTCCCAAATCTGCGGCCAACTCCAACCCAGCACATACCGCCTGCAACTCCGCATACAGAATAGGCTGATGCCCCAGAAACGAGCAAAAAGCCCTAAGTACCCGACCCTGGTGGTCCCGAATAATACCCCCTGCGGCAGACAGTCCCGGATTGCCTTTAGAACAGCCGTCAACGCTGATCTTCAGGCAACCCGCTGCAGGACGAGTCCAAGCAACCAAGCGAAGAGGTCGAGGCTGAGGAACCAAGACCCTAAGAGAACCTACAAACTCAACTGACTCATCCCGACGCAACTGACTTGGAGCAAACCCAAAAGCCAGCCCCACTAACTGTATATCGGTCATAACCCTCTGAATCACAACGGTCACCTGAAAGGCCTGGCCATCGAACCTATAAGCATTACGCGCCTTCCATAAGTGCCACAGAATGAAGCACGGTAGCAATACTCGCACGTGACCTGCAGAAGGAGCACAACGCCGCCAATGAAGCATCAAAGCATAAGGAGACTGAAACGGCCAACATCTGATCCCAAACATCCGATAAAAGTGACCCCACACCTGAACTGCAAGCGGACAATTCAGAAAAAGATGTCTAAGAGTCTCAACAGCCCCACCACACACACACCGGGATACTACATGGAAACCTCGTCTCTCTAAGCCATCATCTGTGGCCAGGAAACCATGAAACAACCGCCACATAAAGAAGGAGATCTGAGTCGGAATATGCCTCTGCCAGACACAAGAAAACCCAACACGAACTGGAGCCACACCCCGAATATCAGCCCAAGCAGTCCTCAATGAAAAATTCCCATCCAAAGACAACCTCCACCTCATCTGATCAATCCCCTGCTCTGGAATCGGAATCTGCACAATCTGCTCAACAACTGGAGGAGGCAAAATCCCCAACAATCGGCCTCTGTCCCACTGCCGACCCCTCCAGTAAGCAGAAATAGGAACCCCAGAAGCTGCCCCCGGATACACTAAAGCCAATGGGTAATCCCCCAACCAACAATCATACCAGAAGCTGACCTCACCAGACCGTACTAACCATCTGATCCTCGGCTCAGCCACGGATCGAATCCCACACAACCGCCTCCAAAGAGGTGAAGCTGGGTAACGAAACTCAATCAGCCCAGGATGGGTGGATCTACAGTACTTGGCCTTCATAAAAGTGGACCAAAGTGACTGTTGAGCCTGAAAACTCCACCAGAGCTTCACCTCACAAGCCTCAGCTACGTCAGAAAAAGAACGCACCCCTAAGCCGCCCTCCTCTACAGGGAAACATATCTCAGCCCAGTGACACCAGTGAATCCTCCGATGAGTAGCTGTATCACCCCACAAGAAACGTGTGAACAACCTCTCTAACTGGTGAAAAACATCCGCAGGAGGCCTCAGCACGTGAAACAAGTGAATTGGCATCGATGCGAGCACATGCCGAATCAGAGTGAGCTTACCTCCAAAGGAGAGCAAGCGATTCGCCCATCCAGAAATCCGATCGCGCACCTTCCGAATCATCTCATCAAAGTACGAGATCCGGAGATGACCCAAGTAGATAGGGCACCCCAGATAAATAAACGGAAAGTCACGCTTCTGAAAACCAGTGGTCTGCCTTGCAATCACCTCTCTAGAATGCGAGGCACGCAAACTGATATAGAAACTTCTTTTGGCCTGACTAACTAACTGACCAGAGGCAGCCTCATAGTGATGAAGAAAATCCATAACTCGCTGCAAGCTCGACCGGCACCCATTAGTAAAAATAATAATGTCATCAGGAAAAGCCAAATGGGAGACCGAAACCCCAACTCCAGTACTATATCCCACCCCCGGAAATCGAGCATACAAAGAGTCCAAGCCTCGAGACAGATACTCTGCAGCAATGATGAACAAACAAGGAGAGAGGGGGTCACCCTGCCGCAGCCCCCCCTGCGACTGGAAAAAGCCCTGACTGACTCCATTCACCATCACAGAAAACCACGGCCCCCAGATAGCCCGCCGAACCAAAGAAATCCAGCCCTCAGAGAACCCAAAAGCTCGCAACATCTGGAGAATGAATGTCCAAGACATCCTGTCATATGCTTTAGCCATATCTAGCTTCAGCACGACGTTCCCACCCCGGGAACCTCTCCCCAAATCATGCACCAACTCCTGAGCTAAAAGAACACTATCCTGCAACACTCGGCCCCGCACAAATCCACTCTGCGTCGGTGATATGATACGCGGCAACAAGGACGACAGACGAGAAACGAGGATCTTCGTCAGCACCTTATTGCTCACGTTACATGGACTGATCGGCCTAAAATCTGCCCAAGTAGAAGGTGACTCCTTCTTGGGCAAAAGCACCACCAACGTACTCATGAATCCTCGAGGCATAGGAGAACCCCGGAAGTAATCCTGAACTGCAGCCAGAAAATCTGCTCCCACAATGTCCCAGCAAAACTGATAAAAACGACTGCAAAAACCATCCGGCCCAGGCGCACTATCTGAATCAATAGAGAATACGACCTGTCTCACCTCCTCCAAAGTCGGCATATCACACAACCCAACATCATCTGCATCCGTCACAATAGCTGGAATAGCCGAAAAATCTGCAATCTCAACCTGACCAGCCCCCAGAGAGAACAATCCCTGAAAAAATGAAACTGCCGAAGTACCAATAGCCCTAGGCTCAGTAATCCACTCTCCGTCATCACCCCGGATCCGATGGATTGAAAGAACATGCCGCTTCTTCCTCACTGAAGCATGAAAGAAGCGGGTGTTCGAATCCCCTTCTCGAAGCCAGCGGACACGGGACTGCTGTCTCATAAAAGACTCCTCACACTGTAATGCCTGCTGCAACTCAGCCCTGGCCTGATGAAGGGCAGCTCGATCTGATGGAGACCCTGACTGATCATGTGCCACCTCTCTCCTACTAACCTCGGCCTCTGCCTCCTGAACTCGCTGAAACACATTGCCGAACACTTCCTTGTTCCAGACCTTCAGGGTTTGTTTCAATCGAATAAGCTTCGATTGAAACGCAGACATCCCTGAAGCGAACACAGGAATAGTCCAGCTCTGCCGTACAACCTCCAGAAAATCTCCGTGCCTGGTCCAAGTGTGAAGAAACTTGAACCGGCTCGGCCCTCTGCTCTGACGCTGATCTCCAGAAATCAACAATGGTGAATGATCTGAACAAGTCCGGTTCAGGTGAGCCACTCGAAACACGAAAAAATAAGAACTCCACTGAGCATTTATCACTACTCTATCCAATCTCCTCCAAGTACGTCCATTCGTCCATGTGAACGGAGTACCCTCAAACCCAGCATCCTCTAAACCACTAGACAACAAAGCTAGGGAAAAGGCATCAATAGCAGACTGAGATTGTGTATGCCCCCCCCGAATCTCAGAATGGGACTCAACAACGTTGAAATCCCCACCAACCATCCACGGACCATCATGAATGCTCCCAAACTGTGTCAAGGAATCCCACAAACCCTGCCGAACAGAAGCTACGCAACTAGCATACACAAAAGAAATAAAAACTGGATCCGGTAAGGAAGAATGACGCACCTGGCAATGAACCACCTGACCATCGTCCTGAATAAGCTCCAACCAAAAAGGGGAAGACCAAAAGATCCAAATCTTCCCCGAAATAGAGCAAAAATTGTGCTCCATATGCAAACGAATCCTGAAAGACTCCAAGCGATCCCGGTCAACAAAAGGCTCCAAAATACAAAACATCGATAAGTGGTGTGAGCGGATCAGCTTCCTGAGCCTCCTAATCGAAGAGGTCTGGCTGATCCCTCTGATATTCCATATGAGTGTACTAATCATCAGAAAGAAGTGGAAGAACCACACTAAGCGTCCCACGTCCAGGCTTACCACCTCTACCTTTTCTGCCTGCTCTACCTCCCCTACTAATACGCTGAGATCTACGTAACGGAACCTGCCTACTGGACTGTGACGCATCATAAGGAACTAAAGCTCTTCCAGGCTGAGAAAGGCCCTCCTGTGGGTCAGAAAAGGATCCAACATCACCACCCAATGACTCATCAGATGATATATCTCCCGTAGAATGATTCTCAACCCCAACAGACAATCTAGGGATAACAGGAATATCAGTCGAAGTGGTGCAATCTGTGGGCCGACTAGAAGTCATAACACCCTTATCTCTACGTCTCTCAGAAACTGTGACAACCGGGGTGCTCTGAACCCCTCGAAGCTCACGAATAGACGGACGAACGGTCGGGGTAGTCACAGGTCCATCACGGACTAGCTCAAAAACTGTGTCAACTGAAGGATCGGGGTACAAAAACTGCTCCTGCACAACATTAGTAGGAATAGTATCCGAACTGACCACAATCACAGGCTCACCCATATTACGCGGCTCAACAAGCTGGACAGGAGCAACTGAAACAGACTCCAAAGCAGTATCAACTACGGCCCTAGGGGAAGGAACAACGGTAACAACATCTGTCACGCCCCCTGAGGTATTCCTATGGGGAACAATACGGGCTGGACCTGCACCCTCCTGTGGTCTAGTCCTCTGCTGGCCATCGCCTCGACCCTGCTGTGGCCTGTCTCCATTGACCCCCTCCCGGGCCTGGGAGTGGGTGATGCAGGTCTCCACTAAATGGCTGGTGGCTGTGGTGGCCTGAGTTGCAGAGCTTTTTTTAGTGTAATTGGTATCACTTGTTTTTTTCATGCGTAGGAATTTTGTTGAATGATTTCTCGCCTATAAAAAATGGTTATAGGACATATTTGCCCTTTTGAGCATTTATTTAATAGACTCAAATGTTGTATCCTCTCCCACCCACATCTTTCGGAAGAAAGAGGGGAGCTCCTACCTACTGTTCACAAGGGATAACCCGTGCCTGAGGGCACGGTGCAACTAAAAAAAATCGAACATTGAATTTGAACGCGAAATAATCAAGCATTGAACTCAGATACATAATAAACTAAAAGTTTAAACTCGCCCTATATCACGTGTCTGAAGACATTGTACATAGTTCTTAAATACGAAATAATCAAACAATGAATATAAACATGCAAACTATGGATACTCTGTGATGCCCTATATCACGTGTCTGAAAGGCACTATAGATAGGTCATTTTTAATGTCA
Source organism: Ilex aquifolium (assembly GCA_951799425.1). Classification (NCBI taxonomy): domain Eukaryota; kingdom Viridiplantae; phylum Streptophyta; class Magnoliopsida; order Aquifoliales; family Aquifoliaceae; genus Ilex; species Ilex aquifolium. The sequence continues at coordinate 13,389,252 of OX637397.1, read as the reverse complement.
TGACTTTAGTGAAATAAAATGGGTCAAAATGTGGATACTCTATTGAGTTCACGCTCGTCGCGGATCACAACACCCACATTATTTTTCTTGAGCAACTGAACCTATAAATGAAGATGCAATTAACAGGTAAATGAACACAAACTGTATGAGAAAAATTTATTAAGAATATTAGTGAAATGATGCTCATCTTACAGTTTGTTCTAAGTCGTCATCAATCTGTAAGAAGATGCATGAAAATAAAGTGAAATAAATATGTCAATATTTTGCGGCGGCAAAAAAAATAATTACAACGTTGTATGCTTTGTAATTAAAACGATGTATGCTATAGATGAGGTTTAAACTTACACGACCAAAAATGGTGAGATTTTTCATTTTTCAATCTTGTGAGTTTGCAGTGGTGGTTAGTACACTCTGGTGGCTACAAATATAAGAAACAAAGAGAAATAATTAAACATGCAATTGAAAATATACAATATTGCCTTAGCAAAATTATTTACCAATACGCATAATAACGTAATAATATCAATTGTGTAAGCAAGTAAAAAAAAAAAATTTGCCCTTGTCTGAAGGCACTATATGACAAATAAAAAATTGCAAATAATTACCCATAAAAAGTTAGAATCTGTTGGAAAAAAATTAAGCCCTTATAAGAGTCAAGCCGTATACACAATTCACAATCATATCCCAAAAAAACTATTAAACTGGATTCACTATCATGCCATAATCCTATCTAAACACAAATATCTATCAACTACTGCAACAAAACGGATGAAAACCATAAAAATACATGAATAAATTTACGCCGCAAATAAAAAACAACATGACCAAATGAAGGAATTTGCACCCACATTCACCAACATTGAACTTTGAATCAGACCCAATAATTAAATCATAAAGTAAAAAAAAAACCCATCCGATGAAAATGACCCAATAATTAAATCAATACACACCCTTGAACTTGAAGATAACGAACAACTTGTGGGCATTTGAATGAAGAGCAAACCAAAGAAACCCAGTCCTACTTCACCTTTTTTCCAATACCCTCAACTACAGTCATACTTTACCTTCCAATGCAATGAAAAACACAACGAAGCATTCACATTCCATGCAATGTGTAAAAGCAAACTAAATAAGTACCTTCGAGGTAAAACAGCGGAAGAGACAATACAGCACCACTCTCCAAAAAAGCCAACCTATTATGAGATTAGTAATGAACCATTAAGCCCCTAATCGCTTAGATTAACATGAAATTAGTAATAAGACATTGGAAACCATATGCATACCGCCAAGATATGTATGTAATGCAGCCAAACAGGTATCAAATGTCAAGTCACCAGATGCTGAAGCCCCTCCATAACCACGACCACTGTGATCCATAACCAAATAGCACAAAAGAATAAGCAGTTATAAACACACAAACGAAAATCAATACAGCTTTGATTTAACTAAGAATAAAAAAAAACCCACAATATAAGCTTAAAACAATGCAATGACAACCAGAAGACTGGGGAAAAAAAAAAAACTCTAGCTCTTGAGATGTTAAAAGCATACCAGACAACACAATATTTATTTCCTTTCTTTCCTTCTACAACTCGAAAAATAAAATAAAATAAAGCTTCTCTCAACTAAAAACTTTCAAGAGCTATATGAAACTATAACGTTAAACACGCAGAAGCACGAATATATTCGTCTGTATAAACGTAGATTAAAAAAAAAAAAAACGCAGAATTAGTATTTATTGATTGAGAGATGGGTGGCTGTGCTATTTTTCCATTTTTTCACCCCATAGTGATCCGATATATGCATGAAAACAGAACATTATATTCATTGAACTCATGGAAAAAATTGAGGTTTAATAGTATATTCATTGGACTCATGGCAAGGAAAAGAGTTGATAGTTGGCCTAAGGAGATATTTTATATGAGAAACCAAAAATCACAGGCCAAGATCCATCTGGTTGCACATGAAACAGTTAGTTCTTCCTTCTTCCATCAACTGATTGACTCTGTTAAAATGTAGTCTAAAACAACATGAACTGTTTCTAGCCAATTTAGTAAACACCAAATGCTCCAGAATTTTAACTTGCTTAAAGCACAATGCACCAGAAAAGGCAACTCAAACAGTAAAAGGAAAAAAATAATATTGACTGTAGTGTAGTAACATGCATCCACCATGTTGATGAAAATGAAATGAGCTTCAATTGGGTTCAATATAAAAAGAAGGTAAAACTGGAAAATTTCAAAAGCATGTAGAACTGTACACCAAGGGAGAGAATTAAAATGGAAAGAATGTGACTAATTGAAAAATCAAAAAGGGAGAGAAAGTGAAATAACAAAAGCATGTGAATACAATTAACAAAATTATGATTCTCCAGCTCTACCCAACAGAACAGAACTTTAGCTCTGAGTTTCTCAAATGTATTTGACTTAGAACAGGAACAAAAGCAGCCGGTGAGTTCAACGTTGTAACCCAGCCGGTAACAAAAGCAGCCTGCAATTCCTCTGTTGGTGTTTGCGTAGAAGAGGGATGGGGGGAGTGGGTGTTTGCGTTGGGTGAATCAGTAAAATAACCAGAGAAAAAATTAGATACAAACTTACCTTACACAAAAAATTCTGTTGAAAAAATGCCGGAACAGCCGCTGGGTGAGCCTCTTTGCGTTGAGTGAAGAGGGAGAGCAGAGAGATTGGGACCTGTTTGCGTTGAGTGAAGAGGGAGAGCAGAGAGCGAGGAGGTGTAGGGTGTTTGCGCAGAGGGTGGCTGTGTCTATGATTTGGGGAAGTGACTCGCCGCCTGTGGGTTGCCATGGAGCTGTTGCTTGTCCGGGATTTGGGGGAACTGACTGCCTGAGACAGAAGAGAGAGGGCATAAGGGTTGCAGGGAGCCGTTGCTCTGGGTTGGATTGGGTTGGGTTGGATGTGATGGTTGGGTTGAATTAAATTGGATGGGATGATTTTGGGAGGGAAAAAATATATGGGGTATAAGATTCAAACCCCCTTCTATTTTAATATATATAGTAGGGTAGAAATACGAAAATTTGATGAGCATTTCGCATTCTTACTTGATTTTTTCGATTAACTAATTAATAGGATCGGGTATGACAGAAAATTACGAGTAATAGAAAATTTGAACACCCCTACAAATAGTTATTCAACATGACTTTTGACTGGAATCAAAATTTATCTCAAGTCGATACGAATCGACAGTTGATACCATAATACAAAAAAAAAGAAGATACAGTTGCACTTCAATTATGTTAAATTACAACTAGTTTGAGTCTAAATTATGACTCAATCGGTGCCAATACATAGGTTACTATTAATTCAAAATGTTACAACCATTAAGTCAAAATCTGAACCGTAATTTGATCCAATTATATCTTACCTTACGACATGGAAACAAAAGTTGTGTTTGATTTGGTTGTCTTTCCCTAAGCATGGAGGTATTTTTTATTTTTTTTTGGTGGGTCCTAAATATGGAGGTTGCTAGAAAAAGGATCGGGGTAATTTAATGACACCCGATGGATTTTTATATTCTCCCGGCTCACCTTCCCCATGGACTGAAACAAGGCTTCCGGTGTAGATAAGTAGGTGAAGGCAACGAGAATGAGTACGATGGCCTAAGATTTGGAGATCCTTAAGAACAAGTTGGGTATTAGGATTATACAGGAGCAGGTGGCCAGGTGTGGTTTCAACAAAGACCTCATCATTCTTCCACACCCCCACTGGTTTCATCATTCCATGAAGCGGTCCGATATTTAATTGCTTGATCCAATATCCCATTCCCTCCTCCTCCATCAATACCCACAGGGCAACTGATGACTGCTCAGCTGATTCCCAGGAATCTAATGACACTTGTGAATGGGAATAAATCAGAGCTATAGAGCCATTGTACAACGCAAGAATCTCGTAGACTGAGTCTTGGTGAATAAGTGGTGGCCCTTCAATCTCTCTGAACTCCTCTTTCCCCATGTCAAACGAAACCAGCTTTCCATGTGGAGACCACCAGTAATAAACACCATTCAAGTAGGAGTCATAGCAAGAATCTATCAAAGAATGCAGGCAATCGGGATCGGGAGCATCACCCTTGAAATCTTTCCATGAATCTGTGCTTAAAGTGTACACAGCAACATGTATGGGATCCATCCATGGGCCCCATTTAGCGGGGTCCCCATCATCAAACCTCCGAATCCAAACTACCTTGTAATCATCACTGGTGGGATCTAACCCGAATCCAAAGCCGCAGTGATAAGGGATCCAGTCACGAGGAAACAATTTTGTGCGGCACAATGGCAGAGCCCTGAATGCTCTAGTCGCGGGATTCCACAGACCAATGCGCTCACGTTTGTCACACAGGCAAAAAATACCATTAATAGGACCACCAACCAGATTATATGTGGAAAAGGAAAGGCCCATATTGTGGTAGGTGGGTACTGTAAGCATTTTGTCCGGGAACAAGACGATGTCCCACAAGTTCCTATTGTCATCGTAGTAGTATACCACCAGACGGGCATTGTCCTTGTTGTTGTTGTGTTGTAAATGAATGGAAATGAAAGCAGGACTATCTATTAGATTTTTCCAAAATTTGCAGCCACACCTGAATTGCAACAGAGATTTCACAGACATTCTTGACAGTATCTCGATCAGCACATCTTCTGCCAAATAGCCACCTTTGCTTTCCATTTGGCCCATTTGATTGTATGAGAAAGATGGATCTTCTTCTTCTTCTTCTGAGAGAGAAAGAGAGTGGGGCCTCTGGAATTCACTAAGGAGAGAGAAAGGGGTTTTTTTTATTTCTTCTTTGTGGTGGGGCGGGACTAGAGGGATAGAATGAAGAAAGGGCAGTCGTAAGTAGGGGTGATAATCGAACTAAATTCGAGCCTAATTCAAACCTAATTTACACATAAACGAGCTGACTCATTTGATTATTTACACATAAACGAACCTAAAAAAATGTTCAAGCTTGACTTGTTTAATAGTCCTAGTCGTAAGTCTTTACATGTCTCGAACAGCTGTGTTCATTCCTTAACTCCTAAGCAAATATACAAGGGCAACGAATTAATGCATTCACACCGACTAAGGAAATACACCATTGCAACGAATTAATGCATTCACACTCCACACATTTATAGCATTTCTTAACCTTTAAGTATAAAGCAAAGGTAGAATTGAAACAATTTAATGCATTCACTTGTATTAACAAATTTACAATCTTACAACATTCACACTATGGAAAAAGGCCAGATAGTCTCTTATTAAATCAATAAGGTAATATGGATGAAACGTATAATTATTTTAGAAATGACATCAACAATTCTATAGTTGTGTTTTGTATTTGAGACACTCCGTGGCCAGCAAAAATATCAACATCATTGAAGTGTATGGTTAATTGGGTGAAATAAGGCGTATGGTATGGTGATTTTCACGTGGGATTTAAATTTTTTATGACACTTTTTCTCTCTAGGCTCCTCTTTGGTAGATTACTCACTCATATAGTAGTGAGAAACCCACTTATGTATAATGGGTCCTTCTCAAATTAGGAGTAGGTGATCTACCAAATAAGAAAACCGAAACAAAATTTGTTAGAGGAGATCTCACTCCTCCACACGCCACCTTAAAAATTCTCACAAGGATATATTTGTTATTTGTTAAAAGTCAAGAGCTTTGTATTATATTTGGAAACTCATATGATTATCAAGATATTTACACAAAACCTTGGTTTGGAATCGCAAGTAAGCCTCTCAACTAGGTAAGGAGGAGTTGGGCCAAAGGGTTGCCACAAGTACTCTAAGCAGGCTGATTCTAACTCATTTTTCTTCAAATTGAGCACACTTTTGTACATGGATGTTCATCCAAGTTTGAGCTGGAGTGAAATACATGGTTTTTTGTATTCTCAAGATATCTATAGTTAATTTAGCTTTTCGAAGAGATGGGAATATTCCCATTTTACAAATATTCATTCTCACCCCATTAAAACACTATAACATAAAATCAATAAGTCCACCTGTTATATGCTCACCCATTAGAAACTAAACCCACCCCTTTTTATGTCTACCCTATTAATAACTAAGCACATTCAATTATCATATTAAATATTTTATTTCTACCCACTCATATAACCTAAATTTTAATTTTTCCTTTATTTTTAATAACAAATAAACTTTGAGGAAGTTTTTGTTAAGTAACAACATCAAATTATAATTGGACTTTTTTCAATCTCCTCTAGAATCTTATTGTATGATTATTGGCATTCCCATAGAACTACAACTGTGTTTTGCCATATTTTGATTGGGTTTCACTTGTCAAGCCATGCTACTGAACAAAACTTGAGTATTCTCAGGCTAAATCAAAATTATTATCACTGTATATGCAAGATGGTGTTGCAGTAGATTATTCTGGACGCTACCTTTTGTATAATGAAAAAACTTTTCATGGTAATAGGATTCAAAACCTTATATGCATATCCTTTCAATTTGAATCTGGTTATGAAGGTCATTTGGAGACAATCATGTATGTGTACTAAAACTCAATCTTACTGAAAAGAAGAGGAGAAAACAAAATTTTGGGGTGTATCATAAAGTGACAACTATTTGTTTAACAAGTTAATGGTATGTAAGTAGATTGGGAAGGTTTAGCCATTAATTTTGTGTGTTTAGTAATTGATGGGTGGATATAGAATGGAGTGACCTCAATAATTTCGTATTAAAGAATTGAATGGGATGGGGGCAGATCTATGTTGGTGGAAATTTAATAGGCCCACCATTAGTAAAAACATATCATGACCTATAGAAGTTACTGTCAGAAATTTTAATGATTTGTATATAAAATTTAGAACTTCTAAATTCAAGATTTAGATTATATAGGTTTAGACCATACCTGTATGAGCCATGACATTCGATCTTCAGGTTTCTTTCGCTAAAGGGCAATGTCTTACTCTCCTTCTTCAAAGCAATTGGTGACTCTCAATGGGACAAACCAAATTAGGGTTATGAAGTGGAGAGGGGATCTAGTCTGCTATTTATAATGAAATCTAATGGGCTCTCCTATTACGGGTCACAATTAGATTAAGACCTACACTTAACTGCCTCAACCACGTCCATCAAAATAGATCACTTAATAATATTGAGTTCATCTCATTGGACCATAAATTCAGACGTTTTTCACAAATCCAAAATTAACTATCAATTAATGGAAGTCCAATATAGAAAAAATTCTCCCACTTGGAGAACATTAATTGTAGTTATTTAAAAATAAAATAAAATTATACATATATTTTTGAAAAACACGTCTCAGACTAATCAAACAAACTCAATGTGGTCACAATAAAAATACGGTCCTAAGATAACATCTCAAACACAACCCGGTCAAATAAAATTACTATTTTCGGACCAAAGTAAAGAACTAATTACAAATAGGGTGCAATTATGCCAACATTAATGCACTAGATTTCATCATAACTCCGCAGTTTAACGTGCTTGAGTGAGAGTAATATTAGAATGAGTGATCCCCTAGAAAATCCTCGTGTTGCATCCCTTTAAAAAAATTAATTACAAATATTAGAGAGCTATTGTGATGTTTTTTATTGGGTTGGGGGACTTCTAAGCCAAACATTTTCCATGTGTGTTTACAAGTTCGCATTATACCAAGCCTTGTTTCATTTGAAATCTTTTTGGTAATTTGTTTTGTAGTTTTTATATCTCACTTGCGTTCGTGGATGAGAAATAGGGTATTTTTGGACAAATTCTTTGGTATTTGTTTGCCCAGCCTTTGTTAATTTCAAAGGGATAGCAAATGAGCCGCTAGTTGTCTAATACCATCAACAACAAGCTTGCTTCTTTATCATCCACACCCTTTGAGCCCTACATCTTCAGAGTGGATGGCCTATTACGTAGAGAAAACGAGAAAGCCTATGAACCAGAAATGCTTGCAATCAGTCCTTATCACCACGGTAAAAGTAACATGAAAATGATGGAAGAGCATAAACTACGGTACCTACAATTGTTGCTTAAGCAAAGAAATGAATTGAATGTGGATAGATATGTCAATGCCATGCAAGATTTGGAAGAAAAAACACGAAAATCTTATGTGGAGTCCATTGGACTTGGGAAGGATGAGTTTGTGAGAATGATGCTTCTTGATGGGTGCTTTATGATCGAGTTATTTCGCAATTTTGAAGATCACACATATAAAGATGACCCTATTTTAAAATTGGAAAAGTTCATCTGCATTTTACATCGAGATTTATTGTTACTTGAAAATCAACTCCCATTCTTTGTCCTTGAGCTCTTATTCGACATGACAAAAAATCCAAACCAAGAAAGAAACATATTTTCCTTAACCTTGATGTTCTTCACTCAAAACTTTTAAAACTTTCCAGTGTTCCAAGCCATGATGTCAATCATGTACTAGGCCTTGTACACAAGTCTTGGTGTTCCTCATTTGCTGCAACGTTGTCTTCTCGTGGGAACTATGCTAACCAAGGTAGTAGATGGGAATTCATAAAATGCGCCACAGACCTTTGAGAGGCTGGTATTAAATTTGAAAAGGCTACGGAAAGTTCATCGTTGATGGATATAAAGTTTGAAAAGGGAATCACAAAAATCCCACCTTTGGTAATTGATGATATTACAGAGATCTTCTTTATAAATATGATTGCTTATGAGCAATATAATGGCAGTACTGAAGCAGCTTATTTGACTCATTATTTGACATTTTTAGATCGCCTCGTAAATTCTCCCAAGGATGCCGCAATACTATGTCACTGTGGAATCATTGACAATTGGTTAGGTGATGATGAAGCTGTTTCGACCATGTTGAACAAATTGGGCAATAATATCTTCCTAGATGAAACAACTTTCTGTTATTCTGAAGTTTTCAACAAAGTTAACGAGCACTGCAAACATCGTCGACACATATGGGTTGCCAAATTAAGACGTAATTATTTCAACAGCTCATGGTCTATCATTTCACTTTTTGGTGTTATGTTGTTGCTTCTGCTGACTATCATACAGATTATATGCTCTGTCTTACAAGTCTTATGATTTGAAGTCCAGTTTGATTTACTAGTCTCCTTAAATAAATACATTATGTTTTCAAATAAGTTGTACTGATTATTTGGTCAACCAGTTGTTTCATAAATGTACAATAAGAATTGCTCGATGTGAAAATATTATAAGACACTAGTTGCAGAAAATTAACTTCCAATTTGATCTCTATGGGGTTGTAAACAATTTGAAGGTCACTTAAAATGGTTAGCAACGTTTCTAGTTTAAGTAAAAATGTGTTCATATTATTGTGTGACTATTAGGTATATTGGGTGACTATTTGTAAGGAGTGCAAATGAATCGATGCGAACATTAGATTGCTCATACTTAATTTATTCATCTGAGAATAGTGTTTATACTCGTTTTGGCTTAGCTCATCTAACAAGCAAACTTGGCTTAAGCTTTTATTAAAGGGTATTCATTCCTATCTTTCCTTTCACTTTTTCGTCCAATTTAGAGAGGATAAATTTGAATATGGTCAAAAGAAGACTAGTTTTCATTTCATCCACTTTCTCTTCCTAAACTCCCTTATACATCTACTAATTACTAAAAGCACCACCTTCAGCTATGTTATTTTAGATGTATTTTGATATCAAATTTTAGATTTTGGTTTCTCTTATCTTTATTATTGTTATTGTTATTGTTATTGTTGTTATTATTGTTATTATATATTATTATTATTCTATAAGTAGGAGTTTCTTAACTAATTGAAGATTGTCATTTCACACATATGCAAATATAATCGCATATGCCGCTTCTATTCTCTCTATAATTTCTCCTGAGCTCAAAGAAATAATTATATTTTGTTATTTATTCTTCTTTGTCTCTTATTTATATTTGAAAATAAATGCAATTTATTAACAACAAAAATAAATTTTCTTTTAAGTTAACTAGCAATGCAACACATGCGTTGCACGTGAAAGTTTTCTTTAAAATATTTGATAAAATATATAAATATTTAAGTACATAGTTAAATTAAATATAATCTCATATTTATCATACTTAAATTTTTTGTATTGTGGATGAAAAGAAAAAGATACATATATTAATTTTTTGGCACTAGAGATAATATTGTATTAATGAAGTTGTTGTGTATTAATATTGGAGTTTTGAAAAAAAAAGAATAATGTTTTTATATTTCCTGTTAAGAGTAACATGACCATTTAAAAGTTTTATAAATATAGAGATTTAGATGATATGTTAAAGGTTTTTTTGTTATATAGAGGGATATAATGGTAATCTGCATATTTAAATATAAAAGGACATGTTAGTTTTTATAATTTTGTGTTAGGGTAAAATAGTGAATCAAATTTTTTTTATGTAAGGTACTTTTATTAGTAGCATAGATAAGTAAATTGTACAAGGAAAAAATCTTGTACCTTCAACCTATGACAATGTGGGATTTGGATTGACTAGAAAAACGAAAAAAATTGCACTGCTCCTGCTACAAAAAGAGCAAACTGTCAGAGATCGGGGTGGATCGGTCAGAGACACTCCGATGCTTAAGTCAGTAAGGGTTCTGAGAATAAGCTGGCAATTTTGCAGGAAAAGAAGTGCATACCTTATACGCATTACCCAATATTTATAATGGCTCGTTGCACCATTTCTACTAAGGTTTCTGCCAGTGACTGTTCAAAGTGGCACACCTTCGTATTAAGCAAATTTCTCATAATTAGTGTGAGAGCTTTTTTAGGTTTCTTTTCTAGTTTGCCTATTCTTTAGGCCACATTTTGTTCTATTCACTTATAACATAAGCAACTTCCTTATCATTTCTACATTCTTCCGCAGTCCTCAGGTCAGCAGAGCTATGCTTAATTCGGTTTATCTTTGGTAGTCAATTTAGTGGCTCTTTTTTTCTTTATTTGGCTCAGCAAGCAACTCTGTATCTTTATTGATCGAACCATCAACTAGTTTGGTTAGGCCTTGTTAGGCAAGTTGGCCCAATGCTTGGCCCGGGCTTTCAATTCAACATTACCCTCTTGACCGTGTGTCTTATGTCACGTGTTTGTACCAATTTAAATCATTAAATAGTCTTGTATCGTGTCATGTTATGTTCATATTGTGTCATTTTAATTCATGTCGTATTAATATCAATATTTCTATTAACAAAAAATTATTTATGTTTAAAAAATTGATTAAGTATTTGATCAAGAATTAAAAATATTTAAATATACCCATTTTTCATAATATTAGTCAATATTTTATTTTTGTCTAACACTAATTCTGTAAGAGGCAAAACTTGAAGATACCTCCCACAAGAATGATGAATGGATATTTCTGATAAAGTGTGGGCTCTGAACCTGATCTCCTAGTCTTCCCTTCCTGCAAAACGAACAAACTGCCCAAGATCGAAGTGTTTCGGTCGAAGGCACTCCGATGCTTAAGTCAGTAATGGAGCTAAAACAATTGTAAGAGGACAAGGAGAGTTCAGTGTACCTTTCACCCTCGCTCCTTGTGCCTTTTGTAGATCACCGTTTAGTTAGGGTTTCCATGATTTTCGATTCAAAGTGGTACACATTCCTCCAATCAGGCGACACTAGTTGGAAAGTTGCTGATATTTCTCTAGCAATTCCTCTTGTCCTTCCTATAATTTCGTCCATTTGCTTAACTAGAATGCCTGAGTTATAGGCGTCTCCTTAGCTCTTCATTTATCGTTTCAAAATCTCGGTCATGATGTGGACCGAGCTCTTCTGTTTATTACCGAGCTCTTTGATCTGTTCGGTCTCAGACTGCTGACTTAATATATAATTATGTCTCAATCACGTGACTGGTCTTATTTTGCTCACGTGGATTCATTAAATGTGAGTACACGTGTCACATTGGGAGACACCCTAAAAATGTTTGACATACACCTTTCGTCTGTCAGCCATTTTATGTCCTTAATCTCATCATTGCTTCACACCTTTTGGGACATGCCCTTTGTTTTGGCGGGTGAGTAGTCATTTAAGTACTGCCTTTTAGAATTCCCTCCTTTTATAAGTAACCTCTTCCATTCCTTTTCTGTACTTTGTCCTTTCGAACTGCTTGATTTCTGTTATTCTTCAACCTTCATCCCCTTCTGCCATGGATCCTCTTACTCCTGATGAAGTTCCTACTTTCAAAACCAAATACCATATTCCAGACGATGTAGACATAAGAATCGCTGGAACAGAGGAATCCCTGATAGGCACTAGAGAGAGTATTCCCATCCACACTCGAGTGATCACCGAGGGTGGAGTTCGTTTCCCTCTAGACCCTTTCCTCCTCTGGGTGCTCTCTGCAAAATGAAACTTTGTCCTATCCAATGCTGCCCCAACTTCTTCAGGATTGTGATGGGAGTAGCTGCTTTGAATAAGCTTTTGGGCTTGAGTCTCGGTTTATGGGAGATTCTATATTGCTATATCATTAAACCGACTGGAGACAATTACTATTTGGCTGTAAGGAAGAAGGACCGCTACCTAGTAACTCATCTCCCAGATTTGAACAAGGGGCATGAGAACGATGTGGTTTTTGTTTCTACAAACTAGGAATACTCTGTTGAGGCCACTCCCTCTTATCGTTGCCCATATAAAGAAGGCACGCCAGGTGATTGTATTTTTTTACTCTTCCATTTTTATTTTTACTCGTCCGTTGCTTTCTGACATGAATAATCTTCTGTTTCGTAGGCGAGACTGTGAAGGGCAGAATCCCTGAGTGAGCAGTTAAAATGGATGAACTCAGGAAAGTCTGGGACTTCAACGATTCTCTCTTTTGTCGAGCTGCTCATACTCTGCTTGGGTACACCCCTATTTACACGTCCTTCATTGCTGTGCCGAACCGACCAAACGCAACACTTGCCATAGATCGGGAAGCTATTCAAATTGTTCGGGAGTAGACAACCCGAGCCCGCAAAAGAGCTTCAACTGCCACTTCTGGACGAAGGACGGTGAATAATTTTTTAGACTTTTTTATCGACTGTTAAGCCGACCCAAACTGCCGAACCGTCCTTGCCATTTGCTTCTTTGATCCCTATTCAAGAAGAGGACACTGCAACAGAGGTTCCCGCCGAAACTATTCTTCTTGAGCCAAACGGTGCAACTCCGCCAGTTAGCGACTCGGCAGACTTGGTTCGGGCCACTGACACTGCGACTCATGTGGAGTTAGATCCTCCTGATTCTGTTCATTCCCCAGATTGTCAACATGACTTAATTTTTTAACTTGCTAAAGACCCCGCCCCAAAAAGGCGAAGAACTGCTGAGTCCGAGGCAAGTCTTTCTCCTAAGCCAATCAATCCTCCTTTCCGACCTGTTCTCAAGGTCAAAAGGAGAGAGATCACTACAAAATATTGTGCTATCGAGGACTTCAATGTCGTAGTGGGGATCGCCAGAGGGGTCATTCTGCCTCAGGACCTTGCCATGAACGAGGCTTTGACTAATGATGAAGTGTCCCGCCAAGCAATTCAGCACATGGTCTTGGTAAGATCTGTTTCTCTAGGCTTTCTCTTCGTTCTTAAGAATTTATCTAAGTTTTTTCAGCGTAGGGTCTTCAAAAAGTACATGAGGTAGGGGCTAGGATAGCCAGAAAAGATAAAGCTATGAAAGATGCCATCCATGCCCGAGCTTTTGCGCTTGCCAAGAAAGAGTCTGTGGATGAGGAGTACGCCAAAATCTGTGAGGAAGCTAAGGTTCTGCAAGCTTAAAATCAAAGACTAACCGAGGAGAATTAAAAGCTTGAGACAGAGATTGGAAAGCTGAAAGACTCTGAACATGAAGCAAACGTAGAGTTCTCCCAATCCCAGCTTGATTACACAAGTCTTCTTGAGGAGTTTGATCAATACAAAGTTGAAGCAAAAGAGATAGAAGATGCTGCTTTTGATGAAGGGATTGAGAAGGCAGAAAATGATCTGGCTTTACAGATCCCTCTTCTGTGGGATGCGTACTTCAGCAAAGGATGGCATGCCGCCCTGACTGCTGCTGGAGTTCCATCTTCCTCTGGACTTTACTCTAGGCACTCCCTTCCTAGCTCCTCCCAACCCCCAGCTTCCTGAAAACACTTGGAGAATTTTTTTACTTTTTGATGTTTATGTTAGAAGATCTTTTTGAGATAACCTTGTAATCTTCTGAAGTTCAATGACATTTGCCTTTTAACCTTTCGTTTATTTTGAATTTTTGGACTTTCGAGTATTTGAAAAAACTTGACTTTCAAAGCCTAAGGCCCTTTGTTCGGGCCTTCTTCAAGAGTTTGGTCTCTCAATAGAGACCTTAACACTTAGAAAAAATTTTGCTCTTGGAGTTATGACATTTGCTCGGCCCTTCTTCAAAGAGATCGGTCCTTCAAATACTTAAAGAAAATTTTAATCTGTGAAGTTATGGCCACTGCTCGGTCCTTCTTTAAAGAGCTCGGTCCTTAAATAGGGACCTTTAAATACTTAAAGAATTTTTTATCTTTGAAGTTATGGCCATTGCTCAGCCTTTCTTCAAAGAGCTCGGTCCTTAAATAAAGACATTTAAAATACTTGGAGAAATTTTCACACTTGAAGTTGTGGCCATTGCTCGGCCTTTCTTCAAAGTGCTTGGTTATCCAGTAGAGTTACTCTTTTGTCCCTTGGGCATTTTTAGAGATTGTTTCTACCCCGCACCGACCCGCCGATTGAATCGGACTCAAATTCATCTCTAATCAGTTTACACCATCATGCCTAGCTGAGGGCCTGGATCTGATCGGGTGGCTGCGCCTAATTTAAGTTTATACTTCTATCAGGATTTTTTGTCTCCTTGCCTTGGCAGTAGGGTGTTTAACAATGAAATCAGATGTATCCATAAAAGATGCCTTTTATTAATAACTTTTGTTCATCAGTACATCAATATGCTAATTGCTTCTGAACTTTCGAGACAAGGGGCACCCTTGTGTTTCCAAAGGTACTTCGGAGTTCCGTTTCCAAAAAGGCACTTTTCAGAAGTAGAAATTTCTTATGTTGGTTGAGTTCCAAGGGCGTGGTACCATTTTATTGTCCAAAGTCTCAAGCTCATAATATCCACTGCCCCCAACTCGGGCCACTCTGTATGGACCCTCCCAATTTGCTCTAAGCTTTCCATGTGCTGGGTTTCTAGCCGATCCCAGTACACGCCTAAGGACCAAATCTCCCAGTTAAAAAGACCGCGGATTGACTTTCTTGTTGTAAGCTCGGGACATTTGCTGCGAATAAGAGGTCATCTTGATTACTGCTTGCTCTCTTTTTTCTTCTGCTAGATCAAGGTCTCGAATGATGATGACATCATTAACGTTACTTTCAACCAGCTCAGTTCTCAAGGTCGGCAGACCACCCTCTAATGGAATTACTGCCTTCATCCCATAGGCTAGGGCGAATGGAGTCTCACCAGTTGAACGCCGAGGTGTGGTTTGGTACGTCCACAAAACACTCGATAACTTTTCCACCCAATTTCCTTTGGCATCCTCCAATCTTTTCTTAATACCATCCAGTATTGTTTTGTTGGTGATTTCTGCTTGTCCATTACTCTGGGGATAAGCCGGGATCGAATAGTGATTCCGAATTCCATACTGCTGGCAGAAAGTTTTGAAGGGGCCACTATCAAACTGCGTCCCATTATCTGAGATGAGTGCATTAGGAATTCCAAACCTGGTGATAATGTTCCTCCAGACGAACTTCCTCGTATCAGTATCCCTGATGTGAGCAAAGGGCTCGGCTTTCACCCACTTTGAGAAATAATCAGTTACAACGAGGAGAAACTTCTTATTTCCAGGTGCCCGAGGTAATGGTCCCACAATATCTAGCCCCCATTGCGCAAATGGCCATGGGCTCGTCAATGGAAGCAATTATTGGGATGGTTTTCTAGGTATTGGTGAGAATTTCTGACACTTCTCACATCGCCTGACATACTGTTGGGCATCCTTCTGCATGTAAGGCCACCAGAACCCTTGGGAAATGGCTCGGTGAGCCAGAGATCTTCCACCAGTATGGGCGCCGCAAGTTCCCTCGTGAATTTCAAATAAAAAATCAGGCACCAGTTTGGGATGTACACACTTCAAGTAGGGGCCTCCGAATGAGCGTCGGTAGAGCTCATCCTTTGGAGATAGCCAGAATCGAGCTGCCTTCAGTCGCATTCTATGGGCTTATTTTTTGTCTCTAGGCAAGTCCCCATTCTTTAAAAAGGCGATGATCCCATCCCTCCAACTCGGCTCTAGTTCTCCAGACAAAATTTCGTCTGGACTTTCAGTCACAATGCTTGACTGTTGCAAGAATTCAATAGTGACAATCCTTTCGGTTTTCTGATCGATTGCGGATGCTAATGAGGCCAAAGTGTCAACATGGGCGTTTTTTGATCTACCGACCTGCTGAATTGAAAATTCCGGTATCCACCTCAACTTTTTTTCTACTACAGCATGGTATGCCACCATCTTCTCATCTTTAGGCATGTACTCCCCTATTATTTAATTCACCACAAGTTGTGAATCAGAAAATATTTGGAGATTGGTTACGCCTAATTCGGCTGTGAGCTTTACTCCGGCTATTAAGGCTTCATATTCTGCTTCATTATTTGAGTCTTCGAACCCGAGTCTGATGGCCTTCTCCAGGATACAACCTTCCGGACTTTCCAGTATGAGGTCGATGCCTGCCCCCTTCTGATTGGAAGATCCGTCAACAAACAGACTCCATTTACCAATAAGCTCTGACTTTTTAGTACTATCACTTTGGTCGGTCATTCCTGAACTGGGCTTTGGTTGAAACTTAGCGATAAACTCCGCCACGACCTGCCCTTTGATTGCGGTTCTAGGTTCGAACATAATGTCGAACTCCCCGAGTTCGACTGGCCACTTGGCAATGCGTCCAGATAGGTCGGCCTGTACAAAGTGTACTTGGGCATAATTGATAAAATGTGATTATGGCCCTACGGGGTGCGATTGTGATTACAACCCTACGGGGTATGATTAGTTATTATGAATATGGATTTATATGCCCAAGTACTTGTCATTTCACCAAGAGAAACCAAGTATGAGACTATGTTTGATAGAAATTGAGGTATGTGACTTATCAAATTAGATTCTTGATTCTTCTATCTATAATTGTCAATTGATTGAATTATTTGGTATTTGATCATTCATACTTTTTCTCGTTGAGCATATTGTTTCCTGTTATATTATATACTTCCTCGCCTTAAATATTTTTCAGGATTATCTCAGAGGAAAGAACCAGAGTTGATATTTGAGGAATCGAAGGTGGACGAATCTTGATATAATTCTTAACTTTTATTGGTATTGGGAGATCAAAATTGTGATTATAATTTTTATTGAGGCAATTAGATAATTTGAACAGATTCATTTGTATATTATAGAGAAAAAAATTTTATCGAGGTAATTAGAGCTTTGGCCATATACATTTGGAGATATAATTAGAGTATTGTCCCTATATTCAGAGATATTTGTGATTTATTGTGTTCAATTAATTTAATTAAGTAACGCGTTCCGGAAACGGCCGTTACAACTTACAAGTGGCCTTTTTTCTCTCTCTCATGAAGCTCATCCATAAAAAGAGAGATACTCAAGGTGCTAGTGAATAGCAGATTCCATGAACATTGTTAGGCACTCCAATATTAAAGCAAACCATGATATAGAAGGTCAGTCATATTCACTTCATTGTTTTATGGGAAGATATGAGATGTGTTAGTGTTAGTTCTTTGTAAGGCCCCATGTTCACTGTTTATTGCATAGTCAACCCATGGATCCAAGAAATTGAAATTATGTTTTAAAGTGTAAAAATGATAAATTAAAAAATAAGGTAGAAATTGGATAGTACACAGTTTGAAAATTACAGGAAAATGGTAAAAAGTTTCTCAAAACTACTTAAAGCATGGTCAGCCGCCAAACCTTCCACTATGCGGGTAATTTTTTGGTACCAAAAAAATCAATACCGAATTAAAAATTATTTTAATGATCAAATTATATTTTTTAAAGGTAAAATCACCATTGCTTGAAGAAATTTACGATCGATCATGAAATACCATGATTGATATTGAATGAAATACCATGATTGATATTGAATGAAAGACCATGAACGATCATGAATTTCTTCAAGCAATTGTAATTTCTATTTTAGAAGTCGTAACTTAACCCTTAGAAGTTATTAATTTTATGATCAATCACACTTTTTTGGGATTGATCATACCTTTTATACGTTGTAACTTATAAATAAAAAGAGTAATGCTATACTAATCAAAAAAATAAAAAGTGAAATCAACAACACCATTATGATAATACAATTTCATTTTGTCTCTATTTTTTGTCGGTGTAACATTAGTCAAATAAAAAAATTATAACTTAACTTTACAAAAAATTAAATTTTGGACATCAAAGAAGGTACGTTTTTTTTAGTCTTTCCCCTATTACGCTACATGACATGAGCTCTTACATGAGCGTTTCGTACTCGTGTCGCCATAATCAACTACTTTGACCATTAACGTAGGCTCTTACATAAGCATTTTCGTGACTCTGCTTCTCCTTTAAATACACTACACCTCTTCTTCCTTCACCACCAATCTGCTCTTACCATTTCCAGGGAGAGAAGCTGCCATTAGCTGATCAAAACTTTGATTAACGAAGAACAATGTCGATGACAGTGCCCAGAAACAAGTTGGGTTCACAAGGCCTGGAGGCATCACAACAAGGGCTGGGTTGCATGGGCATGTCGTTCGGCTACGGGCCGCCCAAGCCTGAAGATGACATGATCAAACTCATCCACCATGCCATTGACAGTGGCGTTACTTTCCTCGACACCTCCGATGTCTATGGTCCCCATCTTAACGAGATCCTTATTGGCAAGGTATTTTTATTTCTCAACACAATATTTAAGATGTTGCATTACCATAATTGGTTGATTGGTAACTTTTATTTTTTATTTTAAGTACGGAGTTATTTTTTATCTGCGTCTAATCATTTTCGCAATTATCTTTTGATCCGAACTGTCAAAACTAATTATAATTATAGTTGGAATTTTAAATTTTCGAAAAAAAAAAAAAAATTTCAAACGTCCAAAAAATCGATTCCACTATTTCAAATGACAATTTTTCTTTCCTTCAATTTCTTTAATTGTATAATTTGAAATTAGTTTTTACCAATTATTTTTTAAAAAAAATTAATAAACTTTTTTTAAAATACATAATTTTTAAAAATATTAACATATGTATACTATTGTATATGACTTAAATAAAAATAGTATTGAGCCACGGATTAATAAAAAAAACTCAATGGTTTAACTTGTGATATAAATGAGCAGAAAAAAAATGTGGGAATAAAATTCAAAATGTTAGCAATCTTATTAGATAGACTAGCAATAACTCCATGTCTGAAGACACTATGTAATATCAAAAATAGAACATTAATCTTGTAATATTTATATTTTAAATAATAATTTATTTTTTTAGCTTTACAATTTAAAATTAAAGTGAACACACAAAAATAAAGTGGGATAGGAAAGAGAAAAAAGAGGTAAGTATGGATTAATTGGGTTGAGTGTGTAAGTTTTTTTTTTGGTACATTGAAAAAGTAAAACAGGAACCCTTACGACTCTTTAACAAAAGCAACTCCAACAAGATCAGCCAGTGAGTTGAGTTGTTTAACATTGAGAACTGTACAGAAAAAATGATGTTTTTGAGCCAAAAAAAAAAAATTAGGGATGAATTTGTACAGTTTGATCAAAATAAATGAAAATTTGATCAATCTTAAGCATTGTTGTACTCTATAATTTATGTGATTCAAGTTGCTAGCTGCCATATTATATAGATGTATAATATAGTTGGAGAAAGTTGAGGGGACAAAATGACACAAATTACACAGTTAAGGTGGTCTAGATGTAATTTACCCCTATTAAAATCTCTTTGCTCCTCACTGTTTCACTTCTCATAATGGCACACCTATCTTCTCTGTATGTGCGTATGTGTCTGTGGATGAGTTTATGGAACCAATTAAGTGCAGGCTTTGAAAGGAGGGTGGAGAAAGAAAATGCAGGTGGCTACAAAATTCGGGGTCGAGATTGTGGATACAATTAAAGTATTGACTCATGGTGAACCAGAATATGTGCGAACTGCATGCGAGGCCAGCTTGAAGAGGCTTCAAATCGATTGCATCGATCTCTACTACATTCATCGAATCGACACTAACATTCCCATCGAAGTCACTGTATGTCAATCGATCTACCTTTCCCATAGCTATGTTACATCACTATAGTATGTGATGGAAGCTGTACTTTTCCTTCTTATAATCTGAATTAGTTTTTGGATATTTCCAGTAGCAGTTTTCATTTGCATTTTTCCTTGACCTTTTAAAACCAACTTGTTGATAGGTTGGAGAACTCAAGAAATTGGTTGAAGAAGGTAAAATAAAACACATAGGTCTATCAGAGGCCTCAGCTTCAACTATCAGAAGGGCGCATGCTGTTCATCCAATAACCGCTGTACAACTGGAGTGGTCCTTGTGGACAAGAGATGTGGAGGAAGAAATAATTCCAACTTGCAGGTGAGGATTAGCTTGTGCCCTTGAGCAAACTTATCTGTTTAGGGAGTAGCAACATTTGAATTTCTGATCTAATTCTTCTTATAATTTTTTCAGAGAACTTGGCATTGGGATTGTTGCATACAGTCCGCTAGGAAATGGGTTCTTCTCATTAGGTTCAGGGATTGTTGCGAAGGAGTTACCTGACACTGACTACCGAAAGGTTTGTTTGTGCTTATAACACAATCTTTTTGAGTTTGACTATGAAATCATCTATTATTGTATCTCAAGTATCAGAATTGGTTGATTTCTTCACCATGTGACCGTGAATATCCCTAAATTTCGTGTCTCCATCTTTGTATTACAAAGTTCTAATTTTTATATCATCCACTTGGTATAGCAGCTTCCATGGCAGTATGAAAAAAAATGAAGACCAGTTGAAACAATCGTTTAAGGTTGGCGTAATCACTGCAAGAAGATTGATCGATTGTTTTAGCTTTTAATAATCTATATATTCAAGATGAAAGAAAGTAATCTTATTTAGATTTTTTGAGTAGGACTGTTAATCAAGCCAAGTTTGAATATTTTTTTAGGCTCGTTTATGTGTAAATAGTCAAATGAGCCAGCTCGTTTATGTGTAAATTAGGCTTGAATTAGGCTCGAATTCAGCTCGATTAACACCCCTATTTTTGAGTCTCCTATCCATGGAAGAGACTGGTCTACCCATTAACTATGTCGTGATCAGAATTTACTTTGACGACACATGCTGGCATCAAAATCGCAACAATGGTTGCGTTGGTTCCTCCAAAATCTCCTTGGGCAGATCCTGATGTATGTGTTTTCTATGTCATGTAGGTTCTACCAAAATTCCAACCAGAGAATCTCGAGCACAATAAAAACCTTTATGAGCGGGTTAGTGAAATGGCTACAAGGAAGGGATGCACCCCATCACAACTAGCATTGGCTTGGGTCCATCATCAAGGAGATGATGTGTTTCCGATACCAGGTACAACCAAGATTGAAAACTTCAACCAGAACATTGGAGCTTTGTCTGTAAAGCTAACACCTGAAGAAATGGCTGAGCTTGAATCCATTGCTGAAGTAGTTAAGGGTGATAGATATCCACCCACATTTCCGACTTGGAAGACTGCAAACACTCCGCCCTTGTCCTCGTGAAATACTCATAATGGCATTTCTTTTGCCGCGTGCAAATCATGTCTTGCTGTTTCTTCTGTGAGTTTTCTTTTTGAAGCTTGTATCAGAAAAATAAAACATCCTAAATCAGTATATGAGTAGGGTTGGTTGTCAAGTGGTGATCTATTAGATGCTTTGATATGGTATCAAGAGTTATATTTCAGATGCTTTGTCTATTTTTGAATAGACTATTGAAAATAGAAAGAACTCTTTCTATTCACTCGTATCCAAATGAATATATTACATAGGATATATATATCCACTCTTTCTATTCACTCATTAGAGATTGCAGTATTACTGGTTCTCCATTGTTGAATGCTATCGCAGATTTGATAGATTCTATTTTTCTTTGGGATGGGAATATTTTTCCGTCGGTGAGCAAATCGACTCCTTTGAAAGTTTGGGAGGATTGGCAGAAAATTCTAGTCCTTATAAGCTGTTTGTCAAAAACTCGATGATAAATTATTGAGTTTGTGTTTAAAAAGATAAAATATTATTGAGTATAAGTCAAATCAATTATGGATAAATTTTTTAAAAGAAAAATAATATTGAAAATAATAATGTTAATGTTATGATTTCAAGTTATCAATTAGTTCTAGCTTTCTTCCATTATGATTAATTTCTGACTCTGCTATTGCGTGCATCGCACGTCCATCCAACGATAGCAAGGAAGAGCATCTCCAATCTTACTCTTCAAAATATCTAGTCAAAATATATTTAAATATTATATTCTCTATTTTAGCTAATCACTTTTACAAATTCACTTCAACTACACCTTCTATTTTAATTAATTACTTCACCCAACTTTCACTAACTTTCAATAATTTAAAGGAAATATAACATATTTCGAGAGAGATAGAGAGAGAAAGAGGTAGAGATAGAATTTAGATAGGCTAAATGACTCCTCAGATTTGGATAGCTATTTGGGTAAAATAGGAAATAGAGAGTGGGTTGGTGTGTGTTTTTTATATTTGACTAGCTAAAATAACTAAAAGAGAGGTGACTACAAAACATGGATAGCATTATGGTACCCATTTTTTTTTGGTACCATATTTCCAAATAATTTTGGTTACTTGATCTTCCTTTAATATATCCTTGCCATTGATTATAAAAATGATTTATTAAAGAAAAATAATAAAATAAATAATCTTTACATGTGTCAAATTTTTATTAAAAAAAAAAATGATACGATACCAAAAAAATAATTTTTAATACTACAATTGAACTATAACAACTAAGCCATTTGTCCTTCCGGAAGAAATTGGACGAGGGTTGTGGTAAAGCATCTTCATGTCTTTGTGTTTTTTTTTCTTTTACTTTTACTTTTGCTTTGCCATTGTCTCGGTGTCTCTAATCTATATATTTTGCTATGGGTATCAAGGATTGAGTTGAATATTTCTTTGAGTTTAGCAGTTGATCACTGTGACTTGAAATAGATTAAAACATGTTCTTAAAGGGATAAGGTTGACTAATTCTTAAGGGGTCTAGGAAGACATTCTCTTTATAATATTTCAGTCTCAGAAGCGAAGGTATCCAATAGTCTATCTACGGCAAACATTATGGTACCTTTTTTTTTTTTAATACTACATTAAAAAATTAAAAAAAATCCAAAAATAGTACTTATACCCCAAAAAATGATAAACTCCACTCAAAACGGTGGCAAGTGAACCAAAAAAAAATGAGATGCGAATCCAAATAGTGAATGCACCATAAAAATTAATAAGCCCACCCCAAAAGACAGTATAGATACCCAAAAAAATGATGAATAATGCGGTACTAAATTTTTGGTATCATAATCAAACCCGTCTTTGTACACACTTCTAAGCAATAAGCTTATAATTGACCAATATGGAATTGTAACAGCTGTTAACATTTTTTCTTATTGAAATAACACTAAGAAAAATCAGTATTGTCCTAATATTAGCAGTATACGACACTGACCAACACATAAGCTTAAAGATGAAAATACTTAGAAATTTACTTGATTTCAATTCAGTTTTCTTCTAATTTTTAAAAACTTTTTCCTTACTAATCAATTTCAATATAATTTTTTTAGTTTCTGTTTTTAAGACAGTTTATAACACTGTTTTTATGTATAGATTGAATTATTTCTTTTCAACTAGAATGGACACATTCCCTCACATTACTTTATTTTCTTCATCTGATTGGTGCTTTGCTCGAACTTGAAGCAACACAAGCTGTTCAAGAATCTTAATTGATTGACGATGTAATCTTTGCCAGCCATAGTATATGAAGCAAATACGTGCTATTCATGTGTTCAACCATCTCTCTTTCTCTCTCTTTCGTAAGACAAAATTGAATCTAATGGCTGATCAAGTTCTACTGGATGTCCTCGCGGAGGGAATATTGAAGAAGGCGCTTTCTCTTGCAGCTGAAGAGATCTGCCTTGTAAGGGGTTTCAAGGGAGCACTGGATAAGCTTGAAGAATCTGTTAAAATGATTCAAGCTAAGGTAGCTGATGCCGAAAGACGAGGTGTTACCGATGAGTCTGTCAAGCTATGGCTGGACAAGCTTAAGGATGTAGCTTATCAAGCTGATAATGTCTTGGATGAGTTCGGTTACGAAATTGCACGACGAAAGGTCCAGATTCGAAATCAAATTAGGAAAAAGGTTTGCTTCTTCTTTTCATGTTCTAACTCAGTTTTGTTTCGCTCCCAGATGGCTCATAAAATCAAGAACATCAACGCATCTTTGGAAAAGATTAACAAAGAAGCAAATGATTTTGGACTTCAAAGGGTTTTGCAAGTGGCTACCCCCCAAGTTATTGTTGGCCGAGAGACCAATTCACTTCTTCACCCATCGGAATTTGTTGTAGCAAGGGATGCTGATGCATTGAAAATAGTTAAAATGTTAACCAGCCCGGAAATTCAGGATGTTGTCTCTGTGATTCCCATTGTGGGAATGGCAGGCCTTGGAAAAACAACTTTGGCTAAGTTAATCTATAATGATAATGAGATAATCAGACACTTCGATTCAAGAATTTGGGTATGTGTATCTGAGAATTTTGATGTCCAAAAGCTTTTAAAACAGATCCTTGAAACTTCGACAAAGAAGAAGTGTGATGTAGAGATTGAAACTGTAATTCTTGAAGAACTTCGGAAGGAGTTGGGAGAGAAAAATATCTACTCGTACTCGATGATGTGTGGAACCAAAATCCTAATAAGTGGGATGATTTTAAGACTTGTATGTTACGAGTTAGTACAACCCATGATAACAACATTCTGATCACTACGCGTAGTGTTCAAGTGGCCTCAATTGTGGAGACGCTCCATAAGTATTGTGTGGAAAAACTATCATCAGAAGATTGTTGGTCCATATTCAAAGAGAAAGCATTTGCAAATGGAGGAGCTCCACTTAATTCAGAGTTGGAGAAAATTGGAAGGGAAATTGCAAAAAAATGTAATGGTGTGCCATTAGCAGCGAAGGTAGCGGGGAGTATGATGCGCTTAAAGAAGGACAAAGATGAGTGGTTGTCAATTTTAAATGATGGACTACGGAGTGCCATTGGAGATGAGAATGGTGTACTTCCTATTATTAAGTTGAATTTTGATCATTTATCATCGCCATCATTGAAGCATTGTTTTGCATATTGTTCGCTTTTCATCCAAGGTTCCCTCCTGGAAAAAGAACAATTCATCCAACTATGGATGGCACAAGAATATCTCCAAACCAAGGAAGGAAGTAAGAGGGTATTGGTAATGAATATTTTGAAGTTTTGGTGCAAAGTTCCTTATTTCAAGATATTGAGAAAGATGACTTTGACAACATTGCACATTGTAAAATGCATGATTTGGTGCATTATTTAGCACGAAAGATGTTGAAACCAGAGGGTTTTACTCAAGAGGATGACAAGGAAAAAGAGAATCTCTGTGTTCGACATTTAGCACTATATTCCAGTTGGGAAAATATTGGTAATATCCAAAATGAAAGTGCTAAAAAGATGCGTACATTATTTTTAAAGAATATTGTACCTGTTGACGATTTTTTGAAGTTCAGATGTTTGCGTGTCTTGGATTTAAGTAAGATTGATATTTCAGAGCTGTCGTCTTCAATAAGCAAATTGGTAAACCTAAGGCACCTTGACTTGTCAAATACTTTAATCAGTAGTTTACCAGAATCTATTGTTGAACTTTACCATCTCTAGACTTTAAGACTCAAGGGATGTTATGGATTTTGAAGAAATTCAAAAATTTGATTAGCTTAAGACATCTCTATTTGGATAATCCATCTAGGATGCCAAATGAGATAAGTTGGTTAACTTCTCTTCAAACTCTATCATTGTTCAAAGTGGGTGAAGATATGGGTTTCCAAATTGAAGAGTTAGGATATTTAAAAAATCTTAGAGGTTAGTTGGATTTATATAATCTCCAAAAAGTAGGTGGTACAGAGGAAGCCCAAAAAGTAGATTTATGTGGAAAGGAAAATATATACCAGTTGACATTCAACTTGAATCTTGATCAGGAGTAATCGGAGTGCTGAGGATGTCTTGGAAGGCCTCCAACCTTTCCCAAACTTAAAAGGCTTAGACATAAAAGAATTCCCGGGTGATAACATCCCGTTATGGATGATGAAGATGGTTGTGCGTGTGACTACTAATGTTGAAGACGCCTGGCTACCACTCAACTATTTGGTGATGGTCAGATTAATAGACTGCGAAAGTTGTGAGTATATACCAATGCTCGGCCGACTACCATTTCTTTGAGACCTTGAGTCGGAAAGAATATATAATGTAAAATGCATAGATAAGTCATTCTATGGCTATGATTGCAATGGATCAGGCACTAGCCAAAGTAGTAACGAGAGAAATGTATTATTTCCTTCTTTGAAAAGATTTGAAATGTGGTATATGGACAACCTAACAAAATGGATAGAGTTACCAGAAGGAAGTGTGGTGCAAGCATTTCCTTGCCTTTATCAGTTGTCCATTCATCAGTGCCCGCTATTGGAAAGTGCTCCAAGTCATTTCCCAAACCTTTAGAAATTGAATTATGAGGATGTATGTATCGGCTTTCCATTGAAAGTGATATGCAGTAGCAAACTAACAACTCTGACGAAGCTCAAGATTGAGAGGGTGGACGAGCTTACTTCTTTACCGGATGAGCTATTGCGGAACAATAAATATCTAGAGGCTCTACAGATAGAAAGTTGTGGCATGCTAACACATGTTGTCTCGACGCTGCGAGGATGCCACACCTCTCTTCTTCGATCGCTAATAATCAAGTCTTGTGAGAAGCTGTGCAATTTGCCAGATGATCTCAACACCCTTCCATCTCTTGAGAAGTTGTCTATCAGTGGTTGCTCTCTCAACTCTATTCCCAGTATATAAGGCCTTACATCCCTTCATGATTTGGCTTTTTATTGGTGTGATGAGTTAACTTGTCTTCCAAGTGGGCTACAATCTTGCACATCCCTCAACACCTTATATGTTGATCATTGTAGCAATTTCACCTCGTTCCCAGATATACAAGCATTGTGTTCTCTCTCCACTCTAACAATTACAAATTGTGAAAGATTGACTTGCTTGCCTAGGGGGCTACAATTTCTTACCCGCTTGGTCAACTTGACAATTGGCTACTTTTCTAAAGAGCTCAATTCCTTCCCAAGCCTTGACGGTGTCCAATACTTGTATGCATCCCTTTGTGAGGTAGAATTGTACGGGTGGAGTCAGTGGGACCTTATCCGGAACAACTTCAACACCTCACCTCCTTGACAAATCTACGTCTACACATGTTTAGAGTGGAAGTTTTACCTGATTGGTTTCAGAACCATTCATCTCTTGAAATATTACATGTAGAAGGCTGCGAGAAAATTAAGTATCTGCCCAGAATTGAAGTCATGCAGCCCCTTACCAAATTAAAGAAGATGGAGATTATTTATTGTCCCATATTCCACGCAAGATGCAAAGAGGGGGGGGGGGGGGGCTGAGTGGCCCAAGGTGTCCCATGTATGGTAAATTTCTCCTTCAGGACCAATCTTTTGTCATTTTTAATATCTAAATTTTTCTCATACTGTTCTCCTTCAGGCTACAAACTTTCCCACCCCGATAATATTAGAAGCAAGATGCAAAGAGGGGCTGAGTGGCCCAAGATTTCCAACATTTTGTAAGTTTCTCGTTCAGAACTAACCTTTTAGCATTGATGTTTTCATTTTTCTCATCCTATTGTCCGTTTAGTCCCATTTGGTATATTATCATCATAAATTTATTTGATACTTGAAAAATTATGACATCATAGTGGAAGTTGTATGGAAACTTTTTCTGGTCCCCTTTATGCCACTTGGAATAAATGTGAGTGAAAAGAGATACAAATTAAGTGTAGAACCCCCCCGTATATATAGTCAATACAAGTCACAATAAGGATAAAAAGGTAAAAAGAGAAAAAATCTAATAAACCCTAATAAACTAGGCTGCTATAACTCCAACACTCCCTCTCAAGCTAGGCGCAAAAATGTTAACTAAGCTAAGCTTGACAACGAAGTCCCGAAGAATGGATAGAGTGACAGGTTTGGTGCAAACATCTACAACCTGATCACTGGTCCCCACAAACGATGGAGTGACAATACCACTGCTAACCTTCTCCCGAAGAAAGTGAACATCGATCTCTATATGCTTCGTTCTCTCGTGTAATACAGAGTTAGAAGCGAGCTGAAGAGTAGATCGATTATCACAATATAATTTAGATGAAGAAGTCACTGGAAATCCTAACTCGCCAAGAATCGATCATAGCCAGATAATCTCACATGTGCCAAGTGCTAGTGCCTGATACTCTGCCTCTGCTGACGAGCAAGAGACAACTGACTGCTTCTTGCCCTTCCAAGAGATAAGATGAGCCACTCAAAAAGCACATAAACATGTAGTAGATCGACCGTCACACGTTCCCTTATAATCTGAATCTGAATAACAGGCTGGAGAACCCGTCTGAGATTCTGATGCATAGAACAACCCAAGTTCAGGACAAGACTTGAGATACCGAAGGATATGATAAACTGCATCAAGATGAGGCTGACATGGTCTGTACATGAACTGACTAACTCGGCTGACAGCGAATGAAATGTCTGGCCTAGTGTTGGCTAGGTAGATAAGTCTACCTACCAACCTTTAATAGACAGTCAAATCTTTCAACTCCTCACCTTCAGCAGTAAGCTTCAGGTTTGGAATCGTGGGTGATGATGTCGGTTTGCACCCCAGCATCCCAGTGTCTACGAGAAGATCCAGAACATACTTTCTCTGAGAAAGAACAATACCCCTGCTACTACAGGCAACCTCAATCCCAAGAAAATATCGCAGAAATCCAAGGTCCTTCACATTGAAGGTCTTCCCAAGGTCTACCTTGACCTGTGCAGTCTCAGAAACATCATCTCCAGTAATAATAATATCATCAACATATACCAAAAGAATGACACACTGTCCAGAAGTATTCCATTGAATGAAACAGGTATGATCAGAATGATATCTAGTGAACCCTAAACGTACAACTACACCACTAAAGCTAGAAAACCAGGCTCGTGGTGTTTGTTTCAGTCCATAAAGAGACTTACGCAGTCAACATACCTTTCCAACATACTCTCCCTCATCACGAAAAGTCCGGTGGTGTATCCATATAAATAGTCTCTTCCAGATCATCGTGAAGAAATACATTCTTCATATCCAACTGATGAAGAGGCCAAGAGTACTCCACAGCTAGAGAAATAATCAATCGAACAGTAGTCAATTTTGCCATGGGGCAAAAGTAGCACCAAAATCACGACCTGGTACCTGAGTAAAGTCCTTCGCCATAAGCCTAGCCTTGTGACGATTAATAGTACCATCCACAAGAAACTTGAGGGTGTAAACCCAGCGATAGCCAACAGGCGTCACCCCTGAAGGTAAAGAGACAAGATCCTACATATGATTACGCTCAAGAGCGTCCATCTCCGTCTGCATGGTAAGAACCCACTAGGGCTACCGCATAGCCTTTTAAACAGAGTGAGGAACCGGCGTATCTGATAAGACCATACTATAAGCTCGAAATGTAAGAGACAGATCATCACAAGAAACATAAGCAGAGATCGTATATAAAGTCCTGACGGTCCAACCATAACGAACAACTGTACGATGATCACGTCGCGGATAACGACATCTTAAATCATCATCCTCCACTGACAATGTCTCATCAGGTAAAGTAACTGGCTCAATACTTGCAATCTCATCAGTACTAACAACAGGTGCATCAATATGCTCAACGAACTGAGAAGTATTATCTGTATCGCCTGAGGAAGAGGGAACATCAGGAAGGGCATGAGAGTGAGGACAACGAACATAAACCTGCAAAGGAAGAGAGACGAGTGCCTCGGTATTGACAAGGATGAGTGGCTCTGGAGGAGGAGAGATTGATGACTCTGTAGTGATAGTGACTAATAGCTCTAGCTCCTATGGTAACGAAAAATTAAAGGGAGTATCATCAACTCGAGAGGCAGACACATGACTGGAAGAAAAATAAGGAATATGCTCAAGAAAAGTAACATCTAGACTGTGATACATACGTCGCCTGACAGGATCATAACACTAATAGCCCTTAGATTGATGACAATAGCCTGCAAAGACACAACGAATTGCTTTATCATCAAACTTATGACGAGTAGGAGACCGATCCTGAATAAAACATGTGCAGCCAAAAATATGAGGGGGGACCAAGAAAAGTGTCCGCTCAGGGAATAAGACCTGTAAGGGAGCCCTATGCTGAAGAACACGACTCGGTGTACGATTACACAAAAAGGTAGAAGTCAAAAAAGTAAAATGCCAATAAGATTTTGGTACCCCCATACCTCTAAGCATACAACGTACCATCCCTATTAGACTCCTATTTTTCATTTCAGCAACTCCATTTTGCTCAGGAGTATATGGACAAGTGAGCTGCTGAAGGATACCTTGGGAAGAAAAGTGAGACACTAAGGCATCAGACACATATTCTTTGGCATTATCCGAACGAAGAGCACGAATAATGACATCTGTGTTAATCATCTGGAAAAACTAAGTGATGATAGGGAGTACATCAAACTTCCTATATAAAAGGTAGACCCAAGTACAACGAGTATGATCATCTATAAATGTCACATAGTATCGAGCACCTGACAAAGCAGTAAGGAATATATAACACCTAACTAAGTGGTTTTGGTGACTGGTGCATGCGAGGAATATAACTGATCCGAACATGTTTCGATAAGGAATATATAACACAGTCAAGTTTACCACCAACACAAGCATTGCTCAAAGCAGAAAATAACATACATAAATATTTAAATTTGTTTGCCCAAAATGGCCATGCCACAACTGAACAGTTTATGATGAAAAATCATAACGACAAGTACTAGGTAAAATACTAGCATGCAAGCTAGGAACAGATAAAGACAAAGCAGGTGCAGGTGATGGAGGTGAAGGAACTAGTGAAATTGGAGGTGGATCACCTAGATAATACAGTCCATCTCTCGCATGTCCCCTGATAATAATCCTCTTGATACTCAGGTCTTGCAAATAACACGAATCAGATAAGAACACAACCGCACAGTAAAAATCTCTGGCTAATTGATGTACAGATAATAGATTAATGGTCAGCTTTGGCGCATGAAAAACCGAATGTAACGTAACTCCATATGGAAGGCGGACTGTACCTCTACTAAGAATAGGGGCATGTGTCCCATCTGCTAGCTGAACCTGTGTATGTAGTTGCTCATCAAAAGTGGGGAAGTGATGGGTCTCACCTGTCATATGACCATTTGCTCCCGAGTCCAGCATCCAAATGGGAGACGGACTGATGCAATCATGAAAAGCATGAGATATACATGTACTGATGGCGGTGGCTGTAGCAATAGTCAGACCCTGAGAAATTAGGGCGGACATAAGTATATCCAATCGGGAAGTGGTAGCATCCATATCACTCTGTCAAGGATGAGCAACAGTAGGAAATCGACAATAGATGATGGTACCTCAGCAATCGCAATAGTACGGCCGCTAGGAGGCGGCTTAAGCTCCAGATGGAGCTTCCAGCAAGCAGCCCTAAGATGTCCTGGTCGGACACTTAATCACACTGACGAGAATCCCCCTGTCTACGCTGATCGGGGGCACCCTAACGGCGCTGGTCCAAGCACTGTCCACCCCTTACTGAGGATCCTGAACGAGACCCTACAACAGCTGCAAGGGCCATCTGGTCAGCCGGAGGAGTCAAGGCCGCAACTAGAAGTGATCCAATACGGACGCGGCGCTCATGTTGCTTAATCATCGCATACACCTCATAAAGAGAATGAAGCTTCAACGTCGACAAAATCTGGGAACGAGACCCCTCAAACTCATCACGAAGCCACATAAAGAACTTGTGAATCCTATCATCCTACTCTCGAGTATGCAAGAATGCTGCTTCCTCGGGCTCTATCCTCGGAATAGCAGCAAGAGGACATAGAATCTCATAATCAAGCCAGCGTTGGGTCAAATAGCCATAATAATCCTGAACGATCATATCTCCCTGCCGAGCATATGAGAGCTCCTGAGAAAGCTCATAAACACGAACTCCCCGTCCTGACTGAGAATACATATCTAATAATGCACTTCATAACTTCGGAACATAGCTATGAAACTGGTGAATCCTGCAAACAGATGGCTCCATCGAGCCAAATAACCATCCAAAATGGTGCAATTCTCAAAGAACCACGCACAATATCCAGGGTCGTCATCAGCTGTCTTTGGGTGAGATTCCGTCAGCCAACCAAGCTTCCCTACACGGCCTAAGAAAAGCTGGAATGAGCGAGACCACTCAGCGAAGTTACGACCATTCAACAATTATGCCGTAACTTTTTGAAAGATCATGCCCGACAGTGCTGGTAATGCAACTGTACCAGTAGGTACTATATACTGGTCAAACATAAAAGTAGAAGTACTAATAGATGTCTCAAAGGTAGAGATGTCAACATTAGGGGTCTCAAGTCCATCAGTAGTAGCCACATCAACAATACTAGGGCACCTGTGACAGAAAAACAACTCTAAGATAAATAGAAGGATAAAATAAAGGAGAACAATATACCTCAAGTCAAACAATAGTGACAGACGGTCTAGAAAGCTACCAAATAATCAAGTCATGGTGCGTAGAAATCCAGAAAATATAAATAAGTGATCTACTGCATCAAGAGCAGATCAACATAAAAGTGGATTCAAACCCTCTTAAAAGGTCCTAGAAGTTGCAACCCTAGGAAAAAAAGGTCATGACGCAAAGAGATGGAGGCACTACGACGAAGAGCACGGCGCACGAAAGCGCATGAAGGCGGGACAACTGTTATGATTTGAACTGAATTGGGTCGCTGCTGGTTTGGGCAGTGGGTTGGCTGGGGACTTGGGTTTGTCAGGGTCGCTGGGTTGGGTTACTGGATGGCTGGGTTCGTTTGGTTTATTAGGTCAGGTTTGGTTTTACTACTGATTTTGTTGCTGGGTTTTGGATGCTGGCTGTCTGGTTTGCTGGTGAAGTGGTGGGCTGGTATGGCTGGGTGGCTGGGTGGCTGGGTGGCTGAGGTGGTTTGTCGGTTGGATGATATTGAGTCTGTGAAACCCGGGAAAATTTGAATTTCTTTCTCAAAAGGGCAAAATAGTCATTTGTCACTACTGAGCGTATTTAAAATACATATGTTCTAGACCTCGGATGAGGAAACGGAGTGCGTCGTTGGATTCGCAACGCGAAATCTAGTAACCACCAGAAAATTCGTCGAATTCCGAGATAGTCGGATTTTTGCACGTAGTTCGAGACGACTGCGTGGCGATGGATCTTTTAAAGGTCCCCAGTAATGGATTTTATAAAATTTCCTTATAATTGGATTAAAGTTCCAATAAAAT
The DNA here is from genome assembly GCA_951799425.1 of Ilex aquifolium. Lineage (NCBI taxonomy): Eukaryota > Viridiplantae > Streptophyta > Magnoliopsida > Aquifoliales > Aquifoliaceae > Ilex > Ilex aquifolium. The sequence goes on along the minus strand of OX637397.1, from coordinate 13,355,692 downwards.
TAATTTGGACTTAATCCGGGACTTAATGAGTCGTTTCGGGACGAAAAACGGACCCGAAAGTCGAAAATATGCGGTGCGATGTGGACCGCTCGTTTGCGACTATAAATAGGGAATAAATATCTGATTTTATTCAGATTCTTCAGCTAAAAAAAACAGTATACACGTTTTTGGAGAGAGAGGAGAGAAAAAATGGGTTTTTAAGTTTTCCTTCGCCGATTCCGGGAGTTCCGTCCGTCGGAATTCGTCGATTCAAAAGGCAAAGTTGATCTACGCGACAAGGGCTACGCGTGGGCACCAAAAACAAGGAATTTCACCGAAGATCTAAAGAGGCGATCTTGAGAGATTCAAAGTTTTGGAGTGGTTTTGGTGTTTTTGGGGGTTTTCTACACTCCTAAGAGGTAGGGGTTCTTCTACTTTGGTCTATTCTTGTTCTAGATGTAGATAAGTGTATATATATATAGATATATATATAGATATGCATGGTTCCATGAATTTGGGATGAGGAAGTGTGTTTGGAAAGTATTCATAACAAATTCAACCTTGAAATTAACTATAGAGAATTACATGTGTGAATTCTCCTTAGGATTTGATGAATGTGGGCATGAATTGTTTGTAAATATATTGTATGTCTTTAAGGTGTTTGTTTAAATGCCTTGGTTGATGAAATGAGGTTATTTCAATGATATTGTGATAACATGTTTATGTGTATAGAGACAATTGAAATTATGCTCTATGTTGTCAAGACATGACTTTGATATGTTGACATGAATATGAGGTTTGGTAGTTATATGCACTTGATATAATTGCCATGAAGTTATGACATGTTGAACATGTGGATACATTGCTCATATGGTAGTTATTGCATTTTGAACATTTTCATGGCATCACATTCATGGGACTATTGCATGAGTGTTGGTGTGTGGGGGATGCATGGATATAATCAACACCTTGTTTGGTAGTTGATATGTGGGCTTGGAAATGTGGACCGATGGTCACATGGAGTCACATGATTGCATTGCATAAGGAAAACTTGTGTTGGGTATAGCAAGAAGGGGCATGGCGACTTCCTTGGGTGAAAAGCCCTAAACCACTTGGTTCATACACTTCCCGGGGTGAAATTCCGCAAAAGTGTAATGCTTACGGAGCCAGGGTGAAATTCCAAAATCCGTTGCCCAAAGGAAACACAAGATTTGGTTATAAAAAAACACCCATTCAATGGGTAGATTCCAATAATGATCGGATTTCATAACGATCAGTGGAAGGATTTTTCCGTCAATAGACGGGTTGCATTACACTTTGGCGTTGCATTGTGTTGTGTGAGTCGGTGAGGACTCGGGTTGAAACGCATGGGTGAGTGTCACTTCATTCCATGGCATAGCATTGTTGCATTCCATCATAGAATGCATAAGTATGAGAAATGTTTAGTTATATGTTTATGTGATGATTACATGAGCATGTGCATCTAGGGGAAGAGTAACCTCTATAGGTTTATCTCTACTGGGCGTTGTGCTCACCCTATACGGGAAACAATTTCAGGTGTTGGGTTTGCACCGGCGATTGGCTCCCATGGAGAGCATCAAGGGTGAAGGGGGCCTATGTGTGGCCTTATCTCAAGATTTTGTAAACCTTTTGTTTTAAGATGGTTTATGACATGTAAATATGGTAATCATATTTGAATACTTATAATGGAACCTTGTATGTTATATAAGTATGGTTAATTGGACCCAGTGTGGCCAATGTTTACTTATACATGGACCCGGTGCGACCATTGCTTTATATTTGACCTCGGATGGGTCTGGTAATTGTGTATTGCACAGGTTGGGTATTGGGTAGAGTTCCCCATACAAAGGAGACTCTGCCCAAATTTCGTAAGTTATGGACCCCGGTAAATGGGGCATAACAGTGTGATATCGAGATACTAGGTATCTACAGGTATTCCGCGGGTTGATGGGTAATCAACGGACCCCCGGATTTTGGGGCGTCACAGCTTGGTATCAGAGCATAGGTTTACGATAAACCTTGGGCTTGTCGGGCATTGGGTTTAGACCATTGCATTTCATGTGCATACATGTTAATTGGTTGTTTGCTATATGTTATGTGTTACATGACATGTGAATTATATACATTGTAGAATGTATATGTAAATGAACACATTAGGTTAGAAAACATAACCTTGGGTTCGGAATAAGGGATGAACAGAGTGGTTCATGGTATAAATGTCTACTAGTGGGTGGCATAAGCATTGCTAGTGAGACAATGAGAAGAATTCTCAAAGTTTCAATCTTGATCCCTATTTGTGGGATACCTTGTGAGACTTGTTTGCTATCTGACAAATGTAGATGGCTAGTCGAGGAAGGGGACGTCGAGGCGGTGGGAGAACCAACCAACCACCACCAGCCATTGACCACCAAGCCTTCGTGAAGGCTTTTGGTGCTACGGCTGCTACCATTGCGCAAGCCAGTGCAGCGGCTGCTGCCATTGTACAGGCTAGTGCAGATCTGAGCCAAGAGGCTCAAGCTATCCAACAAAGTCTGAGTTCCGTGGGACATCAACGCTCATGGAAAAAGGGTAAAACATCGAGGCCTGGTTATCAGGCAGGTCAGAGGGTTTGCTATCATTGTCGCCAGCCAGGCCACAAAAGACGGGATTGTCCTCAAAGACAAAAATCCCAAGGCCATGTAACGAGGAGTTGCCCCTTGAGGCAAACCTCAGGGAATTCCGACATGTCTCAAACCCAGTCGTCAGTGGGACTCGTACAAGCACATGTTATTCCTCCCTGTCCCACTACAGACCAGGGAAATTTGTTCCAGCCACAGGGTACAATCCAAGCTCCTACTCCTTTATGTGCGGAGACTCTGCAATTAGGCTGGATGAGTCGGGATGTGGGTCAATCCTTCCAAGACGGGAGAAAACGGAAGCCTTCTTACCAGGGGGGCCAACGGACTTGCTATCATTGCCACCAACCGGGGCACATGAAGCGGGATTGTCCTCAGAGGCAGGGATCCCAGAGTTATGGGGCATCCCAGTCCCAGTCTTCAGAGGGGCACACACAGACACCTTATGTTCCTCCCTACCCCACCATGGGTCAAAGGAGCCAGTACCAGTCTCAGGGTGCTGCACAAGCGCCTACTACCACTTTCCGAGCGGGAACTCCACAAGCAGGCCAGGTGGGCCAGGACATGGGTAGAGGTCAAGGCCAGGATACACAGGCCGGGACTTCAGGGACCCAAGGACGTGTCTACACCACGATGCCACCGACTGAACCAGCGGATCAGTTGGTTATCCAGGGTACATTTTTTTTTGTTTTCCCTGTTTATGATACACCTGCTAATTGATATGAACGTATTATGTACCATTATTTTCATGTTCTTGTGCATGATGTGGTTTTATATATCGCATCCTGGAAGTATTCTTAGGGGGAAATTCAACCCTAGGGGTTAGGATATGTTGCAAATATGAGGATGTTTTTTCGGATGAACTACCGGGATTACCTCCACATAGGGATGTAGACTTCACTATAGAGTTGCATCCCAGTACATCGCCCATTTCTATGATTCCACATAGGATGGCACCTGCTGAGTTGCGAGAACTCAAGGTCCAATTGCAGGAATTGTTGGACAAGGGGTTCATTAGACCGAGTACCTCACCTTGGGGCGCTCCGGTGTTATTTGCAAAGAAGAAGGACAAAACCCTTCGACTATGTATAGACTACCGGCAGTTGAATAGGGTTACTATCAAGAATAGGTACCCTTTGCCGAGGATTGATGACTTGTTTGATCAGCTGAGAGGGGCGCGGGTCTACTCCAAGATAGATCTCCGCACCGGTTATCATCAGTTGAGGGTTAGGGAGACAGATATCCCTAAGACGGCGTTTCGGACGCGTTATGGGCATTTCGAGTTCACAGTGATGCCTTTCGGATTGACGAATGCCCCAGCGGCATTCATGGATCTCATGCATAGGGTGTTCCAACCCTACCTTGATCAGTTCGTCGTGGTTTTTGTTGACGACATCTTGATTTACTCCAATTCTGAGGAGGAGCATGAGGATCACTTGAGGGTCGTTCTTCAGATCTTGAGAGACCATCAGTTGTATGCCAAAGTTCATCAAGTGTGAATTTTGGCTTACTGAGGTGAAATTTTTGGGACATGTAGTGTCGGCTTCGGGTGTATCCGTAGACCCGGAGAAGGTTGAGTCAGTCATGAATTGGGAGAGGCCGAAGTCAGTTTTCGAGATACGCAGTTTCTTGGGATTGGCTGGGTATTATCGGCGGTTTATCGAGGACTTCTCTAGGTTAGCTGCGCCTATGACGAAGTTGACTCGGAAGGAGGTCAAGTTCGAGTGGAATGATTCTTGCGAGAAGGCATTCCAGGAGTTGAAGAGGAGGCTTACTTCAGCTCCTATATTGATAGTCCCAGAAAGAGGACAGAGGTACACAGTCTATTGTGATACCTCTAAGGACGGGCTCGGATGTGTGTTGATGCAGTCCGGGAGGGTCGTGGCTTATGGTTCTCGACAGTTAAAGAACCACGAGCAGAATTACGCTACACACGACATGGAGTTGGCGGCCATTGTCTTTGCCTTGAAGGCTTGGCGCCACTACCTATACGGTGAGCAGTTTGAAGTATTTTCGGACCACAAGAGTCTGAAGTACATCTTTACACAGCGGGACCTCAACATGAGGCAACGCAGGTGGATGGAGTTTCTGGAAGACTATGACTTCACTTTGCATTACCACCCCAGTAAGGCAAATGTGGTGGCTGATGCACTTAGCCGGAAGTCACGGGGAGTCTTGGCTAGTGTAGCTTCCCGAGAGTGGGAAATGCTCGAGACTGTGGGACAGTTTGGGCTACATTACATGGGGCAGGCTCAGGGTACCTTGGGAAGTTTGGTGGCTACGCCTTCCCTACTGAGCAGAGTGATTGAGTCTCAGGGGCAAGACCCAGAGATAGTATCCATTAAGGACCGGGTACGGTCGGGTACAGGTGACGAGGGCTGGGCCATTCATTCGGATGGTAGTCTTCGGTATAGGGGAAGGATTGTGGTTCCCCAATCTCCGGATCTAAGGGAGGAGATTCTTAGGGAATTTCATTGTTCCCGTTTTGCGGTTCATCCAGGGGGCACGAAGATGTATCATGATCTTCGTCGTTAGTATTATTGGAGTGGGATGAAGAGCCAAGTTGGTAAATTTGTTGGTAGATGTCTCACATGTCAGCAAGTGAAGGCTGAACACCAGAGACCAGCGGGATTACTCCAGCCTTTGGAGGTAGCTGAGTGGAAGTGGGAGCATGTCACAATGGATTTTGTGACTCACTTGCCACGGACATCGCGGGGACATGATGCGGTGTGGGTGATAGTGGACCGGCTTACCAAGTCGGCACACTTTTTGGCTGTGCGGATGACCTTCACACTGGAGAAATTCTGCAAGTTATATATACGAGAGAGACCCTCTACGGGTCCAGAGTTGATTAGAGACACCTCAGCTTTTCATCCCCAGACGGATGGTCAGTCAGAGAGGACTATCCAGACATTAGAGGACATGCTGCGGGCATGCGTCCTAGATCTCAAGGGTAGCTGGGAAGATCATTTACCTTTGGTTGAGTTTGCCTATAACAATAGTTATCAGGCGAGCATACAGATGGCACCCTATGAGGCATTATATGGGAGGCCTTGTAGATCTCCGGTTTGTTGGACGGAGGTTGGAGAGAGACCCTCTACGGGTCCAGAGTTGATTAGAGACACCTCAGAGAAGGTGGACTTGATACGGAAGCGTCTTTTCACGGCTCAGAGCCGGCAGAAGAGCTACGCCGATAGACGGGGGCGACCCCTGGAGTTTGAGGTGGGTGATCATGTCTTCTTGAAGGTGATGCCTACAAGAGGAGTGGTCAGGTTCGGCAAGCGAGGAAAGCTGTCACCGAGGTATATCGGGCCCTTTGAGATACTTGAGATGGTGGGTACAGTCGCTTACCGGTTGGCGTTACCGCCTGATTTAGTGGGTGTTCACGCGGTATTCCATGTCTCTATGCTCCGGAAGTACACCCCAGATCCTACTCACGTGGTGGATTGGGGCGAGCTTGTGGTTGATACTGATGGGACCTTCGAGGAGGGACCGGTGCGTATCATGGATAGCCGGGAACAGGTTTTGCGAGGCAAGACCGTGAGGCTAGTGAAGGTGCTTTGGCAGCACCGGGGAGTAGAGGAGGCAACATGGGAGCGTGAGGACACCATACGTGCCAATTACCCTTTCCTGTTTGAGGATAGAGGTACATTTTCATACTTACAGCTTGGTATTGAGAGTACATTACTTGTTGCATATGCATGCTATTAAATGTATATGTGTATGTGAATTTCGGGGACGAAATTCTTTTAAGGGGGGGAGAATGTGAAACCCGGGAAAATTTGAATTTCTTTCTCAAAAGGGCAAAATAGTCATTTGCCACTACTGAGCGTATTTAAAATACATATGTTCTAGACCTCGGATGAGGAAACGGAGTGCGTCGTTGGATTCGCAACGCGAAATCTAGTAACCACCAGAAAATTCGTCGAATTCCGAGATAGTCGGATTTTTGCACGTAGTTCGAGACGACTGCGTGGCGATGGATCTTTTAAAGGTCCCCAGTAATGGATTTTATAAAATTTCCTTATAATTGGATTAAAGTTCCAATAAAATTAATTTGGACTTAATCCGGGACTTAATGAGTCGTTTCGGGACGAAAAACGGACCCGAAAGTCGAAAATATGCGGTGCGATGTGGACCGCTCATTTGCGACTATAAATAGGGAACAAATATCTGATTTTATTCAGATTCTTCAGCTAAAAAAAACAGTATACACGTTTTTGGAGAGAGAGGAGAGAAAAAATGGGTTTTTAAGTTTTCCTTCGCCGATTCCGGGAGTTCCGTCCGTCGGAATTCGTCGATTCAAAAGGCAAAGTTGATCTACGCGACAAGGGCTACGCGTGGGCACCAAAAACAAGGAATTTCACCGAAGATCTAAAGAGGCGATCTTGAGAGATTCAAAGTTTTGGAATGGTTTTGGTGTTTTTGGGGGTTTTCTACACTCCTAAGAGGTAGGGGTTCTTCTACTTTGGTCTATTCTTGTTCTAGATGTAGATAAGTGTATATATATATAGATATATATATAGATATGCATGGTTCCATGAATTTGGGATGAGGAAGTGTGTTTGGAAAGTATTCATAACAAATTCAACCTTGAAATTAACTATAGAGAATTACATGTGTGAATTCTCCTTAGGATTTGATGAATGTGGGCATGAATTGTTTGTAAATATATTGTATGTCTTTAAGGTGTTTGTTTAAATGCCTTGGTTGATGAAATGAGGTTATTTCAATGATATTGTGATAACATGTTTATGTGTATAGAGACAATTGAAATTATGCTCTATGTTGTCAAGACATGACTTTGATATGTTGACATGAATATGAGGTTTGGTAGTTATATGCACTTGATATAATTGCCATGAAGTTATGACATGTTGAACATGTGGATACATTGCTCATATGGTAGTTATTGCATTTTGAACATTTTCATGGCATCACATTCATGGGACTATTGCATGAGTGTTGGTGTGTGGGGGATGCATGGATATAATCAACACCTTGTTTGGTAGTTGATATGTGGGCTTGGAAATGTGGACCGATGGTCACATGGAGTCACATGATTGCATTGCATAAGGAAAACTTGTGTTGGGTATAGCAAGAAGGGGCATGGCGACTTCCTTGGGTGAAAAGCCCTAAACCACTTGGTTCATACACTTCCCGGGGTGAAATTCCGCAAAAGTGTAATGCTTACGGAGCCAGGGTGAAATTCCAAAATCCGTTGCCCAAAGGAAACACAAGATTTGGTTATAAAAAAACACCCATTCAATGGGTAGATTCCAATAATGATCGGATTTCATAACGATCAGTGGAAGGATTTTTCCGTCAATAGACGGGTTGCATTACACTTTGGCGTTGCATTGTGTTGTGTGAGTCGGTGAGGACTCGGGTTGAAACGCATGGGTGAGTGTCACTTCATTCCATGGCATAGCATTGTTGCATTCCATCATAGAATGCATAAGTATGAGAAATGTTTAGTTATATGTTTATGTGATGATTACATGAGCATGTGCATCTAGGGGAAGAGTAACCTCTATAGGTTTATCTCTACTGGGCGTTGTGCTCACCCTATACGGGAAACAATTTCAGGTGTTGGGTTTGCACCGGCGATTGGCTCCCATGGAGAGCATCAAGGGTGAAGGGGGCCTATGTGTGGCCTTATCTCAAGATTTTGTAAACCTTTTGTTTTAAGATGGTTTATGACATGTAAATATGGTAATCATATTTGAATACTTATAATGGAACCTTGTATGTTATATAAGTATGGTTAATTGGACCCAGTGTGGCCAATGTTTACTTATACATGGACCCGGTGCGGCCATTGCTTTATATTTGACCTCGGATGGGTCTGGTAATTGTGTATTGCACAGGTTGGGTATTGGGTAGAGTTCCCCATACAAAGGAGACTCTGTCCAAATTTCGTAAGTTATGGACCCCGGTAAATGGGGCATAACAGTGTGATATCGAGATACTAGGTATCTACAGGTATTCCGCGGGTTGATGGGTAATCAACGGACCCCCGGATTTTGGGGCGTCACAGAGTCAGTGACTTGGGTTGCAGGTTTATGTGGGTAGTCGGTGGTGGGCTGGTTTGGAGAGTATTGGCAGGAGAGTATTGGTTTGTGGCTTGTTGTGAGTTCAGTAGGTGGGCAGTAGGTTCTGGATTGTCGCTGGTTACTGCTGAAGGTGAGGGCTGGATGGTGCTGATTTTGGTGGTGATTGGTGATGAGGGCTGCTGATCGCCGGTGAGGATGATGGAGAAGGTTAGGGTTAGGGTTAGGGTATGACTCTGATACCAACTTTGAATAAATGTGAGTTAAAAATGATACAAACTAAGTGTAGAGCCCGTATATATAGCCAATAAAAGTCACAATAAGGATAAATTTAAACTTTAATTCTCTTACTTTAATTCTAAGGAAGCCAAAAATTAAAACTTGTAGTTAGTGCCTACCCACATATAAATTCTTGGCTCCGCCCTTGATTTGTTCTTCTTTAATTTCATAAATTTGAGTGATTGCACGTATTTGATTCTTGATTACAGTGATTGTACGTCCTTGTGTTTGTTTTTTCTTGGAAGATTTTACTACTGTTATGATCCAAGCATGTGCAATCGAGAACTGAGAGTTTAGTTATGAAAGTTTCAAGTGATGCCATAAAAAAAGTTTCAAGCGAAAATAAAGAATGTGTAAAATTTTTTGTGATCTGTAAAAATCTCTGTTAGTGCACAAAATTTTCAGCTTCTACGATGAACTTTGTGAAATTTGTTCGACAAATTTATCGGCACCAATTGCCACAAAATTTTTATAATAATGCTATTGGACCTAATTTGTTGAGCTAATTCATCATCGGGTCCAAACAAATATTGAGACCCATTCTCAATCCAATGGTTTATGAATGATTAAGTTAGCAAATTATGTCAGTAAATTAGTTCCTAGTAGCATTACTCAAATTTTTATAATGTTTTTTTTTTTCCATTCAAGACATGTAACAAATTTTAAAAAAATTTCGAAAGTCACTTTCAATAAGATTTTGGCCTCATTATTGAAGTTTTATTGCCCTTACATATCTACTGTAATTGGATCTATTTGTTTTTGGATCATTTTATGTGGCCATGCATTTGAGTTGCTAAGAATTTTTGTTTGAAGCTCTTGTGAAAGAATCTTCTTGTGATAAATCCTTTCAAGTGTGGTTTCATTTTAACTCTGGACACTTTTGAGATACGGCAAATTATAATTTATATCCTTATAATATGTAGCAAATCCTATTTAATTCTTAAAATTTTAATTTCAACAATCAAATCCCTTAAGAAATTAATTGAGTTTCAATTTAGTTGTTACGTTCAAAATCAATAATTTATTATGATACAATGACTTTTCGTGACCAACGTGTGACTTGTGTAAAGGGATATATTTATTTCGTGAAATTTTTTTATACATAGGCCATAAACCTTGCTTTGTGTCATTTGATTTTTGAAAAAAAGAATATAATAAACCCAAAAAGAAAGACACGAAGTTAGAATTTAAGAAATACTGTGAGATATAGAGAAAAATACTGATGTATCTAACAGTTTCTCCAGTCCTTACATTTTTTTTAATCTAAAATGCTTCTGCAATGCTAGACATATACCCATACCAAATGAAGAGAAACTATTTTTTAAATCCAAATAATCAAAGGAAACCAAAATCTATACCCAAATATTTAATTGTGAGATTTCACCATCCTTTAAAGACACAATGGTCATATTTTACTCTATTTTAAATTTGGTTTATCTTCATTTAAATTTGAGTTTCTTCATTGGAGAGGTTTATACCAAATCAAGGTTTTTACCTTTTTTTTTTTTTCTTTCTCAAATTTGGGTAAGAGTTTGAATTTACATTGGAGAAGATCTAAGAGAGATGTTTTTTGTCGGACCAACCCATCCTTATGGGAAAGTTATGTGACATCTTTTTGTTAAAATAGTGCAATAAGTCTAGATAAAAGGATTGAATTGAAACTCAGTTAAAACTTTAAGGATGTAATTGTTACAATTAAAACTTTTTGGACATTTTGTCCCATTCATAAGTATTAAAATTTTCTATTGAAAAAAGAAGGGTACCCATTTGTCCCCATATTTATTGAAAGAGTAATGTTGGATTAATAAAAAAATTAAAAAAATAAAAAATAAGGACCAAATGATGTAGCATTACCATAATAGTATTCTTAGTTTCACTTTTACACATTTGAAATTCAATTGTGTCCTATTATGGTAATGACACATTATTTGATCCATATTTTTTGTCAGTGTAGCATTTACTCTTCTTAACATCATTTGATCAAACGTCCTAAGGTAGAATTTTGGCAATCTCTTAGAGTCAGACCATGAGAAATTTATTTCTCATGAATACCCTAGGACACAAATTGAATTTATGTGTATGAGAAATTGAATTTGTCCTCTTTATTTGTCACTATTGGAATCTTTAACAATACATTTAAATTAGCTTTTATGTTTCTTTTACAATTTTTGTTGTATTTCATGGGTTTTTGAATGGATATTTTCTTCCAAATTGGAATGTTTGAAATGGGTTGTAGTTGAATAGACTAATTCTTTATGGGTAATGTTTTTTGTAGTAGAATGTTTCTAGAGATTTTGCACATCCCCCAACCCACCCAGACCCACACACGTACACACAAAAAAAGAAGGAGAAATGGTTTCTAGAAAAGTTAAAAGAAAACTCATAACTCCATAAGTCGATAGCTTTGGGTAAAGATAGTTAGAAAAATGTAATAATAAAGAAATTACAAAATGAGAATTTTACAATTACGTTAAGTGAACTCGGTTTGATTAGATGTAACTTGAATTTGATTTGATAAGGTTCAATGAAATTTGTGATTACTTTATGTTCAAATTTGATTTGTAATTACTTTATGTTCGAATTATGTAATTTGAATTTGATTTGATAAGGATTGCTAATTGCATTTCTTCTGCTTGAATTGAATTGGTAATTGCATCACTTTAAGTGTGACTAATTACGTTGTGTATCTTTCGATCCCAAATAATTAGGCGAAGTCCTCATTATTATTTTTCACACTCACATCTTATGGCTTGTATAGTAGTAGAATATGTGGTACACTTGATACGCTTGCTAAACCATCCATCAAAAGTAAAAATTTAAATTATAGTGACACAATTTACGAATGAATCTATAATATAAAACAGGGCGGCTTCAACAAGCCCATCGTACGGTCTTAAATTCATTCATCCAAAGATCAAGAAATTACCTCTCAAGAATTCATTTCAATTCCTCTCTCTCTCTCTCTCTCTCTCACTCTCTCTCTCTCTCTCTCTCGATGTTACCCCGCGACACAGCCACCGCCATCGCCAGCGACACAGCCACCACCATCGCCAGCGACATAGCCACCACCACCACTACCGCCATCACCACAGCCACAGCCATAACCACACCCTCCCAAGTATCCCTTTTCCCTGCTTCTCTCTCTCACACACACCTCGAACTTCTTCCACCCCGACCCTATGCTTCTCTCTCTCTCTCTCTCTCTCTCTCTCTCTCTCTCACACACTCACTCTTAACAAACCCCCCCAAGCTCTCCCCCTCTAGCAAACCTCCTAAGGTTAGTGTCCTCTCCCCCTCTTCTCTTTCCTTCTTTCTCTCTGTCTCTTCTCTGCTTTCACACACACCCAATTCATACACACGCTAACACACCCATCAACCACACGCTCACACACAAACCCATCACCCACACACTCACAAACACAAAAAATTTCAAAATTAGGGCTTGTGTAGGTGTCGATGTATCAATCAAAAGAGAGGGAGTGTGAAGAGATGAAGACACATGCCTGTGGGAAATCCAGTGACACCCACACCCCAAATCATCCCATCGTCCCTCACCCCACTTCTCTTTCAGAAATCAGGACCATGCCACCCCTTTACAACTTACTTAATCCCTTCCTCTTTTTGTTTGCTTTTTTCCAGTCCCTTTTTTTTCACTCTTTCTCTCTGTTATCCCAATGCCAGTCACATTGCCCCAAGAACACACGCAACACACACACACACACCCTTTCCTTCACATACACACTCTCTTGGTTTGATTAGGTTTACTTTGAATTTGGTTAATTAGGTTCAATTCAATGTTTATGTTTAATTTCTACCAAATATATTTAGGATTATTGGAATTAGTATTTGATTGGAACTAAATATTGGAATTAGGATTATGGGATTACTGGAATTTTTATGGGATTAGGATTACTCTTTAAAACTTTTTTTGGAGTAACTGAGAATTGTATGCTTGATTTTAGATTGAGAGTAATTGGAGCTAAAGTAATTGGGATTATTGGATTAGGAGGATGGGAATTAGAACATACCATTTCTTTTACCCACACACTCATCTTGGACTTTGTTCAATTTGAATTTTGTAAATTTAGTTTGGTTAGGTTGAATTTGAATTCGATTTGATTAGGTTCAATTTGGATTTGTGAACTCGGTTTGATTGAGTTTAGTTTTAATTTGTGAACTCGGTTTGATTATGTTATTTTAGGATGCAGATTTTGTAAGAAATTTTAATTTGATGTGTATTTGCTATGTAATTGGATTTGTGAACAACTATAACTTTAGGTTTGATTTGAATTGGCCATGTAATTGCTTTTTTTTTTTTGCTCGAGTTGAAGTGAGTTCAATCGATTCGAACTGAACAACTATAACTTCGATTTTTTTTGCTTGGGTTCAATTTTAATAATTGAAGTTATAGTTTGTGGAGCTTTATTTCTAGCTTTATTTTCTCTATTTTCTTATGGTTTTTTTGCCTTTTTTCTCCATTGACTTTGGTATGCTTTTACTGAATTGACTTTGGTTGACATGAATGTCTTCGTTGATGTTTTGTTTTTGGTGGCTCCATATGTGCAACACTCTCTCTAATTCACTATTGACAGCCCAATTTTTGTTTTTCATGTTAGTGTATTGCATACATTGTAATGTCAAGTTGTCAACTAAAGTCAATTTAGTACATTGTACATTGATTTTAGATACCCAATAAGTAGTTCATTTTATTGCGTTGTCTTTGCTCTGGTGATTATCTACACTATTTTTGTATGATGATGAATTAATTTTTTTAATATTTAATTGTTAGTTATATTTGTTGCTCAAGGTTCAGTTTCTGTAATATGAGATACAAACTTTTATTCATTGTATTAATATGAGATACAAATTGTTTTACATGGTTTTTGTCAATCTGCTGCTATTCGTATTGCCAATTCCCAATTCTCCACATCTCCACTTCTTATATAGTGTTTTCTTTTCCTTTTTTTTTTTCCGTCATGGTTGATCCTTTGCAAGCCAAGTTGATAGCTATTGAACAAATGGAATAAATCATTGTAATGACGATTAAATCAATGCAGTGGAATAGCTATTGTTGACCATCATATCCTTTTGTTTAAAATTATTGTCAAAGAGTATGTTTATAATCTATATTTTTCTTCATCCAAAAAAGGGGGTTTTAATTGTTATTGCTTCTTTTTTTGCCTATTGGTTATTGTAATTGCCTTATAATCTCATGGGTTTAGTGGAATTTTTGTGAAAGAATTACAAGTTAATTTGATTAAATTGGGTCTGGGTTTGAATTAGTTGAACAGTTTGAGTTTGAGTTCAATGATAATTTGATTTAGATTATTGCCTTCTCTGATTTTTTGCGAACTTTTTCTAATGCCAATCTATGTATTTTTTCGATGAACTTCCGATGGGCAATGACCATCGGCAATGCAGCTCCAACGACTAGCGACAACACAACTTAAGTGGCGGCGGTGTCCTCCTAAATAGTGGTTTGTTTTTTGAGTTTGTTATTTTCATGGGTTTTACATTTGTTTTGGCAATTTACATTTTTCTGTCTTCATTTATTTTTTGTAGGCTCTATCGGATTCACACTCACACGGTCATGCCACTTTCAACGTCACGCCGCCGTCAAATTCATCAGTAAGATTCTGGTTTTAGTGTTTTGTAGGTTGTCTCATGTAGCTTTGTCTAAACCTTGAAATGTTGCTTTCACTGAGGATTGGATCTTGGAACAAATATGACTTCATTTTTTTTTACTTTTTCTCTCATTTGTTTCTCCATTTTGCAATACATTTCATGTAATCAATCTTTCAATGGCTGATTTTTTTTTCCATGCTCATATGCAAAGGGTCCGACAAACTTAATTGCTCCATTGATTGGAGGCCAGGTACACAGTGGCCATTCTTTTTTTTTCTTGGGTGGTGCTATGTTTTGCTTGCTACCAAGTGACACCTACCATTAAAATTGGTAAATTTATATTTAACTTTGGTTAGAACCTTCCTGTACAACACAACATTCATGAATCAGTTAGACTTTAAAATTACCGAAATGAAATTATAACTAATGGTATTAATCATTCTCAATCCATTGAATTGTTGTTTCTTTGTTCGACGACTTAGGTTTGCTGCAATAAGAAATATACGTAGGATTATAGAATGTGAATGGTTTTGATCCCATGTTTTACTTTTTATTTAGTAATTTTTCAAGGATGTGAATGGATGGTTTGTATTGAAAATAGGAATTCTTGGGTGGTGCTCTCTCTATCTCTCTGTCTGTCTGTCTGTCTGTCTCTCTCTCTCTCTCTCTGTATGCCTGTATGCATCTGACGTATATGTATGGTGTGGTTTAATTAGTTAATATAACACAATATTAGTACACAGAGTTTCATGAAATTTTCAGGGTTACTTTCATAAATTTCTTTAGTAAATGTGTTGTATAGTGATACACATTGTTTAAGAGGAGTTTTACTGAACACTTGGTGAGCAAGATAAAAATTTTCATATAATAACCTCATTTAGTGCAGCAAGAATGTTTTTGTTGCTTCATAATATATGGTGGTCGTGTTTTAAATTGTAGTCATGGGTGAGCAAGGAGGCTCAAAATTGTTGTACTCAACTTCGACATTTGATAGTGACAATGGTGATGATGTGAAGAATAATGAAGGTGACGAGTTTGATGATGATTTTCTTCCCGATAAGCCAGAGTTACAACTCCAATGTGTGGATCCTAGAAGGGGCTGGGGTTTTCGTGGTGTGCATAAGGTACTTGACATTAGTTTAATAATGAAGATATATAAATTTTTGGTTTTCCTAAATGTAATTTAGTGCTGGAATAGCTCTATTTTGTTTGACATAACATTGAAGGTGATATAGAAAAATAATCAGCTGACTGTCAGAAATTTGAGCCATGATAACAAATGTGTTTGTAGGATCATTTTTGCATTTCATTGGACGATGTATCTTTGATATTTTTACCAAGGATCTTTTTTGTCATGCATTCTCATCGGTGAAGTGGTGGGGAATGTGTGCTGGCAAACTTGCAGTGCAATATAACTTCCACTGGAACCCAAATATGCACGTACGCTCCACTTGGTTGCATAGAAAATAAATCGAAACTTAGTGAACTGTAGAAATTTCAATGATACGGAGACTGGAGAAACTTCAACTTCAAGTGTGGCCAGTACCACTATATGGCAACCAAAACTACATTAATATCAAAGTTGAGAAATTTAATAAGGTGAAGATTTTTTTGAAGTGGTTTATTGTTGGGGAGGTTTGTTTCTCAATCTCTTTGTGTGCATTTGTGTTTTGGGCTATGCAATCCATTTTCTGAATTACAAAATTAGCATTAGTAACTCAAGTAGTGTAGTTGCCACTGGTTTCATCAATCTAAACTCAATTTTCACTGGCCCTCTCTCTCAATAATTTGAACACATGAGTTTGTGATGTGGGTTTGGAAAAAGATAATTTACTTTGCACTGGAGCCGTTACTTTGATCGAGTTTAATATAAGTGTTGGATATGGATTGTATTTGAATTTCTTTATGTGTTAGACCTCTGCAGATTCAACACTACATGTTTTTTAATGCATGCTCTGCTGCTCTCTTGACGAGTACATTTTAATGCGTACAAGAAAGGCACTTATTTTGTAGTTTGGACTGAGTGCAAGGATTGTGACTTTGTTGGTCAATTCTGACGTTACTTCAAACCGTGAAATTGTTGGTTGTCTATCTTTCGATTATTAATAATTAGGCGAAGTCTTCATTATTATTTTTCTTTGTTTTCATCTCTTTGAAGGACATATATATTTTACTTTGATAGTTGTCTTAAGAGTTTTGACATCACACTCAAACATTGTCAACTAATCTGTTAATTTTTCCAAGCTTTCATACAACTATACCTTTTTGAGAAAAAATTGCAAATGAGTGCCATCTAGGAAATTGTGGACTTCAGGATTTTTTTTTCCTTGCATCAGTGTCCTTCTCCCTCTTGATTGATCAGTTACCATGAAAAATATCGTTTATCCGGAGGTGTTGTTGGACTTAGTGTAAATATTGCTACTTTTTAAAATGTATTGCATATTACGTCATGCGTCGTTCATGACTATTCTTATAGTTTTAATAGCTTCTTCCACACATGTATGACTATAAATTTTCAATGAATATATGTCTGTCTCATTAGTATAACGCTTAACAAACTTCATTGTTTTTAGAATTTGTAGGCATTTGTCTTCGATCCGTTGAATGAGTGTATACTCTTTATTGGGATACTAATAAGATACTTTAATGATATATTATTCGTTTAAACGTTATCCATATGCTATTACCCTGTTTTTATACCCGTGTGCCTAACATTATATTGACTGTTGTTCAAGTCGACACGTGGGAGCTTGAGGTTGATACACACTTTCTTGTGCATTATGCACCGGTTGTTTCCACAGGCCTGCCGTGTTCATGCCCCACAGCAGCTCTGATTATCACGTAGTTGTCTACTCTGCAACTGATAATAAAATGTGTTATTTTGGATGTATTATTTGGGTAAACATATGATATAATGGATATATTATGTGTAATTCAAATACGCTTGTGAATTATTCTTAAAATCGCATCGTGCACTCTGATGTACATAAAATTGCTATGCCTTCGTAATATATTGTGCATTTTCAAGGTAGACATCAACTCAATTTCAAACTGTGATGTGAAATTGCGGTTGCGTTGTGCTCTTGGGCACGTGTTGTTGTGTATTGATTGCTTGATTTTTGAGAGTTGTAATGTTTATTTTTCAGTTATGTATACAGGTTGATATTTCCATAGTCTCCTATTTTTAAAGGAAATTTTGTTGAAATTTTGCAAAAATAGCGGGTTATTATTAGGTTGATTTAATTTTCTTTAACTAAATGATATAAATAATAACCTATATCAACTTAACCAGATTTTTATGGGTTTTTGTTTATTTTGTGTTTAGTATGGTGAACTAATTTCACGTTTAAGGAGATATGTTTGGCTTGATGTGAAATTTCTTGTTGTTTTTGTGGGATAGTTTCATTCGTTTTTCAGTACTGTATACAAGTTCATATTTATATAATCTCCTATTTTCAAAGGAAATTATGTCGAAATATTGAAAAAATATTGGGTTATTACTAGATTGATTGATTTATGTGACCCAAACAAAAAATTTACTACACTGGTTTTACTTCCTTTAATTAAATGAAATAAAAATAACCTACATCGAATTAACTGAATTTCAGTGGGTTGCAAAGTGCCTTCAGGCATTGGTTGTCTCCCTTAGTTTTATCTTTGCGTGTCTGTTGTGTGATCCGAATTTGTAAAGTGAACCAAACACGTTGTGTGATTGATTTATTTTGATTGGAATTGATGGTTGTTTTAGTAGTTGGGTTCAGAATGGTGATTTTTGGAGAATTTTGATTATGAACTCTGATTATTGTTATGTATGATTGTGAATTGTGAATTTTAACTTTGATTGTATTGTGGATTCAAGAGACTCCGAGTTTTGTGGACAGGTTGCGAATGTCTTGGGCTCCTATTGTTATAGCAATCTCTGTCGAAATAGTCCCCAAAAAAAATGTCATCCTGTCTATATTGATTTCAATTTCTTTAATTAAAGAAAATAAAAGTAAATTTTTTTTCAAATTAATTGGTTAGTTTACGTTGCATCGTGCCTTCAAGCACGGGTTACCTCTAATATATATATACTAGTCTTTGGGTAAAAATTAAAAAACAATTAAAAAAAAATATCCCTTGAACTAAGCCTCGGTCTTACTTAATGTCCCTTTTACTTTAATGGGTTGCAACTAACCCCCTTCAACTTTAGAATAAACTGCAAATTTAATAGATTTCGTCAATTTTGACACCTTGTGCATTGCACACGCCAAAAGTAATGCGTAGGAATTTTGTTGAATGATTTCTCGCCTATAAAAAATAGTTATAGGACATATTTGCCCTTTTGAGCATTTATTTAATAGACTCAAATGTTGTATCCTCTCCCACCCACATCTTTCGGAAGAAAGAGGGGAGCTCCTACCTACTGTTCACAAGGGATAACCCGTGCCTGAGGGCACGGTGCAACTAAAAAAAATCGAACATTGAATTTGAACGCGAAATAATCAAGCATTGAACTCAGATACATAATAAACTAAAAGTTTAAACTCGCCATATATCACGTGTCTGAAGACATTGTACATAGTTCTTAAATACGAAATAATCAAACAATGAATATAAACATGCAAACTATGGATACTCTGTGATGCCCTATATCACGTGTCTGAAAGGCACTATAGATAGGTCATTTTTAATGTCATGACTTTAGTGAAATAAAATGGGTCAAAATGTGGATACTCTATTGAGTTCGCGCTCGTCGCGGATCACAACACCCACATTATTTTTCTTGAGCAACTGAACCTATAAATGAAGATGCAATTAACAGGTAAATGAACACAAACTGTATGAGAAAAATTTATTAAGAATATTAGTGAAATGATGCTCATCTTACAGTTTGTTCTAAGTCGTCATCAATCTGTAAGAAGATGCATGAAAATAAAGTGAAATAAAAATGTCAATATTTTGCGGCGGCAAAAAAAATAATTACAACGTTGTATGCTTTGTAATTAAAACGATGTATGCTATAGATGAGGTTTAAACTTACACGACCAAAAATTGTGAGATTTTTCATTTTTCAATCTTGTGAGTTTGCAGTGGTGGTTAGTACACTCTGGTGGCTACAAATATAAGAAACAAAGAGAAATAATTAAACATGCAATTGAAAATATACAATATTGCCTTAGCAAAATTATTTACCAATACACGCATAATAACATAATAATATCAATTGTGTAAGCAAGTAAAAAAAAAAAAATTGCCCTTGTCTGAAGGCACTATATGACAAATAAAAAATTGCAAATAATTACCCATAAAAAGTTAGAATCTGTTGGGAAAAAATTAAGCCCTTATAAGAGTCAAGCCGTATACACAATTCACAATCATATCCCAAAAAAAACTATTAAACTGGATTCACTATCACGCCATAATCCTATCTAAACACAAATATCTATCAACTACTGCAACAAAACGGATGAAAACCATAAAAATACATGAATAAATTTACGCCGCAAATAAAAAACAACATGACCAAATGAAGGAATTTGCACCCACATTCACCAACATTGAACTTTGAATCAGACCCAATAATTAAATCATAAAGTAAAAAAAAAAACCCATCCGATGAAAATGACCCAATAATTAAATCAATACACACCCTTGAACTTGAAGATAACGAACAACTTGTGGGCATTTGAATGAAGAGCAAACCAAACAAACCCAGTCCTACTTCACCTTTTTTCCAATACCCTCAACTACAGTCATACTTTACCTTCCAATGCAATGAAAAACACAACGAAGCATTCACATTCCATGCAATGTCTAAAAGCAAACTAAATAAGTACCTTCGAGGTAAAACAGCGGAAGAGACAATACAACACCACTCTCCAAAAAAGCCAACCTATTATGAGATTAGTAATGAACCATTAAGCCCCTAATCGCTTAGATTAACATGAAATTAGTAATAAGACATTGGAAACCATATGCATACCGCCAAGATATGTATGTAATGCAGCCAAACAGGTATCAAATGTCAAGTCACCAGATGCTGAAGCCCCTCCATAACCACGACCACTGTGATCCATAACCAAATAGCACAAAAGAATAAGCAGTTATAAACACACAAACGAAAATCAATACAGCTTTGATTTAACTAAGAATAAAAAAAAACCCACAATATAAGCTTAAAACAATGCAATGACAACCAGAAGACTGGGGAAAAAAAAAACTCTAGCTCTTGAGATGTTAAAAGCATACCAGACAACACAATATTTATTTCCTTTCTTTCCTTCTACAACTCGAAAAATAAAATAAAATAAAGCTTCTCTCAACTAAAAACTTTCAAGAGCTATATGAAACTATAACGTTAAACACGCAGAAGCACGAATATATTCGTCTGTATAAACGTAGATTAAAAAAAAAAAAAACGCAGAATTAGTATTTATTGATTGAGAGATGGGTGGCTGTGCTATTTTTCCATTTTTTCACCCCATAGCGATCCGATATATGCATGAAAACAGAACATTATATTCATTGAACTCATGGCAAAAATTGAGGTTTAATAGTATATTCATTGGACTCATGGCAAGGAAAAGAGTTGATAGTTGGCCTAAGGAGATATTTTATATGAGAAACCAAAAATCACAGGCCAAGATCCATCTGGTTGCACATGAAACAGTTAGTTCTTCCTTCTTCCATCAACTGATAGACTCTGTTAAAATGCAGTCTAAAACAACATGAACTGTTTCTAGCCAATTTAGTAAACACCAAATGCTCCAGAATTTTAACTTGCTTAAAGCACAATGCACCAGAAAAGGCAACTCAAACAGTAAAAGGAAAAAAATAATATTGACTGTAGTGTAGTAACATGCATCCACCATGTTGATGAAAATGAAATGAGCTTCAATTGGGTTCAATATAAAAAGAAGGTAAAACTGGAAAATTTCAAAAGCATGTAGAACTGTACACCAAGGGAGAGAATTAAAATGGAAAGAATGTGACTAATTGAAAAATCAAAAAGGGAGAGAAAGTGAAATAACAAAAGCATGTGAATACAATTAACAAAATTATGATTCTCCAGCTCTACCCAACAGAACAGAACTTTAGCTCTGAGTTTCTCAAATGTATTTGACTTAGAACAGGAACAAAAGCAACCAGTGAGTTCAACGTTGTAACCCAGCCGGTAACAAAAGCAGCCTGCAATTCCTCTGTTGGTGTTTGCGTAGAAGAGGGATGGGGGGAGTGGGTGTTTGCGTCGGGTGAATCAGTAAAATAACCAGAGAAAAAATTAGATACAAACTTACCTTCACTACAACAAAAATCGTTTTTTGCGACGATTTTTTTCGTCGCTAAATTCAAAAAAATCGTCGCAAATTATTTTTCGCGACGTTTTTTTTTCGTCGCGTCTTCGTCGCAATAGCCTCGTCGCAGAAAGTATTTTGTGACGAAAAAAAAACGTCGCCAAAAGTTAAAAAAAACGTAGCTAAAATATATTCCACAAGCGTAACAAAATAAAAAATAATAATTAAATTAATTTTTTGCGACGTAAAAAAATCGTCGCGAATAATTTTTTACATAAATTGAAATGTAAAAAAAAATAATTTAATTAATTTTTTGCGACGTAAAAAAATCGTCGCGAATAATTTTTTCATAAATAAAAATGTAAAAAAAATAAATTAATTACTTTTTGTGACGTAAAAAAAATCGTCGCGAATAATTTTTTTATAAATAAAAAATGTAAAAAAAATTATTTAATTAATTTTTAGCGACGTTAAAGAATCGTCACAAATAATTTTATACATAAATAAAAATGTATAAAATAATAATTTAAATAATTTTTGGCGACGTAAAAAAATCGTCGCAAATAAAAAATATAAAAAATAATTGTTTAATTAATTTTTCGCGACGTAAAAAAAACGTCGCAAATAATTTTTTCATAAATAAAAATTTTAAAAATAATTGAATAAATACATTTGCGACGTTTAAAAATCGTCGCGAAAAAATTGTTGCTCCAATTTTCACGACGAATTTATTTTCGTCGCAAAAAATTTCATTTTTTTTTTTAAATAATTCATAAAAAATGATATTCTAATAAAATTTTTCACCTGTACACCAATAATACCTGTGTTCAATAAAAAACTAACACAATTAATACATTTCACATATTTTTCATTCAACATACATTTCACATCTTAAAAAAAAACAATTTTATTTCCAAAAAGAATGAATTACAAGAATCAAAGAACAAGAAGTTCTAAAAATTGAAAAAAATGGTTTTAATCCTTCAAGAGGATTTAAACCATCTGTAATTACATTTAATGTCTCTTAAACTTGAATAGCTCCAGCAGTCCAGCTCCATGCCTTAAAATACCATCTCCAAGCTCAACATATCAGTACTAGCCCAGACTGAAGTCAGATCAGAACAATCAGGCCACAGTCCAAGTGCCTGATCCATTCAGCTCCCTAGCACTTTAGGGCAGATAGCACCCTCTGAACATCATTCCCGGAACAAAATGCAAACTTTCTGAAAAGAAAATTGGAAGCCAAGGTAACAATATATACATAAAAAAAAAAAAGTTAATATATCAAAAAATAATAACTTGTAAAGAGAAAAAACCAAAGTCAAAACTGGACTACATGCGTGGACATAATGGTAATGAGAAAATTCCATATTATTCTGTCTTCTTAATCTGTAGCATCCTGCAAAAATTTCTCACTTCAGGGTTCAGTTACTCCAAATGCATGGAACTTGTGTACTAAACAAAGCAAAAGAGACGAGAAGGAATCCAAAAGCCAACAAAAAATAGTTTTGCGCGACACTGTAATAGTAGGTCTAAAAATGAAAGTAAGTGGAATAAAAGATAGATATACACACCTGTGGTTGGCCAGAACTTGGCAGACCGAAGCCAGGAGGCAGGGAAGGCAGCATATTCCCGAGAGTATGGTTTTGTCGATGCATCAGCCATAAGCAGCGAAGGTGGATGAGGAGCTCCCTGCAATTACACTTTTTAGTTGATTACTCCAGATTGTCCATAAATAAACTACAGTTGCAACTTTTGAGGTGCATCTAAATCAACTAATTTCAATTTTATTAAATCAACTAAGGAACAAAAATTATAACCTGATTTAATGGAAGGTAAAAAAAGGCAACTAACTTAGTGTATTGAAGAAAAATACCTCATAAATAAGTAAAGCTGGTGTGTAGGATCAGTTACCAGTCTCCAGACCAATAGCGTTCAAATCTTTTCTTAGCCTAAGTGAAATTCAATTTTTCTTTTATAACTGCAGGTTTAATCGAAAGGAAACAAACATAATCCCCAAAACTTCAGCAAATAACCGCAATAAAGAACCTAAAACTGAATCAATGCAAAAATACATGCAACAATCTAATATTTAGTTTTACACAAACTTAAACTGAACCCGAAAATATATATTTTTTTTTAAAAACTTGACCTAAACAAATCCCAACTAAAACGAAAAAAAACCACCATAAATATCCTATGTTGTTCATAAGAATACTTGGTCATAAAGCATTCATGTCAACTACTTTAAAAAGAATCTGAGGTTTGTTCAAATCCCACAGCACAAAACATAAAATTATGTAAGCTAATAAAATTAACAAAGCTCATGGTATAAAGATACAGAATTCACTTTGCTCAAATCGTCAACTTTACTACTCAACTACCTCAACATAGTCATAGTCCATACACATCCCACTTCTCCACTCATATAAGCTTATATGAGCAATCAACTACACAATGTACTGTAACAACATCATGATTCAACACCAATTCTTAACAGTCACACAGGGATTCAATTATTCAAGCAGCTGGTGAACATTTCATCTATCTAATACTTTGGGAGCAGAAAGTTATTGCTGAACTAAACACAGGAAATCAACATAAATATCATGATACGTAAAAAAATTTATACTCAACAATTATAAGATTTGAATTCAATACCACGAGCTTACAAATGAGAGATAAAACAAAAATTCACCATGCATTTTATGTGGTAGTTACGTGTCGGAAAAAGGTTGGGGTGTTTCTTTGTTTTTCTAGCAAGCCTTTATTTTAAAAGGTTGGGTGGTGGATTTTCCGTTGGTATTTTTTAGAGTGATTCTTTAGTAAAAAGCATAGAAACATGGGGGCCTACATGTTTCTTATGCTTCTTTTTTTTTTCTTTTTTCTTTTTTTTTTAAGAAAAAAGGAATTTTATTCCAAAATTTGAAGCATTTACAAGAAGCAAAGAAACAAATTCTAAAAGTATGAGAGTTGACTTTAACCCTTCATAGGCTAAAACCAACTTAATTACAACTTTCGTAAACTTCATTTAGATCTTTTATGAATTCATATTGGTGGGAGTAACGTTCATATTCTTCAATTGCATGAGAACTTTGTCCCTTCTCTATTCTTCATTTGGGATTTTGGTCTCCACCTCATGATGATATGGAGAATCGGATGGGTGAAAGGGCAACTTTTCTAGGGAGGTGTGAGTAGTTGCACCACTAAACCTGTAGTGGTATTTATTGGAGATGTGCAATAGGAGATCATTTGTTGCCATCAAAGTCATCTCTTCCAAAGCTAAAGAAGCACAATTTTGAGCTTTTGTACATTTGAAACTATTCACAAGCCTTCCTATTCAACTACATTTGCGACATACAATACAAGATTAAAAAATTGTCTATATTGCTTTTATATCCGCTAGTTCATCATTTCAACTCCCATTTACTATGTATTTATTGCAACTGTGAAAGCACATAGATATGACAGTTGATGCATGCATTGTAAGCCACCTCTCTCTCTTAAATGGCCACTTTAACACATTTTATATGATGGCAACAATTCACTCATTTGAAAATGAAGCCACAAGATTTTTGATGCACAAATGCAAAGATAATCTATTAAAACGACATGTTTCCAGCTTCGCGTTCATCAATCAACAGAAATTTCCACAAGAGTGAGCCAATTACAGTCCAATATGTTAAACATTTCATTTTGTTTTTAACTAGTATGTTACATAAAAGATCCAATTGAGAAATGGTATCAGAAACAGCACGTCATACAAAAATTCTTGACTCCAAAGCACAAAACAAGATCAGATTTTAGCAATAAGTCACAATTTAAAAACAATATCTTCTATGGAATCCCAAAATTATCCTAAAAATCTCTCCTTGATCTCGACCACTTGTTTAACTCATTGAAAAATATAAAATTTTTGCCCGAGAAGTAATTGCACAAATGCAGTAAACTATGTTCATCAAGTAAAACATTCTCTAAAATAACTATATGAATGCAAAGAATTTTCTTTTTAAAAACAGCTTAAGCGAAGAAAAAAAAAAACAATTTTCCTCCACCCTTGATATGGTTACCCAAACAAAATTTAAGGAAAAATTGTAGACAGCTCAAGAAATTAAGAAACTCCTTTTCTAAGCAATACCCCAAAGAATCAAAAGATCTAATAAATAAATATTATATAAAATATGCAGATCCAGAATAGTCAAATGGGAAATTTTTAAAGGCTAGCTTGATACCTATAAGAGTTGAAACAGTTTTCAGGGCCTTCCTTTTGTCTTTGTCATCATGTATATCCAATCTCAGGATAAACTTCTGTTAGAACAAACAAATTGAAGAACAAATAATCATAATAGAGTCCAAAGAAGAACCACCAATGATTCTTAAACAGAGCAAGCCAAGGTTAATCAAATGAATTAAAGGATCAAATATAAACATAACTGCTATGAATCAAACCCACCCAGTTGAAAATATTATTAGACTTGAAAATCTAGAAAGTTTCTAGGAAGAAGAAAGTATAAATTCTCAAAATCTGAAAGGTTCAAAGACAAAAAGTGGATTTGAAAGCTTGCCAAATAGGCAGAGGATATATTCATGACCCACATAACATATGTATTTGAGGAATCAAATTAAATAAGAGTTTCATCAAAAACGTAGCAAAACCCATCAAGAATTGTATTTTAACAAGCAGAAAAAGTTTCTAAAAAAGAAAACCCAAAAAGTTTATAAGAATCAGCACAATGATAAAGATTATTGAATAAACTGAAAGAGAATCAAAGATTCTGACCTTCATTTGGGTGGCTAGGTACTGTGTTTTTGTTCAACTGATAGTCATTTTATCAAACAGTTGGTGGGCATTCTATCAAACTGTCCAATTTTGCTAAAAATTAAATGTGAGAAAGAGCAATGAATTATGGAAGTAAAATAATATAGTGATTTTCATAGTAATCATGGATCAAAAAAATAAAAAACAGTTTCCCCAAATGCATCAAAAATTGATACCGTAGACAGCTCCTTGATCTCCAGAAATTTTAACATCAAAAAAAAAAAATACAAACCAAAATACATCAACCCACAACAAAGAAGATATTGTACCTCGTTGCAGTCTGAAATAGCTCGTTAGGCAGATAGAAGAGAACAAAAATACATCAGCTCCTTGGCTCCGGCGTCGTTGGTCGGCGAGATGAGAAGAATCAGATCCAGAAGTTTCCGGTAGTGACATCGGAGATTTCAAGTTCCGACTGGAAAATCCGGTTACGATGCAACCCGCCGACGAGCTCTTCTCCGACAGAAAACTTGTTCCCCTCCAACTCTCTATTATCCGACCAGCGATGACATCTACAATGGCCTCGTTGGAGGTGAGATCGCTTGATACAGAGGAGAAGCTTCTGGTTCATTGAGAGAGAGACGATGTGAGACTGAATGGAAAAAGACCAAATGCCCCAATATTAAAAGGGAGGGAATCGCAAATTTGGCGCAGATAGTATTATTGGCGACGTTTTTTTAAAACGTCGCGAAAAAATAAGTAAATTTTTATTTTTTAACTTTTTATTTACAAAAAAGATTAGTATTAACGACATTTTTAAAAAACGTCGCGAAAAAATAATTTCCTTAAAATTTCTAATTCCCGCCATTTCTCTCGCAAAAAAATTATTAGGAGGGAATTGCCTTTTCGCGACATTTTTAAAAAACGTCACAAAAAATTATTACATTTTTATTGTTTAAATTTTTAATTTACGAAAAAGTTTACTATTGGCGACGTTTTCGAAAAACGTCGCGAAAAAATAAGTAAATTGTTATTTTTTAAATTTTTATTTACAAAAAAGGTTAGTATTAGAATAAAATTAACATATAATTTATCAAATCAACTTTCAATTTCATTAAATTAACATTCGATTTATTAAATTGACATTCAATTTCATCAAATTAACATTCAATTTATCAAATTGACATTCAATTTCATTAAATTAACATTCGATTTATCAAATTGACATTCAATTTCATCAAATTAATATTCAATTTATCAAATTAACATTCAATTAAACATTTAAAGTAATCAAATAAACTTTAAATTTCATTAAATTAACACCTAATTCATCAAATTAACATTCAAATTATCAAATTAAGATTCAATTTCATCAAATTAACATGTAATTTTATCAAATTGACATTTAATTTCATCAAATTAACATTCCATTTATGAAATTGACATTTAATTTCATCAAATTAACATGTAATTTCATCAAATCGACTTTCAATTTCATTAAATTAACATTCAATTTCATCAAATTAACATTCAATTTATCAAATTAACATTCAATTTCATTAAATTAACATTCGATTTATCAAATTGACATTCAATTTCATCAAATTAATATTCAATTTATCAAATTAACATTCAATTAAACATTTAAAGTAATCAAATAAACTTTCAATTTCATTAAATTAACACCTAATTCATTAAATTAACATTCAAATTATCAAATTAAGATTCAATTTCATCAAATTAACATGTAATTTTATCAAATTGACATTCAATTTCATCAAATTAACATTCCATTTATGAAATTGACATTCAATTTCATCAAATTAACATGTAATTTATCAAATTGATATTCAATTTCATTAAATTCACATTCGATTTATCAAATTGACATTCAATTTCATCAAATTAACATTCAATTTATCAAATTAACATTCAATTTCATTAAATTAACATTCGATTTATCAAATTGACATTCAATTTCATCAAATTATCATTCCATTTATTAAATTGAAATTGAATTTCATCAAATTAACATGTAATTTCATCAAATCGACTTTCAATTTCATTAAATTAACATTTGATTTATCAAATTGACTTTCAATTTCATGAAATTCACATTCGATTTATCAAATTGACATTCAATTTCATCAAATTAACATTTCATTTATTAAATTGAAATTGAATTTCATCAAATTAACATGTAATTTCATCAAATCGACTTTCAATTTCATTAAATTAACATTTGATTTATCAAATTGACTTTCAATTTCATTAAATTCACATTCGATTTATCAAATTGACATTCAATTTCATCAAATTAACATGTAATTTCATCAAATCGACTATCAATTTCATTAAATTAACATTCGATTTATCAAATTGACATTCAATTTCATCAAATTAACATTCAATTTATTAAATGGACATTCAATTGAATCAAATGGACATTCAATTTATCAAATTAACATTCAATTAAACATTTAAAGTAATCAAATAAACTTTCAATTTCATTAAATTAACACCCAATTCATCAAATTAACATTCAAATTATCAAATTAACATTCAATTTCATCAAATTAACATGTAATTTCATCAAATCGACTTTCAATTTCATTAAATTAACATTCGATTTATTAAATTGACATTCAATTTCATCAAATTAACATTCAATTTATTAAATTGACATTCAATTTCATCAAATTAACATGTAATTTCATCAAATCGACTTTCAATTTCATTAAATTAACATTCGATTTATCAAATTCACATCCAATTTCATCAATTCAATTGATATTTTTTTTAAAGTTTTTTTTAAGTAAAATGTGTATTTGCGACGTTTTTTAAAAACGTCGCGAAAAGTCAATTCAATTGATATTTTTTAAAATTTTTTATTTAAGTAAAATGTTTATTCGCGACGTTTTTGAAAAACGTCGCCAAAAGTGAATTTAATTGATATTTTTTTTAAATTTTTTATTTATGTAAAATGTTTATTCGTGACGTTTTTCAAAAACGTCGCCAAAAGTGAATTAAATTGTCATTTTTTTTAAAGTTTTTTTTAAGTAAAATGTGTATTTGCGACGTTTTTTAAAAACGTCGCGAAAAGTCAATTCAATTGATATTTTTTAAAATTTTTTATTTAAGTAAAATGTTTATTCGCGACGTTTTTGAAAAACGTCGCCAAAAGTGAATTGAATTGATATTTTTTTAAAAATTTTTATTTAAGTAAAATGTTTATTCGCGACGTCGCCAAAAGTGAATTAAATTGTCATTTTTTTTAAAGTTTTTTTTTAAATAAAATGTGTATTTGCGACGTTTTTTAAAAACGTCGCGAAAAGTCAATTCAGTTGATATTTTTTTTAAATTTTTTATTTAAGTAAAATGTTTATTTGCGACGTTTTTTAAAAACGTCGCGAAAAGTCAATTCAATTGATATTTTTTTAAATATTTTATTTAAGTAAAATGTTTATTCGCGACTTTTTTTAAAAACGTCGCCAAAAGTGAATTAAATTGTTATTTTTTTAAAAGTTTTTTTTAAATAAAATGTGTATTTGCGAAGTTTTTCAAAAACGTCGTGAAAAGTCAATTCAGTTGATATTTTTAAAAAAATTTTATTTAAGTAAAATGTTTATTTGCGACGTTTTTTAAAAACGTCGCGAAAAATCAATTCCATTGATATTTTTTTAAATCTTTTATTTAAGTAAAATGTTTATTTACGACGTTTTTGAAAAACGTCGCCAAAAGTGAATTTAATTGATATTTTTTTAAATTTTTTATTTAAGTAAAATGTTTGTTCGCGACGTTTTTTTAAAACGTCGCCAAAAGTGATTTAAATTGTTATTTTTTTAAAGTTTTTTTAAGTAAAATGTGTATTTGCGACGTTTTTTAAAAACGTCGCGAAAAGTCAATTCAATTGATATTTTTTTTAATTTTTTATTTAAGTAAAATGTTTATTTGCGACGTTTTTTAAAAACGTCGCTAAAAAATTTACCAAAATTGAAATTTGCGACGAAATTAGAAAATCGTCGCTAATAGTAATTATTTGCAACAAATTTAAAAACGTCGCAAAAAAAACCGTCGCCAAAAAATGCTTTTTGTTGTAGTGCTTACACAAAAAATTCTGTTGAAAAAATGCCGGAACAACCGCTGGGTGAGCCTCTTTGCGTTGAGTGAAGAGGGAGAGCAGAGAGATTGGGACCTGTTTGCGTTGAGTGAAGAGGGAGAGCAGAGAGCGAGGAGGTGTAGGGTGTTTGCGCAGAGGGTGGCTGTGTCTATGATTTGGGGAAGTAACCCGCCGCCTGACTCGCCGCCTGTGGGTTGCCATGGAGCTGTTGCTTGTCCGGGATTTGGGGGAACTGACTGCCTGATACAGAAGAGAGAGGGCATAAGGGTTGCAGGGAGCCGTTGCCCTGGGTTGGATTGGGTTGGGTTGGATGTGATGGTTGGGTTGAATTAAATTGGATGGGATGATTTTGGGAGGGAAAAAATATATGGGGTATAAGATTCAAACCCCCTTCTATTTTAATATATATAGTAGGGTAGAAATACGAAAATTTGATGAGCATTTCGCATTCTTACTTGATTTTTTCGATTAACTAATTAATAGGATCGGGTATGACAGAAAATTACGAGTAATAGAAAATTTGAACACCCCTACAAATAGTTATTCAACATGACTTTTGACTGGAATCAAAATTTATCTCAAGTCGATACGAATCGACAGTTGATACCATAATACAAAAAAAAAAAAGATACAGTTGCACTTCAATTATGTTAAATTACAACTTGTTTGAGTCTAAATTATGACTCAATCGGTGCCAATACATAGGTTACTATTAATTCAAAATGTTACAACCATTAAGTCAAAATCTGAACCGTAATTTGATCCAATTATATCTTACCTTACGACATGGAAACAGAAGTTGTGTTTGATTTGGTTGTCTTTCCCTAAGCATGGAGGTATTTTTTATTTTTTTTTGGTGGGTCCTAAATATGGAGGTTGCTAGAAAAAGGATCGGGGTAATTTAATGACACCCGATGGATTTTTATATTCTCCCGGCTCACCTTCCCCATGGACTGAAACAAGGCTTTCGGTGTAGATAAGTAGGTGAAGGCAACGAGAATGAGTACGATGGCCTAAGATTTGGAGATCCTTAAGAACAAGTTGGGTATTAGGATTATACAGGAGCAGGTGGCCAGGTGTGGTTTCAACAAAGACCTCATCATTCTTCCACACCCCCACTGGTTTCATCATTCCATGAAGCGGTCCGATATTTAATTGCTTGATCCAATATCCCATTCCCTCCTCCTCCATCAATACCCACAGGGCAACTGATGACTGCTCAGCTGATTCCCAGGAATCTAATGGCACTTGTGAATGGGAATAAATCAGAGCTATAGAGCCATTGTACAACGCAAGAATCTCGTAGACTGAGTCTTGGTGAATAAGTGGTGGCCCTTCAATCTCTCTGAACTCCTCTTTCCCCATGTCAAACGAAACCAGCTTTCCATGTGGAGACCACCAGTAATAAACACCATTCAAGTAGGAGTCATAGCAAGAATCTATCAAAGAATGCAGGCAATCGGGATCGGGAGCATCACCCTTGAAATCTTTCCATGAATCTGTGCTTAAACTGTACACAGCAACATGTATGGGATCCATCCATGGGCCCCATATAGCGGGGTCCCCATCATCAAACCTCCGAATCCAAACTACCTTGTAATCATCACTGGTGGGATCTAACCCGAATCCAAAGCCGCAGTGATAAGGGATCCAGTCACGAGGAAACAATTTTGTGCGGCACAATGGCAGAGCCCTGAATGCTCTAGTCGCGGGATTCCACAGACCAATGCGCTCACGTTTGTCACACAGGCAAAAAATACCATTAATAGGACCACCAACCAGATTATATGTGGAAAAGGAAAGGCCCATATTGTGGTAGGTGGGTACTGTAAGCATTTTGTCCGGGAACAAGACGATGTCCCACAAGTTCCTATTGTCATCGTAGTAGTATACCACCAGACGGGCATTGTCCTTGTTGTTGTTGTGTTGTAAATGAATGGAAATGAAAGCAGGACTATCTATTAGATTTTTCCAAAATTTGCAGCCACACCTGAATTGCAACAGAGATTTCACAGACATTCTTGACAGTATCTCGATCAGCACATCTTCTGCCAAATAGCCACCTTTGCTTTCCATTTGGCCCATTTGATTGTATGAGAAAGATGGGTCTTCTTCTTCTTCTTCTGAGAGAGAAAGAGAGTGGGGCCTCTGGAATTCACTAAGGAGAGAGAAAGGGGTTTTTTTTATTTCTTCTTTGTGGTGGGGCGGGACTAGAGGGATAGAATGAAGAAAGGGCAGTCGTAAGTAGGGGTGATAATCGAACTGAATTCGAGCCTAATTCAAACCTAATTTACACATAAACGAGCTGACTCATTTGATTATTTACACATAAACGAACCTAAAAAAATGTTCAAGCTTGACTTGTTTAATAGTCCTAGTCGTAAGTCTTTACATGTCTCGAACAGCTGTGTTCATTCCTTAACTCCTAAGCAAATATACAAGGGCAACGAATTAATGCATTCACACCGACTAAGGAAATACACCATTGCAACGAATTAATGCATTCACACTCCACACATTTATAGCATTTCTTAACCTTTAAGTATAAAGCAAAGGTAGAATTGAAACAATTTAATGCATTCACTTGTATTAACAAATTTACAATCTTACAACATTCACACTATGGAAAAAGGCCAGATAGTCTCTTATTAAATCAATAAGGTAATATGGATGAAACGTATAATTATTTTAGAAATGACATCAACAATTCTATAGTTGTGTTTTGTATTTGAGACACTCCGTGGCCAGCAAAAATATCAACATCATTGAAGTGTATGGTTAATTGGGTGAAATAAGGCGTATGGTATGGTGATTTTTCACGTGGGATTTAAATTTTTTATGATACTTTTTCTCTCTAGGCTCCTCTTTGGTAGATTACTCACTCATATAGTAGTGAGAAACCCACTTATGTATAATGGGTCCTTCTCAAATTAGGAGTAGGTGATCTACCAAATAAGAAAACCGAAACAAAATTTGTTAGAGGAGATCTCACTCCTCCACACGCCACCTTAAAAATTCTCACAAGGATATATTTGTTATTTGTTAAAAGTCAAGAGCTTTGTATTATATTTGGAAACTCATATGATTATCAAGATATTTACACAAAACCTTGGTTTGGAATCGCAAGTAAGCCTCTCAACTAGGTAAGGAGGAGTTGGGCCAAAGGGTTGCCACAAGTACTCTAAGCAGGCTGATTCTAACTCATTTTTCTTCAAATTGAGCACACTTTTGTACATGGATGTTCATCCAAGTTTGAGCTGGAGTGAAATACATGGTTTTTTGTATTCTCAAGATATCTATAGTTAATTTAGCTTTTCGAAGAGATGGGAATATTCCCATTTTACAAATATTCATTCTCACCCCATTAAAACACTATAACATAAAATCAATAAGTCCACCTGTTATATGCTCACCCATTAGAAACTAAACCCACCCCTTTTTATGTCTACCCTATTAATAACTAAGCACATTCAATTATCATATTAAATATTTTATTTCTACCCACTCATATAACCTAAATTTTAATTTTTCCTTTATTTTTAATAACAAATAAACTTTGAGGAAGTTTTTGTTAAGTAACAACATCAAATTATAATTGGACTTTTTTCAATCTCCTCTAGAATCTTATTGTATGATTATTGGCATTCCCATAGAACTACAACTGTGTTTTGGCATATTTTGATTGGGTTTCACTTGTCAAGCCATGCTACTGAACAAAACTTGAGTATTCTCAGGCTAAATCAAAATTATTATCACTGTATATGCAAGATGGTGTTGCAGTAGATTATTCTGGACGCTACCTTTTGTATAATGAAAAAACTTTTCATGGTAATAGGATTCAAAACCTTATATGCATATCCTTTCAATTTGAATCTGGTTATGAAGGTCATTTGGAGACAATCATGTATGTGTACTAAAACTCAATCTTACTGAAAAGAAGAGGAGAAAACAAAATTTTGGGGTGTATCATAAAGTGACAACTATTTGTTTAACAAGTTAATGGTATGTAAGTAGATTGGGAAGGTTTAGCCATTAATTTTGTGTGTTTAGTAATTGATGGGTGGATATAGAATGGAGTGACCTCAATAATTTCGTATTAAAGAATTGAATTGGGATGGGGGCAGATCTATGTTGGTGGAAATTTAATAGGCCCACCATTAGTAAAAACATATCATGACCTATAGAAGTTACTGTCAGAAATTTTAATGATTCGTATATAAAATTTAGAACTTCTAAATTCAAGATTTAGATTATATAGGTTTAGACCATACCTGTATGAGCCATGACATTCGATCTTCAGGTTTCTTTCGCTAAAGGGCAATGTCTTACTCTCCTTCTTCAAAGCAATTGGTGACTCTCAATGGGACAAACCAAATTAGGGTTATGAAGTGGAGAGGGGATCTAGTCTGCTATTTATAATGAAATCTAATGGGCTCTCCTATTACGGGTCACAATTAGATTAAGACCTACACTTAACTGCCTCAACCACGTCAATTACAAGATGCACATAAGCCCATCAAAATAGATCACTTAATAATATTGGGTTCATCTCATTGGACCATAAATTCAGACGTTTTTCACAAATCCAAAATTAACTATCAATTAATGGAAGTCCAATATAGAAAAAATTCTCCCACTTGGAGAACATTAATTGTAGTTATTTAAAAATAAAATAAAATTATACATATATTTTTGAAAAACACGTCTCAGACTAATCAAACAAACTCAATGTGGTCACAATAAAAATACGGTCCTAAGATAACATCTCAAACACAACCCGGTCAAATAAAATTACTATTTTCGGACCAAAGTAAAGAACTAATTACAAATAGGGTGCAATTATGCCAACATTAATGCACTAGATTTCATCATAACTCCGCAGTTTAACGTGCTTGAGTGAGAGTAATATTAGAATGAGTGATCCCCTAGAAAATCCTCGTGTTGCATCCCTTTAAAAAAATTAATTACAAATATTAGAGAGCTATTGTGATGTTTTTTATTGGGTTGGGGGACTTCTAAGCCAAACATTTTCCATGTGTGTTTACAAGTTCGCATTATACCAAGCCTTGTTTCATTTGAAATCTTTTTGGTAATTTGTTTTGTAGTTTTTATATCTCACTTGCGTTCGTGGATGAGAAATAGGGTATTTTTGGACAAATTCTTTGGTATTTGTTTGCCCAGCCTTTGTTAATTTCGAAGGGATAGCAAATGAGCCGCTAGTTGTCTAATACCATCAACAACAAGCTTGCTTCTTTATCATCCACACCCTTTGAGCCCTACATCTTCAGAGTGGATGGCCTATTACGTAGAGAAAACGAGAAAGCCTATGAACCAGAAATGCTTGCAATCAGTCCTTATCACCACGGTAAAAGTAACATGAAAATGATGGAAGAGCATAAACTACGGTACCTACAATTGTTGCTTAAGCAAAGAAATGAATTGAATGTGGATAGATATGTCAATGCCATGCAAGATTTGGAAGAAAAAGCACGAAAATCTTATGTGGAGTCCATTGGACTTGGGAAGGATGAGTTTGTGAGAATGATGCTTCTTGATGGGTGCTTTATGATCGAGTTATTTCGCAATTTTGAAGATCACACATATAAAGATGACCCTATTTTAAAATTGGAAAAGTTCATCTGCATTTTACATCGAGATTTATTGTTACTTGAAAATCAACTCCCATTCTTTGTCCTTGAGCTCTTATTCGACATGACAAAAAATCCAAACCAAGAAAGAAACATATTTTCCTTAACCTTGATGTTCTTCACTCAAAACTTTTAAAACTTTCCAGTGTTCCAAGCCATGATGTCAATCATGTACTAGGCCTTGTACACAAGTCTTGGTGTTCCTCATTTGCTGCAACGTTGTCTTCTCGTGGGAACTATGCTAACCAAGGTAGTAGATGGGAATTCATAAAATGCGCCACAGACCTTTGAGAGGCTGGTATTAAATTTGAAAAGGCTACGGAAAGTTCATCGTTGATGGATATAAAGTTTGAAAAGGGAATCACAAAAATCCCACCTTTGGTAATTGATGATATTACAGAGATCTTCTTTAGAAATATGATTGCTTATGAGCAATATAATGGCAGTACTGAAGCAGCTTATTTGACTCATTATTTGACATTTTTAGATCGCCTCGTAAATTCTCCCAAGGATGCCGCAATACTATGTCACTGTGGAATCATTGACAATTGGTTAGGTGATGATGAAGCTGTTTCGACCATGTTGAACAAATTGGGCAATAATATCTTCCTAGATGAAACAACTTTCTGTTATTCTGAAGTTTTCAACAAAGTTAACGAGCACTGCAAACATCGTCGACACATATGGGTTGCCAAATTAAGACGTAATTATTTCAACAGCTCATGGTCTATCATTTCACTTTTTGGTGTTATGTTGTTGCTTCTGCTGACTATCATACAGATTATATGCTCTGTCTTACAAGTCTCATGATTTGAAGTCCAGTTTGATTTACTAGTCTCCTTAAATAAATACATTATGTTTTCAAATAAGTTGTACTGATTATTTGGTCAACCAGTTGTTTCATAAATGTACAATAAGAATTGCTCGATGTGAAAATATTATAAGACACTAGTTGCAGAAAATTAACTTCCAATTTGATCTCTATGGGGTTGTAAACAATTTGAAGGTCACTTAAAATGGTTAGCAACGTTTCTAGTTTAAGTAAAAATGTGTTCATATTATTGTGTGACTATTAGGTATATTGGGTGACTATTTGTAAGGAGTGCAAATGAATCGATGCGAACATTAGATTGCTCATACTTAATTTATTCATCTGAGAATAGTGTTTATACTCGTTTTGGCTTAGCTCATCTAACAAGCAAACTTGGCTTAAGCTTTTATTAAAGGGTATTCATTCCTATCTTTCCTTTCACTTTTTCGTCCAATTTAGAGAGGATAAATTTGAATATGGTCAAAAGAAGACTAGTTTTCATTTCATCCACTTTCTCTTCCTAAACTCCCTTATACATCTACTAATTACTAAAAGCACCACCTTCAGCTATGTTATTTTAGATGTATTTTGATATCAAATTTTAGATTTTGGTTTCTCTTATCTTTATTATTGTTATTGTTATTGTTATTGTTGTTATTATTGTTATTATATATTATTATTATTCTATAAGTAGGAGTTTCTTAACTAATTGAAGATTGTCATTTCACACATATGCAAATATAATCGCATATGCCGCTTCTATTCTCTCTATAATTTCTCCTGAGCTCAAAGAAATAATTATATTTTGTTATTTATTCTTCTTTGTCTCTTATTTATATTTGAAAATAAATGCAATTTATTAACAACAAAAATAAATTTTCTTTTAAGTTAACTAGCAATGCAACACGTGCGTTGCACGTGAAAGTTTTCTTTAAAATATTTGATAAAATATATAAATATTTAATTACATAGTTAAATTAAATATAATCTCATATTTATCATACTTAAATTTTTTGTATTGTGGATGAAAAGAAAAAGATACATATATTAATTTTTTGGCACTAGAGATAATATTGTATCAATGAAGTTGTTGTGTATTAATATTGGAGTTTTGAAAAAAAAAGAATAATGTTTTTATATTTCCTGTTAAGAGTAACATGACCATTTAAAAGTTTTATAAATATAGAGATTTAGATGATATGTTAAAGGTTTTTTTGTTATATAGAGGGATATAATGGTAATCTGCATATTTAAATATAAAAGGACATGTTAGTTTTTATAATTTTGTGTTAGGGTAAAATAGTGAATCAAATTTTTTTTATGTAAGGTACTTTTATTAGTAGCATAGATAAGTAAATTGTACAAGGAAAAAATCTTGTACCTTCAACCTATGACAATGTGGGATTTGGATTGACTAGAAAAACGAAAAAAATTGCACTGCTCCTGCTACAAAAAGAGCAAACTGTCAGAGATCGGGGTGGATCGGTCAGAGACACTCCGATGCTTAAGTCAGTAAGGGTTCTGAGAATAAGCTGGCAATTTTGCAGGAAAAGAAGTGCATACCTTAGACGCATTACCCAATATTTATAATGGCTCGTTGCACCATTTCTACTAAGGTTTCTGCCAGTGACTGTTCAAAGTGGCACACCTTCGTATTAAGCAAATTTCTCATAATTAGTGTGAGAGCTTTTTTAGGTTTCTTTTCTAGTTTGCCTATTCTTTAGGCCACATTTTGTTCTATTCACTTATAACATAAGCAACTTCCTTATCATTTCTACATTCTTCCGCAGTCCTCAGGTCAGCAGAGCTATGCTTAATTCGGTTTATCTTTGGTAGTCAATTTAGTGGCTCTTTTTTTCTTTATTTGGCTCAGCAAGCAACTCTGTATCTTTATTGATCGAACCATCAACTAGTTTGGTTAGGCCTTGTTAGGCAAGTTGGCCCAATGCTTGGCCCGGGCTTTCAATTCAACATTACCCTCTTGACCGTGTGTCTTATGTCACGTGTTTGTACCAATTTAAATCATTAAATAGTCTTGTATCGTGTCATGTTATGTTCATATTGTGTCATTTTAATTCATGTCGTATTAATATCAATATTTCTATTAACAAAAAATTATTTATGTTTAAAAAATTGATTAAGTATTTGATCAAGAATTAAAAATATTTAAATATACCCATTTTTCATAATATTAGTCAATATTTTATTTTTGCCTAACACTAATTCTGTAAGAGGCAAAACTTGAAGATACCTCCCACAAGAATGATGAATGGATATTTCTGATAAAGTGTGGGCTCTGAACCTGATCTCCTAGTCTTCCCTTCCTGCAAAACGAACAAACTGCCCAAGATCGAAGTGTTTCGGTCGAAGGCACTCCGATGCTTAAGTCAGTAATGGAGCTAAAACAATTGTAAGAGGACAAGGAGAGTTCAGTGTACCTTTCACCCTCGCTCCTTGTGCCTTTTGTAGATCACCGTTTAGTTAGGGTTTCCATGATTTTCGATTCAAAGTGGTACACATTCCTCCAATCAGGCGACACTAGTTGGAAAGTTGCTGATATTTCTCTAGCAATTCCTCTTGTCGTTCCTATAATTTCGTCCATTTGCTTAACTAGAATGCCTGAGTTATAGGCGTCTCCTTAGCTCTTCATTTATCGTTTCAAAATCTCGGTCATGATGTGGACCGAGCTCTTCTGTTTATTACCGAGCTCTTTGATCTGTTCGGTCTCAGACTGCTGACTTAATATATAATTATGTCTCAATCACGTGACTGGTCTTATTTTGCTCACGTGGATTCATTAAATGTGAGTACACGTGTCACATTGGGAGACACCCTAAAAATGTTTGACATACACCTTTCGTCTGTCAGCCATTTTATGTCCTTAATCTCATCATTGCTTCACACCTTTTGGGACATGCCCTTTGTTTTGGCGGGTGAGTAGTCATTTAAGTACTGCCTTTTAGAATTCCCTCCTTTTATAAGTAACCTCTTCCATTCCTTTTCTGTACTTTGTCCTTTCGAACTGCTTGATTTCTGTTATTCTTCAACCTTCATCCCCTTCTGCCATGGATCCTCTTACTCCTGATGAAGTTCCTACTTTCAAAACCAAATACCATATTCCAGACGATGTAGACATAAGAATCGCTGGAACAGAGGAATCCCTGATAGGCACTAGAGAGAGTATTCCCATCCACACTCGAGTGATCACCGAGGGTGGAGTTCGTTTCCCTCTAGACCCTTTCCTCCTCTGGGTGCTCTCTGCAAAATGAAACTTTGTCCTATCCAATGCTGCCCCAACTTCTTCAGGATTGTGATGGGAGTAGCTGCTTTGAATAAGCTTTTGGGCTTGAGTCTCGGTTTATGGGAGATTCTATATTGCTATATCATTAAACCGACTGAAGACAATTACTATTTGGCTGTAAGGAAGAAGGACCGCTACCTAGTAACTCATCTCCTAGATTTGAACAAGGGGCATGAGAACGATGTGGTTTTTGTTTCTACAAACTAGGAATACTCTGCTGAGGCCACTCCCTCTTATCGTTGCCCATATAAAGAAGGCACGCCCGGTGATTGTATTTTTTTACTCTTCCATTTTTATTTTTACTCGTCCGTTGCTTTCTGACATGAATAATCTTCTGTTTCGTAGGCGAGACTGTGAAGGGCAGAATCCCTGAGTGAGTAGTTAAAATGGATGAACTCAGGAAAGTCTGGGACTTCAACGATTCTCTCTTTTGTCGAGCTGCTCATACTCTGCTTGGGTACACCCCTATTTACACGTCCTTCATTGCTGTGCCGAACCGACCAAACGCAACACTTGCCATAGATCGGGAAGCTATTCAAATTGTTCGGGAGTAGACAACCCGAGCCCGCAAAAGAGCTTCAACTGCCACTTCTGGACGAAGGACGGTGAATAATTTTTTAGACTTTTTTATCGACTGTTAAGCCGACCCAAACTGCCGAACCGTCCTTGCCATTTGCTTCTTTGATCCCTATTCAAGAAGAGGACACTGCAACAGAGGTTCCCGCCGAAACTATTCTTCTTGAGCCAAACGGTGCAACTCCGCCAGTTAGCGACTCGGCAGACTTGGTTCGGGCCACTGACACTGCGACTCATGTGGAGTTAGATCCTCCTGATTCTGTTCATTCCCCAGATTGTCAACATGACTTAATTTTTTAACTTGCTAAAGACCCCGCCCCAAAAAGGCGAAGAACTGCTGAGTCCGAGGCAAGTCTTTCTCCTAAGCCAATCAATCCTCCTTTCCGACCTGTTCTCAAGGTCAAAAGGAGAGAGATCACTACAAAATATTGTGCTATCGAGGACTTCAATGTCGTAGTGGGGATCGCCAGAGGGGTCATTCTGCCTCAGGACCTTGCCATGAACGAGGCTTTGACTAATGATGAAGTGTCCCGCCAAGCAATTCAGCACATGGTCTTGGTAAGATCTGTTTCTCTAGGCCTTCTCTTCGTTCTTAAGAATTTATCTATGTTTTTTCAGCGTAGGGTCTTCAAAAAGTACATGAGGTAGGGGCTAGGATAGCTAGAAAAGATAAAGCTATGAAAGATGCCATCCATGCCCGAGCTTTTGCGCTTGCCAAGAAAGAGTCTGTGGATGAGGAGTACGCCAAAATCTGTGAGGAAGCTAAGGTTCTGCAAGCTTAAAATCAAAGACTAACCGAGGAGAATCAAAAGCTTGAGACAGAGATTGGAAAGCTGAAAGACTCTGAACATGAAGCAAACGTAGAGTTCTCCCAATCCCAGCTTGATTACACAAGTCTTCTTGAGGAGTTTGATCAATACAAAGTTGAAGCAAAAGAGATAGAAGATGCTGCTTTTGATGAAGGGATTGAGAAGGCAGAAAATGATCTGGCTTTACAGATCCCTCTTCTGTGGGATGCGTACTTCAGCAAAGGATGGCATGCCGCCCTGACTGCTGCTGGAGTTCCATCTTCCTCTGGACTTTACTCTAGGCACTCCCTTCCTAGCTCCTCCCAACCCCCAGCTTCCTGAAAACACTTGGAGAATTTTTTTACTTTTTGATGTTTATGTTAGAAGATCTTTTTGAGATAACCTTGTAATCTTCTGAAGTTCAATGACATTTGCCTTTTAACCTTTCGTTTATTTTGAATTTTTGGACTTTCGAGTATTTGAAAAAACTTGACTTTCAAAGCCTAAGGCCCTTTGTTCGGGCCTTCTTCAAGAGTTTGGTCTCTCAATAGAGACCTTAACACTTAGAAAAAATTTTGCTCTTGGAGTTATGACATTTGCTCGGCCCTTCTTCAAAGAGATCGGTCCTTCAAATACTTAAAGAAAATTTTAATCTGTGAAGTTATGGCCACTGCTCGGTCCTTCTTTAAAGAGCTCGGTCCTTAAATAGGGACCTTTAAATACTTAAAGAATTTTTTATCTTTGAAGTTATGGCCATTGCTCAGCCTTTCTTCAAAGAGCTCGGTCCTTAAATAAAGACATTTAAAATACTTGGAGAAATTTTCACACTTGAAGTTGTGGCCATTGCTCGGCCTTTCTTCAAAGTGCTCGGTTATCCAGTAGAGTTACTCTTTTGTCCCTTGGGCATTTTTAGAGATTGTTTCTACCCCGCACCGACCCGCCGATTGAATCGGACTCAAATTCATCTCTAATCAGTTTACACCGTCATGCCTAGCTGAGGGCCTGGATCTGATCGGGTGGCTGCGCCTAATTTAAGTTTATACTTCTATCAGGATTTTTTGTCTCCTTGTGTGACGCCCCAAAATCCGGGGGTCCCGTTGATAACTCCTCAACCCTCGGAAATACCCGTGGAATCGCTCAACCCGAGACCACGTCAAGAATATCTCTAAAACCGGGATTATGTCCCATTTACCAGGGTTCATAACTTAACGAAACTTGGGCAGAGTCTCCTTTGTACAGGGAGCTCTACCCAATACCCAACCTGTACAACATATATTCAAATGACCCATCTGAGGCCCAATTTAAAATAATGACCGCACCGGGTCCATTTATAAGTAAACAGTGGCCACACTGGGTCCAATAATTCATACTTAAACAAAACATATAAATATCACAAGTGTTTTACAATATTTACATGTCATAAACCATTTTAAAACAATAGGTTTACAAAATCTTAAGATAAGGCCACACATAGGCCCCCTTCATCCTTGATGCTCTCCACGGAAGCCAATCACCGGTGTAGACTCGACACCTGAAATTGTTTCCCGTATAGGGTGAGCACAACGCCCAGTAGAGATAAACCTATAGAGGTTACTCTTTCCCTAGATGCACATGCTCATGTAATCATCACATAAACATATAACTAAACATTTCTCATGCTTATGCATTCTATGATGGAATGCAACAATGCTATGCCATGGAATGAAGTGGCACTCACCCATGCGTTTCAACCCGAATCCTCACCGACTCACACAACACAATGCAACGCCAAAGTGTAATGCAACCCGTCTATTGACGGAAAAATCCTTCCAATGATCGTTATGAAATCCGATCATTATTGGAATCTACCCATTGAATGGGTGTTTTTTTTTTTTTTTATTACTAAAATCCCTTGTGTTTTCCTTGGGCAACGGATTTTGGTATCACAACCGCCGGCTCCGTGGGCCATGCCACTTTTCTGGAATTTCACCTCCGGGA
Source organism: Ilex aquifolium (assembly GCA_951799425.1). Classification (NCBI taxonomy): domain Eukaryota; kingdom Viridiplantae; phylum Streptophyta; class Magnoliopsida; order Aquifoliales; family Aquifoliaceae; genus Ilex; species Ilex aquifolium. The sequence continues at coordinate 13,311,866 of OX637397.1, read as the reverse complement.
AGTGACTGAACCAAGTGGTTTAGGGTTTCTCACCCAAGGAAGTCGCCATGCCCCTTCTTGCTTTATCCAACACAAGTCTTTCCTTATGCAATGCAACCGTGCAACTCCAAAAAGGATCGTTGATCCAATTTTCCCCGAGTCTACACCCAAATCAAACACCAAGCTAGGTGTTGATTTACCCATGCATTACTCATCCACACTCATGCACAATGCCAATGAATGTGATGCTATATTCAGGCTCAAAATGCAATGGCCACCACATGAGCAACATAATTATATGTTCACATTCCATGGAATTTAAATCATAAGCATATAAATTCCATAAACCATCATAAACACATATCAATGAGCATATGTCAATACATCAATAACACATTCAAACATGTTATTCCAATGACCCCAAACAAATCATCTAAACAACCCACCAAGGTATATTATCAAACACCTCATAGGCACTAACATATTGTTTCATTTTAAGCAAAACAACAACTTCCAACACACAAAACATGCCTTCAATAGCACCAAGTTATATAATGCATCACATATAACTTACACATATCAAAATTTAGTTAGCAACAAGCCTAAGCTAATTTCATGCTCACCTTTCCATTCTCATAACCATAAACACACACATATATACATATATACACATGCATATATATAGATACCCTTAAACTAGCTACACCTAAGGTAGAATAATCCAAGGTAGGAACAACCCCTACCTCAATAGAGATGTAGGCAATCTCTATACACCAAAATCACTCAAAAACCAATACTTTCCCCAATTCTTGATTTTTCACGTTCAGTGGAAATCGTTGTTTTTGGTATGTAGACGAAGCCCTCGACGAGTAGATCACTTCTCCCTTCTAGCTCGACGGAATCCGAGCGACGGAAGGCGGAGAAATCGCCGGAGAAAGGCTTAAGAATTCTTTTTTTTCTCTTCTCCCTCTTTCTCTCTTTGAACGGCTGAACCAAGGGCAAGTGGGAGTGAAAATATCCCAAAATCTGATTTTTAAGTCCTTATTTATATTTTTTAATGTGCGGTCCTCGTTGCACCGCATATTACCGACTTTCGGGTTCGTTTTTCGTTCAAAAACGATTCATTAAGTCTCGGATTGAGTTCAAATAAATTTTATTTGAACTTTCAATTATTTATCCAGATTATTTGAAAAAAAAGTATTTTAAGAGCCCTGGAATTAAAAATCGCCACGTAAGCGCCTCGGTTTACGTGCAATTTCCGACTATCTCGGAATTCGACGAATTTTATGGTGGTTACTAGGTTTCGCGTTGCGAATCCAATGGCGCACTCCGTTTTCCCATCCGAGGTCTAGAACATAGGTATTTTAAACTGCACTATAGTGGCAAATTACTGTTTTGCCCTTAGTCAGAAAAATTCAAAAATTTCCGGGTTTCACACCTTGCCTTGGCAGTAGGGTGTTTAACAATGAAATCAGATGTATCCATAAAAGATGCCTTTTATTAATAACTTTTGTTCATCAGTACATCAATATGCTAATTGTTTCTGAACTTTCGAGACAAGGGGCACCCTTGTGTTTCCAAAGGTACTTCGGAGTTCCGTTTCCAAAAAGGCACTTTTCAGAAGTAGAAATTTCTTATGTTGGTTGAGTTCCAAGGGCGTGGTACCATTTTATTGTCCAAAGTCTCAAGCTCATAATATCCACTGCCCCCAACTCGGGCCACTCTGTATGGACCCTCCCAATTTGCTCCAAGCTTTCCATGTGCTGGGTTTCTAGCCGATCCCAGTACACGCCTAAGGACCAAATCTCCCAGTTAAAAATACCGCGGATTGACTTTCTTGTTGTAAGCTCGGGACATTTGCTGCGAATAAGAGGTCATCTTGATTACTGCTTGCTCTCTTTTTTCTTCTGCTAGATCAAGGTCTCGAATGATGATGACATCATTAACGTTACTTTCAACCAGCTCAGTTCTCAAGGTCGGCAGACCACCTTCTAATGGAATTACTGCCTTCATCCCATAGGCTAGGGCGAATGGAGTCTCACCAGTTGAACGCCGAGGTGTGGTTTGGTACGTCCACAAAACACTCGATAACTTTTCCACCCAATTTCCTTTGGCATCCTCCAATCTTTTCTTAATACCATCCAGTATTGTTTTGTTGGTGATTTCTGCTTGTCCATTACTCTGGGGATAAGCCGGGATCGAATAGTGATTCCGAATTCCATACTGCTGGCAGAAAGTTTTGAAGGGGCCACTATCAAACTGCGTCCCATTATCTGAGATGAGTGCATTAGGAATTCCAAACCTGGTGATAATGTTCCTCCAGACGAACTTCCTCGTATCAGTATCCCTGATGTGAGCAAGGGGCTCGGCTTTCACCCACTTTGAGAAATAATCAGTTACAACGAGGAGAAACTTCTTATTTCCAGGTGCCCGAGGTAATGGTCCCACAATATCTAGCCCCCATTGCGCAAATGGCCATGGGCTCGTCAATGGAAGCAATTATTGGGATGGTTTTCTAGGTATTGGTGAGAATTTCTGACACTTCTCACATCGCCTGACATACTGTTGGGCATCCTTCTGCATGTAAGGCCACCAGAACCCTTGGGAAATGGCTCGGTGAGCCAGAGATCTTCCACCAGTATGGGCGCCGCAAGTTCCCTCGTGAATTTCAAATAAAAAATCAGGCACCAGTTTGGGATGTACACACTTCAAGTAGGGGCCTCCGAATGAGCGTCGGTAGAGCTCATCCTTTGGAGATAGCCAGAATCGAGCTGCCTTCAGTCGCATTCTATGGGCTTATTTTTTGTCTCTAGGCAAGTCCCCATTCTTTAAAAAGGCGATGATCCCATCCCTCCAACTCGGCTCTAGTTCTCCAGACAAAATTTCGTCTGGACTTTCAGTCACAATGCTTGACTGTTGCAAGAATTCAATAGTGACAATCCTTTCGGTTTTCTGATCGATTGCGGATGCTAATGAGGCCAAAGTGTCAACATGGGCGTTTTTTGATCTACCGACCTGCTGAATTGAAAATTCCGGTATCCACCTCAACTTTTTTTCTACTACAGCATGGTATGCCACCATCTTCTCATCTTTAGGCATGTACTCCCCTATTATTTAATTCACCACAAGTTGTGAATCAGAAAATATTTGGAGATTGGTTACGCCTAATTCGGCTGTGAGCTTTACTCCGGCTATTAAGGCTTCATATTCTGCTTCATTATTTGAGTCTTCGAACCCGAGTCTGATGGCCTTCTCCAGGATACAACCTTTCGGACTTTCCAGTATGAGGTCGATGCCTGCCCCCTTCTGATTGGAAGATCCGTCAACAAACAGACTCCATTTACCAATAAGCTCTGACTTTTTAGTACTATCACTTTGGTCGGTCATTCCTGAACTGGGCTTTGGTTGAAACTTAGCGATAAACTCTGCCACGACCTGCCCTTTGATTGCGGTTCTAGGTTCGAACATAATGTCGAACTCCCCGAGTTCGACTGGCTACTTGGCAATGCGTCCAGATAGGTCGGCCTGTACAAAGTGTACTTGGGCATAATTGATAAAATGTGATTATGGCCCTACGGGGTGCGATTGTGATTACAACCCTACGGGGTATGATTAGTTATTATGAATATGGATTTATATGCCCAAGTACTTGTCATTTCACCAAGAGAAACCAAGTATGAGACTATGTTTGATAGAAATTGAGGTATGTGACTTATCAAATTAGATTCTTGATTCTTCTATCTATAATTGTCAATTGATTGAATTATTTGGTATTTGATCATTCATACTTTTTCTCGTTGAGCATATTGTTTCCTGTTATATTATATACTTCCTCGCCTTAAATATTTTTCAGGATTATCTCAGAGGAAAGAACCAGAGTTGATATTTGAGGAATCGAAGGTGGACGAATCTTGATATAATTCTTAACTTTTATTGGTATTGGGAGATCAAAATTGTGATTATAATTTTTATTGAGGCAATTAGATAATTTGAACAGATTCATTTGTATATTATAGAGAAAAAAATTTTATCGAGGTAATTAGAGCTTTGGCCATATACATTTGGAGATATAATTAGAGTATTGTCCCTATATTCAGAGATATTTGTGATTTATTGTGTTCAATTAATTTAATTAAGTAACGCGTTCCGGAAACGGCCGTTACAACTTACAAGTGGCCTTTTTTCTCTCTCTCATGAAGCTCATCCATAAAAAGAGAGATACTCAAGGTGCTAGTGAATAGCAGATTCCATGAACATTGTTAGGCACTCCAATATTAAAGCAAACCATGATATAGAAGGTCAGTCATATTCACTTCATTGTTTTATGGGAAGATATGAGATGTGTTAGTGTTAGTTCTTTGTAAGGCCCCATGTTCACTGTTTATTGCATATTCAACCCATGGATCCAAGAAATTGAAATTATGTTTTAAAGTGTAAAAATGATAAATTAAAAAAAAAGGTAGAAATTGGATAGTACACAGTTTGAAAATTACAGGAAAATGGTAAAAAGTTTCTCAAAACTACTTAAAGCATGGTCAGCCGCCAAACCTTCCACTATGCGGGTAATTTTTTGTCGGTGTAACATTAGTCAAATAAAAAAATTATAACTTAACTTTACAAAAAATTAAATTTTGGACATCAAAGAAGGTACGTTTTTTTTAGTCTTTCCCCTATTACGCTACATGACATGAGCTCTTACATGAGCGTTTCGTACTCGTGTCGCCATAATCAACTACTTTGACCATTAACGTAGGCTCTTACATAAGCATTTTCGTGACTCTGCTTCTCCTTTAAATACACTACACCTCTTCTTCCTTCACCACCAATCTGCTCTTACCATTTCCAGGGAGAGAAGCTGCCATTAGCTGATCAAAACTTTGATTAACGAAGAACAACGTCGATGACAGTGCCCAGAAACAAGTTGGGTTCACAAGGCCTGGAGGCATCACAACAAGGGCTGGGTTGCATGGGCATGTCGTTCGGCTACGGGCCGCCCAAGCCTGAAGATGACATGATCAAACTCATCCACCATGCCATTGACAGTGGCGTTACTTTCCTCGACACCTCCGATGTCTATGGTCCCCATCTTAACGAGATCCTTATTGGCAAGGTATTTTTATTTCTCAACACAATATTTAAGATGTTGCATTACCATAATTGGTTGATTGGTAACTTTTATTTTTTATTTTAAGTACGGAGTTATTTTTTATCTGCGTCTAATCATTTTCGCAATTATCTTTTGATCCGAATTGTCAAAACTAATTATAATTATAGTTGGAATTTTAAATTTTCGAAAAAAAAAAAAAAAATTTCAAACGTCCAAAAAATCGATTCCACTATTTCAAATGACAATTTTTCTTTCCTTCAATTTCTTTAATTGTATAATTTGAAATTAGTTTTTACCCATTATTTTTTTAAAAAAATTAATAAACTTTTTTTAAAATACATAATTTTTAAAAATATTAACATATGTATACTATTGTATATGACTTAAATAAAAATAGTATTGAGCCACGGATTAATAAAAAAACTCAATGGTTTAACTTGTGATATAAATGAGCAGAAAAAAAATGTGGGAATAAAATTCAAAATGTTAGCAATCTTATTAGATAGACTAGCAATAACTCCATGTCTGAAGACACTATGTAATATCAAAAATCGAACATTAATCTTGTAATATTTATATTTTAAATAATAATTTATTTTTTTAGCTCTACAATTTAAAATTAAAGTGAACACACAAAAATAAAGTGGGATAGGAAAGAGAAAAAAGAGGTAAGTATGGATTAATTGGGTTGAGTGTGCAAGTTTTTTTTTGGTACATTGAAAAAGTAAAACAGGAACCCTTACGACTCTTTAACAAAAGCAACTCCAACAAGATCAGCCAGTGAGTTGAGTTGTTTAACATTTAGAACTGTGCAGAAAAAATGATGTTTTTGAGCCAAAAAAAAAAAAAAATAGGGATGAATTTGTACAGTTTGATCAAAATAAATGAAAATTTGATCAATCTTAACCGTTGTTGTACTCTATAATTTATGTGACTCAAGTTGCTAGCTGCCATATTATATAGATGTATAAAATATAGCTGGAGAAAGTTGAGGGGATAAAATGACACAGATTACATAGTTAAGGTGGTGTAGATGTAATTTACCCCTATTAAAATCCCTTTGCTCATCACTGTTTCACTTCTAATAATGGCACACCTATCTTCTCTGTGTGTGCGTGTGTCTGATGGATGAGTTGATGGAACCAATTAAGTGCAGGCTTTGAAGGGAGGGTGGAGAGAGAAAGTGCAGGTGGCTACAAAATTCGGGGCCGAGATTGTGGATACAATTAAAATATTGACTCATGGTGAGCCAGAATATGTGCGAACTGCATGCGAGGCCAGCTTGAAGAGGCTTCAAATCGATTGCATCGATCTCTACTACGTTCATCGAATCGACACTAGCATTCCCATCGAAGTCACTGTATGTCAATCGATCTACCTTTTCCCATAGCTATGTTACATCACTATAGTATGTGATGGAAGCTGTAGTTTTTGGATATTTCCAGTAGTAGTTTTCATTTGCATTTTTCCTTGACCTTTTAAAACCAACTTGTTGATAGGTTGGAGAACTCAAGAAATTGGTTGAAGAAGGTAAAATAAAACACATAGGTCTATCAGAGGCCTCAGCTTCAACTATCAGAAGGGCTCATGCTGTTCATCCAATAACCGCTGTACAACTGGAGTGGTCCTTGTGGACAAGAGATGTGGAGGAAGAAATAATTCCAACTTGCAGGTGAGGATTAGCTTGCGCCCTTGAGCAAACTAATCTGTTTAGGGAGTAGCAACATTTGAATTTCTGATCTAATTCTTCTTATAATTTTTTCAGAGAACTTGGCATTGGGATTGTTGCATACAGTCCGCTAGGAAATGGGTTCTTCTCATTAGGTTCAGGGATTGTTGCAAAGGAGTTACCTGACACTGACTACCGAAAGGTTTGTTTGTGCTTATAACACAATCTTTTTGAGTTTGACTATGAAATCATCTATTATTGTATCTCAAGTATCAGAATTGGTTGATTTCTTCACCATGTGACCGTGAATATCCCTAAATTTCGTGTCTCCATCTTTGTATTACAAAGTTCTAATTTTTATATCATCCACTTGGTATAGCAGCTTCCATGGCAGTATGAAAAAAAATGAAGACCAGTTGAAACAATCATTTAAGGTTGGCGTAATCACTGCAAGAAGATTGATCGATTGTTTTAGCTTTTAATAATCTATATATTCAAGATGAAAGAAAGTAATCTTATTTAGATTTTTTGAGTAGGACTGTTAATCAAGCCAAGTTTGAATATTTTTTTAGGCTCGTTTATGTGTAAATAGTCAAATGAGCCAGCTCGTTTATGTGTAAATTAGGCTTGAATTAGGCTCGAATTCAGCTCGATTAACACCCCTATTTTTTAGTCTCCTTTCCATGGAAGAGACTGGTCTACCCATTAACTATGTCGTGATCAGAATTTACTTTGACGACACATGCTGGCATCAAAATCGCAACAATGGTTGCGTTGGTTCCTCCAAAATCTCCTTGGGCAGATCCTGATGTATGTGTTTTCTATGTCATGTAGGTTCTACCAAAATTCCAACCAGAGAATCTCGAGCACAATAAAAACCTTTATGAGCGGGTTAGTGAAATGGCTACAAGGAAGGGATGCACCCCATCACAACTAGCATTGGCTTGGGTCCATCATCAAGGAGATGATGTGTTTCCGATACCAGGTACAACCAAGATTGAAAACTTCAACCAGAACATTGGAGCTTTGTCTGTAAAGCTAACACCTGAAGAAATGGCTGAGCTTGAATCCATTGCTGAAGTAGTTAAGGGTGATAGATATCCACCCACATTTCCGACTTGGAAGACTGCAAACACTCCGCCCTTGTCCTCGTGAAATACTCATAATGGCATTTCTTTTGCCGCGTGCAAATCATGTCTTGCTGTTTCTTCTGTGAGTTTTCTTTTTGAAGCTTGTATCAGAAAAATAAAACCTCCTAAATCAGTATATGAGTAGGGTTGGTTGTCAAGTGGTGATCTATTAGATGCTTTGATATGGTATCAAGAGTTATATTTCAGATGCTTTGTCTATTTTTGAATAGACTATTGAAAATAGAAAGAACTCTTTCTATTCACTCGTATCCAAATGAATATATTACATAGGATATATATATCCACTCTTTCTATTCACTCATTAGAGATTGCAGTATTACTGGTTCTCCATTGTTGAATGCTATCGCAGATTTGATAGATTCTATTTTTCTTTGGGATGGGAATATTTTTCCGTCGGTGAGCAAATCGACTCCTTTGAAAGTTTGGGAGGATTGGCAGAAAATTCTAGTCCTTATAAGCTGTTTGTCAAAAACTCGATGATAAATTATTGAGTTTGTGTTTAAAAAGATAAAATATTATTGAGTATAAGTCAAATCAATTATGGATAAATTTTTTAAAAGAAAAATAATATTGAAAGTTATCAATTAGTTCTAGCTTTCTTCCATTATGATTAATTTCTGACTCTGCTATTGCGTGCATCGCACGTCCATCCAACGATAGCAAGGAAGAGCATCTCCAATCTTACTCTTCAAAATATCTAGTCAAAATATATTTAAATATTATATTCTCTATTTTAGCTAATCACTTTTACAAATTCACTTCAACTACACCTTCTATTTTAATTAATTACTTCACCCAACTTTCACTAACTTTCAATAATTTAAAGGAAATATAACATATTTCGAGAGAGATAGAGAGAGAAAGAGGTAGAGATAGAATTTAGATAGGCTAAATGACTCCTCAGATTTGGATAGCTATTTGGGTAAAATAGGAAATAGAGAGTGGGTTGGTGTGTGTTTTTTATATTTGACTAGCTAAAATAACTAAAAGAGAGGTGACTACAAAACATGGATAGCATTATGGTACCCATTTTTTTTTGGTACCATATTTCCAAATAATTTTGGTTACTTGATCTTCCTTTAATATATCCTTGCCATTGATTATAAAAATGATTTATTAAAGAAAAATAATAAAATAAATAATCTTTACATGTGTCAAATTTTTATTAAAAAAAAAAATGATACGATACCAAAAAAATAATTTTTAATACTACAATTGAACTATAACAACTAAGCCATTTGTCCTTCCGGAAGAAATTGGACAAGGGTTGTGGTAAAGCATCTTCATGTCTTTGTGTTTTTTTTTCTTTTACTTTTACTTTTGCTTTGCCATTGTCTCGGTGTCTCTAATCTATATATTTTGCTATGGGTATCAAGGATTGAGTTGAATATTTCTTTGAGTTTAGCAGTTGATCACTGTGACTTGAAATAGATTAAAACATGTTCTTAAAGGGATAAGGTTGACTAATTCTTAAGGGGTCTAGGAAGACATTCTCTTTATAATATTTCAGTCTCAGAAGCGAAGGTATCCAATAGTCTATCTACGGCAAACATTATGGTACCTTTTTTTTTTTTAATACTACATTAAAAAATTAAAAAAAATCCAAAAATAGTACTTATACCCCAAAAAATGATAAACTCCACTCAAAACGGTGGCAAGTGAACCAAAAAAAAATGAGATGCGAATCCAAATAGTGAATGCACCATAAAAATTAATAAGCCCACCCCAAAAGACAGTATAGATACCCAAAAAAATGATGAATAATGCGGTACTAAATTTTTGGTATCATAATCAAACCCGTCTTTGTACACACTTCTAAGCAATAAGCTTATAATTGACCAATATGGAATTGTAACAGCTGTTAACATTTTTTCTTATTGAAATAACACTAAGAAAAATCAGTATTGTCCTAATATTAGCAGTATACGACACTGACCAACACATAAGCTTAAAGATGAAAATACTTAGAAATTTACTTGATTTCAATTCAGTTTTCTTCTAATTTTTAAAAACTTTTTCCTTACTAATCAATTTCAATATAATTTTTTTAGTTTCTGTTTTTAAGACAGTTTATAACACTGTTTTTATGTATAGATTGAATTATTTCTTTTCAACTAGAATGGACACATTCCCTCACATTACTTTATTTTCTTCATCTGATTGGTGCTTTGCTCGAACTTGAAGCAACACAAGCTGTTCAAGAATCTTAATTGATTGACGATGTAATCTTTGCCAGCCATAGTATATGAAGCAAATACGTGCTATTCATGTGTTCAACCATCTCTCTTTCTCTCTCTTTCGTAAGACAAAATTGAATCTAATGGCTGATCAAGTTCTACTGGATGTCCTCGCGGAGGGAATATTGAAGAAGGCGCTTTCTCTTGCAGCTGAAGAGATCTGCCTTGTAAGGGGTTTCAAGGGAGCACTGGATAAGCTTGAAGAATCTGTTAAAATGATTCAAGCTAAGGTAGCTGATGCCGAAAGACGAGGTGTTACCGATGAGTCTGTCAAGCTATGGCTGGACAAGCTTAAGGATGTAGCTTATCAAGCTGATAATGTCTTGGATGAGTTCGGTTACGAAATTGCACGACGAAAGGTCCAGATTCGAAATCAAATTAGGAAAAAGGTTTGCTTCTTCTTTTCATGTTCTAACTCAGTTTTGTTTCGCTCCCAGATGGCTCATAAAATCAAGAACATCAACGCATCTTTGGAAAAGATTAACAAAGAAGCAAATGATTTTGGACTTCAAAGGGTTTTGCAAGTGGCTACCCCCCAAGTTATTGTTGGCCGAGAGACCAATTCACTTCTTCACCCATCGGAATTTGTTGTAGCAAGGGATGCTGATGCATTGAAAATAGTTAAAATGTTAACCAGCCCGGAAATTCAGGATGTTGTCTCTGTGATTCCCATTGTGGGAATGGCAGGCCTTGGAAAAACAACTTTGGCTAAGTTAATCTATAATGATAATGAGATAATCAGACACTTCGATTCAAGAATTTGGGTATGTGTATCTGAGAATTTTGATGTCCAAAAGCTTTTAAAACAGATCCTTGAAACTTCGACAAAGAAGAAGTGTGATGTAGAGATTGAAACTGTAATTCTTGAAGAACTTCGGAAGGAGTTGGGAGAGAAAAATATCTACTCGTACTCGATGATGTGTGGAACCAAAATCCTAATAAGTGGGATGATTTTAAGACTTGTATGTTACGAGTTAGTACAACCCATGATAACAACATTCTGATCACTACGCGTAGTGTTCAAGTGGCCTCAATTGTGGAGACGCTCCCTAAGTATTGTGTGGAAAAACTATCATCAGAAGATTGTTGGTCCGTATTCAAAGAGAAAGCATTTGCAAATGGAGGAGCTCCACTTAATTCAGAGTTGGAGAAAATTGGAAGGGAAATTGCAAAAACATGTAATGGTGTGCCATTAGCAGCGAAGGTAGCGGGGAGTATGATGCGCTTAAAGAAGGACAAAGATGAGTGGTTGTCAATTTTAAATGATGGACTACGGAGTGCCATTGGAGATGAGAATGGTGTACTTCCTATTATTAAGTTGAATTTTGATCATTTATCATCGCCATCATTGAAGCATTGTTTTGCATATTGTTCGCTTTTCATCCAAGGTTCCCTCCTGGAAAAAGAACAATTCATCCAACTATGGATGGCACAAGAATATCTCCAAACCAAGGAAGGAAGTAAGAGGGTATTGGTAATGAATATTTTGAAGTTTTGGTGCAAAGTTCCTTATTTCAAGATATTGAGAAAGATGACTTTGACAACATTGCACATTGTAAAATGCATGATTTGGTGCATTATTTAGCACGAAAGATGTTGAAACCAGAGGGTTTTACTCAAGAGGATGACAAGGAAAAAGAGAATCCCTGTGTTCGACATTTAGCACTATATTCCAGTAGGGAAAATATTGGTAATATCCAAAATGAAAGTGCTAAAAAGTTGCGTACATTATTTTTAAAGAATATTGTACCTGTTGACGATTTTTTGAAGTTCAGATGTTTGCGTGTCTTGGATTTAAGTAAGATTGATATTTCAGAGCTGTCGTCTTCAATAAGCAAATTGGTACACCTAAGGCACCTTGACTTGTCAAATACTTTAATCAGTAGTTTACCAGAATCTATTGTTGAACTTTACCATCTCTAGACTTTAAGACTCAAGGGATGTTATGGATTTTGAAGAAATTCAAAAATTTGATTAGCTTAAGACATCTCTATTTGGATAATCCATCTAGGATGCCAAATGAGATAAGTTGGTTAACTTCTCTTCAAACTCTATCATTGTTCAAAGTGGGTGAAGATATGGGTTTCCAAATTGAAGAGTTAGGATATTTAAAAAATCTTAGAGGTTAGTTGGATTTATATAATCTCCAAAAAGTAGGTGGTAAAGAGGAAGCCCAAAAAGTAGATTTATGTGGAAAGGAAAATATATACCAGTTGACATTCAACTTGAATCTTGATCAGGAGTAATCGGAGTGCTGAGGATGTCTTGGAAGGCCTCCAACCTTCCCCAAACTTAAAAGGCTTAGACATAAAAGAATTCCCTGGTGATAACATCCCGTTATGGATGATGAAGATGGTTGTGCGTGTGACTACTAATGTTGAAGACGCTTGACTACCACTCAACAATTTGGTGATGGTCAGATTAATAGACTGCGAAAGTTGTGAGTATATACCAATGCTCGGCCGACTACCATTTCTTTGAGACCTTGAGTCGGAAAGAATATATAATGTAAAATGCCTAGATAAGTCATTCTATGGCTATGATTGCAATGGATCAGGCACTAGCCAAAGTAGTAACGAGAGAAATGTATTATTTCCTTCTTTGAAAAGATTTGAAATGTGGTATATGGACAACCTAACAAAATGGATAGAGTTACCAGAAGGAAGTGTGGTGCAAGCATTTCCTTGCCTTTATCAGTTGTCCATTCGTCAGTGCCCGCTATTGGAAAGTGCTCCAAGTCATTTCCCAAACCTTTAGAAATTGAATTATGAGGATGTATGTATCGGCTTTCCATTGAAAGTGATATGCAGTAGCAAACTAACAACTCTGACGAAGCTCAAGATTGAGAGGGTGGACGAGCTTACTTCTTTACCGGATGAGCTATTGCGGAACAATAAATATCTAGAGGCTCTACAGATAGAAAGTTGTGGCATGCTAACACATGTTGTCTCGACGCTGCGAGGATGCCACACCTCTCTTCTTCGATCGCTAATAATCAAGTCTTGTGAGAAGCTGTGCAATTTGCCAGATGATCTCAACACCCTTCCATCTCTTGAGAAGTTGTCTATCAGTGGTTGCTCTCTCAACTCTATTCCCAGTATATAAGGCCTTACATCCCTTCATGATTTGGCTTTTTATTGGTGTGATGAGTTAACTTGTCTTCCAAGTGGGCTACAATCTTGCACATCCCTCAACACCTTATATGTTGATCATTGTAGCAATTTCACCTCGTTCCCAGATATACAAGCATTGTGTTCTCTCTCCACTCTAACAATTACAAATTGTGAAAGATTGACTTGCTTGCCTAGGGGGCTACAATTTCTTACCCGCTTGGTCAACTTGACAATTGGCTACTTTTCTAAAGAGCTCAATTCCTTCCCAAGCCTTGACGGTGTCCAATACTTGTATGCATCCCTTTGTGAGGTAGAATTGTACGGGTGGAGTCAGTGGGACCTTATCCGAGAACAACTTCAACACCTCACCTCCTTGACAAATCTACGTCTACACATGTTTAGAGTGGAAGTTTTACCTGATTGGTTTCAGAACCATTCATCTCTTGAAATATTACATGTAGAAGGCTGCGAGAAAATTAAGTATCTGCCCAGAATTGAAGTCATGCAGCCCCTTACCAAATTAAAGAAGATGGAGATTATTTATTGTCCCCTATTCCACGCAAGATGCAAAGAGGGGGGGGGGGGGGCTGAGTGGCCCAAGGTGTCCCATGTATGGTAAATTTCTCCTTCAGGACCAATCTTTTGTCATTTTTAATATCTAAATTTTTCTCATACTGTTCTCCTTCAGGCTACAAACTTTCCCACCCCGATAATATTAGAAGCAAGATGCAAAGAGGGGCTGAGTGGCCCAAGATTTCCAACATTTTGTAAGTTTCTCGTTCAGAACTAACCTTTTAGCATTGATGTTTTCATTTTTCTCATCCTATTGTCCGTTTAGTCCCATTTGGTATATTATCATCATAAATTTATTTGATACTTGAAAAATTATGACATCATAGTGGAAGTTGTATGGAAACTTTTTCTGGTCCCCTTTATGCCACTTGGAATAAATGTGAGTGAAAAGAGATACAAATTAAGTGTAGAACCCCCGTATATATAGTCAATACAAGTCACAATAAGGATAAAAAGGTAAAAAGAGAAAAAATTTAATAAACCCTAATAAACTAGGCTGCTATAACTCCAACACTCCCTCTCAAGCTAGGCGCAAAAATGTTAACTAAGCTAAGCTTGACAACGAAGTCCCGAAGAATGGATAGAGTGACAGGTTTGGTGCAAACATCTACAACCTGATCATGGTCCCCACAAACGATGGAGTGACAATACCACTGCTAACCTTCTCCCGAAGAAAGTGAACATCGATCTCTATATGCTTCGTTCTCTCGTGTAATACAGAGTTAGAAGCGAGCTGAAGAGTAGATCGATTATCACAATATAATTTAGATGAAGAAGTCACTGGAAATCCTAACTCGCCAAGAATCGATCATAGCCAGATAATCTCACATGTGCCAAGTGCTAGTGCCTGATACTCTGCCTCTGCTGACGAGCAAGAGACAACTGACTGCTTCTTGCCCTTCCAAGAGATAAGATGAGCCACTCGAAAAGCACAGAAACCTGTAGTAGATCGACCGTCACACGCTCCCTCATAATCTGAATCTGAATAACAGGCTGGAGAACCCGTCTGAGATTCTGATGCATAGAACAACCCAAGTTCAGGACAAGACTTGAGATACCGAAGGATATGATAAACTGCATCAAGATGAGGCTGACATGGTCTGTACATGAACTGACTAACTCGGCTGACAGCGAATGAAATTTCTGGCCTAGTGTTGGCTAGGTAGATAAGTCTACCTACCAACCTTTAATAGACAGTCAGATCTCTCAACTCCTCACCTTCAGCAGTAAGCTTTAGGTTTGGAATCGTGGGTGATGATGTCGGTTTGCACCCCAGCATCCCAGTGTCTACGAGAAGATCCAGAACATACTTTCTCTGAGAAAGAACAATACCCCTGCTACTACAGACAACCTCAATCCCAAGAAAATATCGCAGAAATCCAAGGTCCTTCACATTGAAGGTCTTCCCCAGGTCTACCTTGACCTGCGCAGTCTCAGAAACATCATCTCCAGTAATAATAATATCATCAACATATACCAAAAGAACGACACACTGTCCAGAAGTATTCCATATAATGAAACAGGTATGATCAGAATGATATCTGGTGAACCCTAAACGTACAACTACACCACTAAAGCTAGAAAACCAGGCTCGTGGTGATTGTTTCAGTCCATAAAGAGACTTACGCAGTCAACATACCTTTCCAACATACTCTCCCTCATCACGAAAAGTCCGGTGGTGTATCCATATAAATAGTCTCTTCCAGATCATCGTGAAGAAATACATTCTTCATATCCAACTGATGAAGAGGCCAAGAGTACTCCACAGCTAGAGAAATAATCAATCGAACAGTAGTCAATTTTGCCATGGGGCAAAAGTAGCACCAAAATCACGACCTGGTACCTGAGTAAAGTCCTTCGCCATAAGTCTAGCCTTGTGACGATTAATAGTACCATCCACAAGAAACTTGAGGGTGTAAACCCAGCGATAGCCAACAGGCGTCACCCCTGAAGGTAAAGAGACAAGATCCTACATATGATTACGCTCAAGAGCGTCCATCTCCGTCTGCATGGTAAGAACCCACTAGGGCTACCGGATAGCCTCTTAAACAGAGTGAGGAACCGGCGTATCTGATAAGACCATACTATAAGCTCGAAATGTAAGAGACAGATCATCACAAGAAACATAAGCAGAGATCGTATATAAAGTCCTGACGGTCCAACCATAACGAACAACTGTACGACGATCACGTCGCGGATAACGACATCTTAAATCATCATCCTCCACTGACAATGTCTCATCAGGTAAAGTAACTGGCTCAATACTTGCAATCTCATCAGTACTAACAACAGGTGCATCAATATGCTCAACGAACTGAGAAGTATTATCTGTATCGCCTGAGGAAGAGGGAACATCAGGAAGGGGATGAGAGTGAGGACAACGAACATAAACCTACAAATGAAGAGAGACGAGTGCCTCGGTATTGACAAGGATGAGTGGCTCTGGAGGAGGAGAGATTGATGACTCTGTAGTGATAGTGACTAATAGCTCTAGCTCCTGTGGTAACGAAAAATTAAAGGGAGTATCATCAACTCGAGAGGCAGACACAGGACTGGAAGAAAAATAAGGAATATGCTTAAGAAAAGTAACATCTAGACTGTGATACATACGTCGCCTGACAGGATCATAACACTAATAGCCCTTAGATTGATGACAATAGCCTGCAAAGACACAACGAATTGCTTTATCATCAAACTTATGACGAGTAGGAGACTGATCCTGAATAAAACATGTGCAGCCAAAAATATGAGGGGGGGACCAAGAAAAGTGTCCGCTCAGGGAATAAGACCTGTAAGGGAGCCCTATGCTGAAGAACACAACTCGGTGTACGATTACACAAAAAGGTAGAAGTCAACAAAGTAAAATGCCAATAAGATTTTGGTACCCCCATACCTCTAAGCATACAACGTACCATCCCTATCAGACTCCTATTTTTCCTTTCAGCAACTCCATTTTGCTCAGGAGTATATGGACAAGTGAGCTGCTGAAGGATACCTTGGGAAGAAAGGTGAGACACTAAGACATCAGACACATATTCTTTGGCATTATCCGAACGAAGAGCACGAACAATGACATCTGTGTTAATCATCTGGAAAAACTAAGTGATGATAGGGAGTACATCAAACTTCTTATATAAAAGGTAGACCCAAGTACAACGAGTATGATCATCTATAAATGTCACATAATATCGAGCACCTGACAAAGCAGTAAGGAATATATAACACCTAACTAAGTGGTTTTGGTGACTGGTGCATGCGAGGAATATAACTGATCCGAACATGTTTCGATAAGGAATATATAACACAGTCAAGTTTACCACCAACACAAGCATTGCTCAAAGCAGGAAATAACATACATAAATATTTAAATTTGTTTGCCCAAAATGGCCATGCCACAACTGAACAGTTTATGATGAAAAATCATAACGACAAGTACTAGGTAAAATACTAGCATGCAATCTAGGAACAGATAAAGACAAAGCAGGTGCAGGTGATGGAGGTGAAGGAACTAGTGAAATTGGAGGTGGATCACCTAGATAATACAGTCCATCTCTCGCATGTCCCCTGATAATAATCCTCTTGATACTCAGGTCTTGCAAATAACACGAATCAGATAAGAACACAACCGCACTGTAAAAATCTCTGGCTAATTGGTGTACAGATAATAGATTAATGGTCAGCTTTGGCGCATGAAAAACCGAATGTAACGTAACTCCATATGGGAGGCGGACTGTACCCCTACTAAGAATAGGGGCATGTGTCCCATCTGCTAGATGAACCTGTGTATGTAGTTGCTCATCAAAAGTGGGGAAGTGATGGGTCTCACCTGTCATATGACCATTTGCTCCCGAGTCCAGCATCCAAAGGGGAGACGGACTGATGCAATCATGAAAAGCACGAGATATACATGTACTGATGGCGGTGGCTGTAGCAATAGTCAGACCCTGAGAAATTAGGGCGGACATAAGTATATCCAATCGGGAAGTGGTAGCATCCATATCACTCTGCCAATGATGAGCAATAGTAGGAAAACGACAATAGATGATGGTACCTCAGCAATCGCAATAGTACGGCCGCTAGGAGGCGGCTTAAGCTCCAGATGGAGCTTCTAGCAAGCAGCCCTAAGATGTCTTGGTCGGCCACAATAATCACACTGACGAGAATCCCCCTGTCTACGCTGATCTGGGGCACCCTGACGGCGCTGGTTCGAGCGCTGTCCACCCCTTACTGAGGATCCTGAACGAGACCCTACAACAGCTGCAAGGGCCATCTGGTCAGCCGGAGGAGTCAAGGCCGCAACTAGAAGTGATCCAATACGGACGTGGCGCTCATGTTGCTTAATCATCGCATACACCTCATAAAGAGAATGAAGTTTCAACATCGACAAAATCTGGGAACGAGACCCCTCAAACTCATCACGAAGCCACATAAAGAACTTGTGAATCCTATCATCCTACTCTCGAGTATGCAAGAATGCTGCTTCCTCGGGCTTTATCCTCGGAATAGCAGCAAGAGGACATAGAATCTCATAATCAAGCTAGCGCTGGGTCAAATAGCCATAATAATCCTGAACGATCATATCTCCCTGCCGAGCATATGAGAGCTCCTGAGAAAGCTCATAAACACGAACTCCCCGTCCTGACTGAGAATACATATCTAATAATGCACTTCATAACTTCGGAACATAGTTATGAAACTGGTGAATCCTGCAAACAGATGGCTCCATCGAGCCAAATAACCATCCAAAATGGTGCAATTCTCAAAGAACCACGCACAATATCTAGGGTCGTCATCAGCTGGCTTTGGGTGAGATTCCGTCAGCCAACCAAGCTTCCCTACACGGCCTAAGAAAAGCTGGAATGAGCGAGACCACTCAGCGAAGTTACGACCATTCAACAATTATGCCGTAACTTTTTGAAAGATCATGCCCGACAGTGCTGGTAATGCAACTGTACCAGTAGGTACTATATACTGGTCAAACATAAAAGTAGAAGTACTAATAGATGTCTCAAAGGTAGAGATGTCAACATTAGGGGTCTCAAGTCCATCAGTAGTAGCCACATCAACAATACTAGGGCACCTGTGACAGAAAAACAACTCTAAGATAAATAGAAGGATAAAATAAAGGAGAATAATATACCTCAAGTCAAACAATAGTGACAGACGGTCTAGAAAGCTACCAAATAATCAAGTCATGGTGCGTAGAAATCCAGAAAATATAAATAAGTGATCTACTGCATCAAGAGCAGATCAACATAAAAGTGGATTCAAACCCTCTTAAAAGGTCCTAGAAGTTGCAACCCTAGGAAAAAAAGGTCGTGACGCAAAGAGATGGAGGCACTACGACGAAGAGCACGGCGCACGAAAGCGCATGAAGGCGGGACAACTGTTATGATTTGAACTGAATTGGGTCGCTGCTGGTTTGGGCAGTGGGTTGGCTGGGGACTTGGGTTTGTCAGGGTCGCTGGGTTGGGTTACTGGATGGCTGGGTTCGTTTGGTTTATTAGGTCAGGTTTGGTTTTACTACTGATTTTGTTGCTGGGTTTTGGATGCTGGCTGTCTGGTTTGCTGGTGAAGTGGTGGGCTGGTATGGCTGGGTGGCTGGGGTGGTTTGTCGGTTGGATGATATTGAGTCAGTGACTTGGGTTGCAGGTTTATGTGGGTAGTCGGTGGTGGGCTGGTTTGGAGAGTATTGGCAGGAGAGTATTGGTTTGTGGCTTGTTGTGAGTTCAGTAGGTGGGCAGTAGGTTCTGGATTGTCGCTGGTTACTGCTGAAGGTGAGGGCTGGATGGTGCTGATTTTGGTGGTGATTGGTGATGAGGGCTGCTGATCGCCGGTGAGGATGATGGAGAAGGTTAGGGTTAGGGTTAGGGTTAGGGTATGACTCTGATACCAACTTTGAATAAATGTGAGTGAAAAATGATACAAACTAAGTGTAGAGCCCCCGTATATATAGCCAATAAAAGTCACAATAAGGATAAATTTAAACTTTAATTCTCTTACTTTAATTCTAAGGAAGGCAAAAATTAAAACTTGTAGTTAGTGCCTACCCACATATAAATTCTTGGCTCCGCCCTTGATTTGTTCTTCTTTAATTTCATAAATTTGAGTGATTGCACGTATTTGATTCTTGATTACAGTGATTGTACGTCCTTGTGTTTGTTTTTTCTTGGAAGATTTTACTACTGTTATGATCCAAGCATGTGCAATCGAGAACTGAGAGTTTAGTTATGAAAGTTTCGAGTGATGCCATAAAAAAAGTTTCAAGCGAAAATAAAGAATGTGTAAAATTTTTTGTGATCTGTAAAAATCTCTGTTAGTGCACAAAATTTTCAGCTTCTACGATGAACTTAGTGAAATTTGTTCGACAAATTTATCGGCACCAATTGCCACAAAATTTTTATAATAATGCTATTGGACCTAATTTGTTGAGCTAATTCATCATCGGGTCCAAACAAATATTGAGACCCATTCTCAATCAAATGGTTTATGAATGATTAAGTTAGCAAATTATGTCAGTAAATTAGTTCCTAGTAGCATTACTCAAATTTTTATAATGTTTTTTTTTTTCCATTCAAGACATGTAACAAATTTTAAAAAAAATTCGAAAGTCACTTTCAATAAGATTTTGGCCTCATTATTGAAGTTTATTGCCCTTACATATCTACTGTAATTGGATCTATTTGTATTTGGATCATTTTATGTGGCCATGCATTTGAGTTGCTAAGAATTTTTGTTTGAAGCTCTTGTGAAAGAATCTTCTTGTGATAAATCCTTTCAAGTGTGGTTTCATTTTAACTCTGGACACTTTTGAGATACGGCAAATTATAATTTATATCCTAATAATATGTAGCAAATCCTATTTAATTCTTAAAATTTTAATTTCAACAATCAAATCCCTTAAGAAATTAATTGAGTTTCAATTTAGTTGTTACGTTCAAAATCAATAATTTATTATGATACAATGACTTTTCGTGACCAACGTGTGACTTGTGTAAAGGGATATATTTATTTCGTGAAATTTTTTTATACATAGGCCATAAACCTTGCTTTGTGTCATTTGATTTTTGAAAAAAAGAATATAATAAACCCAAAAAGAAAGACACGAAGTTAGAATTTAAGAAATACTGTGAGATAGAGAGAAAAATACTGATGTATCTAAAAGTTTCTCCAGTCCTTACATTTTTTTTAATCTAAAATGCTTCTGCAATGCTAGACATATACCCATACCAAATGAAGAGAAACTATTTTTTAAATCCAAATAATCAAAGGAAACCAAAATCTATACCCAAATCTTTAATTGTGAGATTTCACCATCCTTTAAAGACACAATGGTCATATTTTACTCTATTTTAAATTTGGTTTATCTTTATTTAAATTTGAGTTTCTTCATTGGAGAGGTTTATACCAAATCAAGGTTTTTACCTTTTTTTTTTTTCTTTCTCAAATTTGGGTAAGAGTTTGAATTTACATTGGAGAAGATCTAAGAGAGATGTTTTTTGTCGGACCAACCCATCCTTATGGGAAAGTTATGTGACATCTTTTTGTTAAAATAGTGCAATAAGTCTAGATAAAAGGATTGAATTGAAACTCAGTTAAAACTTTAAGGATGTAATTGTTACAATTAAAACTTTTTGGACATTTTGTCCCATTCATAAGTATTAAAATTTTCTATTGAAAAAAGAAGGGTACCCATTTGTCCCCATATTTATTGAAAGAGTAATGTTGGATTAATAAAAAAATAAAAAAAATAAAAAATAAGGACCAAATGATGTAGCATTACCATAATAGTATTCTTAGTTTCACTTTTACACATTTGAAATTCAATTGTGTCCTATTATGGTAATGACACATTATTTGATCCATATTTTTTGTCAGTGTAGCATTTACTCTTCTTAACATCATTTGATCAAACGTCCTAAGGTAGAATTTTGGCAATCTCTTAGAGTCAGACCATGAGAAATTTATTTCTCATGAATACCCTAGGACACAAATTGAATTTATGTGTATGAGAAATTGAATTTGTCCTCTTTATTTGTCACTATTGGAATCTTTAACAATACATTTAAATTAGCTTTTATGTTTCTTTTACAATTTTTGTTGTATTTCATGGGTTTTTGAATGGATATTTTCTTCCAAATTGGAATGTTTGAAATGGGTTGTAGTTGAATAGACTAATTCTTTATGGGTAATGTTTTTTGTAGTAGAATGTTTCTAGAGATTTTGCACATCCCCCAACCCACCCAGACCCACACACGTACACACAAAAAAAGAAGGAGAAATGGTTTCTAGAAAAGTTAAAAGAAAACTCATAACTCCATAAGTCGATAGCTTTGGGTAAAGATAGTTAGAAAAATGTAATAATAAAGAAATTACAAAATGAGAATTTTACAATTACGTTAAGTGAACTCGGTTTGATTAGATGTAACTTGAATTTGATTTGATAAGGTTCAATGAAATTTGTGATTACTTTATGTTCAAATTTGATTTGTAATTACTTTATGTTCGAATTATGTAATTTGAATTTGATTTGATAAGGATTGCTAATTGCATTTCTTCTGCTTGAATTGAATTGGTAATTGCATCACTTTAAGTTACTTTAAGTGTGACTAATTACGTTGTGTATCTTTCGATCCCAAATAATTAGGCGAAGTCCTCATTATTATTTTTCACACTCACATCTTATGGCTTGTATAGTAGTAGAATATGTGGTACACTTGATACGCTTGCTAAACCATCCATCAAAAGTAAAAATTTAAATTATAGTGACACAATTTACGAATCTATAATATAAAACAGGGAGGCTTCAACAAGCCCATCGTACGGTCTTAAATTCATTCATCCAAAGATCAAGAAATTACCTCTCAAGAATTCATTTCAATTCCTCTCTCTCTCTCTCTCTCTCGATGTTACCCCGCGACACAGCCACCGCCATCACCAGCGACACAGCCACCACCATCGCCAGCGACATAGCCACCACTACCACTACCGCCATCGCCACAGCCACAGCCATAACCACACCCTCCCAAGTATCCTTTTTCCCTGCTTCTCTCTCTCACACACACCTCGAACTTCTTCCACCCCGACCCTATGCTTCTCTCTCTCTCTCTCTCTCTCACACACACACACACACACACACTCACTCTTAACAAACCCCCCCAAGCTCTCCCCCTCTGGCAAACCTCCTAAGGTTAGTGTCCTCTCCCCCTCTTCTCTTTCCTTCTTTTTCTCTGTCTCTTCTCTGCTTTCACACACACCCAATTCATACACACGCTAACACACCCATCAACCACACACTCACACACAAACCCATCACCCACACACTCACAAACACAAAAAATTTCAAAATTAGGGCTTGTGTAGGTGTCGATGTATCAATCAAAAGAGATGGAGTGTGAAGAGATGAAGACACATGCCTGTGGGAAATCCAGTGACACCCACACCCCAAATCATCCCATCGTCCCTCACCCCACTTCTCTTTCAGAAATCAGGACCATGCCACCCCTTTACAACTTACTTAATCCCTTCCTCTTTTTGTTTGCTCTTTTCCAGTCCCTTTTTTTTCACTCTTTCTCTCTGTTATCCCAATGCCAGTCACATTGCCCCAAGAACACACGCAACACACACACACACACCCTTTCCTTCACATACACACTCTCTTGGTTTGATTAGGTTTACTTTGAATTTGGTTAATTAGGTTCAATTCAATGTTTATGTTTAATTTCTACCAAATATATTTAGGATTATTGGAATTAGTATTTGATTGGAACTAAATATTGGAATTAGGATTATGGGATTACTGGAATTTTTATGGGATTAGGATTACTCTTTAAAACTTTTTTGGGAGTAACTGAGAATTGTATGCTTGATTTTAGATTGAGAGTAATTGGAGCTAAAGTAATTGGGATTATTGGATTAGGAGGATGGGAATTAGAACATACCATTTCTTTTACCCACACACTCATCTTGGACTTTGTTCAATTTGAATTTTGTAAATTTAGTTTGGTTAGGTTGAATTTGAATTCGATTTGATTAGGTTCAATTTGGATTTGTGAACTCGGTTTGATTGAGTTTAGTTTTAATTTGTGAACTCGGTTTGATTATGTTATTTTAGGATGCAGATTTTGTAAGAAATTTTAATTTGATGTGTATTTGCTATGTAATTGGATTTGTGAACAACTATAACTTTAGGTTTGATTTGAATTGGCCATGTAATTGCTTTTTTTTTTTTGCTCGAGTTGAAGTGAGTTCAATCGATTCGAACTGAACAACTATAACTTCGATTTTTTTTGCTTGGGTTCAATTTTAATAATTGAAGTTATAGTTTGTGGAGCTTTATTTCTAGCTTTATTTTCTCTATTTTCTTATGGTTTTTTTGCCTTTTTTCTCCATTGACTTTGGTATGCTTTTACTGAATTGACTTTGGTTGACATGAATGTCTTCGTTGATGTTTTGTTTTTGGTGGCTCCATATGTGCAACACTCTCTCTAATTCACTATTGACAGCCCAATTTTTGTTTTTCATGGTAGTGTATTGCATACATTGTAATGTCAAGTTGTCAACTAAAGTCAATTCAGTACATTGTACATTGATTTTAGATACCCAATAAGTAGTTCATTTTATTGCGTTGTCTTTGCTCTGGTGATTATCTACACTATTTTTGTATGATGATGAATTAATTTTTTTAATATTTAATTGTTAGTTATATTTGTTGCTCAAGGTTCAGTTTCTGTAATATGAGATACAAACTTTTATTCATTGTATTAATATGAGATACAAATTGTTTTACATGGTTTTTGTCAATCTGCTGCTATTCGTATTGCCAATTCCCAATTCTCCACATCTCCACTTCTTATATAGTGTTTTCTTTTCCTTTTTTTTTTTCCGTCATGGTTGATCCTTTGCAAGCCAAGTTGATAGCTATTGAACAAATGGAATAAATCATTGTAATGACGATTAAATCAATGCAGTGGAATAGCTATTGTTGACCATCATATCCTTTTGTTTAAAATTATTGTCAAAGAGTATGTTTATAATCTATATTTTTCTTCATCCAAAAAAGGGGGTTTTAATTGTTATTGCTTCTTTTTTGGCCTATTGGTTATTGTAATTGCCTTATAATCTCATGGGTTTAGTGGAATTTTTGTGAAAGAATTACAAGTTAATTTGATTAAATTGGGTCTGGGTTTGAATGAGTTGAACAGTTTGAGTTTGAGTTCAATGATAATTTGATTTAGATTATTGCCTTCTCTGATTTTTTGCGAACTTTTTCTAATGCCAATCTATGTATTTTTTCGATGAACTTCCGATGGGCAATGACCATCGGCAATGCAGCTCCAACGACTAGCGACGACACAACTTAAGTGGCGGCGGTGTCCTCCTAAATAGTGGTTTGTTTTTTGAGTTTGTTATTTTCATGGGTTTTACATTTGTTTTGGCAATTTACATTTTTCTGTCTTCATTTATTTTTTGTAGGCTCTATCGGATTCACACTCACACGGTCATGCCACTTTCAACGTCACGCCGCCGTCAAATTCATCAGTAAGATTCTGGTTTTAGTGTTTTGTAGGTTGTCTCATGTAGCTTTGTCTAAACCTTGAAATGTTGCTTTCACTGAGGATTGGGTCTTGGAACAAATATGACTTCATTTTTTTTTTACTTTTTCTCTCATTTGTTTCTCCATTTTACAATACATTTTCATGTAATCAATCTTTCAATGGCTGATTTTTTTTTCCATGCTCATATGCAGAGGATCCGACAAACTTAATTGCTCCATTGATTGGAGGCCAGGCACACAGTGGCCATTCTTTTTTTTTCTTGGGTGGTGCTATGTTTTGCTTGCTACCAAGTGACACCTACCATTAAAATTGGTAAATTTATATTTAACTTTGGTTAGAACCTTCCTGTACAACACAACATTCATGCATCAGTTAGACTTTAAAATTACCGAAATGAAATTATAAATAATGGTATTAATCATTCTCAATCCATTGAATTGTTGTTTCTTTGTTCGACGACTTAGGTTTGCTGCAATAAGAAATATACGTAGGATTATAGAATGTGAATGGTTTTGATCCCATGTTTTACTTTTTATTTAGTAATTTTTCAAGGATGTGAATGGATGGTTTGTATTGAAAATAGGAATTCTTGGGTGGTGCTCTCTCTATCTCTCTGTCTGTCTGTCTCTCTGTCTGTCTCTCTCTCTCTCTCTCTCTCTCTCTCTCTCTCTCTCTCTCTCTCTCTCTCTCTCTCTCTCTCTGTATGCCTGTATGCATCTGACGTATATGTATGGTGTGGTTTAATTAGTTAATATAACACAATATTAGTACACAGAGTTTCATGAAATTTTCAGGGTTACTTTCATAAATTTCTTTAGTAAATGTGTTGTATAGTGATACACATTGTTTAAGAGGAGTTTTACTGAACACTTGGTGAGCAAGATAAAAATTTTCATATAATAACCTCATTTAGTGCAGCAAGAATGTTTTTGTTGCTTCATAATATATGGTGGTCGTGTTTTAAATTGTAGTCATGGGTGAGCAAGGAGGCTCAAAATTGTTGTACTCAACTTCGACATTTGATAGTGACAATGGTGATGATGTGAAGAATAATGAAGGTGACGAGTTTGATGATGATTTTCTTCCCGATAAGCCAGAGTTACAACTCCAATGTGTGGATCCTAGAAGGGGCTGGGGTTTTCGTGGTGTGCATAAGGTACTTGACATTAGTTTAATAATGAAGATATATAAATTTTTGGTTTTCCTAAATGTAATTTAGTGCTGGAATAGCTCTATTTTGTTTGACATAACATTGAAGGTGATATAGAAAAATAATCAGCTGATTGTCAGAAATTTGAGCCATGATATCAAATGTGTTTGTAGGATCATTTTTGCATTTCATTGGACGATGTATCTTTGATATTTTTACCAAGGATCTTTTTTGTCATGCATTCTCATCGGTGAAGTGGTGGGGAATGTGTGCTGGCGAACTTGCAGTGCAATATAACTTCCACTGGAACCCAAATATGCACGTACGCTCCACTTGGTTGCATAGAAAATAAATCGAAACTTAGTGAACTGTAGAAATTTCAATGATACGGAGACTGGAGAAACTTCAACTTCAAGTGTGGCCAGTACCACTATATGGCAACCAAAACTACATTAATATCAAAGTTGAGAAATTTAATAAGGTGAAGATTTTTTTGGAGTGGTTTATTGTTGGGGAGGTTTGTTTCTCAATCTCTTTGTGTGCATTTGTGTTTTGGGCTATGCAATCCATTTTCTGAATTACAAAATTAGCATTAGTAACTCAAGTAGTGTAGTTGCCACTGGTTTCATCAATCTAAACTCAATTTTCACTGGCCCTCTCTCTCAATAATTTGAACACATGAGTTTGTGATGTGGGTTTGGAAAAAGATAATTTACTTTGCACTGGAGCCGTTACTTTGATCGAGTTTAATATAAGTGTTGGATATGGATTATATTTGAATTTCTTTATGTGTTAGACTTCTGTAGATTCAACACTTCATGTTTTTTAATGCATGCTCTGCTGCTCTCTTGACGAGTACATTTTAATGCGTACAAGAAAGGCACTTATTTTGTAGTTTGGACTGAGTGCAAGGATTGTGACTTTGTTGGTCAATTCTGACGTTACTTCAAACCGTGAAATTGTTGGTTGTCTATCTTTCGATTATTAATAATTATTTTTCTTTGTTTTCATCTCTTTGAAGGACATATATATTTTACTTTGATAGTTGTCTTAAGAGTTTTGACATCACACTCAAACATTGTCAACTAATCTGTTAATTTTTCCAAGCTTTCATACAACTATACCTTTTTGAGAAAAAATTGCCAATGAGTGCCATCTAGGAAATTGTGGACTTCAGGATTTTTTTTTCCTTGCATCAGTGTCCTTCTCCCTCTTGATTGATCAGTTACCATGACAAATATCGTTTATCCGGAGGTGTTGTTGGACTTAGTGTAAATATTACTACTTTTTAAAATGTATTGCATATTACGTCATGCGTCGTTCATGACTATTCTTATAGTTTTAATAGCTTCTTCCACACATGTATGACTATAAATTTTCGATGAATATATGTCTGTCTCATTAGTATAACGCTTAACAAACTTCATTGTTTTCAGAATTTGTAGGCATTTGTCTTCGATCCGTTGAATGAGTGTATACTCTTTATTGGGATACTAATAAGGTAATTTAATGATATGTTATTCGTTTAAACATTATCCATATGCTATTACCCTGTTTTTATACCCGTGTGCCTAACATTATATTGACTGTTGTTCAAGTCGACACGTGGGAGCTTGAGGTTGATACACACTTTCTTGTGCATTATGCACTGGTTGTTTCCACAGGCCTGTCGTGTTCATGCCCCACAGCAGCTCTGATTATCACGTAGTTGTCTACTCTGCAACTGATAAAAAAATGTGTTATTTTGGATGTATTATTTGGGTAAACATATGATATAATGGATATATTATGTGTAATTCAAATACGCTTGTGAATTATTCTTAAAATCGCATCGTGCACTCTGATGTACATAAAATTGCTATGCCTTCGTAATATATTGTGCATTTTCAAGGTAGACATCAACTCAATTTCAAACTGTGATGTGAAATTGCGGTTGCGTTGTGCTCTTGGGCACGTGTTGTTGTGTATTGATTGCTTGATTTTTGAGAGTTGTAATGTTTATTTTTCAGTTATGTATACAGGTTGATATTTCCATAGTCCCCTATTTTTAAAGGAAATTTTGTTGAAATTTTGCAAAAATAGCGGGTTATTATTAGGTTGATTTAATTTTCTTTAACTAAATGATATAAATAATAACCTATATCAACTTAACCAGATGTTTATGGGTTTTTGTTTATTTTGTGTTTAGTATGGTGAACTAATTTCACGTTTAAGGAGATATGTTTGGCTTGATGTGAAATTTCTTGTTGTTTTTGTGGGATAGTTTCATTCGTTTTTCAGTACTGTATACAAGTTCATATTTATATAATCTCCTATTTTCAAAGGAAATTATGTCGAAATATTGAAAAAATATTGGGTTATTACTAGATTGATTGATTTATGTGACCCAAACAAAAAATTTACTACACTGGTTTTACTTCCTTTAATTAAATGAAATAAAAATAACCTACATCGAATTAACTGAATTTCAGTGGGTTGCAAAGTGCCTTCAGGCATTGGTTGTCTCCCTTAGTTTTATCTTTGCGTGTCTGTTGTGTGATCCGAATTTAGTAAAGTGAACCAAACACGTTGTGTGATTGATTTATTTTGATTGGAATTGATGGTTGTTTTAGTAGTTGGGTTCAGAATGGTGATTTTTGGAGAATTTTGATTATGAACTCTGATTATTGTTATGTATGATTGTGAATTGTGAATTTTAACTTTGATTGTATTGTGGATTCAAGAGACTCTGAGTTTTGTGGACAGGTTGCGAATGTCTTGGGCTCCTATTGTTATAGCAATCTCTGTCGAAATAGTCCCCAAAAAAAATGTCATTCTGTCTATATTGATTTCAATTTCTTTAATTAAAGAAAATAAAAGTAAATTTTTTTTCAAATTAATTGGTTAGTTTACGTTGCATCGTGCCTTCAAGCACGGGTTACCTCTAATATATATATACTAGCCTTTGGGTAAAAATTAAAAAACAATTAAAAAAAAATATCCCTTGAACTAAGCCTCGGTCTTACTTAATGTCCCTTTTACTTTAATGGGTTGCAACTAACCCCCTTCAACTTTAGAATAAACTGCAAATTTAATAGATTTCGTCAATTTTGACACCTTGTGCATTGCACACGCCAAAAGTAATGCGTAGGAATTTTTTTTTTTTTTTTTTCTCAAAACCACCCAATGTGGGTGGTGGGGGTTTGGCAGGACCCCTACCAGTATATAAAACTAAACGAAAAAATGTACAAGGGAGGAGGTCATAAAGCCAAGCCTCCAGAAGTGGAAGAAAGTCCAAAAACGAGGTGACTCACCACCAAAAGCATGAAAAATAAATAAATAGAAAAGCAAAGTGGGAATTCCCCACAGAACAAAATAATAGGAAACATCAATTAAAATAAAACTCAACGACGAACGTGAGGGGTCTGTCGAGCGTCCAAGGCAATGATGCCTGCAATCCCAGAAGGAAGGGATGACGAATCAGGGAATCGCTGATTGAGCTGCTGAGAGCAAGCCCAATTAGCCATGAAGTCTGCAGCCTGATTCGCCTCTCGTAGGACGTGGCAGACGCGAGCCGAGAGAGAAACACACAGAACCCGAATCCGAGCAAGCAGGTAAGCATAAACCCAGCACCCAGTACCCTGAGAAGAAACCCAAGAAACCACTGTAGCTGAATCTGACTCCACTACCAACTCTGAAGCTCCCAAATCTGCGGCCAACTCCAACCCAGCACATACCGCCTGCAACTCCGCATACAGAATAGGCTGATGCCCCAGAAACGAGCAAAAAGCCCTAAGTACCCGACCCTGGTGGTCCCGAATAATACCCCCTGCGGCAGACAGTCCCGGATTGCCTTTAGAACAGCCGTCAACGCTGATCTTCAGGCAACCCGCTGCAGGACGAGTCCAAGCAACCAAGCGAAGAGGTCGAGGCTGAGGAACCAAGACCCTAAGAGAACCTACAAACTCAACTGACTCATCCCGACGCAACTGACTTGGAGCAAACCCAAAAGCCAGCCCCACCAACTGTATATCGGTCATAACCCTCTGAATCACAACGGTCACCCGAAAGGCCTGGCCATCGAACCTATAAGCATTACGCGCCTTCCATAAGTGCCACAGAATGAAGCACGGTAGCAATACTCGCACGTGACCTGCAGAAGGAGCACAACGCCGCCAATGAAGCATCAAAGCATAAGGAGACTGAAACGGCCAACATCTGATCCCAAACATTCGATAAAAGTGACCCCACACCTGAACTGCAAGCGGACAATTCAGAAAAAGATGTCTAAGAGTGTCAACAGCCCCACCACACACACACCGGGATACTACATGGAAACCCCATCTCTCTAAGCCATCATCTGTGGCCAGGAAACCATGAAACAACCGCCACATAAAGAAGGAGATCTGAGTCGGAATATGCCTCTGCCAGACGCAAGAAAACCCAGCACGAACTGGAGCCACACCCCGAATATCAGCCCAAGCAGTCCTCAATGAAAAATTCCCATCCAAAGACAACCTCCACCTCATCTGATCAATCCCCTGCTCTGGAATCGGAATCTGCACAATCTGCTCAACAACTGGAGGAGGCAAAATCCCCAACAATCGGCCTCTGTCCCACTGCCGACCCCTCCAGTAAGCAGAAATAGGAACCCCAGAAGCTGCCCCCGGATACACTAAAGCCAATGGGTAATCCTCCAACCAACAATCATACCAGAAGCTGACCTCACCAGACCGTACTAACCATCTGATCCTCGGCTCAGCCACGGATCGAATCCCACACAACCGCCTCCAAAGAGGTGAAGCTGGGTAACGAAACTCAATCAGCCCAGGATGGATGGATCTACAGTACTTGGCCTTCATAAAAGTGGACCAAAGTGACTGTTGAGCCCGAAAACTCCACCAGAGCTTCACCTCACAAGCCTCAGCTACATCAGAAAAAGAACGCACCCCTAAGCCGCCCTCCTCTACAGGGAAACATACCTCAGCCCAGTGACACCAGTGAATCCTCCGATGAGTAGCTGTATCACCCCACAAGAAACGTGTGAACAACCTCTCTAACTGGTGAAAAACATCCGCAGGAGGCCTCAGCACGTGAAACAAGTGAATTGGCATCGATGCGAGCACATGCCGAATCAGAGTGAGCTTACCTCCAAAGGAGAGCAAGCGATTCGCCCATCCAGAAATCCGATCACGCACCTTCCGAATCATCTCATTAAAGTACGAGATCCGGAGATGACCCAAGTAGATAGGGCACCCCAGATAAATAAACGGAAAGTCACGCTTCTGAAAACCAGTGGTCTGCCTTGCAATCACCTCTCTAGAATGCGAGGCATGCGAACTGATATAGAAACTGCTTTTGGCCTGACTAACTAACTGACCAGAGGCAGCCTCATAGTGATGAAGAAAATCCATAACTCGCTGCAAGCTTGACCGGCACCCATTAGTAAAAATAATAATGTCATCAGCAAAAGCCAAATGGGAGACCGAAACCCCAACTCCAGTACTATATCCCACCCCCGGAAATCGAGCATACAAAGAGTCCAAGCCTCGAGACAGATACTCTGCAGCAATGATGAACAAACAAGGAGAGAGGGGGTCACCCTGCCGCAGCCCCCCCTGCGACTGGAAAAAGCCCTGACTGACCCCATTCACCATCACAGAAAACCACGGCCCCCAGATAGCCCGCCGAACCAAAGAAATCCAGCCCTCAGAGAACCCAAAAGCCCGCAACATCTGGAGAATGAATGTCCAAGACATCCTGTCATATGCTTTAGCCATATCTAGCTTCAGCACGACGTTCCCACCCCGGGAACCTCTCCCCAAATCATGCACCAACTCCTGAGCTAAAAGAACACTATCCTGCAACACTCGGCCCCGCACAAACCCACTCTGCGTCGGTGATATGATACGCGGCAACAAGGACGACAGACGAGAAACGAGGATCTTCGTCAGCACCTTATTGCTCACGTTACATAGACTGATCGGCCTAAAATCTGCCCAAGTAGAAGGTGACTTCTTCTTGGGCAAAAGCACCACCAACGTACTCATGAATCCTCGAGGCATAGGAGAACCCCGGAAGTAATCCTGAACTGCAGCCAGAAAATCTGCTCCCACAATGTCCCAGCAAAACTGATAAAAACGACTACAAAAACCATCCGGCCCAGGCGCACTATCTGAATCAATAGAGAATACGACCTGTCTCACCTCCTCCAAAGTCGGCATAGCACACAACCCAACATCATCTGCATCCGTCACAATAGCTGGAATAGCCGAAAAATCTGCAATCTCAACCTGACCAGCCCCCAGAGAGAACAATCCCTGAAAAAATGAAACTGCCGAAGTACCAATAGCCCTAGGCTCAGTAATCCACTCTCCGTCATCACCCCGGATCCGATGGATTGAAAGAACATGCCGCTTCTTCCTCACTGAAGCATGAAAGAAGCGGGTGTTCGAATCCCCCTCTCGAAGCCAGTGGACACGGGACTGCTGTCTCATAAAAGACTCCTCACACTGTAATGTCTGCTGCAACTCAGCCCTGGCCTGATGAAGGGCAGCCCGATCTGATGGAGACCCTGACTGATCATGTGCCACCTCTCTCCTACTAACCTCGGCCTCTGCCTCCTGAACTCGCTGAATCACATTGCCGAACACTTCCTTGTTCCAGACCTTCAGGGTTTGTTTCAATCGAATAAGCTTCGATTGAAACGCAGACATCCCTGAAGCGAACACAGGAATAGTCCAGCTCTGCCGTACAACCTCCAGAAAATCTCCGTGCCTGGTCCAAGTGTGAAGAAACTTGAACCGGCTCGGCCCTCTGCTCTGACGCTGATCTCCAGAAATCAATAATGGTGAATGATCTGAACAAGTCCGGTTCAGGTGAGCCACTCGAAACACAGAAAAATAAGAACTCCACTGAGCATTTATCACTACTCTATCCAATCTCCTCCAAGTACGTCCATTCGTCCATGTAAACGGAGTACCCTCAAACCCAGCATCCTCTAAACCACTAGACAACAAAGCTAGGGAAAAGGCATCAATAGCAGACTGAGATTGTGTATGCCCCCCCCCCCCCCCCCCGAATCTCAGAATGGGACTCAACAACGTTGAAATCCCCACCAACCATCCACGGACCATCATGAATGCTCCCAAACTGTGTCAAGGAATCCCACAAACCCTGCCGAACAGAAGCTACGCAACTAGCATACACAAAAGAAATAAAAACTGGATCTGGTAAGGAAGAATGACGCACCTGGCAATGAACCACCTGACCATCGTCCTGAATAACCTCCAACCAAAAAGGGGAAGACCAAAAGATCCAAATCTTCCCCGAAATAGAGCAAAAATTGTGCTCCATATGCAAACGAATCCTGAAAGATTCCAACCGATCCCGGTCAACAAAAGGCTCCAAAATACAAAACATCGATAAGTGGTGTGAGCGGATCAGCTTCCTGAGCCTCCTAATCGAAGAGGCCTGGCTGATCCATCTGATATTCCATATGAGTGTACTAATCATCAGAAAGAAGTGGAAGAACCACACTAAGCGTCCCACGTCCAGGCTTACCACCTCTACCTTTTCTGCCTGCTCTACCTCCCCTACTAATACGCTGAGATCTACGTAACGGAACCTGCCTACTGGACTGTGACGCATCATAAGGAACTAAAGCTCTTCCAGGCTGAGAAAGGCCCTCCTGTGGGTCAGAAAAGGATCCAACATCACCACCCAATGACTCATCAGATGATATATCTCCCGTAGAATGACTCTCAACCCCAACAGACAATCTAGGGATAAGAGGAATATCAGTCGAAGTGGTGCAATTTGTGGGCCGACTAGAAGTCATAACACCCTTATCTCTACGTCTCTCAGAAACTGTGACAACCGGGGTGCTCTGAACCCCTCGAAGCTCACGAATAGACGGACGAACTGTGAAACCCCGGAAAATTTAAATTTTGACGAACAAGGGCAATAGGTGAATTGCCACTTCGGTACTAGTTGAAAAACTGAATTTTTCTAGATCTCGGATGACGAAACGGATTTCACCGTTGGATTCGTCTCGCGAAATCTAGTTACCCTATAAAATTTCATCGAATTCCGAGACAGTCGGATTTTTCGCGTTTTACGAGGCGGTCGAGTCTCGGGTGACCCCAAAAACGAAAATTTTGTTAAAATATGGAGAATTTGAAAATAATTTAAATAAAGTTCATATAAAATATTTTGAACTTGAATCGGGTCGAAATTTAGTCGTTTCGGGATTAAAACGGACCCGGAACTAAAAGAGACGTGTGGCCAATTGTGGGCCAAGTATTCTAAAATTATAAATAGGGGTTAAATGGCTGGAAAATCAGATTTTTTCACCCAACTCTCAGCTGGTCTCACACGTTAGAAAAGAGAGAGAGAGAAAGAGAGAAAACAAGGGTTTCTCAAGACTTTCTTCCGCCGATTCTTCGACTTTCGTCGCTCGGATTCCGTCGCGCTAGAAGGGAGAGTTGATCTACGTGACTAGGGCTACGCGTGGACACCAAGAACGACGGTTTTCACCGAAGGTATGAAAACCGAAATTTTGGAGAAGCTTGGAATAGGCTTGGGTTGGCTTCTTAGAGTTTCCTACGGGGATTCCTCACGCTACAAGAGGTAGGGGTTCTCCTCCCTTGGCATATTCTAGTCCTTGATGTATGTATATGTGTATATGTATATAAACATATGTGTATATATGCATGGTTCAAAGGGTTGAAATAAGGAAGTGTGATTAATGATGCCTCTTAATGAATTCTAGCTTGAATTTGGTGTCTATAAGTTACATGTGATTAGGTTGTAACTTGGGAAAATTTGAGGCATGTTGGGTGATTTATAACTTGTGCCTACAAGGTATTTGACAAAATGCTTGTGTGAATGTATGTGATTATTGTGATATACATGTATGTCTAGGGTTGTAGAAATGGAAGTTCTTGTGTGATCACTTGGAACTTGAGATGGTGGAGGCATGCTATATGTTATATGGTGCCTTGAAGGTATTTGATTAACTGCCTAGAATGATGATAATTGATGTGTGAGGGCTATACCTTGTGATTACATGACATTATGCTTATATGGCGTTTGATGAAATGCCTTAAAGGATTAAAGTTGTTATTTGGGTGAAAGTGGAATAACATATTTGGGTGGTGTGACTCACAATTAAAATTGTATGTTTTTAAGGAAATGAAGAATTGATTATAAGAATAACTTAAGCTAAATTTTAGCTTACAATTGATACATGGAAGTTACTTGTATTCCTTTGTGGAAGTGAATGAAATAGTGGACTGGTTTATAGCCTATTTCGGGGCTGCTATATAGCTTAATTTGGGGACTGTTTTGTGGATAATTAATGGACTGTTTTGTGGTTAATTAGTGGAATGTTTTGTGGCTAATTAGTGGACTGTTTTGTGGCTAATTAGTGGACTGTTTTTATGGTTGTTTGGGGACTGAAATTGTGGTTGCCTTGAGGCTGAAATTGCGGACTGTTTTGAGTTAAACTTATGGGCTGTTTTGGGCTTATTTCATGCTATAATGTTTATGTGGAAGGGGTTGATGTAGGAGACTTTGTATAGGACTCTTACCCATGGTTGGTGACTTGATTAAATGGGGCTTTTACCTATTGTTGGTGACATGATTAAATGGATGTTGAAAGTGGATACAATATATTCTATCTTGAAATGGTGGTGTAGAAATTACTTAGAGTAATTTCTTGTGTTACACGATGACGTATAGGATTCTTCCTATTTGGGATTATTCCTCACCTTAGTTGCTTATCAAAAAGGGTGATATGGAATGGGTAGGTGTATATATATATATGCATCACTTGCCTATTGTTATTGTTGGGTGAAATGGGTATTGAAAATGGGTAGAGTAAACTTTACCTTGGATTGGGTATGTAGAGAAATACCTAATGTGATTCTTGATCCATAGGATGAGAATTGGGCATTAAACCACTAGCGTAGATCATGTGTGGGGAAATGGGTACCAAATGTGCTAAGCAAAGCTTGTACAAAATGGGTATAGAAATTACTCATTGGGTAAATTTCATAAAGGAACTTGAAGTGTAAAAAAAATGGATATGGGAAAATTGGTAAGGTGAATGTCTAAATGGAATTGACATTTAGAGGTGGTTGCTTTATAATTCTATTGGGAGATTATGATATGTGGATATTAAGGAATGGATAGAATAAATTCTATCTTGGTATAATGGTGTAGAAATCACTAGATATGATTTCTTGAGCTTGATGATGAAATTGAGTACATTATGTGATTACATGTTTTGCGTGCTTTGAAGGTGTTGGTTATATGCCTTGGTGAAAATGAAATATGTATTGATGGGTTTAGTATGTTAATTGCATGCTTATGTGATAACATGCTTGAAAATGGTTATTGGATGAAATGTTGATATATGCATGCCTGTTATGTGTTGGCAAGGTGTTAAATTATGATATTTATATGCTTATGATATGAAGTAAATTGGATATGTCGATTTATCCTGACATTGTTCATATGACACTCATACATATCGAACATGTGGTTAGGGTGCAATTGGTACATTACATTGCATTCTCATGGGTACATCACATTCATGGTTATAAGACATGGGTGTGTGTGTGTGTGAATTGGCATCGCATTCATGGGTCATGGACATGAGTGTGGGTGTGTGCATGTGTCGTGGATCAAACACCAAATATTGGTGGTTGATATGTGGACTCGGGAAAAAGTGGATCGACTATCCTCTTTGAGTTGCACGGTTGCATTGCATAAGGAAAACTTGTGTTGGGTAAAGCAAGAAGGGGCATGGCGACTTCCTTGGGTGAGAAACCCTAAACCACTTGGTTCAGTCACTTTCCGGAGGTGAAATTCCAGAAAAGTGACATGGCCCACGGAGCCGGCGGTTGTGATACCAAAATCCGTTGCCCAAAGAAAACACAAGGGATTTTTGTTATAAAAACACCCATTCAATGGGTTGAATCCAAAGATGATCGGATTATTTTATAAAACGAATGATTTCCTATTCAAAACGACCATTGGATGTTTTTCTCCGTCGAAGGCGGATCATTACACTTTGGCATTACATTGTGTTGTGTGAGTCGGTGAGGACTCGGGTTGAAATGCATGAGTGAGTGTCACCTCATTCCATGGCATGGCATTGTTGCATTCCAACATAGAATGCATATTAGCATGAAATGCTAGATTATATGTTTTATGTGATTATTACATGAGCATGAGCATCTAGGGGGAGAGTAGCCTTTGTAGGATTTTCTCTACTGGGCGTTGGCTCACCCTATACGGGAAACATTTCAGGTGCGGACTATACGCCGGTGGGAGACCCTCATACGGGACCCCAAGAATGAAGAAAAGCCGACTTGTGGCTTTTATGGTTTAACTTGTAAAGTTTTCGTATAAATTCCATTTTAATGTGTAAATATATGGAATTGTATTAAATGGACTTCCATGGACTTTTTATAATGCAGAAAACATGAATATATATGTTTGGGTGACCTTGGAAAGGTTTGAAATGAATTGGAAATGAAAAATTATTGAAATGGACAAAATCTGCCTTTGACTACCGGTAGTCAACAGGTAGTCGTGAACCAGAAGCGGGGCCTTAAGGGTGAAAGGGGGCCGACATGTGGCCTCTAACCAAGACTATTTTGTAAACTTATGTTAAAACTACATTTTGGCATGTAATGTATGTAGAAGATTTAAAGTTCTGAACTTGTGTTATATATGTTTAATGCATAAACTTGTGATATTAGAGTATGGATAAATGGACCCGGTGTGGTCAATGTTTTCTTATAAATGGACCCGGTGTGACCAAAGATTTTATAAGAGACCTTGGATAGGTTATGTGTTTGCTTGGTGCACAGGGTGTGTTTGGGTAGAGCTCCCCATACAAAGGAGGCTCTGCCCGACTTTTGCTAAATCATGGATCCCGATGAATGGGGCATGACGTGTGATATTGAGTTACACTGTATCCATGAGTATTCCGCGGGTTGATGGGTGATCAACGGACCCCCGGATTTTGGGGTGTCACACGAACGGCCGGGGTAGTCACAGGTCCATCACGGACTAGCTCAAAAACTGTGTCAACTGAAGGATCGGGGTACAAAAACTGCTCCTGCACAACATTAGTAGGAATAGTATCCGAACTGACCACAATCACAGGCTCACCCATATTACGCGGCTCAACAAGCTGGACAGGAGCAACTGAAACAGACTCCAAAGCAGTATCAACTACGGCCCTAGGGGAAGGAACAACGGTAACAGCATCTGTCACTCCCCCTGAGGTATTCCTATGGGGAACAATACGGGCTGGACCTGCACCCTCCTGTGGTCTAGTCCTCTGCTGGCCATCGCCTCGACCCTGCTGTGGCCTGTCTCCATTGACCCCCTCCCGGGCCTGGGAGTGGGTGATGCAGGTCTCCACTAAATGGCTGGTGGCTGTGGTGGCCTGAGTTGCAGAGCCTTTTTTAGTGTAATTGGTATCACTTGTTTTTTTCATGCGTAGGAATTTTGTTGAATGATTTCTCGCCTATAAAAAATGGTTATAGGACATATTTTCCCTTTTGAGCATTTATTTAATAGACTCAAATGTTGTATCCTCTCCCACCCACATCTTTCGGAAGAAAGAGGGGAGCTCCTACCTACTGTTCACAAGGGATAACCCGTGCCTGAGGGCACGGTGCAACTAAAAAAAATCGAACATTGAATTTGAACGCGAAATAATCAAGCATTGAACTCAGATACATAATAAACTAAAAGTTTAAACTCGCCCTATATCACGTGTCTGAAGACATTGTACATAGTTCTTAAATACGAAATAATCAAACAATGAATCTAGACATGCAAACTATGGATACTCTGTGATGCCCTATATCACGTGTCTGAAAGGCACTATAGATAGGTCATTTTTAATGTCATGACTTTAGTGAAATAAAATGGGTCAAAATGTGGATACTCTATTGAGTTCGCGCTCGTCGCGGATCAGAACACCCACATTATTTTTCTTGAGCAACTGAACCTATAAATGAAGATGCAATTAACAGGTAAATGAACACAAACTGTATGAGAAAAATTTATTAAGAATATTAGTGAAATGATGCTCATCTTACAGTTTGTTCTAAGTCGTCATCAATCTGTAAGAAGATGCATGAAAATAAAGTGAAATAAATATGTCAATATTTTGCGGCGGCAAAAAAAATAATTACAACGTTGTATGCTTTGTAATTAAAACGATGTATGCTATAGATGAGGTTTAAACTTACACGACCAAAAATGGTGAGATTTTTCATTTTTCAATCTTGTGAGTTTGCAGTGGTGGTTAGTACACTCTGGTGGCTACAAATATAAGAAACAAAGAGAAATAATTAAACATGCAATTGAAAATATACAATATTGCCTTAGCAAAATTATTTACCAATACGCATAATAACGTAATAATATCAATTGTGTAAGCAAGTAAAAAAAAAAAATTTGCCCTTGTCTGAAGGCACTATATGACAAATAAAAAATTGCAAATAATTACCCATAAAAAGTTAGAATCTGTTGGAAAAAAATTAAGCCCTTATAAGAGTCAAGCCGTATACACAATTCACAATCATATCCCAAAAAAACTATTAAACTAGATTCACTATCACGCCATAATCCTATCTAAACACAAATATCTATCAACTACTGCAACAAAACGGATGAAAACCATAAAAATACATGAATAAATTTACGCCGCAAATAAAAAACAACATGACCAAATGAAGGAATTTGCACCCACATTCACCAACATTGAACTTTGAATCAGACCCAATAATTAAATCATAAAGTAAAAAAAAAACCCATCCTGTGAAACCCGGGAAAATTTGAAATTTTTCTGAAAAAGGGCAAAATGGTAATTTGCCATTACTGCACGTATTTGAAATACATATGTTCTAGACCTCGGATGAGGAAACGGAGTGTGTCGTTGGATTCGCAACGCGAAATCTAGTGACCACCAGAAAATTCGTTGAATTCCGAGATAGTCGGATTTTGCACGTAGTTCGAGACGACTGCGTGGCGATTGACCTTTTAAAGGTCTCCAAAAACGAGAAATATTAAATTTCCTTATAATTGGATTAATGTGCCAATAAAATTTATTTGGACTTAATCCGGGACTTAATGAGTCGTTTCGGGACGAAAAACGGACCCGAAAGTAATAAACGAGCGGTGCGATGTAGACCACACATTTAAAATTATAAATAGGAGCTAAAATATCTGAAAAAAATCAGAATTTCCAAGCCACTTGAGTCTTTGTTCAGCCGTTCAAAGAGAGAGAGAAAGAGAGGAGAGAGAAAAGGGTTTTCTTAAGCCTTTCTCCGGCGATTTCTCCGACAACCGTCGCTCGGATTCCGTCGAGCTAGAAGAGAGAAGTGATCTACTCGTCGAGGGCTACGTCTACGTACCAAAAATAAGGCGTTTCACCGAAGATCCAAAGGTGGAGTTTGGGGAAAGTCTTGGATTTTGGGTGATTTTGGTGTATAGAGATTGCCTACATCTCTATTGAGGTAGGGGTTAATCCTATCTTGGATCATTCTACTCTAGGTGTAGCTAGAATAAGGGTATACATAAATATATGCATGAGTAATAATGTATATATGTGATTTATGGTTTGTGCCTACAAGGTGTTTGTTTAAATGCCTTAGTTGATAAATGGGTGTTATTTCAATTATATTGTGATAACATATTTGTGTGTATAGAGATAATTGAAATTTATGCTCTATGTTGTCAAGATATGACTTTGATATGTTGATATGAATATGTGGTTTGGTAGTTATATGCACTTGATATAATTGCCATGAAGTTATGACATGTTGAACATGTGGATACATTGCTCATGTGGTAGATGTTGCATTTTGAGCATTTTCATGGCATCACATTCATGGGACTATTGCATGAGTGTTGGTGTGTGGGAGATGCATGGATATAATCAACACCTTGTTTGGTGGTTGATATGTGGGCTTGGAAATGTGGACCGATGGTCACATGGAGTCACATGATTGCATTGCATAAGGAAAAACTTGTGTTGGGTATAGCAAGAAGGGGCATGACGACTTCCTTGGGTGCAAAACCCTAAACCACTTGGTTGAGTCACTTGGCCGGCGGTGAGATTCCAGAAAAGTGACACGGTGTACGGAACCGGCGGTGTGATTCCGAAAATCCGTTGCCCAAAGAAAACACAAGGGTTTTGGTTATAAAAACACCCATTCAATGGGTAGATTCCAATGATGATCGGATTTCATAACGATCATTGGAAGGGTTTTTCCGTCAATAGACGGGGTGCATTACACTTTGGCGTTGCATTGTGTTGCGTGAGTCGGTGGGGACTCGGGTTGAAATGCATGGGTGAGTGTCACTTCATTCCATGGCATAGCATTGTTGCATTCCATCATAGAATGCATAAGTATGTGAAATGTTAAGTGATATGTTTATGTTATGATTACATGAGCATGTGCATCAAGGGGGAGAGTAACCTCTATAGGTTTATCTCTACTGGGCGTTGTGCTCACCCTATACGGGAAACCATTTTCAGGTGTCGGGTTTACACCGGCGATTGGCTCCCATGGAGAGCATCAAGGGTGAAGGGGGCCTATGTGTGGCCTTAGTTTAAGTTTTGTAAAACCTTTAACAAAATTCCATTTTGATGTATATATATTATGGAATGAATTGTAATAGAGATTGTATGAGTTGGGTACTATATGGAAAATCTCATTAAACATGTATTGAATGAGTTTGGAGTGTATGGGGTAGCTTTAAGGATGGTTTGGAGGGGGAAGAAATCCATTTTTATGCTC
Source organism: Ilex aquifolium (assembly GCA_951799425.1). Lineage (NCBI taxonomy): Eukaryota > Viridiplantae > Streptophyta > Magnoliopsida > Aquifoliales > Aquifoliaceae > Ilex > Ilex aquifolium. Next base: position 13,269,511 of record OX637397.1, on the reverse strand, counting down.
ACAGTCTGAAAACCTACCGGAAGGTGTGTGTCGGCCTTCCGGAAGGTTTTGCTAAAAACTCCAGCTTGCCTTGCTCACAGCTAATACCTTCCGGAAGGTTTTGCCCACTGGAATGAACCTTCCGGAAGATTTTAGCTACTGGAGTAAAACCTACCGGAAGGACCTGTCTACTGGAGTGGACCTTCCGGAAGGTTTTGCCTTGGGTTTCTTTTTGACTGCCGAGTTCTTCCGGAAGGTTTTGTTTTCTGGAATGAACCTTCCGGAAGGTTTTGGCTACTGGAATGGACCTTCCGGAAGGTTTTTGCTACTGATGTCGACCTTCCGGAAGTTCTTGAAATTGATCTTTTTCATGTAACAGTTCCTTCAGTGACCTTCCGGTAGGTGTATGTCGACCTTCCGGAAGGTTTTTCCAAAAACTTGAAATTTTCAAAATGCTTAGCCATGCTTTTGGGCTTTGTTTTCTTTGGCTTCTATGACATAAATGGACATAAATGGAGGTATAATTGACCTTGTGGATGGTAAATCTGATTAAAAGCATGTGAGTGACGTGGTGTCGGGTTATACGACTATCACGAGTATTTCCGCGGGTTGACGGATGGTCAACGGTTAATAAAGGACCCCCGGAAATTTGGGGCGTCACACATCCGATGAAAATGACCCAATAATTAAATCAATACACACCCTTGAACTTGAAGATAACGAACAACTTGTGGGCATTTGAATGAAGAGCAAACCAAACAAACCCAGTCCTACTTCACCTTTTTTCCAATACCCTCAACTACAGTCATACTTTACCTTCCAATGCAATGAAAAACACAACAAAGCATTCACATTCCATGCAATGTGACGCCCCAAAATCCGGGGGTCCGTTGATTACCCATCAACCCGCGGAATACCTATAAATACCTAGTATCTCGATGTCACAATGTTATGCCCCATTTACCGGGGTCCATAACTTACGAAATTTGGGCAGAGTCTCCTTTGTATGGGGAGCTCTACCCAATACCCAACCTGTGCAATACACAATTACCAGACCCATCCGAGGTCAAATATAAAGCAATGGCCGCACCGGGTCCATGTATAAGTAAACATTGGCCACACTGGGTCCAATTAACCATACTTATATAACATACAAGGTTAGATTAACAATTATTCACATATATTCTATTACAATTAATTTGCTTAATTTACATGCCAAAGACATAATATTTCAAATGTTTTCACATGAAATAAGGCTAAGACCACATGTCGGCCTTTCTTCAACCATGAGGGCCCAAACTTGAGCCGTGCGTCGGTGAACCTCCCGCACCTGAAATTGTTCCCGTATAGGGTGAGCCAACGCCCAGTAGAGAAATTCCTACAGAGGCTACTCCTCAACCTATATGCACATGAAATATTCACATGCAACATCCATAATTTCCATAACCATTCCAATCAAGAATGCAATTCAATGATGGAATGCCATTAAGCCATGCCGTGAATGAGATGAAATCCACTCATGTACATCCAACCCGAGTTCACCCCGACTCTCTTTACATGCCAATGCCATGTATGTTAAACCGGGCTACCTAAGCCCCATGAATGAGATGAGACTCATGTACTCGACCCGAGCCCTTCCCGGCTCCCACACACACAATGCGAATGCCAATGTGTACCACATGCTATGAGTGAGATGAGACTCAATCATGTAACACAACCCGAGTCCTTCCCGACTCCCACAACACAATGCAATGTGTAATGAACCCGTCTTCGACGAAAAATATGATACTCATTGGATGAGTATATTTTATATCAAAATCTTGTGTTTCCTTTGGGCAACGGATTTTGGAATTTCACCCTGGCTCCGTAAGCATTACACTTTTGCGGAATTTCACCCCGGGAAGTGTATGAACCAAGTGGTTTAGGGCTTTTCACCCAAGGAAGTCGCCATGCCCCTTCTTGCTATACCCAACACAAATTTTCCTTATGCAATGCAATCATGTGACTCCATGTGACCATCGGTCCACATTTCCAAGCCCACATATCAACTACCAAACAAGGTGTTGATTAACCATGCACCACCTACACATGCCTCCACTAATGACTAATGTCCATGAATGGAGTTACCAATGTCATGCTCTATATGCAATAATGCCAATGAGCAATTTCCATGACCATATGCATTTAATACCACATAGATTGTGGTACAAACACCCATGCACAACATCCTTATGACACAATGTCCATGTATGTGATGTTCCCGTACATATGCAATGTAATGACTCATTGCTTCTCTCATGCAAGGTTCATATGTAATGAATGCCATATGAACTGTCTCTACCACATTCCAACATATGGTATTAACAACAACCATGCACACACACACACCACTCATGATGTGAATTCCCCGTGCATATGCAATGCGATGTATCATTGCAATAACATTATGTCACATATGTAATGCATGCCATATGAACTAAACTAACATAATCAATTCCACTCCATGGCAATTTACATTATAAACGTATAAATTCCATGCTTCATTACAACAATTGATATATCAAAATATATATCTGACATTCACAATTTCAACATAAATCATATCGTACACATATGATTTTCATTTACCACATAAGGCATAACATGTTATTTATCATATAACAATTTCAATCCATTTAGGTATTTTGTCAAACACCTTCAAGGCAAACAACATGGTAACACATATCATGCCCAATTTCCACATAATTCAAGAAATTCCAATAGGCAATTTCTACATACCAATTTAGGATAAAATTATTTTACCTAAATTCCACCAATAGGCAAGTGTAATTTTTCTAACAACCTACCCATTTTCTTCATTATTCCATAACTATATCCATATAAATATGTACACATATCTATATATATACCAAGCCATAATCATAGGCATTTTAGGTAAGAAATCAACCCAAGTAGGAGAACCCCTACCTCTTGTAGCGTGAGAATCCCGTAGGAAGCTCCCAAGACCCGAAAACCCAACTCGAAGTTGATTTTTCCAAATCCCGATTTTTCACCTTCGGTGAAAATCTTCATTTTTGGTACCCACGCGTAGCCCTCGTCGACGTGATCACTTCTCCCTTCTAGCTCGACGGAATTCGAGCAAAGAAATACAACTCGAATCTTGATTTTCGTACACCCCCACCCGTTCACCTTCGGTGAAACTTGTTGTTTTTGGTACCCACGCGTAGCCCTCGTCGCGTAGATAAACTTTGCCTTTTGAATCGACGAATTCCGACGGACGGAACTCTCGGAATCGGAGCGGGAAGCTTGGAGATCAAATTTTTCTCCTCTCTCCCTTCAACGTCTGAACACATACTGATTTCAGCAGAAAATATCTGCTGAAAATCAGAATTTTAAGCCTATTTATATTTTTCAATGTGTGGTTCAGATCGCGCCACACGCCCCCTCTTCGTTCGGGTTTATTTTCGTCCCGAAACGATTAAAATTCGTCCCGATTTAAGTTCAAATTATTTTCTATGAACTCTAATTAAATTATTTTCAATTTTCTCACATTTTGTCCAAAATTTCGTTTTTGGGGTCACCCGAGACCCGACTGTCTCGTAAAACGTGAAAAATCCGACTATTTCGGAATTTGATGAAATTTTACATGGTCACTAGATTTCGTGAGACGAATTCAACGGTGAAGTCCGTTTCGTCATCCGAGTTCTAGAAAATTCAGTTTCGCAACCCGTTCATAGTGGCAAGTTATTGTTTTGCCCCTTTGTGAATAGTTCAAATTTTCCGGGGTTTCACATGCAATGTCTAAAAGCAAACTAAATAAGTACCTTCGAGGTAAAACAGCGGAAGGGACAATACAGCACCACTCTCCAAAAAAGCCAACCTATTATGAGATTAGTAATGAACCATTAAGCCCCTAATCGTTTAGATTAACATGAAATTAGTAATAAGACATTGGAAACCATATGCATACCGCCAAGATATGTATGTAATGCAGCCAAACAGGTATCAAATGTCAAGTCACCAGATGCTGAAGCCCCTCCATAACCACGACCACTGTGATCCATACCAAATAGCACAAAAGAATAAGCAGTTATAAACACACAAACGAAAATCAATACAGCTTTGATTTAACTAAGAATAAAAAAAAACCCACAATATAAGCTTAAAACAATGCAATGACAACCAGAAGACTGGGGAAAAAAAAAAACTCTAGCTCTTGAGATGTTAAAAGCATACCAGACAACACAATATTTATTTCCTTTCTTTCCTTCTACAACTCGAAAAATAAAATAAAATAAAGCTTCTCTCAACTAAAAACTTTCAAGAGCTATATGAAACTATAACGTTAAACACGCAGAAGCACGAATATATTCGTCTGTATAAACGTAGATTAAAAAAAAAAAGAAAACGCAGAATTAGTATTTATTGATTGAGAGATGGGTGGCTGTGCTATTTTTCCATTTTTTCACCCCATAGTGATCCGATATATGCATGAAAACAGAACATTATATTCATTGAACTCATGGCAAAAATTGAGGTTTAATAGTATATTCATTGGACTCATGGCAAGGAAAAGAGTTGATAGTTGGCCTAAGGAGATATTTTATATGAGAAACCAAAAATCACAGGCCAAGATCCATCTGGTTGCACATGAAACAATTAGTTCTTCCTTCTTCCATCAACTGATAGACTCTGTTAAAATGCAGTCTAAAACAACATGAATTGTTTCTAGCCAATTTAGTAAACACCAAATGCTCCAGAATTTTAACTTGCTTAAAGCACAATGCACCAGAAAAGGCAACTCAAACAGTAAAATGAAAAAAATAATATTGACTGTAGTGTAGTAACATGCATCCACCATGTTGATGAAAATGAAATGAGCTTCAATTGGGTTCAATATAAAAAGAAGGTAAAACTGGAAAATTTCAAAAGCATGTAGAACTGTACACCAAGGGAGAGAATTAAAATGGAAAGAATGTGACTAATTGAAAAATCAAAAAGGGAGAGAAAGTGAAATAACAAAAGCATGTGAATACAATTAACAAAATTATGATTCTCCAGCTCTACCCAACAGAACAGAACTTTAGCTCTGAGTTTCTCAAATGTATTTGACTTAGAACAGGAACAAAAGCAGCCGGTGAGTTCAACGTTGTAACCCAGCCGGTAACAAAAACAGCCTGCAATTCCTCTGTTGGTGTTTGCGTAGAAGAGGGATGGGGGGAGTGGGTGTTTGCGTTGGGTGAATCAGTAAAATAACCAGAGAAAAAATTAGATACAAACTTACCTTACACAAAAAATTCTGTTGAAAAAATGCCGGAACAGCCGCTGGGTGAGCCTCTTTGCGTTGAGTGAAGAGGGAGAGCAGAGAGATTGGGACCTGTTTGCGTTGAGTGAAGAGGGAGAGCAGAGAGCGAGGAGGTGTAGGGTGTTTGCGCAGAGGGTGGCTGTGTCTATGATTTGGGGAAGTGACTCGCCGCCTGTGGGTTGCCATGGAGCTGTTGCTTGTCCGGGATTTGGGGGAACTGACTGCCTGAGACAGAAGAGAGAGGGCATAAGGGTTGCAGGGAGCCGTTGCTTTGGGTTGGATTGGGTTGGGTTGGATGTGATGGTTGGGTTGAATTAAATTGGATGGGATGATTTTGGGAGGGAAAAAATATATGGGGTATAAGATTCAAACCCCCTTCTATTTTAATATATATATATATATAGAGTAGAGTAGAAATACGAAAATTTGATGAGCATTTCGCATTCTTACTTGATTTTTTCGATTAACTAATTAATAGGATCGGGTATGACAGAAAATTACGAGTAATAGAAAATTTGAACACCCCTACAAATAGTTATTCAACATGACTTTTGACTGGAATCAAAATTTATCTCAAGTCGATACGAATCGACAGTTGATACCATAATAGAAAAAAAAAAAAGATACAGTTGCACTTCAATTATGTTAAATTACAACTTGTTTGAGTCTAAATTATGACTCAATCGGTGCCAATACATAGGTTACTATTAATTCAAAATGTTACAACCATTAAGTCAAAATCTGAACCGTAATTTGATCCAATTATATCTTACCTTACGACATGGAAACAGAAGTTGTGTTTGATTTGGTTGTCTTTCCCTAAGCATGGAGGTATTTTTTATTTTTTTTTGGTGGGTCCTAAATATGGAGGTTGCTAGAAAAAGGATCGGGGTAATTTAATGACACCCGATGGATTTTTATATTCTCCCGGCTCACCTTCCCCATGGACTGAAACAAGGCTTTCGGTGTAGATAAGTAGGTGAAGGCAACGAGAATGAGTACGATGGCCTAAGATTTGGAGATCCTTAAGAACAAGTTGGGTATTAGGATTATACAGGAGCAGGTGGCCAGGTGTGGTTTCAACAAAGACCTCATCATTCTTCCACACCCCCACTGGTTTCATCATTCCATGAAGCGGTCCGATATTTAATTGCTTGATCCAATATCCCATTCCCTCCTCCTCCATCAATACCCACAGGGCAACTGATGACTGCTCAGCTGATTCCCAAGAATCTAATGGCACTTGTGAATGGGAATAAATCAGAGCTATAGAGCCATTGTACAACGCAAGAATCTCGTAGACTGAGTCTTGGTGAATACGTGGTGGCCCTTCAATCTCTCTGAACTCCTCTTTCCCCATGTCAAACGAAACCAGCTTTCCATGTGGAGACCACCAGTAATAAACACCATTCAAGTAGGAGTCATAGCAAGAATCTATCGAAGTATACCACCAGACGGGCATTGTCCTTGTTGTTGTTGTGTTGTAAATGAATGGAAATGAAAGCAGGACTATCTATTAGATTTTTCCAAAATTTGCAGCCACACCTGAATTGCAACAGAGATTTCACAGACATTCTTGACAGTATCTCGATCAGCACATCTTCTGCCAAATAGCCACCTTTGCTTTCCATTTGGCCCATTTGATTGTATGAGAAAGATGGGTCTTCTTCTTCTTCTTCTGAGAGAGAAAGAGAGTGGGGCCTCTGGAATTCACTAAGGAGAGAGAAAGGGGTTTTTTTTATTTCTTCTTTGTGGTGGGGCGGGACTAGAGGGATAGAATGAAGAAAGGGCAGTCGTAAGTAGGGGTGATAATCGAACTGAATTCGAGCCTAATTCAAACCTAATTTACACATAAACGAGCTGACTCATTTGATTATTTACACATAAACGAACCTAAAAAAATGTTCAAGCTTGACTTGTTTAATAGTCCTAGTCGTAAGTCTTTACATGTCTCGAACAGCTGTGTTCATTCCTTAACTCCTAAGCAAATATACAAGGGCAACGAATTAATGCATTCACACCGACTAAGGAAATACACCATTGCAACGAATTAATGCATTCACACTCCACACATTTATAGCATTTCTTAACCTTTAAGTATAAAGCAAAGGTAGAATTGAAACAATTTAATGCATTCACTTGTATTAACAAATTTACAATCTTACAACATTCACACTATGGAAAAAGGCCAGATAGTCTCTTATTAAATCAATAAGGTAATATGGATGAAACGTATAATTATTTTAGAAATGACATCAACAATTCTATAGTTGTGTTTTGTATTTGAGACACTCCGTGGCCAGCAAAAATATCAACATCATTGAAGTGTATGGTTAATTGGGTGAAATAAGGCGTATGGTATGGTGATTTTTCACGTGGGATTTAAATTTTTTATGATACTTTTTCTCTCTAGGCTCCTCTTTGGTAGATTACTCACTCATATAGTAGTGAGAAACCCACTTATGTATAATGGGTCCTTCTCAAATTAGGAGTAGGTGATCTACCAAATAAGAAAACCGAAACAAAATTTGTTAGAGGAGATCTCACTCCTCCACACGCCACCTTAAAAATTCTCACAAGGATATATTTGTTATTTGTTAAAAGTCAAGAGGTTTGTATTATATTTGGAAACTCATATGATTATCAAGATATTTACACAAAACCTTGGTTTGGAATCGCAAGTAAGCCTCTCAACTAGGTAAGGAGGAGTTGGGCCAAAGGGTTGCCACAAGTACTCTAAGCAGGTTGATTCTAACTCATTTTTCTTCAAATTGAGCACACTTTTGTACATGGATGTTCATCCAAGTTTGAGCTGGAGTGAAATACATGGTTTTTTGTATTCTCAAGATATCTATAGTTAATTTAGCTTTTCGAAGAGATGGGAATATTCCCATTTTACAAATATTCATTCTCACCCCATTAAAACACTATAACATAAAATCAATAAGTCCACCTGTTATATGCTCACCCATTAGAAACTAAACCCACCCCTTTTTATGTCTACCCTATTAATAACTAAGCACATTCAATTATCATATTAAATATTTTATTTCTACCCACTCATATAACCTAAATTTTAATTTTTCCTTTATTTTTAATAACAAATAAACTTTGAGGAAGTTTTTGTTAAGTAGCAACATCAAATTATAATTGGACTTTTTTCAATCTCCTCTAGAATCTTATTGTATGATTATTGGCATTCCCATAGAACTACAACTGTGTTTTGGCATATTTTGATTGGGTTTCACTTGTCAAGCCATGCTACTGAACAAAACTTGAGTATTCTCAGGCTAAATCAAAATTATTATCACTGTATATGCAAGATGGTGTTGCAGTAGATTATTCTGGACGCTACCTTTTGTATAATGAAAAAACTTTTCATGGTAATAGGATTCAAAACCTTATATGCATATCCTTTCAATTTGAATCTGGTTATGAAGGTCATTTGGAGACAATCATGTATGTGTACTAAAACTCAATCTTACTGAAAAGAAGAGGAGAAAACAAAATTTTGGGGTGTATCATAAAGTGACAACTATTTGTTTAACAAGTTAATGGTATGTAAGTAGATTGGGAAGGTTTAGCCATTAATTTTGTGTGTTTAGTAATTGATGGGTGGATATAGAATGGAGTGACCTCAATAATTTCGTATTAAAGAATTGAATTGGGATGGGGGCAGATCTATGTTGGTGGAAATTTAATAGGCCCACCATTAGTAAAAACATATCATGACCTATAGAAGTTACTGTCAGAAATTTTAATGATTTGTATATAAAATTTAGAACTTCTAAATTCAAGATTTAGATTATATAGGTTTAGACCATACCTGTATGAGCCATGACATTCGATCTTCAGGTTTCTTTCGCTAAAGGGCAATGTCTTACTCTCCTTCTTCAAAGCAATTGGTGACTCTCAATGGGACAAACCAAATTAGGGTTATGAAGTGGAGAGGGGATCTAGTCTGCTATTTATAATGAAATCTAATGGGCTCTCCTATTACGGGTCACAATTAGATTAAGACCTACACTTAACTGCCTCAACCACGTCAATTACAAGATGCACATAAGCCCATCAAAATAGATCACTTAATAATATTGGGTTCATCTCATTGGACCATAAATTCAGACGTTTTTCACAAATCCAAAATTAACTATCAATTAATGGAAGTCCAATATAGAAAAAATTCTCCCACTTGGAGAACATTAATTGTAGTTATTTAAAAATAAAATAAAATTATACATATATTTTTGAAAAACACGTCTCAGACTAATCAAACAAACTCAATGTGGTCACAATAAAAATACGGTCCTAAGATAACATCTCAAACACAACCCGGTCAAATAAAATTACTATTTTCGGACCAAAGTAAAGAACTAATTACAAATAGGGTGCAATTATGCCAACATTAATGCACTAGATTTCATCATAACTCCGCAGTTTAACGTGCTTGAGTGAGAGTAATATTAGAATGAGTGATCCCCTAGAAAATCCTCGTGTTGCATCCCTTTAAAAAAATTAATTACAAATATTAGAGAGCTATTGTGATGTTTTTTATTGGGTTGGGGGACTTCTAAGCCAAACATTTTCCATGTGTGTTTACAAGTTCGCATTATACCAAGCCTTGTTTCATTTGAAATCTTTTTGGTAATTTGTTTTGTAGTTTTTATATCTCACTTGCGTTCGTGGATGAGAAATAGGGTATTTTTGGACAAATTTTTTGGTATTTGTTTGCCCAGCCTTTGTTAATTTCAAAGGGATAGCAAATGAGCCGCTAGTTGTCTAATACCATCAACAACAAGCTTGCTTCTTTATCATCCACACCCTTTGAGCCCTACATCTTCAGAGTGGATGGCCTATTACGTAGAGAAAACGAGAAAGCCTATGAACCAGAAATGCTTGCAATCAGTCCTTATCACCACGGTAAAAGTAACATGAAAATGATGGAAGAGCATAAACTACGGTACCTACAATTGTTGCTTAAGCAAAGAAATGAATTGAATGTGGATAGATATGTCAATGCCATGCAAGATTTGGAAGAAAAAACACGAAAATCTTATGTGGAGTCCATTGGACTTGGGAAGGATGAGTTTGTGAGAATGATGCTTCTTGATGGGTGCTTTATGATCGAGTTATTTCGCAATTTTGAAGATCACACATATAAAGATGACCCTATTTTAAAATTGGAAAAGTTCATCTGCATTTTACATCGAGATTTATTGTTACTTGAAAATCAACTCCCATTCTTTGTCCTTGAGCTCTTATTCGACATGACAAAAAATCCAAACCAAGAAAGAAACATATTTTCCTTAACCTTGATGTTCTTCACTCAAAACTTTTAAAACTTTCCAGTGTTCCAAGCCATGATGTCAATCATGTACTAGGCCTTGTACACAAGTCTTGGTGTTCCTCATTTGCTGCAACGTTGTCTTCTCGTGGGAACTATGCTAACCAAGGTAGTAGATGGGAATTCATAAAATGTGCCACAGACCTTTGAGAGGCTGGTATTAAATTTGAAAAGGCTACGGAAAGTTCATCGTTGATGGATATAAAGTTTGAAAAGGGAATCACAAAAATCCCACCTTTGGTAATTGATGATATTACAGAGATCTTCTTTAGAAATATGATTGCTTATGAGCAATATAATGGCAGTACTGAAGTAGCTTATTTGACTCATTATTTGACATTTTTAGATCGCCTCGTAAATTCTCCCAAGGATGCCGCAATACTATGTCACTGTGGAATCATTGACAATTGGTTAGGTGATGATGAAGCTGTTTCGACCATGTTGAACAAATTGGGCAATAATATCTTCCTAGATGAAACAACTTTCTGTTATTCTGAAGTTTTCAACAAAGTTAACGAGCACTGCAAACATCGTCGACACATATGGGTTGCCAAATTAAGACGTAATTATTTCAACAGCTCATGGTCTATCATTTCACTTTTTGGTGTTATGTTGTTGCTTCTGCTGACTATCATACAGATTATATGCTCTGTCTTACAAGTCTCATGATTTGAAGTCCAGTTTGATTTACTAGTCTCCTTAAATAAATACATTATGTTTTCAAATAAGTTGTACTGATTATTTGGTCAACCAGTTGTTTCATAAATGTACAATAAGAATTGCTCGATGTGAAAATATTATAAGACACTAGTTGCAGAAAATTAACTTCCAATTTGATCTCTATGGGGTTGTAAACAATTTGAAGGTCACTTAAAATGGTTAGCAACGTTTCTAGTTTAAGTAAAAATGTGTTCATATTATTGTGTGACTATTAGGTATATTGGGTGACTATTTGTAAGGAGTGCAAATGAATCGATGCGAACATTAGATTGCTCATACTTAATTTATTCATCTGAGAATAGTGTTTATACTCGTTTTGGCTTAGCTCATCTAACAAGCAAACTTGGCTTAAGCTTTTATTAAAGGGTATTCATTCCTATCTTTCCTTTCACTTTTTCGTCCAATTTAGAGAGGATAAATTTGAATATGGTCAAAAGAAGACTAGTTTTCATTTCATCCACTTTCTCTTCCTAAACTCCCTTATACATCTACTAATTACTAAAAGCACCACCTTCAGCTATGTTATTTTAGATGTATTTTGATATCAAATTTTAGATTTTGGTTTCTCTTATCTTTATTATTGTTATTGTTATTGTTATTGTTGTTATTATTGTTATTATATATTATTATTATTCTATAAGTAGGAGTTTCTTAACTAATTGAAGATTGTCATTTCACACATATGCAAATATAATCGCATATGCCGCTTCTATTCTCTCTATAATTTCTCCTGAGCTCAAAGAAATAATTATATTTTGTTATTTATTCTTCTTTGTCTCTTATTTATATTTGAAAATAAATGCAATTTATTAACAACAAAAATAAATTTTCTTTTAAGTTAACTAGCAATGCAACACGTGCGTTGCACGTGAAAGTTTTCTTTAAAATATTTGATAAAATATATAAATATTTAATTACATAGTTAAATTAAATATAATCTCATATTTATCATACTTAAATTTTTTGTATTGTGGATGAAAAGAAAAAGATACATATATTAATTTTTTGGCACTAGAGATAATATTGTATCAATGAAGTTGTTGTGTATTAATATTGGAGTTTTGAAAAAAAAAGAATAATGTTTTTATATTTCCTGTTAAGAGTAACATGACCATTTAAAAGTTTTATAAATATAGAGATTTAGATGATATGTTAAAGGTTTTTTTGTTATATAGAGGGATATAATGGTAATCTGCATATTTAAATATAAAAGGACATGTTAGTTTTTATAATTTTGTGTTAGGGTAAAATAGTGAATCAAATTTTTTTTATGTAAGGTACTTTTATTAGTAGCATAGATAAGTAAATTGTACAAGGAAAAAATCTTGTACCTTCAACCTATGACAATGTGGGATTTGGATTGACTAGAAAAACGAAAAAAATTGCACTGCTCCTGCTACAAAAAGAGCAAACTGTCAGAGATCGGGGTGGATCGGTCAGAGACACTCCGATGCTTAAGTCAGTAAGGGTTCTGAGAATAAGCTGGCAATTTTGCAGGAAAAGAAGTGCATACCTTAGACGCATTACCCAATATTTATAATGGCTCGTTGCACCATTTCTACTAAGGTTTCTGCCAGTGACTGTTCAAAGTGGCACACCTTCGTATTAAGCAAATTTCTCATAATTAGTGTGAGAGCTTTTTTAGGTTTCTTTTCTAGTTTGCCTATTCTTTAGGCCACATTTTGTTCTATTCACTTATAACATAAGCAACTTCCTTATCATTTCTACATTCTTCCGCAGTCCTCAGGTCAGCAGAGCTATGCTTAATTCGGTTTATCTTTGGTAGTCAATTTAGTGGCTCTTTTTTTCTTTATTTGGCTCAGCAAGCAACTCTGTATCTTTATTGATCGAACCATCAACTAGTTTGGTTAGGCCTTGTTAGGCAAGTTGGCCCAATGCTTGGCCCGGGCTTTCAATTCAACATTACCCTCTTGACCGTGTGTCTTATGTCACGTGTTTGTACCAATTTAAATCATTAAATAGTCTTGTATCGTGTCATGTTATGTTCATATTGTGTCATTTTAATTCATGTCGTATTAATATCAATATTTCTATTAACAAAAAATTATTTATGTTTAAAAAATTGATTAAGTATTTGATCAAGAATTAAAAATATTTAAATATACCCATTTTTCATAATATTAGTCAATATTTTATTTTTGCCTAACACTAATTCTGTAAGAGGCAAAACTTGAAGATACCTCCCACAAGAATGATGAATGGATATTTCTGATAAAGTGTGGGCTCTGAACCTGATCTCCTAGTCTTCCCTTCCTGCAAAACGAACAAACTGCCCAAGATCGAAGTGTTTCGGTCGAAGGCACTCCGATGCTTAAGTCAGTAATGGAGCTAAAACAATTGTAAGAGGACAAGGAGAGTTCAGTGTACCTTTCACCCTCGCTCCTTGTGCCTTTTGTAGATCACCGTTTAGTTAGGGTTTCCATGATTTTCGATTCAAAGTGGTACACATTCCTCCAATCAGGCGACACTAGTTGGAAAGTTGCTGATATTTCTCTAGCAATTCCTCTTGTCGTTCCTATAATTTCGTCCGTTTGCTTAACTAGAATGCCTGAGTTATAGGCGTCTCCTTAGCTCTTCATTTATCGTTTCAAAATCTCGGTCATGATGTGGACCGAGCTCTTCTGTTTATTACCGAGCTCTTTGATCTGTTCGGTCTCAGACTGCTGACTTAATATATAATTATGTCTCAATCACGTGACTGGTCTTATTTTGCTCACGTGGATTCATTAAATGTGAGTACACGTGTCACATTGGGAGACACCCTAAAAATGTTTGACATACACCTTTCGTCTGTCAGCCATTTTATGTCCTTAATCTCATCATTGCTTCACACCTTTTGGGACATGCCCTTTGTTTTGGCGGGTGAGTAGTCATTTAAGTACTGCCTTTTAGAATTCCCTCCTTTTATAAGTAACCTCTTCCATTCCTTTTCTGTACTTTGTCCTTTCGAACTGCTTGATTTCTGTTATTCTTCAACCTTCATCCCCTTCTGCCATGGATCCTCTTACTCCTGATGAAGTTCCTACTTTCAAAACCAAATACCATATTCCAGACGATGTAGACATAAGAATCGCTGGAACAGAGGAATCCCTGATAGGCACTAGAGAGAGTATTCCCATCCACACTCGAGTGATCACCGAGGGTGGAGTTCGTTTCCCTCTAGACCCTTTCCTCCTCTGGGTGCTCTCTGCAAAATGAAACTTTGTCCTATCCAATGCTGCCCCAACTTCTTCAGGATTGTGATGGGAGTAGCTGCTTTGAATAAGCTTTTGGGCTTGGGTCTCGGTTTATGGGAGATTCTATATTGCTATATCATTAAACCGACTGGAGACAATTACTATTTGGCTGTAAGGAAGAAGGACCGCTACCTAGTAACTCATCTCCCAGATTTGAACAAGGGGCATGAGAACGATGTGGTTTTTGTTTCTACAAACTAGGAATACTCTGCTGAGGCCACTCCCTCTTATCGTTGCCCATATAAAGAAGGCACGCCAGGTGATTGTATTTTTTTACTCTTCCATTTTTATTTTTACTCGTCCGTTGCTTTCTGACATGAATAATCTTCTGTTTCGTAGGCGAGACTGTGAAGGGCAGAATCCCTGAGTGAGCAGTTAAAATGGATGAACTCAGGAAAGTCTGGGACTTCAACGATTCTCTCTTTTGTCGAGCTGCTCATACTCTGCTTGGGTACACCCCTATTTACACGTCCTTCATTGCTGTGCCGAACCGACCAAACGCAACACTTGCCATAGATCGGGAAGCTATTCAAATTGTTCGGGAGTAGACAACCCGAGCCCGCAAAAGAGCTTCAACTGCCACTTCTGGACGAAGGACGGTGAATAATTTTTTAGACTTTTTTATCGACTGTTAAGCCGACCCAAACTGCCGAACCGTCCTTGCCATTTGCTTCTTTGATCCCTATTCAAGAAGAGGACACTGCAACAGAGGTTCCCGCCGAAACTATTCTTCTTGAGCCAAACGGTGCAACTCCGCCAGTTAGCGACTCGGTAGACTTGGTTCGGGCCACTGACACTGTGACTCATGTGGAGTTAGATCCTCCTGATTCTGTTCATTCCCCAGATTGTCAACATGACTTAATTTTTTAACTTGCTAAAGACCCCGCCCCAAAAAGGCGAAGAACTGCTGAGTCCGAGGCAAGTCTTTCTCCTAAGCCAATCAATCCTCCTTTCCGACCTGTTCTCAAGGTCAAAAGGAGAGAGATCACTACAAAATATTGTGCTATCGAGGACTTCAATGTCGTAGTGGGGATCGCCAGAGGGGTCATTCTGCCTCAGGACCTTGCCATGAACGAGGCTTTGACTAATGATGAAGTGTCCCGCCAAGCAATTCAGCACATGGTCTTGGTAAGATCTGTTTCTCTAGGCCTTCTCTTCGTTCTTAAGAATTTATCTAAGTTTTTTCAGCGTAGGGTCTTCAAAAAGTACATGAGGTAGGGGCTAGGATAGCCAGAAAAGATAAAGCTATGAAAGATGCCATCCATGCCCGAGCTTTTGCGCTTGCCAAGAAAGAGTCTGTGGATGAGGAGTACGCCAAAATCTGTGAGGAAGCTAAGGTTCTGCAAGCTTAAAATCAAAGACTAACCGAGGAGAATTAAAAGCTTGAGACAGAGATTGGAAAGCTGAAAGACTCTGAACATGAAGCAAACGTAGAGTTCTCCCAATCCCAGCTTGATTACACAAGTCTTCTTGAGGAGTTTGATCAATACAAAGTTGAAGCAAAAGAGATAGAAGATGCTGCTTTTGATGAAGGGATTGAGAAGGCAGAAAATGATCTGGCTTTACAGATCCCTCTTCTGTGGGATGCGTACTTCAGCAAAGGATGGCATGCCGCCCTGACTGCTGCTGGAGTTCCATCTTCCTCTGGACTTTACTCTAGGCACTCCCTTCCTAGCTCCTCCCAACCCCCAGCTTCCTGAAAACACTTGGAGAATTTTTTTACTTTTTGATGTTTATGTTAGAAGATCTTTTTGAGATAACCTTGTAATCTTCTGAAGTTCAATGACATTTGCCTTTTAACCTTTCGTTTAGTTTGAATTTTTGGACTTTCGAGTATTTGAAAAAACTTGACTTTCAAAGCCTAAGGCCCTTTGTTCGGGCCTTCTTCAAGAGTTTGGTCTCTCAATAGAGACCTTAACACTTAGAAAAAATTTTGCTCTTGGAGTTATGACATTTGCTCGGCCCTTCTTCAAAGAGATCGGTCCTTCAAATACTTAAAGAAAATTTTAATCTGTGAAGTTATGGCCACTGCTTGGTCCTTCTTTAAAGAGCTCGGTCCTTAAATAGGGACCTTTAAATACTTAAAGAATTTTTTATCTTTGAAGTTATGGCCATTGCTCAGCCTTTCTTCAAAGAGCTCGGTCCTTAAATAAAGACATTTAAAATACTTGGAGAAATTTTCACACTTGAAGTTGTGGCCATTTCTCGGCCTTTCTTCAAAGTGCTCGGTTATCCAGTAGAGTTACTCTTTTGTCCCTTGGGCATTTTTAGAGATTGTTTCTACCCCGCACCGACCCGCCGATTGAATCGGACTCAAATTCATCTCTAATCAGTTTACACCGTCATGCCTAGCTGAGGGCCTGGATCTGATCGGGTGGCTGCGCCTAATTTAAGTTTATACTTCTATCAGGATTTTTTGTCTCCTTGCCTTGGCAGTAGGGTGTTTAACAATGAAATCAGATGTATCCATAAAAGATGCCTTTTATTAATAACTTTTGTTCATCAGTACATCAATATGCTAATTGCTTCTGAACTTTCGAGACAAGGGGCACCCTTGTGTTTCCAAAGGTACTTCGGAGTTCCGTTTCCAAAAAGGCACTTTTCAGAAGTAGAAATTTCTTATGTTGGTTGAGTTCCAAGGGCGTGGTACCATTTTATTGTCCAAAGTCTCAAGCTCATAATATCCACTGCCCCCAACTCGGGCCACTCTGTATGGACCCTCCCAATTTGCTCCAAGCTTTCCATGTGCTGGGTTTCTAGCCGATCCCAGTACACGCCTAAGGACCAAATCTCCCAGTTAAAAAGACCGCGGATTGACTTTCTTGTTGTAAGCTCGGGACATTTGCTGCGAATAAGAGGTCATCTTGATTACTGCTTGCTCTCTTTTTTCTTCTGCTAGATCAAGGTCTCGAATGATGATGACATCATTAACGTTACTTTCAACCAGCTCAGTTCTCAAGGTCGGCAGACCACCCTCTAATGGAATTACTGCCTTCATCCCATAGGCTAGGGCGAATGGAGTCTCACCAGTTGAACGCCGAGGTGTGGTTTGGTACGTCCACAAAACACTCGATAACTTTTCCACCCAATTTCCTTTGGCATCCTCCAATCTTTTCTTAATACCATCCAGTATTGTTTTGTTGGTGATTTCTGCTTGTCCATTACTCTGGGGATAAGCCGGGATCGAATAGTGATTCCGAATTCCATACTGCTGGCAGAAAGTTTTGAAGGGGCCACTATCAAACTGCGTCCCATTATCTGAGATGAGTGCATTAGGAATTCCAAACCTGGTGATAATGTTCCTCCAGACGAACTTCCTCGTATCAGTATCCCTGATGTGAGCAAGGGGCTCGGCTTTCACCCACTTTGAGAAATAATCAGTTACAACGAGGAGAAACTTCTTATTTCCAGGTGCCCGAGGTAATGGTCCCACAATATCTAGCCCCCACTGCGCAAATGGCCATGGGCTCGTCAATGGAAGCAATTATTGGGATGGTTTTCTAGGTATTGGTGAGAATTTCTGACACTTCTCACATCGCCTGACATACTGTTGGGCATCCTTCTGCATGTAAGGCCACCAGAACCCTTGGGAAATGGCTCGGTGAGCCAGAGATCTTCCACCAGTATGGGCGCCGCAAGTTCCCTCGTGAATTTCAAATAAAAAATCAGGCACCAGTTTGGGATGTACACACTTCAAGTAGGGGCCTCCGAATGAGCGTCGGTAGAGCTCATCCTTTGGAGATAGCCAGAATCGAGCTGCCTTCAGTCGCATTCTATGGGCTTATTTTTTGTCTCTAGGCAAGTCCCCATTCTTTAAAAAGGCGATGATCCCATCCCTCCAACTCGGCTCTAGTTCTCCAGACAAAATTTCGTCTGGACTTTCAGTCACAATGCTTGACTGTTGCAAGAATTCAATAGTGACAATCCTTTCGGTTTTCTGATCGATTGCGGATGCTAATGAGGCCAAAGTGTCAACATGGGCGTTTTTTGATCTACCGACCTGCTGAATTGAAAATTCCGGTATCCACCTCAACTTTTTTTCTACTACAGCATGGTATGCCACCATCTTCTCATCTTTAGGCATGTACTCCCCTATTATTTAATTCACCACAAGTTGTGAATCAGAAAATATTTGGAGATTGGTTACGCCTAATTCGGCTGTGAGCTTTACTCCGGCTATTAAGGCTTCATATTCTGCTTCATTATTTGAGTCTTCGAACCCGAGTCTGATGGCCTTCTCCAGGATACAACCTTCCGGACTTTCCAGTATGAGGTCGATGCCTGCCCCCTTTTGATTGGAAGATCCGTCAACAAACAGACTCCATTTACCAATAAGCTCTGACTTTTTAGTACTATCACTTTGGTCGGTCATTCCTGAACTGGGCTTTGGTTGAAACTTAGCGATAAACTCCGCCACGACCTGCCCTTTGATTGCGGTTCTAGGTTCGAACATAATGTCGAACTCCCCGAGTTCGACTGGCCACTTGGCAATGCGTCCAGATAGGTCGGCCTGTACAAAGTGTACTTGGGCATAATTGATAAAATGTGATTATGGCCCTACGGGGTGCGATTGTGATTACAACCCTACGGGGTATGATTAGTTATTATGAATATGGATTTATATGCCCAAATACTTGTCATTTCACCAAGAGAAACCAAGTATGAGACTATGTTTGATAGAAATTGAGGTATGTGACTTATCAAATTAGATTCTTGATTCTTCTATCTATAATTGTCAATTGATTGAATTATTTGGTATTTGATCATTCATACTTTTTCTCGTTGAGCATATTGTTTCCTGTTATATTATATACTTCCTCGCCTTAAATATTTTTCAGGATTATCTCAGAGGAAAGAACCAGAGTTGATATTTGAGGAATCGAAGGTGGACGAATCTTGATATAATTCTTAACTTTTATTGGTATTGGGAGATCAAAATTGTGATTATAATTTTTATTGAGGCAATTAGATAATTTGAACAGATTCATTTGTATATTATAGAGAAAAAAATTTTATCGAGGTAATTAGAGCTTTGGCCATATACATTTGGAGATATAATTAGAGTATTGTCCCTATATTCAGAGATATTTGTGATTTATTGTGTTCAATTAATTTAATTAAGTAACGCGTTCCGGAAACGGCCGTTACAACTTACAAGTGGCCTTTTTTCTCTCTCTCATGAAGCTCATCCATAAAAAGAGAGATACTCAAGGTGCTAGTGAATAGCAGATTCCATGAACATTGTTAGGCACTCCAATATTAAAGCAAACCATGATATAGAAGGTCAGTCATATTCACTTCATTGTTTTATGGGAAGATATGAGAT
Organism: Ilex aquifolium; assembly: GCA_951799425.1. Classification (NCBI taxonomy): domain Eukaryota; kingdom Viridiplantae; phylum Streptophyta; class Magnoliopsida; order Aquifoliales; family Aquifoliaceae; genus Ilex; species Ilex aquifolium. The sequence continues at coordinate 13,249,580 of OX637397.1, read as the reverse complement.
GTGTTAGTGTTAGTTCTTTGTAAGGCCCCATGTTCACTGTTTATTGCATAGTCAACCCATGGATCCAAGAAATTGAAATTATGTTTTAAAGTGTAAAAATGATAAATTAAAAAATAAGGTAGAAATTGGATAGTACACAGTTTGAAAATTACAGGAAAATGGTAAAAAGTTTCTCAAAACTACTTAAAGCATGGTCAGCCGCCAAACCTTCCACTATGCGGGTAATTTTTTGGTACCAAAAAAATCAATACCGAATTAAAAATTATTTTAATGATCAAATTATATTTTTTAAAGGTAAAATCACCATTGCTTGAAGAAATTTACGATCGATCATGAAATACCATGATTGATATTGAATGAAATACCATGATTGATATTGAATGAAAGACCATGAACGATCATGAATTTCTTCAAGCAATTGTAATTTCTATTTTAGAAGTCGTAACTTAACCCTTAGAAGTTATTAATTTTATGATCAATCACACTTTTTTGGGATTGATCATACCTTTTATACGTTGTAACTTATAAATAAAAAGAGTAATGCTATACTAATCAAAAAAATAAAAAGTGAAATCAACAACACCATTATGATAATACAATTTTATTTTGTCTCTATTTTTTGTCGGTGTAACATTAGTCAAATAAAAAAATTATAACTTAACTTTACAAAAAATTAAATTTTGGACATCAAAGAAGGTACGTTTTTTTTAGTCTTTCCCCTATTACGCTACATGACATGAGCTCTTACATGAGCGTTTCGTACTCGTGTCGCCATAATCAACTACTTTGACCATTAACGTAGGCTCTTACATAAGCATTTTCGTGACTCTGCTTCTCCTTTAAATACACTACACCTCTTCTTCCTTCACCACCAATCTGCTCTTACCATTTCCAGGGAGAGAAGCTGCCATTAGCTGATCAAAACTTTGATTAACGAAGAACAATGTCGATGACAGTGCCCAGAAACAAGTTGGGTTCACAAGGCCTGGAGGCATCACAACAAGGGCTGGGTTGCATGGGCATGTCGTTCGGCTACGGGCCGCCCAAGCCTGAAGATGACATGATCAAACTCATCCACCATGCCATTGACAGTGGCGTTACTTTCCTCGACACCTCCGATGTCTATGGTCCCCATCTTAACGAGATCCTTATTGGCAAGGTATTTTTATTTCTCAACACAATATTTAAGATGTTGCATTACCATAATTGGTTGATTGGTAACTTTTATTTTTTATTTTAAGTACGGAGTTATTTTTTATCTGCGTCTAATCATTTTCGCAATTATCTTTTGATCCGAACTGTCAAAACTAATTATAATTATAGTTGGAATTTTAAATTTTCGAAAAAAAAAAAAAAAATTTCAAACGTCCAAAAAATCGATTCCACTATTTCAAATGACAATTTTTCTTTCCTTCAATTTCTTTAATTGTATAATTTGAAATTAGTTTTTACCCATTATTTTTTTAAAAAAATTAATAAACTTTTTTTAAAATACATAATTTTTAAAAATATTAACATATGTATACTATTGTATATGACTTAAATAAAAATAGTATTGAGCCACGGATTAATAAAAAAACTCAATGGTTTAACTTGTGATATAAATGAGCAGAAAAAAAATGTGGGAATAAAATTCAAAATGTTAGCAATCTTATTAGATAGACTAGCAATAACTCCATGTCTGAAGACACTATGTAATATCAAAAATAGAACATTAATCTTGTAATATTTATATTTTAAATAATAATTTATTTTTTTAGCTTTACAATTTAAAATTAAAGTGAACACACAAAAATAAAGTGGGATAGGAAAGAGAAAAAAGAGGTAAGTATGGATTAATTGGGTTGAGTGTGTAAGTTTTTTTTTGGTACATTGAAAAAGTAAAACAGGAACCCTTACGACTCTTTAACAAAAGCAACTCCAACAAGATCAGCCAGTGAGTTGAGTTGTTTAACATTGAGAACTGTACAGAAAAAATGATGTTTTTGAGCCAAAAAAAAAAAATTAGGGATGAATTTGTACAGTTTGATCAAAATAAATGAAAATTTGATCAATCTTAAGCATTGTTGTACTCTATAATTTATGTGATTCAAGTTGCTAGCTGCCATATTATATAGATGTATAATATAGTTGGAGAAAGTTGAGGGGACAAAATGACACAAATTACACAGTTAAGGTGGTCTAGATGTAATTTACCCCTATTAAAATCTCTTTGCTCCTCACTGTTTCACTTCTCATAATGGCACACCTATCTTCTCTGTATGTGCGTATGTGTCTGTGGATGAGTTTATGGAACCAATTAAGTGCAGGCTTTGAAAGGAGGGTGGAGAAAGAAAGTGCAGGTGGCTACAAAATTCGGGGTCGAGATTGTGGATACAATTAAAGTATTGACTCATGGTGAACCAGAATATGTGCGAACTGCATGCGAGGCCAGCTTGAAGAGGCTTCAAATCGATTGCATCGATCTCTACTACATTCATCGAATCGACACTAACATTCCCATCGAAGTCACTGTATGTCAATCGATCTACCTTTCCCATAGCTATGTTACATCACTATAGTATGTGATGGAAGCTGTACTTTTCCTTCTTATAATCTGAATTAGTTTTTGGATATTTCCAGTAGCAGTTTTCATTTGCATTTTTCCTTGACCTTTTAAAACCAACTTGTTGATAGGTTGGAGAACTCAAGAAATTGGTTGAAGAAGGTAAAATAAAACACATAGGTCTATCAGAGGCCTCAGCTTCAACTATCAGAAGGGCGCATGCTGTTCATCCAATAACCGCTGTACAACTGGAGTGGTCCTTGTGGACAAGAGATGTGGAGGAAGAAATAATTCCAACTTGCAGGTGAGGATTAGCTTGTGCCCTTGAGCAAACTTATCTGTTTAGGGAGTAGCAACATTTGAATTTCTGATCTAATTCTTCTTATAATTTTTTCAGAGAACTTGGCATTGGGATTGTTGCATACAGTCCGCTAGGAAATGGGTTCTTCTCATTAGGTTCAGGGATTGTTGCGAAGGAGTTACCTGACACTGACTACCGAAAGGTTTGTTTGTGCTTATAACACAATCTTTTTGAGTTTGACTATGAAATCATCTATTATTGTATCTCAAGTATCAGAATTGGTTGATTTCTTCACCATGTGACCGTGAATATCCCTAAATTTCGTGTCTCCATCTTTGTATTACAAAGTTCTAATTTTTATATCATCCACTTGGTATAGCAGCTTCCATGGCAGTATGAAAAAAAATGAAGACCAGTTGAAACAATCGTTTAAGGTTGGCGTAATCACTGCAAGAAGATTGATCGATTGTTTTAGCTTTTAATAATCTATATATTCAAGATGAAAGAAAGTAATCTTATTTAGATTTTTTGAGTAGGACTGTTAATCAAGCCAAGTTTGAATATTTTTTTAGGCTCGTTTATGTGTAAATAGTCAAATGAGCCAGCTCGTTTATGTGTAAATTAGGCTTGAATTAGGCTCGAATTCAGCTCGATTAACACCCCTATTTTTGAGTCTCCTTTCCATGGAAGAGACTGGTCTACCCATTAACTATGTCGTGATCAGAATTTACTTTGACGACACATGCTGGCATCAAAATCGCAACAATGGTTGCGTTGGTTCCTCCAAAATCTCCTTGGGCAGATCCTGATGTATGTGTTTTCTATGTCATGTAGGTTCTACCAAAATTCCAACCAGAGAATCTCGAGCACAATAAAAACCTTTATGAGCGGGTTAGTGAAATGGCTGCAAGGAAGGGATGCACCCCATCACAACTAGCATTGGCTTGGGTCCATCATCAAGGAGATGATGTGTTTCCGATACCAGGTACAACCAAGATTGAAAACTTCAACCAGAACATTGGAGCTTTGTCTGTAAAGCTAACACCTGAAGAAATGGCTGAGCTTGAATCCATTGCTGAAGCAGTTAAGGGTGATAGATATCCACCCACATTTCCGACTTGGAAGACTGCAAACACTCCGCCCTTGTCCTCGTGAAATACTCATAATGGCATTTCTTTTGCCCCGTGCAAATCATGTCTTGCTGTTTCTTCTGTGAGTTTTCTTTTTGAAGCTTGTATCAGAAAAATAAAACCTCCTAAATCAGTATATGAGTAGGGTTGGTTGTCAAGTGGTGATCTATTAGATGCTTTGATATGGTATCAAGAGTTATATTTCAGATGCTTTGTCTATTTTTGAATAGACTATTGAAAATAGAAAGAACTCTTTCTATTCACTCGTATCCAAATGAATATATTACATAGGATATATATATCCACTCTTTCTATTCACTCATTAGAGATTGCAGTATTACTGGTTCTCCATTGTTGAATGCTATCGCAGATTTGATAGATTCTATTTTTCTTTGGGATGGGAATATTTTTCCGTCGGTGAGCAAATCGACTCCTTTGAAAGTTTGGGAGGATTGGCAGAAAATTCTAGTCCTTATAAGCTGTTTGTCAAAAACTCGATGATAAATTATTGAGTTTGTGTTTAAAAAGATAAAATATTATTGAGTATAAGTCAAATCAATTATGGATAAATTTTTTAAAAGAAAAATAATATTGAAAATAATAATGTTAATGTTATGATTTCAAGTTATCAATTAGTTCTAGCTTTCTTCCATTATGATTAATTTCTGACTCTGCTATTGCGTGCATCGCACGTCCATCCAACGATAGCAAGGAAGATCATCTCCAATCTTACTCTTCAAAATATCTAGTCAAAATATATTTAAATATTATATTCTCTATTTTAGCTAATCACTTTTACAAATTCACTTCAACTACACCTTCTATTTTAATTAATTACTTCACCCAACTTTCACTAACTTTCAATAATTTAAAGGAAATATAACATATTTCGAGAGAGATAGAGAGAGAAAGAGGTAGAGATAGAATTTAGATAGGCTAAATGACTCCTCAGATTTGGATAGCTATTTGGGTAAAATAGGAAATAGAGAGTGGGTTGGTGTGTGTTTTTTATATTTGACTAGCTAAAATAACTAAAAGAGAGGTGACTACAAAACATGGATAGCATTATGGTACCCATTTTTTTTTGGTACCATATTTCCAAATAATTTTGGTTACTTGATCTTCCTTTAATATATCCTTGCCATTGATTATAAAAATGATTTATTAAAGAAAAATAATAAAATAAATAATCTTTACATGTGTCAAATTTTTATTAAAAAAAAAAATGATACGATACCAAAAAAATAATTTTTAATACTACAATTGAACTATAACAACTAAGCCATTTGTCCTTCCGGGAGAAATTGGACGAGGGTTGTGGTAAAGCATCTTCATGTCTTTGTGTTTTTTTTTCTTTTACTTTTACTTTTGCTTTGCCATTGTCTCGGTGTCTCTAATCTATATATTTTGCTATGGGTATCAAGGATTGAGTTGAATATTTCTTTGAGTTTAGCAGTTGATCACTGTGACTTGAAATAGATTAAAACATGTTCTTAAAGGGATAAGGTTGACTAATTCTTAAGGGGTCTAGGAAGACATTCTCTTTATAATATTTCAGTCTCAGAAGCGAAGGTATCCAATAGTCTATCTACGGCAAACATTATGGTACCTTTTTTTTTTTTTAATACTACATTAAAAAATTAAAAAAAATCCAAAAATAGTACTTATACCCCAAAAAATGATAAACTCCACTCAAAACGGTGGCAAGTGAACCAAAAAAAAATGAGATGCGAATCCAAATAGTGAATGCACCATAAAAATTAATAAGCCCACCCCAAAAGACAGTATAGATACCCAAAAAAATGATGAATAATGCGGTACTAAATTTTTGGTATCATAATCAAACCCGTCTTTGTACACACTTCTAAGCAATAAGCTTATAATTGACCAATATGGAATTGTAACAGCTGTTAACATTTTTTCTTATTGAAATAACACTAAGAAAAATCAGTATTGTCCTAATATTAGCAGTATACGACACTGACCAACACATAAGCTTAAAGATGAAAATACTTAGAAATTTACTTGATTTCAATTCAGTTTTCTTCTAATTTTTAAAAACTTTTTCCTTACTAATCAATTTCAATATAATTTTTTTAGTTTCTGTTTTTAAGACAGTTTATAACACTGTTTTTATGTATAGATTGAATTATTTCTTTTCAACTAGAATGGACACATTCCCTCACATTACTTTATTTTCTTCATCTGATTGGTGCTTTGCTCGAACTTGAAGCAACACAAGCTGTTCAAGAATCTTAATTGATTGACGATGTAATCTTTGCCAGCCATAGTATATGAAGCAAATACGTGCTATTCATGTGTTCAACCATCTCTCTTTCTCTCTCTTTCGTAAGACAAAATTGAATCTAATGGCTGATCAAGTTCTACTGGATGTCCTCGCGGAGGGAATATTGAAGAAGGCGCTTTCTCTTGCAGCTGAAGAGATCTGCCTTGTAAGGGGTTTCAAGGGAGCACTGGATAAGCTTGAAGAATCTGTTAAAATGATTCAAGCTAAGGTAGCTGATGCCGAAAGACGAGGTGTTACCGATGAGTCTGTCAAGCTATGGCTGGACAAGCTTAAGGATGTAGCTTATCAAGCTGATAATGTCTTGGATGAGTTCGGTTACGAAATTGCACGACGAAAGGTCCAGATTCGAAATCAAATTAGGAAAAAGGTTTGCTTCTTCTTTTCATGTTCTAACTCAGTTTTGTTTCGCTCCCAGATGGCTCATAAAATCAAGAACATCAACGCATCTTTGGAAAAGATTAACAAAGAAGCAAATGATTTTGGACTTCAAAGGGTTTTGCAAGTGGCTACCCCCCAAGTTATTGTTGGCCGAGAGACCAATTCACTTCTTCACCCATCGGAATTTGTTGTAGCAAGGGATGCTGATGCATTGAAAATAGTTAAAATGTTAACCAGCCCGGAAATTCAGGATGTTGTCTCTGTGATTCCCATTGTGGGAATGGCAGGCCTTGGAAAAACAACTTTGGCTAAGTTAATCTATAATGATAATGAGATAATCAGACACTTCGATTCAAGAATTTGGGTATGTGTATCTGAGAATTTTGATGTCCAAAAGCTTTTAAAACAGATCCTTGAAACTTCGACAAAGAAGAAGTGTGATGTAGAGATTGAAACTGTAATTCTTGAAGAACTTCGGAAGGAGTTGGGAGAGAAAAATATCTACTCGTACTCGATGATGTGTGGAACCAAAATCCTAATAAGTGGGATGATTTTAAGACTTGTATGTTACGAGTTAGTACAACCCATGATAACAACATTCTGATCACTACGCGTAGTGTTCAAGTGGCCTCAATTGTGGAGACGCTCCCTAAGTATTGTGTGGAAAAACTATCATCAGAAGATTGTTGGTCCGTATTCAAAGAGAAAGCATTTGCAAATGGAGGAGCTCCACTTAATTCAGAGTTGGAGAAAATTGGAAGGGAAATTGCAAAAACATGTAATGGTGTGCCATTAGCAGCGAAGGTAGCGGGGAGTATGATGCGCTTAAAGAAGGACAAAGATGAGTGGTTGTCAATTTTAAATGATGGACTACGGAGTGCCATTGGAGATGAGAATGGTGTACTTCCTATTATTAAGTTGAATTTTGATCATTTATCATCGCCATCATTGAAGCATTGTTTTGCATATTGTTCGCTTTTCATCCAAGGTTCCCTCCTGGAAAAAGAACAATTCATCCAACTATGGATGGCACAAGAATATCTCCAAACCAAGGAAGGAAGTAAGAGGGTATTGGTAATGAATATTTTGAAGTTTTGGTGCAAAGTTCCTTATTTCAAGATATTGAGAAAGATGACTTTGACAACATTGCACATTGTAAAATGCATGATTTGGTGCATTATTTAGCACGAAAGATGTTGAAACCAGAGGGTTTTACTCAAGAGGATGACAAGGAAAAAGAGAATCTCTGTGTTCGACATTTAGCACTATATTCCAGTAGGGAAAATATTGGTAATATCCAAAATGAAAGTGCTAAAAAGCTGCGTACATTATTTTTAAAGAATATTGTACCTGTTGACGATTTTTTGAAGTTCAGATGTTTGCGTGTCTTGGATTTAAGTAAGATTGATATTTCAGAGTTGTCGTCTTCAATAAGCAAATTGGTACACCTAAGGCACCTTGACTTGTCAAATACTTTAATCAGTAGTTTACCAGAATATATTGTTGAACTTTACCATCTCTAGACTTTAAGACTCAAGGGATGTTATGGATTTTGAAGAAATTCAAAAATTTGATTAGCTTAAGACATCTCTATTTGGATAATCCATCTAGGATGCCAAATGAGATAAGTTGGTTAACTTCTCTTCAAACTCTATCATTGTTCAAAGTGGGTGAAGATATGGGTTTCCAAATTGAAGAGTTAGGATATTTAAAAAATCTTAGAGGTTAGTTGGATTTATATAATCTCCAAAAAGTAGGTGGTACAGAGGAAGCCCAAAAAGTAGATTTATGTGGAAAGGAAAATATATACCAGTTGACATTCAACTTGAATCTTGATCAGGAGTAATCGGAGTGCTGAGGATGTCTTGGAAGGCCTCCAACCTTCCCCAAACTTAAAAGGCTTAGACATAAAAGAATTCCCGGGTGATAACATCCCGTTATGGATGATGAAGATGGTTGTGCGTGTGACTACTAATGTTGAAGACGCCTGGCTACCACTCAACAATTTGGTGATGGTCAGATTAATAGACTGCGAAAGTTGTGAGTATATACCAATGCTCGGCCGACTACCATTTCTTTGAGACCTTGAGTCGGAAAGAATATATAATGTAAAATGCCTAGATAAGTTATTCTATGGCTATGATTGCAATGGATCAGGCACTAGCCAAAGTAGTAACGAGAGAAATGTATTATTTCCTTCTTTGAAAAGATTTGAAATGTGGTATATGGACAACCTAACAAAATGGATAGAGTTACCAGAAGGAAGTGTGGTGCAAGCATTTCCTTGCCTTTATCAGTTGTCCATTCGTCAGTGCCCGCTATTGGAAAGTGCTCCAAGTCATTTCCCAAACCTTTAGAAATTGAATTATGAGGATGTATGTATCGGCTTTCCACTGAAAGTGATATGCAGTAGCAAACTAACAACTCTGACGAAGCTCAAGATTGAGAGGGTGGACGAGCTTACTTCTTTACCGGATGAGCTATTGCAGAACAATAAATATCTAGAGGCTCTACAGATAGAAAGTTGTGGCATGCTAACACATGTTGTCTCGACGCTGCGAGGATGCCACACCTCTCTTCTTCGATCGCTAATAATCAAGTCTTGTGAGAAGCTGTGCAATTTGCCAGATGATCTCAACACCCTTCCATCTCTTGAGAAGTTGTCTATCAGTGGTTGCTCTCTCAACTCTATTCCCAGTATATAAGGCCTTACATCCCTTCATGATTTGGCTTTTTATTGGTGTGATGAGTTAACTTGTCTTCCAAGTGGGCTACAATCTTGCACATCCCTCAACACCTTATATGTTGATCATTGTAGCAATTTCACCTCGTTCCCAGATATACAAGCATTGTGTTCTCTCTCCACTCTAACAATTACAAATTGTGAAAGATTGACTTGCTTGCCTAGGGGGCTACAATTTCTTACCCGCTTGGTCAACTTGACAATTGGCTACTTTTCTAAAGAGCTCAATTCCTTCCCAAGCCTTGACGGTGTCCAATACTTGTATGCATCCCTTTGTGAGGTAGAATTGTACGGGTGGAGTCAGTGGGACCTTATCCGGAACAACTTCAACACCTCACCTCCTTGACAAATCTACGTCTACACATGTTTAGAGTGGAAGTTTTACCTGATTGGTTTCAGAACCATTCATCTCTTGAAATATTACATGTAGAAGGCTGCGAGAAAATTAAGTATCTGCCCAGAAATGAAGTCATGCAGCCCCTTACCAAATTAAAGAAGATGGAGATTATTTATTGTCCCCTATTCCACGCAAGATGCAAAGAGGGGGAGGGGGGGCTGAGTGGCCCAAGGTGTCCCATGTATGGTAAATTTCTCCTTCAGGACCAATCTTTTGTCATTTTTAATATCTAAATTTTTCTCATACTGTTCTCCTTCAGGCTACAAACTTTCCCACCCCGATAATATTAGAAGCAAGATGCAAAGAGGGGCTGAGTGGCCCAAGATTTCCAACATTTTGTAAGTTTCTCGTTCAGAACTAACCTTTTAGCATTGATGTTTTCATTTTTCTCATCCTATTGTCCGTTTAGTCCCATTTGGTATATTATCATCATAAATTTATTTGATACTTGAAAAATTATGACATCATAGTGGAAGTTGTATGGAAACTTTTTCTGGTCCCCTTTATGCCACTTGGAATAAATGTGAGTGAAAAGAGATACAAATTAAGTGTAGAACCCTCCCGTATATATAGTCAATACAAGTCACAATAAGGATAAAAAGGTAAAAAGAGAAAAAATCTAATAAACCCTAATAAACTAGGCTGCTATAACTCCAACACTCCCTCTCAAGCTAGGCGCAAAAATGTTAACTAAGCTAAGCTTGACAACGAAGTCCCGAAGAATGGATAGAGTGACAGGTTTGGTGCAAACATCTACAACTTGATCACTGGTCCCCACAAACGATGGAGTGACAATACCACTGCTAACCTTCTCCCGAAGAAAGTGAACATCGATCTCTATATGCTTCGTTCTCTCGTGTAATACAGAGTTAGAAGCGAGCTGAAGAGTAGATCGATTATCACAATATAATTTAGATGAAGAAGTCACTGGAAATCCTAACTCGCCAAGAATCGATCATAGCCAGATAATCTCACATGTGCCAAGTGCTAGTGCCTGATACTCTGCCTCTGCTGACGAGCAAGAGACAACTGACTGCTTCTTGCCCTTCCAAGAGATAAGATGAGCCACTCGAAAAGCACATAAACATGTAGTAGATCGACCGTCACACGCTCCCTTATAATCTGAATCTGAATAACAGGCTGGAGAACCCGTCTGAGATTCTGATGCATAGAACAACCCAAGTTCAGGACAAGACTTGAGATACCGAAGGATATGATAAACTGCATCAAGATGAGGCTGACATGGTCTGTACATGAACTGACTAACTCGGCTGACAGCGAATGAAATGTCTGGCCTAGTGTTGGCTAGGTAGATAAGTCTACCTACCAACCTTTAATAGACAGTCAAATCTCTCAACTCCTCACCTTCAGCAGTAAGCTTCAGGTTTGGAATCGTGGGTGATGATGTCGGTTTGCACCCCAGCATCCCAGTGTCTACGAGAAGATCCAGAACATACTTTCTCTGAGAAAGAACAATACCCCTGCTACTACAGGCAACCTCAATCCCAAGAAAATATCGCAGAAATCCAAGGTCCTTCACATTGAAGGTCTTCTCAAGGTCTACCTTGACCTGCGCAGTCTCAGAAACATCATCTCCAGTAATAATAATATCATCAACATATACCAAAAGAATGACACACTGTCCAGAAGTATTCCATTGAATGAAACAGGTATGATCAGAATGATATCTAGTGAACCCTAAACGTACAACTACACCACTAAAGCTAGAAAACCAGGCTCGTGGTGTTTGTTTCAGTCCATAAAGAGACTTACGCAGTCAACATACCTTTCCAACATACTCTCCCTCATCACGAAAAGTCCGGTGGTGTATCCATATAAATAGTCTCTTCCAGATCATCGTGAAGAAATACATTCTTCATATCCAACTGATGAAGAGGCCAAGAGTACTCCACAGCTAGAGAAATAATCAATCGAACAGTAGTCAATTTTGCCATGGGGCAAAAGTAGCACCAAAATCACGACCTGGTACCTGAGTAAAGTCCTTCGCCATAAGCCTAGCCTTGTGACGATTAATAGTACCATCCACAAGAAACTTGAGGGTGTAAACCCAGCGATAGCCAACAGGCGTCACCCTTGAAGGTAAAGAGACAAGATCCTACATATGATTACGCTCAAGAGCGTCCATCTCCGTCTGCATGGTAAGAACCCACTAGGGCTACCGCATAGCCTCTTAAACAGAGTGAGGAACCGGCGTATCTGATAAGACCATACTATAAGCTCAAAATGTAAGAGACAGATCATCACAAGAAACATAAGCAGAGATCGTATATAAAGTCCTGACGGTCCAACCATAACGAACAACTGTACGACGATCACGTCGCGGATAACGACATCTTAAATCATCATCCTCCACTGACAATGTCTCATCAGGTAAAGTAACTGGCTCAATACTTGCAATCTCATCAGTACTAACAACAGGTGCATCAATATGCTCAACGAACTGAGAAGTATTATCTGTATTGCCTGAGGAAGAGGGAACATCAGGAAGGGGATGAGAGTGAGGACAACGAACATAAACCTGCAAAGGAAGAGAGACGAGTGCCTCGGTATTGACAAGGATGAGTGGCTCTGGAGGAGGAGAGATTGATGACTCTGTAGTGATAGTGACTAATAGCTCTAGCTCCTATGGTAACGAAAAATTAAAGGGAGTATCATCAACTCGAGAGGCAGACACATGACTGGAAGAAAAAAAGGAATATGCTCAAGAAAAGTAACATCTAGACTGTGATACATACGTCGCCTGACAGGATCATAACACTAATAGCCCTTAGATTGATGACAATAGCCTGCAAAGACACAACGAATTGCTTTATCATCAAACTTATGACGAGTAGGAGACCGATCCTGAATAAAACATGTGCAGCCAAAAATATGAGGGGGGACCAAGAAAAGTGTCCGCTCAGGGAATAAGACCTGTAAGGGAGCCCTATGCTGAAGAACACGACTCGGTGTACGATTACACAAAAAGGTAGAAGTCAAAAAAGTAAAATGCCAATAAGATTTTGGTACCCCCATACCTCTAAGCATACAACGTACCATCCCTATCAGACTCCTATTTTTCATTTCAGCAACTCCATTTTGCTCAGGAGTATATGGACAAGTGAGCTGCTGAAGGATACCTTGGGAAGAAAGGTGAGACATTAAGGCATCAGACACATATTCTTTGGCATTATCCGAACGAAGAGCACGAATAATGACATCTGTGTTAATCATCTGGAAAAACTAAGTGATGATAGGGAGTACATCAAACTTCCTATATAAAAGGTAGACCCAAGTACAACGAGTATGATCATCTATAAATGTCACATAGTATCGAGCACCTGACAAAGCAGTAAGGAATATATAACACCTAACTAAGTGGTTTTGGTGACTGGTGCATGCGAGGAATATAACTGATCCGAACATGTTTCGATAAGGAATATATAACACAGTCAAGTTTACCACCAACACAAGCATTGCTCAAAGCAGAAAATAACATACATAAATATTTAAATTTGTTTGCCCAAAATGGCCATGCCACAACTGAACAGTTTATGATGAAAAATCATAACGACAAGTACTAGGTAAAATACTAGCATGCAAGCTAGGAACAGATAAAGACAAAGCAGGTGCAGGTGCAGGTGCAGGTGCAAGTGATGGAGGTGAAGGAACTAGTGAAATTGGAGGTGGATCACCTAGATAATACAGTCCATCTCTCGCATGTCCCCTGATAATAATCCTCTTGATACTCAGGTCTTGCAAATAACACGAATCAGATAAGAACACAACCGCACAGTAAAAATCTCTGGCTAATTGATGTACAGATAATAGATTAATGGTCAGCTTTGGCGCATGAAAAACCGAATGTAACGTAACTCCATATGGAAGGCGGACTGTACCCCTACTAAGAATAGGGGCATGTGTCCCATCTGCTAGCTGAACCTGTGTATGTAGTTGCTCATCAAAAGTGGGGAAGTGATGGGTCTCACCTGTCATATGACCATTTGCTCCCGAGTCCAGCATCCAAATGGGAGACGGACTGATGCAATCATGAAAAGCATGAGATATACATGTACTGATAGCGGTGGCTGTAGCAATAGTCAGACCCTGAGAAATTAGGGCGGACATAAGTATATCCAATCGGGAAGTGGTAGCATCCATATCACTCTGTCAAGGATGAGCAACAGTAGGAAATCGACAATAGATGATGGTACCTCAGCAATCGCAATAGTACGGCCGCTAGGAGGCGGCTTAAGCTCCAGATGGAGCTTCCAGCAAGCAGCCCTAAGATGTCCTGGTCGGACACTTAATCACACTGACGAGAATCCCCCTGTCTACGCTGATCGGGGGCACCCTAACGGCGCTGGTCCGAGCACTGTCCACCCCTTACTGAGGATCCTGAACGAGACCCTACAACAGCTGCAAGGGCCATCTGGTCAGCCGGAGGAGTCAAGGCCGCAACTAGAAGTGATCCAATACGGACGCGGCGCTCATGTTGCTTAATCATCGCATACACCTCATAAAGAGAAGGAAGCTTCAACGTCGACAAAATCTGGGAACGAGACCCCTCAAACTCATCACGAAGCCACATAAAGAACTTGTGAATCCTATCATCCTACTCTCGAGTATGCAAGAATGCTGCTTCCTCGGGCTCTATCCTCGGAATAGCAGCAAGAGGACATAGAATCTCATAATCAAGTCAGCGTTGGGTCAAATAGCCATAATAATCCTGAACGATCATATCTCCCTGCCGAGCATATGAGAGCTCCTGAGAAAGCTCATAAACACGAACTCCCCGTCCTGACTGAGAATACATATCTAATAATGCACTTCATAACTTCGGAACATAGCTATGAAACTGGTGAATCCTGATGGCTCCATCGAGCCAAATAACCATCCAAAATGGTGCAATTCTCAAAGAACCACGCACAATATCCAGGGTTGTCATCAGCTGGCTTTGGGTGAGATTCCGTCAGCCAACCAAGCTTCCCTACACGGCCTAAGAAAAGCTAGAATGAGCGAGACCACTCAGCGAAGTTACGACCATTCAACAATCATGCCGTAACTTTTTGAAAGATCATGCCCGACAGTGCTGGTAATGAAACTGTACCAGTAGGTACTATATACTGGTCAAACATAAAAGTAGAAGTACTAATAGATGTCTCAAAGGTAGAGATGTCAACATTAGGGGTCTCAAGTCCATCAGTAGTAGCCACATCAACAATACTAGGGCACCTGTGACAGAAAAAAAACTCTAAGATAAATAGAAGGATAAAATAAAGGAGAACAATATACCTCAAGTCAAACAATAGTGACAGACGGTCTAGAAAGCTACCAAATAATCAAGTCATGGTGCCTAGAAATCCAGAAAATATAAATAAGTGATCTACTGCATCAAGAGCAGATCAACATAAAAGTGGATTCAAACCCTCTTAAAAGGTCCTAGAAGTTGCAACCCTAGGAAAAAAATGTCGTGACGCAAAGAGATGGAGGCACTACGATGAAGAGCGCGGCGCACGAAAGCGCATAAAGGCGGGACAACTGTTATGATTTGAACTGAATTGGGTCGCTGCTGGTTTGGGCAGTGGGTTGGCTGGGGACTTGGGTTTGTCAGGGTCGCTGGGTTGGGTTACTGGATGGCTGGGTTCGTTTGGTTTATTAGGTCAGGTTTGGTTTTACTACTGATTTTGTTGCTGGGTTTTGGATGTTGGTTGTCTGGTTTGTTGGTGAAGTGGTGGGCTGGTATGGCTGGGTGGCTGGGTGGCTGAGGTGGTTTGTCGGTTGGATGATATTGAGTCAGTGACTTGGGTTGCAGGTTTATGTGGGTAGTCGGTGGTGGGCTGGTTTGGAGAGTATTGGCAGGAGAGTATTGGTTTGTGGCTTGTTGTGAGTTCAGTAGGTGGGCAGTAGGTTCTGGATTGTCGCTGGTTACTGCTGAAGGTGAGGGCTGGATGGTGCTGATTTTGGTGGTGATTGGTGATGAGGGCTGCTGATCGCCGGTGAGGATGATGGAGAAGGTTAGGGTTAGGGTTAGGGTTAGGGTATGACTCTGATACCAACTTTGAATAAATGTGAGTGAAAAATGATACAAACTAAGTGTAGAGCCCGTATATATAGCCAATAAAAGTCACAATAAGGATAAATTTAAACTTTAATTCTCTTACTTTAATTCTAAGGAAGCCAAAAATTAAAACTTGTAGTTAGTGCCTACCCACATATAAATTCTTGGCTCCGCCCTTGATTTGTTCTTCTTTAATTTCATAAATTTGAGTGATTGCACGTATTTGATTCTTGATTACAGTGATTGTACGTCCTTGTGTTTGTTTTTTCTTGGAAGATTTTACTACTGTTATGATCCAAGCATGTGCAATCGAGAACTGAGAGTTTAGTTATGAAAGTTTCAAGTGATGCCATAAAAAAAGTTTCAAGCGAAAATAAAGAATGTGTAAAATTTTTTGTGATCTGTAAAAATCTCTGTTAGTGCACAAAATTTTCAGCTTCTACGATGAACTTTGTGAAATTTGTTCGACAAATTTATCGGCACCAATTGCCACAAATTTTTTATAATAATGCTATTGGACCTAATTTGTTGAGCTAATTCATCATCGGGTCCAAACAAATATTGAGACCCATTCTCAATCCAATGGTTTATGAATGATTAAGTTAGCAAATTATGTCAGTAAATTAGTTCCTAGTAGCATTACTCAAATTTTTATAATGTTTTTTTTTTTCCATTCAAGACATGTAACAAATTTTAAAAAAATTTCGAAAGTCACTTTCAATAAGATTTTGGCCTCATTATTGAAGTTTTATTGCCCTTACATATCTACTGTAATTGGATCTATTTGTATTTGGATCATTTTATGTGGCCATGCATTTGAGTTGCTAAGAATTTTTGTTTGAAGCTCTTGTGAAAGAATCTTCTTGTGATAAATCCTTTCAAGTGTGGTTTCATTTTAACTCTGGACACTTTTGAGATACGGCAAATTATAATTTATATCCTTATAATATGTAGCAAATCCTATTTAATTCTTAAAATTTTAATTTCAACAATCAAATCCCTTAAGAAATTAATTGAGTTTCAATTTAGTTGTTACGTTCAAAATCAATAATTTATTATGATACAATGACTTTTCGTGACCAACGTGTGACTTGTGTAAAGGGATATATTTATTTCGTGAAATTTTTTTATACATAGGCCATAAACCTTGCTTTGTGTCATTTGATTTTTGAAAAAAAGAATATAATAAACCCAAAAAGAAAGACACGAAGTTAGAATTTAAGAAATACTGTGAGATATAGAGAAAAATACTGATGTATCTAACAGTTTCTCCAGTCCTTACATTTTTTTTAATCTAAAATGCTTCTGCAATGCTAGACATATACCCATACCAAATGAAGAGAAACTATTTTTTAAATCCAAATAATCAAAGGAAACCAAAATCTATACCCAAATATTTAATTGTGAGATTTCACCATCCTTTAAAGACACAATTGTCATATTTTACTCTATTTTAAATTTGGTTTATCTTCATTTAAATTTGAGTTTCTTCATTGGAGAGGTTTATACCAAATCAAGGTTTTTACCTTTTTTTTTTTTTCTTTCTCAAATTTGGGTAAGAGTTTGAATTTACATTGGAGAAGATCTAAGAGAGATGTTTTTTGTCGGACCAACCCATCCTTATGGGAAAGTTATGTGACATCTTTTTGTTAAAATAGTGCAATAAGTCTAGATAAAAGGATTGAATTGAAACTCAGTTAAAACTTTAAGGATGTAATTGTTACAATTAAAACTTTTTGGACATTTTGTCCCATTCATAAGTATTAAAATTTTCTATTGAAAAAAGAAGGGTACCCATTTGTCCCCATATTTATTGAAAGAGTAATGTTGGATTAATAAAAAAATTAAAAAAATAAAAAATAAGGACCAAATGATGTAGCATTACCATAATAGTATTCTTAGTTTCACTTTTACACATTTGAAATTCAATTGTGTCCTATTATGGTAATGACACATTATTTGATCCATATTTTTTGTCAGTGTAGCATTTACTCTTCTTAACATCATTTGATCAAACGTCCTAAGGTAGAATTTTGGCAATCTCTTAGAGTCAGACCATGAGAAATTTATTTCTCATGAATACCCTAGGACACAAATTGAATTTATGTGTATGAGAAATTGAATTTGTCCTCTTTATTTGTCACTATTGGAATCTTTAACAATACAGTTAAATTAGCTTTTATGTTTCTTTTACAATTTTTGTTGTATTTCATGGGTTTTTGAATGGATATTTTCTTCCAAATTGGAATGTTTGAAATGGGTTGTAGTTGAATAGACTAATTCTTTATGGGTAATGTTTTTTGTAGTAGAATGTTTCTAGAGATTTTGCACATCCCCCAACCCACCCAGACCCACACACGTACACACAAAAAAAGAAGGAGAAATGGTTTCTAGAAAAGTTAAAAGAAAACTCATAACTCCATAAGTCGATAGCTTTGGGTAAAGATAGTTAGAAAAATGTAATAATAAAGAAATTACAAAATGAGAATTTTACAATTACGTTAAGTGAACTCGGTTTGATTAGATGTAACTTGAATTTGATTTGATAAGGTTCAATGAAATTTGTGATTACTTTATGTTCAAATTTGATTTGTAATTACTTTATGTTCGAATTATGTAATTTGAATTTGATTTGATAAGGATTGATAATTGCATTTCTTCTGCTTTAATTGAATTGGTAATTGCATCACTTTAAGTTACTTTAAGTGTGACTAATTACGTTGTGTATCTTTCGATCCCAAATAATTAGGCGAAGTCCTCATTATTATTTTTCACACTCACATCTTATGGTTTGTATAGTAGTAGAATATGTGGTACACTTGATACGCTTGCTAAACCATCCATCAAAAGTAAAAATTTAAATTATAGTGACACAATTTACGAATGAATCTATAATATAAAACAGGGCGGCTTCAACAAGCCCATCGTACGGTCTTAAATTCATTCATCCAAAGATCAAGAAATTACCTCTCAAGAATTCATTTCAATTCCTCTCTCTCTCTCTCTCTCTCTCTCTCTCTCTCTCTCTCTCTCTCTCTCTCGATGTTACCCCGCGACACAGCCACCGCCATCGCCAGCGACACAGCCACCACCATCGCCAGCGACATAGCCACCACCACCACTACCGCCATCGCCACAGCCACAGCCATAACCACACCCTCCCAAGTATCCCTTTTCCCTGCTTCTCTCTCTCACACACACCTCGAACTTCTTCCACCCCGACCCTATGCTTCTCTCTCTCTCTCTCTCTCTCTCTCTCTCTCTCTCTCTCTCTCTCTCTCACACACACACACTCACTCTTAACAAACCCCCCCAAGCTCTCCCCCTCTAGCAAACCTCCTAAGGTTAGTGTCCTCTCCCCCTCTTCTCTTTCCTTCTTTTTCTCTGTCTCTTCTCTGCTTTCACACACACCCAATTCATACACACGCTAACACACCCATCAACCACACACTCACACACAAACCCATCACCCACACACTCACAAACACAAAAAATTTCAAAATTAGGGCTTGTGTAGGTGTCGATGTATCAATCAAAAGAGAGGGAGTGTGAAGAGATGAAGACACATGCCTGTGGGAAATCCAGTGACACCCACACCCCAAATCATCCCATCGTCCCTCACCCCACTTCTCTTTCAGAAATCAGGACCATGCCACCCCTTTACAACTTACTTAATCCCTTCCTCTTTTTGTTTGCTCTTTTCCAGTCCCTTTTTTTTCACTCTTTCTCTCTGTTATCCCAATGCCAGTCACATTGCCCCAAGAACACACGCAACACACACACACACACCCTTTCCTTCACATACACACTCTCTTGGTTTGATTAGGTTTACTTTGAATTTGGTTAATTAGGTTCAATTCAATGTTTATGTTTAATTTCTACCAAATATATTTAGGATTATTGGAATTAGTATTTGATTGGAACTAAATATTGGAATTAGGATTATGGGATTACTGGAATTTTTATGGGATTAGGATTACTCTTTAAAACTTTTTTTGGAGTAACTGAGAATGGTATGCTTGATTTTAGATTGAGAGTAATTGGAGCTAAAGTAATTGGGATTATTGGATTAGGAGGATGGGAATTAGAACATACCATTTCTTTTACCCACACACTCATCTTGGACTTTGTTCAATTTGAATTTTGTAAATTTAGTTTGGTTAGGTTGAATTTGAATTCTATTTGATTAGGTTCAATTTGGATTTGTGAACTCGGTTTGATTGAGTTTAGTTTTAATTTGTGAACTCGGTTTGATTATGTTATTTTAGGATGCAGATTTTGTAAGAAATTTTAATTTGATGTGTATTTGCTATGTAATTGGATTTGTGAACAACTATAACTTTAGGTTTGATTTGAATTGGCCATGTAATTGCTTTTTTTTTTTTGCTCGAGTTGAAGTGAGTTCAATCGATTCGAACTGAACAACTATAACTTCGATTTTTTTTGCTTGGGTTCAATTTTAATAATTGAAGTTATAGTTTGTGGAGCTTTATTTCTAGCTTTATTTTCTCTATTTTCTTATGGTTTTTTTGCCTTTTTTCTCCATTGACTTTGGTATGCTTTTACTGAATTGACTTTGGTTGACATGAATGTCTTCGTTGATGTTTTGTTTTTGGTGGCTCCATATGTGCAACACTCTCTCTAATTCACTATTGACAGCCCAATTTTTGTTTTTCATGGTAGTGTATTGCATACATTGTAATGTCAAGTTGTCAACTAAAGTCAATTTAGTACATTGTACATTGATTTTAGATACCCAATAAGTAGTTCATTTTATTGCGTTGTCTTTGCTCTGGTGATTATCTACACTATTTTTGTATGATGATGAATTAATTTTTTTAATATTTAATTGTTAGTTATATTTGTTGCTCAAGGTTCAGTTTCTGTAATATGAGATACAAACTTTTATTCATTGTATTAATATGAGATACAAATTGTTTTACATGGTTTTTGTCAATCTGCTGCTATTCGTATTGCCAATTCCCAATTCTCCACATCTCCACTTCTTATATAGTGTTTTCTTTTCCTTTTTTTTTTTCCGTCATGGTTGATCCTTTGCAAGCCAAGTTGATAGCTATTGAACAAATGGAATAAATCATTGTAATGACGATTAAATCAATGCAGTGGAATAGCTATTGTTGACCATCATATCCTTTTGTTTAAAATTATTGTCAAAGAGTATGTTTATAATCTATATTTTTCTTCATCCAAAAAAGGGGGTTTTAATTGTTATTGCTTCTTTTTTTGCCTATTGGTTATTGTAATTGCCTTATAATCTCATGGGTTTAGTGGAATTTTTGTGAAAGAATTACAAGTTAATTTGATTAAATTGGGTCTGGGTTTGAATTAGTTGAACAGTTTGAGTTTGAGTTCAATGATAATTTGATTTAGATTATTGCCTTCTCTGATTTTTTGCGAACTTTTTCTAATGCCAATCTATGTATTTTTTCGATGAACTTCCGATGGGCAATGACCATCGGCAATGCAGCTCCAACGACTAGCGACAACACAACTTAAGTGGCGGCGGTGTCCTCCTAAATAGTGGTTTGTTTTTTGAGTTTGTTATTTTCATGGGTTTTACATTTGTTTTGGCAATTTACATTTTTCTGTCTTCATTTATTTTTTGTAGGCTCTATCGGATTCACACTCACACGGTCATGCCACTTTCAACGTCACGCCGCCGTCAAATTCATCAGTAAGATTCTGGTTTTAGTGTTTTGTAGGTTGTCTCATGTAGCTTTGTCTAAACCTTGAAATGTTGCTTTCACTGAGGATTGGGTCTTGGAACAAATATGACTTCATTTTTTTTTACTTTTTCTCTCATTTGTTTCTCCATTTTACAATACATTTTCATGTAATCAATCTTTCAATGGCTGATTTTTTTTTCCATGCTCATATGCAGAGGGTCCGACAAACTTAATTGCTCCATTGATTGGAGGCCAGGTACACAGTGGCCATTCTTTTTTTTTTCTTGGGTGGTGCTATGTTTTGCTTGCTACCAAGTGACACCTACCATTAAAATTGGTAAATTTATATTTAACTTTGGTTAGAACCTTCCTGTACAACACAACATTCATGAATCAGTTAGACTTTAAAATTACCGAAATGAAATTATAACTAATGGTATTAATCATTCTCAATCCATTGAATTGTTGTTTCTTTGTTCGACGACTTAGGTTTGCTGCAATAAGAAATATACGTAGGATTATAGAATGTGAATGGTTTTGATCCCATGTTTTACTTTTTATTTAGTAATTTTTCAAGGATGTGAATGGATGGTTTGTATTGAAAATAGGAATTCTTGGGTGGTGCTCTCTCTATCTCTCTGTCTGTCTGTCTGTCTGTCTGTCTCTCTCTCTCTCTCTCTCTCTCTCTCTCTCTCTCTCTCTCTCTCTCTCTCTCTGTATGCCTGTATGCATCTGACGTATATGTATGGTGTGGTTTAATTAGTTAATATAACACAATATTAGTACACAGAGTTTCATGAAATTTTCAGGGTTACTTTCATAAATTTCTTTAGTAAATGTGTTGTATAGTGATACACATTGTTTAAGAGGAGTTTTACTGAACACTTGGTGAGCAAGATAAAAATTTTCATATAATAACCTCATTTAGTGCAGCAAGAATGTTTTTGTTGCTTCATAATATATGGTGGTCGTGTTTTAAATTGTAGTCATGGGTGAGCAAGGAGGCTCAAAATTGTTGTACTCAACTTCGACATTTGATAGTGACAATGGTGATGATGTGAAGAATAATGAAGGTGACGAGTTTGATGATGATTTTCTTCCCGATAAGCCAGAGTTACAACTCCAATGTGTGGATCCTAGAAGGGGCTGGGGTTTTCGTGGTGTGCATAAGGTACTTGACATTAGTTTAATAATGAAGATATATAAATTTTTGGTTTTCCTAAATGTAATTTAGTGCTGGAATAGCTCTATTTTGTTTGACATAACATTGAAGGTGATATAGAAAAATAATCAGCTGACTGTCAGAAATTTGAGCCATGATAACAAATGTGTTTGTAGGATCATTTTTGCATTTCATTGGACGATGTATCTTTGATATTTTTACCAAGTATCTTTTTTGTCATGCATTCTCATCGGTGAAGTGGTGGGGAATGTGTGCTGGCAAACTTGCAGTGCAATATAACTTCCACTGGAACCCAAATATGCACGTACGCTCCACTTGGTTGCATAGAAAATAAATCGAAACTTAGTGAACTGTAGAAATTTCAATGATACGGAGACTGGAGAAACTTCAACTTCAAGTGTGGCCAGTACCACTATATGGCAACCAAAACTACATTAATATCAAAGTTGAGAAATTTAATAAGGTGAAGATTTTTTTGAAGTGGTTTATTGTTGGGGAGGTTTGTCTCTCAATCTCTTTGTGTGCATTTGTGTTTTGGGCTATGCAATCCATTTTCTGAATTACAAAATTAGCATTAGTAACTCAAGTAGTGTAGTTGCCACTGGTTTCATCAATCTAAACTCAATTTTCACTGGCCCTCTCTCTCAATAATTTGAACACATGAGTTTGTGATGTGGGTTTGGAAAAAGATAATTTACTTTGCACTGGAGCCGTTACTTTGATCGAGTTTAATATAAGTGTTGGATATGGATTATATTTGAATTTCTTTATGTGTTAGACCTCTGCAGATTCAACACTTCATGTTTTTTAATGCATGCTCTGCTGCTCTCTTGACGAGTACATTTTAATGCGTACAAGAAAGGCACTTATTTTGTAGTTTGGACTGAGTGCAAGGATTGTGACTTTGTTGGTCAATTCTGACGTTACTTCAAACCGTGAAATTGTTGGTTGTCTATCTTTCGATTATTAATAATTAGGCGAAGTCTTCATTATTATTTTTCTTTGTTTTCATCTCTTTGAAGGACATATATATTTTACTTTGATAGTTGTCTTAAGAGTTTTGACATCACACTCAAACATTGTCAACTAATCTGTTAATTTTTCCAAGCTTTCATACAACTATACCTTTTTGAGAAAAAATTGCAAATGAGTGCCATCTAGGAAATTGTGGACTTTAGGATTTTTTTTTCCTTGCATCAGTGTCCTTCTCCCTCTTGATTGATCAGTTACCATGAAAAATATCGTTTATCCGGAGGTGTTGTTGGACTTAGTGTAAATATTGCTACTTTTTAAAATGTATTGCATATTACGTCATGCGTCGTTCATGACTATTCTTATAGTTTTAATAGCTTCTTCCACACATGTATGACTATAAATTTTCAATGAATATATGTCTGTCTCATTAGTATAACGCTTAACAAACTTCATTGTTTTTAGAATTTGTAGGCATTTGTCTTCGATCCGTTGAATGAGTGTATACTCTTTATTGGGATACTAATAAGGTACTTTAATGATATATTATTCGTTTAAACGTTATCCATATGCTATTACCCTGTTTTTATACCCGTGTGCCTAACATTATATTGACTGTTGTTCAAGTCGACACGTGGGAGCTTGAGGTTGATACACACTTTCTTGTGCATTATGCACCGGTTGTTTCCACAGGCCTGCCGTGTTCATGCCCCACAGCAGCTCTGATTATCACGTAGTTGTCTACTCTGCAACTGATAAAAAAATGTGTTATTTTGGATGTATTATTTGGGTAAACATATGATATAATGGATATATTATGTGTAATTCAAATACGCTTGTGAATTATTCTTAAAATCGCATCGTGCACTCTGATGTACATAAAATTGCTATGCCTTCGTAATATACTGTGCATTTTCAAGGTAGACATCAACTCAATTTCAAACTGTGATGTGAAATTGCGGTTGCGTTGTGCTCTTGGGCACGTGTTGTTGTGTATTGATTGCTTGATTTTTGAGAGTTGTAATGTTTATTTTTCAGTTATGTATACAGGTTGATATTTCCATAGTCTCCTATTTTTAAAGGAAATTTTGTTGAAATTTTGCAAAAATAGCGGGTTATTATTAGGTTGATTTAATTTTCTTTAACTAAATGATATAAATAATAACCTATATCAACTTAACCAGATTTTTATGGGTTTTTGTTTATTTTGTGTTTAGTATGGTGAACTAATTTCACGTTTAAGGAGATATGTTTGGCTTGATGTGAAATTTCTTGTTGTTTTTGTGGGATAGTTTCATTCGTTTTTCAGTACTGTATACAAGTTCATATTTATATAATCTCCTATTTTCAAAGGAAATTATGTCGAAATATTGAAAAAATATTGGGTTATTACTAGATTGATTGATTTATGTGACCCAAACAAAAAATTTACTACACTGGTTTTACTTCCTTTAATTAAATGAAATAAAAATAACCTACATCGAATTAACTGAATTTCAGTGGGTTGCAAAGTGCCTTCAGGCATTGGTTGTCTCCCTTAGTTTTATCTTTGCGTGTCTGTTGTGTGATCCGAATTTGTAAAGTGAACCAAACACGTTGTGTGATTGATTTATTTTGATTGGAATTGATGGTTGTTTTAGTAGTTGGGTTCAGAATGGTGATTTTTGGAGAATTTTGATTATGAACTCTGATTATTGTTATGTATGATTGTGAATTGTGAATTTTAACTTTGATTGTATTGTGGATTCAAGAGACTCCGAGTTTTGTGGACAGGTTGCGAATGTCTTGGGCTCCTATTGTTATAGCAATCTCTGTCGAAATAGTCCCCAAAAAAAATGTCATCCTGTCTATATTGATTTCAATTTCTTTAATTAAAGAAAATAAAAGTAAATTTTTTTTCAAATTAATTGGTTAGTTTACGTTGCATCGTGCCTTCAAGCACGGGTTACCTCTAATATATATATACTAGTCTTTGGGTAAAAATTAAAAAACAATTAAAAAAAAATATCCCTTGAACTAAGCCTCGGTCTTACTTAATGTCCCTTTTACTTTAATGGGTTGCAACTAACCCCCTTCAACTTTAGAATAAACTGCAAATTTAATAGATTTCGTCAATTTTGAAACCTTGTGCATTGCACATGCCAAAAGTAATGCGTAGGAATTTTGTTGAATGATTTCTCGCCTATAAAAAATGGTTATAGGACATATTTGCCCTTTTGAGCATTTATTTAATAGACTCAAATGTTGTATCCTCTCCCACCCACATCTTTCGGAAGAAAGAGGGGAGCTCCTACCTACTGTTCACAAGGGATAACCCGTGCCTGAGGGCACGGTGCAACTAAAAAAAATCGAACATTAAATTTGAACGCGAAATAATCAAGCATTGAACTCAGATACATAATAAACTAAAAGTTTAAACTCGCCATATATCACGTGTCTGAAGACATTGTACATAGTTCTTAAATACGAAATAATCAAACAATGAATATAAACATGCAAACTATGGATACTCTGTGATGCCCTATATCACGTGTCTGAAAGGCACTATAGATAGGTCATTTTTAATGTCATGACTTTAGTGAAATAAAATGGGTCAAAATGTGGATACTCTATTGAGTTCGCGCTCGTCGCGGATCACAACACCCACATTATTTTTCTTGAGCAACTGAACCTATAAATGAAGATGCAATTAACAGGTAAATGAACACAAACTGTATGAGAAAAATTTATTAAGAATATTAGTGAAATGATGCTCATCTTACAGTTTGTTCTAAGTCGTCATCAATCTGTAAGAAGATGCATGAAAATAAAGTGAAATAAAAATGTCAATATTTTGCGGCGGCAAAAAAAATAATTACAACGTTGTATGCTTTGTAATTAAAACGATGTATGCTATAGATGAGGTTTAAACTTACACGACCAAAAATTGTGAGATTTTTCATTTTTCAATCTTGTGAGTTTGCAGTGGTGGTTAGTACACTCTGGTGGCTACAAATATAAGAAACAAAGAGAAATAATTAAACATGCAATTGAAAATATACAATATTGCCTTAGCAAAATTATTTACCAATACGCATAATAACGTAATAATATCAATTGTGTAAGCAAGTAAAAAAAAAAAAAATTGCCCTTGTCTGAAGGCACTATATGACAAATAAAAAATTGCAAATAATTACCCATAAAAAGTTAGAATCTGTTGGGAAAAAATTAAGCCCTTATAAGAGTCAAGCCGTATACACAATTCACAATCATATCCCAAAAAAAACTATTAAACTGGATTCACTATCACGCCATAATCCTATCTAAACACAAATATCTATCAACTACTGCAACAAAACGGATGAAAACCATAAAAATACATGAATAAATTTACGCCGCAAATAAAAAACAACATGACCAAATGAAGGAATTTGCACCCACATTCACCAACATTGAACTTTGAATCATACCCAATAATTAAATCATAAAGTAAAAAAAAAAACCCATCCGATGAAAATGACCCAATAATTAAATCAATACACACCCTTGAACTTGAAGATAACGAACAACTTGTGGGCATTTGAATGAAGAGCAAACCAAACAAACCCAGTCCTACTTCACCTTTTTTCCAATACCCTCAACTACAGTCATACTTTACCTTCCAATGCAATGAAAAACACAACGAAGCATTCACATTCCATGCAATGTCTAAAAGCAAACTAAATAAGTACCTTCGAGGTAAAACAGCGGAAGAGACAATACAACACCACTCTCCAAAAAAGCCAACCTATTATGAGATTAGTAATGAACCATTAAGCCCCTAATCGCTTAGATTAACATGAAATTAGTAATAAGACATTGGAAACCATATGCATACCGCCAAGATATGTATGTAATGCAGCCAAACAGGTATCAAATGTCAAGTCACCAGATGCTGAAGCCCCTCCATAACCACGACCACTGTGATCCATAACCAAATAGCACAAAAGAATAAGCAGTTATAAACACACAAACGAAAATCAATACAGCTTTGATTTAACTAAGAATAAAAAAAAACCCACAATATAAGCTTAAAACAATGCAATGACAACCAGAAGACTGGGGAAAAAAAAAAACTCTAGCTCTTGAGATGTTAAAAGCATACCAGACAACACAATATTTATTTCCTTTCTTTCCTTCTACAACTCGAAAAATAAAATAAAATAAAGCTTCTCTCAACTAAAAACTTTCAAGAGCTATATGAAACTATAACGTTAAACACGCAGAAGCACGAATATATTCGTCTGTATAAACGTAGATTAAAAAAAAAAAAAAAACGCAGAATTAGTATTTATTGATTGAGAGATGGGTGGCTGTGCTATTTTTCCATTTTTTCACCCCATAGCGATCCGATATATGCATGAAAACAGAACATTATATTCATTGAACTCATGGCAAAAATTGAGGTTTAATAGTATATTCATTGGACTCATGGCAAGGAAAAGAGTTGATAGTTGGCCTAAGGAGATATTTTATATGAGAAACCAAAAATCACAGGCCAAGATCCATCTGGTTGCACATGAAACAGTTAGTTCTTCCTTCTTCCATCAACTGATAGACTCTGTTAAAATGCAGTCTAAAACAACATGAACTGTTTCTAGCCAATTTAGTAAACACCAAATGCTCCAGAATTTTAACTTGCTTAAAGCACAATGCACCAGAAAAGGCAACTCAAACAGTAAAAGGAAAAAAATAATATTGACTGTAGTGTAGTAACATGCATCCACCATGTTGATGAAAATGAAATGAGCTTCAATTGGGTTCAATATAAAAAGAAGGTAAAACTGGAAAATTTCAAAAGCATGTAGAACTGTACACCAAGGGAGATAATTAAAATGGAAAGAATGTGACTAATTGAAAAATCAAAAAGGGAGAGAAAGTGAAATAACAAAAGCATGTGAATACAATTAACAAAATTATGATTCTCCAGCTCTACCCAACAGAACAGAACTTTAGCTCTGAGTTTCTCAAATGTATTTGACTTAGAACAGGAACAAAAGCAACCGGTGAGTTCAACGTTGTAACCCAGCCGGTAACAAAAGCAGCCTGCAAT
Source organism: Ilex aquifolium (assembly GCA_951799425.1). Taxonomy (NCBI): domain Eukaryota; kingdom Viridiplantae; phylum Streptophyta; class Magnoliopsida; order Aquifoliales; family Aquifoliaceae; genus Ilex; species Ilex aquifolium. The sequence continues at coordinate 13,220,804 of OX637397.1, read as the reverse complement.
TCCTCTGTTGGTGTTTGCGTAGAAGAGGGATGGGGGGAGTGGGTGTTTGCGTCGGGTGAATCAGTAAAATAACCAGAGAAAAAATTAGATACAAACTTACCTTCACTACAACAAAAATCGTTTTTTGCGACGATTTTTTTCGTCGCTAAATTCAAAAAAATCGTCGCAAATTATTTTTCGCGACGTTTTTTTTTCGTCGCAATAGCCTCGTCGCAGAAAATATTTTGCGACGAAAAAAAAACGTCGCCAAAAGTTAAAAAAAACGTAGCTAAAATATATTCCACAACCGTAACAAAATAAAAAATAATAATTAAATTAATTTTTTGCGACGTAAAAAAATCGTCGCGAATAATTTTTTACATAAATTGAAATGTAAAAAAAAATAATTTAATTAATTTTTTGCGACGTAAAAAAATCGTCGCGAATAATTTTTTCATAAATAAAAATGTAAAAAAAATAAATTAATTACTTTTTGTGACGTAAAAAAAATTGTCGCGAATAATTTTTTTATAAATAAAAAATGTAAAAAAAATTATTTAATTAATTTTTAGCGACGTTAAAGAATCGTCGCAAATAATTTTATACATAAATAAAAATGTATAAAATAATAATTTAAATAATTTTTGGCGACGTAAAAAAATCGTCGCAAATAAAAAATATAAAAAATAATTGTTTAATTAATTTTTCACGACGTAAAAAAAACGTCGCAAATAATTTTTTCATAAATAAAAATTTAAAAAATAATTGAATAAATACATTTGCGACGTTTAAAAATCGTCGCGAAAAAATTGTTGCTCCAATTTTCACGACGAATTTATTTTCGTCGCAAAAAATTTCATTTTTTTTTTTAAATAATTCATAAAAAATGATATTCTAATAAAATTTTTCACCTGTACACCAATAATACCTGTGTTCAATAAAAAACTAACACAATTAATACATTTCACATATTTTTCATTCAACATACATTTCACATCTTAAAAAAAAACAATTTTATTTCCAAAAAGAATGAATTACAAGAATCAAAGAACAAGAAGTTCTAAAAATTGAAAAAAATGGTTTTAATCCTTCAAGAGGATTTAAACCATCTGTAATTACATTTAATGTCTCTTAAACTTGAATAGCTCCAGCAGTCCAGCTCCATGCCTTAAAATACCATCTCCAAGCTCAACATATCAGTACTAGCCCAGACTAAAATCATATCAGAACAATCAGGCCACAGTCCAAGTGCCTGATCCATTCAGCTCCCTAGCACTTTACAGCAGATAGCACCCTCTGAACATCATTCCCGGAACAAAATGCAAACTTTCTAAAAAGAAAGTTGGAAGCCAAGGTAACAATATATACATAAAAAAAAAAAAAAAAAAAAGTTAATATATCAAAAAATAATAACTTGTAAAGAGAAAAAACCAAAGTCAAAACTAGACTACATGCGTGGACATAATGGTAATGAGAAAATTCCATATTATTCTGTCTTCTTAATCTGTAGCATCCTGCAAAAATTTCTCACTTCAGGGTTCAGTTACTCCAAATGCATGGAACTTGTGTACTAAACAAAGCAAAAGAGACGAGAAGGAATCCAAAAGCCAACAAAAAATAGTTTTGCGCGACACTGTAATAGTAGGTCTAAAAATGAAAGTAAGTGGAATAAAAGATAGATATACACACCTGTGGTTGGCCAGAACTTGGCAGACCGAAGCTAGGAGGCAGGGAAGGCAGCATATTCCCGAGAGTATGGTTTTGTCGATGCATCAGCCATAAGCAGCGAAGGTGGATGAGGAGCTCCCTGCAATTACACTTTTTAGTTGATTACTCCAGATTGTCCATAAATAAACTACAGTTGCAACTTTTGAGGTGCATCTAAATCAACTAATTTCAATTTTATTAAATCAACTAAGGAACAAAAATTATAACCTGATTTAATGGAAGGTAAAAAAAGGCAACTAACTTAGTGTATTGAAGAAAAATACCTCATAAATAAGTAAAGCTGGTGTGTAGGATCAGTTACCAGTCTCCAGACCAATAGCGTTCAAATCTTTTCTTAGCCTAAGTGAAATTCAATTTTTCTTTTATAACTGCAGGTTTAATCGAAAGGAAACAAACATAATCCCCAAAACTTCAGCAAATAACCGCAATAAAGAACCTAAAACTGAATCAATGCAAAAATACATGCAACAATCTAATATTTAGTTTTACACAAACTTAAACTGAACCCGAAAATACATTTTTTTTTTTTAAAACTTGACCTAAACAAATCCCAACTAAAACGAAAAAAAACCACCATAAATATCCTATGTTGTTCATAAGAATACTTGGTCATAAAGCATTCATGTCAACTACTTTAAAAAGAATCTGAGGTTTGTTCAAATCCCACAGCACAAAACATAAAATTATGTAAGCTAATAAAATTAACAAAGCTCATGGTATAAAGATACAGAATTCACTTTGCTCAAATCGTCAACTTTACTACTCAACTACCTCAACATAGTCATAGTCCATACACATCCCACTTCTCCACTCATATAAGCTTATATGAGCAATCAACTACACAATGTACTGTAACAACATCATGATTCAACACCAATTCTTAACAGTCACACAGGGATTCAATTATTCAAGCAGCTGGCGAACATTTCATCTATCTAATACTTTGGGAGCAGAAAGTTATAGCTGAACTAAACACAGGAAATCAACATAAATATCATGATACGTAAAAAAATTTATACTCAACAATTATAAGATTTGAATTCAATACCACGAGCTTACAAATGAGAGATAAAACAAAAATTCACCATGCATTTTATGTGGTAGTTACGTGTCGGAAAAAAGGTTGGGGTGTTTCTTTGTTTTTCTAGCAAGCCTTTATTTTAAAAGGTTGGGTGGTGGATTTTCCGTTGGTATTTTTTAGAGTGATTCTTTAGTAAAAAGCATAGAAACATGGGGGCCTACATGTTTCTTATGCTTCTTTTTTTTTTCTTTTTTCTTTTTTTTTTAAGAAAAAAGGAATTTTATTCCAAAATTTGAAGCATTTACAAGAAGCAAAGAAACAAATTCTAAAAGTATGAGAGTTGACTTTAACCCTTCATAGGCTAAAACCAACTTAATTACAACTTTCGTAAACTTCATTTAGATCTTTTATGAATTCATATTGGTGGGAGTAACGTTCATATTCTTCAATTGCATGAGAACTTTGTCCCTTCTCTATTCTTCATTTGGGATTTTGGTCTCCACCTCATGATGATATGGAGAATCGGATGGGTGAAAGGGCAACTTTTCTAGGGAGGTGTGAGTAGTTGCACCACTAAACCTGTAGTGGTATTTATTGGAGATGTGCAATAGGAGATCATTTGTTGCCATCAAAGTCATCTCTTCCAAAGCTAAAGAAGCACAATTTTGAGCTTTTGTACATTTGAAACTATTCACAAGCCTTCCTATTCAACTACATTTGCGACATACAATACAAGATTAAAAAATTGTCTATATTGCTTTTATATCCGCTAGTTCATCATTTCAACTCCCATTTACTATGTATTTATTGCAACTGTGAAAGCACATAGATATGACAGTTGATGCATGCATTGTAAGCCACCTCTCTCTCTTAAATGGCCACTTTAACACATTTTATATGATGGCAACAATTCACTCATTTGAAAATGAAGCCACAAGATTTTTGATGCACAAATGCAAAGATAATCTATTAAAACGACATGTTTCCAGCTTCGCGTTCATCAATCAACAGAAATTTCCACAAGAGTGAGCCAATTACAGTCCAATATGTTAAACATTTCATTTTGTTTTTAACTAGTATGTTACATAAAAGATCCAATTGAGAAATGGTATCAGAAACAGCACGTCATACAAAAATTCTTGACTCCAAAGCACAAAACAAGATCAGATTTTAGCAATAAGTCACAATTTAAAAACAATATCTTCTATGAAATCCCAAAATTATCCTAAAAATCTCTCCTTGATCTCGACCACTTGTTTAACTCATTGAAAAATATAAAATTTTTGCCCGAGAAGTAATTGCACAAATGCAGTAAACTATGTTCATCAAGTAAAACATTCTCTAAAATAACTATATGAATGCAAAGAATTTTCTTTTTAAAAACAGCTTAAGCGAAGAAAAAAAAAACAATTTTCCTCCACCCTTGATATGGTTACCCAAACAAAATTTAAGGAAAAATTGTAGACAGCTCAAGAAATTAAGAAACTCCTTTTCTAAGCAATACCCCAAAGAATCAAAAGATCTAATAAATAAATATTATATAAAATATGCAGATCCAGAATAGTCAAATGGGAAATTGTTAAAGGCTAGCTTGATACCTATAAGAGTGGAAACAGTTTTCAGGGCCTTCCTTTTGTCTTTGTCATCATGTATATCCAATCTCAGGATAAACTTCTGTTAGAACAAACAAATTGAAGAACAAATAATCATAATAGAGTCCAAAGAAGAACCACCAATGATTCTTAAACAGAGCAAGCCAAGGTTAATCAAATGAATTAAAGGATCAAATATAAACATAACTGCTATGAATCAAACCCACCCAGTTGAAAATATTATTAGACTTGAAAATCTAGAAAGTTTCTAGGAAGAAGAAAGTATAAATTCTCAAAATCTGAAAGGTTCAAAGACAAAAAGTGGATTTGAAAGCTTGCCAAATAGGCAGAGGATATATTCATGACCCACATAACATATGTATTTGAGGAATCAAATTAAATAAGAGTTTCATTAAAAACGTAGCAAAACCCATCAAGAATTGTATTTTAACAAGCAGAAAAAGTTTCTAAAAAAGAAAACCCAAAAAGTTTATAAGAATCAGCACAATGATAAAGATTATTGAATAAACTGAAAGAGAATCAAAGATTCTGACCTTCATTTGGGTGGCTAGGTACTGTGTTTTTGTTCAACTGATAGTCATTTTATCAAACAGTTGGTGGGCATTCTATCAAACTGTCCAATTTTGCTAAAAATTAAATGTGAGAAAGAGCAATGAATTATGGAAGTAAAATAATATAGTGATTTTCATAGTAATCATGGATCAAAAAAATAAAAAACAGTTTCCCCAAATGCATCAAAAATTGATACCGTAGACAGCTCCTTGATCTCCAGAAATTTTAACATCAAAAAAAAAAAATACAAACCAAAATACATCAGTCTGAAATAGCTCGTTAGGCAGATAGAAGAGAACAAAAGTACATCAGCTCCTTGGCTCCGGCGTCGTTGGTCGGCGAGATGAGAAGAATCAGATCCAGAAGTTTCCGGTAGTGACATCGGAGATTTCAAGTTCCGACTAGAAAACCCGGTTACGATGCAACCCGCCGACGAGCTCTTCTCCGACAGAAAACTGGTTCCCCTCCAACTCTCTATTATCCGACCAGCGATGACATCTACAATTGCCTCGTTGGAGGTGAGATCGCTTGATACAGAGGAGAAGCTTCTGGTTCATTGAGAGAGAGACGATGTGAGACTGAATGGGAAAAGACCAAATGCCTCAATATTAAAAGGGAGGGAATCGCAAATTTGGCGCAGATAGTATTATTGGCGACGTTTTTTTAAAACGTCGCGAAAAAATAAGTAAATTTTTATTTTTTAACTTTTTATTTACGAAAAAGATTAGTATTAACGACATTTTTAAAAAACGTCGCGAAAAAATAATTTCCTTAAAATTTCTAATTCCCGCCATTTCTCTCGCAAAAAAATTATTAGGAGGGAATTGCCTTTTCGCGACGTTTTTAAAAAACGTCGCAAAAAATTATTACATTTTTATTGTTTAAATTTTTAATTTACGAAAAAGTTTACTATTGGCGACGTTTTCGAAAAACGTCGCGAAAAAATAAGAAAATTGTTATTTTTTAAATTTTTATTTACAAAAAAGGTTAGTATTAGCATAAAATTAACATATAATTTATCAAATCAACTTTCAATTTCATTAAATTAACATTCGATTTATTAAATTGACATTCAATTTCATCAAATTAACATTCAATTTATCAAATTGACATTCAATTTCATTAAATTAACATTCGATTTATCAAATTGACATTCAATTTCATCAAATTAATATTCAATTTATCAAATTAACATTCAATTAAACATTTAAAGTAATCAAATAAACTTTAAATTTCATTAAATTAACACCTAATTTATCAAATTAACATTCAAATTATCAAATTAAGATTCAATTTCATCAAATTAACATGTAATTTTATCAAATTGACATTTAATTTCATCAAATTAACATTCCATTTATGAAATTGACATTTAATTTCATCAAATTAACATGTAATTTCATCAAATCGACTTTCAATTTCATTAAATTAACATTCAATTTCATCAAATTAACATTCAATTTATCAAATTAACATTCGATTTCATTAAATTAACATTCGATTTATCAAATTGACATTCAATTTCATCAAATTAATATTCAATTTATCAAATTAACATTCAATTAAACATTTAAAGTAATCAAATAAACTTTCAATTTCATTAAATTAACACCTAATTCATTAAATTAACATTCAAATTATCAAATTAAGATTCAATTTCATCAAATTAACATGTAATTTTATCAAATTGACATTCAATTTCATCAAATTAACATTCCATTTATGAAATTGACATTCAATTTCATCAAATTAACATGTAATTTATCAAATTGATATTCAATTTCATTAAATTCACATTCGATTTATCAAATTGACATTCAATTTCATCAAATTAACATTCAATTTATCAAATTAACATTCAATTTCATTAAATTAACATTCGATTTATCAAATTGACATTCAATTTCATCAAATTATCATTCAATTTATTAAATTGAAATTGAATTTCATCAAATTAACATGTAATTTCATCAAATCGACTTTCAATTTCATTAAATTAACATTTGATTTATCAAATTGACTTTCAATTTCATGAAATTCACATTCGATTTATCAAATTGACATTCAATTTCATCAAATTAACATTCCATTTATTAAATTGAAATTGAATTTCATCAAATTAACATGTAATTTCATCAAATCGACTTTCAATTTCATTAAATTAACATTTGATTTATCAAATTGACTTTCAATTTCATTAAATTCACATTCGATTTATCAAATTGACATTCAATTTCATCAAATTAACATGTATTTTCATCAAATCGACTATCAATTTCATTAAATTAACATTCGATTTATCAAATTGACATTCAATTTCATCAAATTAACATTCAATTTATTAAATGGACATTCAATTGAATCAAATGGACATTCAATTTATCAAATTAACATTCAATTAAACATTTAAAGTAATCAAATAAACTTTCAATTTCATTAAATTAACACCCAATTCATCAAATTAATATTCAAATTATCAAATTAACATTCAATTTCATCAAATTAACATGTAATTTCATCAAATCGACTTTCAATTTCATTAAATTAACATTCGATTTATTAAATTGACATTCAATTTCATCAAATTAACATTCAATTTATTAAATTGACATTCAATTTCATCAAATTAACATGTAATTTCATCAAATCGACTTTCAATTTCATTAAATTAACATTCGATTTATCAAATTCACATCCAATTTCATCAATTCAATTGATATTTTTTTTAAAGTTTTTTTTAAGTAAAATGTGTATTTGCGACGTTTTTTAAAAACGTCGCGAAAAGTCAATTCAATTGATATTTTTTAAAATTTTTTATTTAAGTAAAATGTTTATTCGCGACGTTTTTGAAAAACGTCGCCAAAAGTGAATTTAATTGATATTTTTTTAAAATTTTTTATTTAAGTAAAATGTTTATTCGTGACGTTTTTCAAAAACGTCGCCAAAACTGAATTAAATTGTCATTTTTTTTAAAGTTTTTTTTAAGTAAAATGTGTATTTGCGACGATTTTTAAAAACGTCGCGAAAAGTCAATTCAATTGATATTTTTTAAAATTTTTTATTTAAGTAAAATGTTTATTCGCGACATTTTTGAAAAACGTCGCCAAAAGTGAATTGAATTGATATTTTTTTAAAAATTTTTATTTAAGTAAAATGTTTATTCGCGACGTCGCCAAAAGTGAATTAAATTGTCATTTTTTTTAAAGTTTTTTTTTAAATAAAATGTGTATTTGCGACGTTTTTTAAAAACGTCGCGAAAAGTCAATTCAGTTGATATTTTTTTTAAATTTTTTATTTAAGTAAAATGTTTATTTGCGACGTTTTTTAAAAACGTCGCGAAAAGTCAATTCAATTGATATTTTTTTAAATATTTTATTTAAGTAAAATGTTTATTCGCGACTTTTTTTAAAAACGTCGCCAAAAGTGAATTAAATTGTTATTTTTTTTAAAGTTTTTTTTAAATAAAATGTGTATTTGCGACGTTTTTCAAAAACGTCGCGAAAAGTCAATTCAGTTGATATTTTTAAAAAAATTTTATTTAAGTAAAATGTTTATTTGCGACGTTTTTTAAAAACGTCGCGAAAAATCAATTCAATTGATATTTTTTTAAATCTTTTATTTAAGTAAAATGTTTATTTACGACGTTTTTGAAAAACGTCGCCAAAAGTGAATTTAATTGATATTTTTTTAAATTTTTTATTTAAGTAAAATGTTTGTTCGCGACGTTTTTTTAAAACGTCGCCAAAAGTGATTTAAATTGTTATTTTTTTAAAGTTTTTTTAAGTAAAATGTGTATTTGCGACGTTTTTTAAAAACGTCGCGAAAAGTCAATTCAATTGATATTTTTTTTAATTTTTTATTTAAGTAAAATGTTTATTTGCAAAACGTCGGTAAAAATTTTACCAAAATTGAAATTTGCGACGAAATTAGAAAATCGTCGCTAATAGTAATTATTTGCAACAAATTTAAAAACGTCGCAAAAAAAACCGTCGCCAAAAATGCTTTTTGTTGTAGTGCTTACACAAAAAATTCTGTTGAAAAAATGCCGGAACAACCGCTGGGTGAGCCTCTTTGCGTTGAGTGAAGAGGGAGAGCAGAGAGATTGGGACCTGTTTGCGTTGAGTGAAGAGGGAGAGCAGAGAGCGAGGAGGTGTAGGGTGTTTGCGCAGAGGGTGGCTGTGTCTATGATTTGGGGAAGTAACCCGCCGCCTGACTCGCCGCCTGTGGGTTGCCATGGAGCTGTTGCTTGTCCGGGATTTGGGGGAACTGACTGCCTGAGACAGAAGAGAGAGGGCATAAGGGTTGCAGGGAGCCGTTGCTCTGGGTTGGATTGGGTTGGGTTGGATGTGATGGTTGGGTTGAATTAAATTGGATGGGATGATTTTGGGAGGGAAAAAATATATGGGGTATAAGATTCAAACCCCCTTCTATTTTAATATATATATATATATAGTAGGGTAGAAATACGAAAATTTGATGAGCATTTCGCATTCTTACTTGATTTTTTCGATTAACTAATCAATAGGATCGGCTATGACAGAAAATTACGAGTAATAGAAAATTTGAACACCCCTACAAATAGTTATTCAACATGACTTTTGATTGGAATCAAAATTTATCTCAAGTCGATACGAATCGACAGTTGATACCATAATACAAAAAAAAAAAAAGATACAGTTGCACTTCAATTATGTTAAATTACAACTTGTTTGAGTCTAAATTATGACTCAATCGGTGCCAATACATAGGTTACTATTAATTCAAAATGTTACAACCATTAAGTCAAAATCTGAACCGTAATTTGATCCAATTATATCTTACCTTACGACATGGAAACAGAAGTTGTGTTTGATTTGGTTGTCTTTCCCTAAGCATGGAGGTATTTTTTATTTTTTTTTGGTGGGTCCTAAATATGGAGGTTGCTAGAAAAAAGATCGGGGTAATTTAATGACACCCGATGGATTTTTATATTCTCCCGGCTCACCTTCCCCATGGACTGAAACAAGGCTTTCGGTGTAGATAAGTAGGTGAAGGCAACGAGAATGAGTACGATGGCCTAAGATTTGGAGATCCTTAAGAACAAGTTGGGTATTAGGATTATACAGGAGCAGGTGGCCAGGTGTGGTTTCAACAAAGACCTCATCATTCTTCCACACCCCCACTGGTTTCATCATTCCATGAAGCGGTCCGATATTTAATTGCTTGATCCAATATCCCATTCCCTCCTCCTCCATCAATACCCACAGGGCAACTGATGACTGCTCAGCTGATTCCCAGGAATCTAATGGCACTTGTGAATGGGAATAAATCAGAGCTATAGAGCCATTGTACAACGCAAGAATCTCGTAGGCTGAGTCTTGGTGAATAAGTGGTGGCCCTTCAATCTCTCTGAACTCCTCTTTCCCCATGTCAAACGAAACCAGCTTTCCATGTGGAGACCACCAGTAATAAACACCATTCAAGTAGGAGTCATAGCAAGAATCTATCAAAGAATGCAGGCAATCGGGATCGGGAGCATCACCCTTGAAATCTTTCCCTGAATCTGTGCTTAAACTGTACACAGCAACATGTATGGGATCCATCCATGGGCCCCATTTAGCGGGGTCCCCATCATCAAACCTCCGAATCCAAACTACCTTGTAATCATCACTGGTGGGATCTAACCCGAATCCAAAGCCGCAGTGATAAGGGATCCAGTCACGAGGAAACAATTTTGTGCGGCACAATGGCAGAGCCCTGAATGCTCTAGTCGCGGGATTCCACAGACCAATGCGCTCACGTTTGTCACACAGGCAAAAAATACCATTAATAGGACCACCAACCAGATTATATGTGGAAAAGGATAGGCCCATATTGTGGTAGGTGGGTACTGTAAGCATTTTGTCCGGGAACAAGACGATGTCCCACAAGTTCCTATTGTCATCGTAGTAGTATACCACCAGACGGGCATTGTCCTTGTTGTTGTGTTGTAAATGAATGGAAATGAAAGCAGGACTATCTATTAGATTTTTCCAAAATTTGCAGACACACCTGAATTGCAACAGAGATTTCACAGACATTCTTGACAGTATCTCGATCAGCACATCTTCTGTCAAATAGTCACCTTTGCTTTCCATTTGGCCCATTTGATTGTATGAGAAAGATGGGTCTTCTTCTTCTTCTTCTTCTTCGAGAGAGAGAGAGAGAAAGAGAGAGAGACCTCTGGAATTCGCTAAGGAGACAGAAAGGGAGTTTTTTTTTTTTTGGTGGGGTGGGGGTTTGAGGGATAGAATGAAGAAAGGGCAGTTGTAAGAGTCTTTACATGTCTCGAACAGCTGTGTTCCTTCCTTAACTCCTAAGCAAATATACAAGTGCAACGAATTAATGCATTCACACCGACTAAGGAAATACACCATTGCAACGAATTAATGCATTCACACTCCACACATTTAAAGCATTTCTTAACCTTTAAGTATAAAGCAAAGGTAGAATTGAAACAATTTAATGCATTCCCTTGCATTAACAAATTTACAATCTTACAACAATCACACTATGGAAAAAACAAGATATTCTCTTATTAAATCTATAGGGTAATATGGATGAGACGTATGATTATTTTAGAAATGACAACAACAATCCTATAGTTCTGTTTTGTATCTGAGATACTCCCTAGACAGCAAAAATATCAACATTAATTAGCATTATATATCTTTTAAAATTCATCAGAGTTTTCGTTAATCATTGAAGTGTATTGTTAATTGGGTGAAAGAAGGCATATGGTATGGTGATTTTTCACATGGGATCCGAATCCCTTATAATACTTTTTCTCTCTACATTCCTCTTTGGTAGATTACCCACTCATATAGGAGTGAGAAACCCACTTATGTATAAGAGTTTTATTAATTACCTTAAATACACTTTTAGTTAGAGGAACGGGCTGTGACAGTGTTTGATAGAATTTATGTACTTGTCAATTTATAGAATACTAAAATTTTAGTGAAGTTTTGAGTACTCTAAATTCTTACAAGTTTTTGTACTCTAAATTCTTTCAAGCCCACTTTTAATCAAACATACATATATTTGATTAAGTCTTTGTATTAGCTTCTTAAATTAAGTATGGATAACATTTTCGTTTACCCCCTTTTGTTCATAGTTACTTGACTTAAATAGTTCTTCAACATGACTGTTCAACTCGAATCAAAATCTACCACAATCCAAAATGAATCGAAAGCTTGTATCATACTGAAAAAAAGATATAATTGCAATTCAATTATGCCAAATTACAACTCGTTTGGATCAAAATTACAACTCAATCGGGTTTACAAAGTTTAAGATCGGTGCTAATGGGTTACTATTGATTCACAATGTTGCAAGCAATTCTAATCAACATCATTGAGTCATTATCTGAATCGTTTGAATTGTAGTTTGACCCAATTAAATCTTAACTTGCAATACGAGAAGAAAAAATTGCATTTGATTCGGTATTCTTTTCCTAAGTAAGGTGGTTTTTCTTTTTTTTGCTGGGTCCTAAGTATGGAGGATCGGGGTAATTTAATGACACCCGATGGATTTTTAATACCATCCCGATGGACTGAAACAAGGCTTTCGGTGTAGATATGAAGGTCAAGGCAACGAAAACTATGGGCTAAGATTTGGAGATCCTTAAGAACAAGTTGGGTTTTAGGATCATACAAGACCAGGTGGCCACTTGTAGTTTGAAGAAGGGGTCTTTGGAAGCCGGTACACCTAATTAGACTTATTTGGCAAAAAGTACACATTAAAAAATGTTTTAGAATTAAGTACACTACATGGATACAAAGACCTAAATACCCATCTTAGAGTCATTTAATTTATAAATATATATATTTATATACTAATTTATAAATATATATATGTGTAAATATATATATATATATATATAAATTCGTATATATATATATATATACTTGTTTGAATTTGTATATATATTCAAACAAGTATATACACGAATTTAATGCACCACTTTCCCATAAAACTAGGAGATATTTAATGCACCACTTTCCAAAGAAAAAACACATGGATCAATGGAGGAAAGTGGTTTTATTTTCAAATTAATTTAATATCCGAAATAGTGTAACAATAAAAGTGTAACAATAACAGTATAACAAGTTATATAGACAAAATATTGTACTATTACATTTTGTGAAGCATATATTTTCACATAATTTCATTCAAAATAGTCAATCTCTGTTTTGAATTTGTTACCACATGCACAAAATGTAACAATAAAAGTGTAATAGTGTAACAATAACTGTTACATTGTTACACTTTTATTGTTACACTGTTATTGTTACACTATTATACTATTTCGGATATTAAATTAATTTGAAAATAAAATCATTTTCCAAAAAAAAAAAAAACACATGAATCAAGGTGCATTAAATATAATTTGAAAACAAAATCACTTTCCAAAAAAAATTAGCATGAATCAAGTGAGGACATACAAATATAGAATATTAAAGTTATCATATATATATATATAAATTCGTATATATATATCTCTATATACATGAATTTATATATGTATATATATATGTGTGTGTATATATATATACGAATTTATATTTGTATATATACATATTTATATATATATATGTGTGTGTGTGTGTGTATATATACATCTATATATACACACGAATTTATATATATATTTGTATATATACATATTTATATATATATATATATATATATATGTGTGTGTGTGTGTGTGTGTGTGTGTGTGTATATATATATATGTGTGTGTGTGTGTGTATATATACATATATATTTGTATATATATATATGTGTGTGTGTATATACATATATATTTGTATATATATATAAGTCTAATTTGGTGTACCCCTTCCAATTTGCCCTTTCAAGAACGACCTCATCATTCTTCCACAACCCAGCTGGTACCATCATTCCATGAAAACCGATACTCAATTGCTTGATCCAACATCCCTACTCCTCCATCAGTACCCACATGGCAAGTGATGACTGCTCAGCTGATTCCCAGGCATCTAATGGCACTCGTGAATGAGAATAAATCAGAGCAATAGAGCCATTGTACAACGTAAGAATCTCGCAGTCTGAGTCTTGGTGTAGATCAGGTGGCCCTTCAATCTCTTTGAACTCCTCTTTCCCCATGTCAAACGAAACCAGCTTTCTATGTACAGATTTAGACCACCAGTAATAAACACCATTCAAGTAGGAATCGGAGCAAGAATCTATCAAAAAACGTAGACAATCGGGAGCATCACCGTTGAAATCTTTCCATGAATCTGTGCTTAAAGTGTACACAGCAACATGTATGGGATCCATCAATGGGCCCCATTTATCGGTGTTCCTGTTATCAAAAGTCCGAATCCAAACTACCTTGTAATCATCACTGGTGGGATCTAAACCGAATCCAAAGCCGCAGTGACGAGGGATCCAGTCACGCGGAAACAATTTCGTGCGCCACAATGGCAGAGCCCTGAATGCTCTTGGCGCTGGATTCCACAAAACAATGCGTTCACGTTGGTCACATAGGCAAAAAACACCATTACAAGGACCACCAAGCCGATTAAATAAGGGGAAGGATATGCCCATATTGTGACATGTGGGCACTGTAAGCGTATTGTCTGGGAACAAGACGATGTCCCCCATGTCCCTAAGCTCATTGTGATAGTACACCACCAGACGGGCATTGTCCTTCTTCTTCTTGTTGTGTTGTAAATGAATGGAAATGAAAGCAGGACTATCTATAAGATTTTTCCAAAATTTGCAGACACACCGAAATTGCAACAGAGATTTCACGGACATTCTTGACAATATCTCGATCAACTCATCTTTTGCCAAATGACGAGCCCAAATTCAACTGGGCTAAGCCTGATAAAAATAAGTCGAGAAAGGCCCAAATGCCAAAGGACCTAAGAAATAGTCCAAGTCGTCAAAGCCCATCAAGCCGGGTCAACCCGTCTAAAGAGAGCGGAGAATAGGTGAAGGAACCAAGGGAGACCAAGGGGCGCCACATGAGGGCCACCCAAGCCATATGGGCGCCGCCCACTAGGCGCCACCATTGGGCGCCGCCCAATGGTTGAGCTCCCCACTCCTCCTCAACCTCTCACTTGTTCTCTCCTCATGCCATGATGTTTCAAGTCCAAGAAGGAAGACACCAGAAGGCCTGCACCTAAGCCCAAGGAAAACACCAAAGGGGATGACCACTCATGGGCGCCACCCTTGGGCACCTACCCCTTTGGTGCTCCTCTTGTCTTGGCACTCCGGTACGCCTACTCCAACTCAAGGTCCAGCCTAAAGTCCAATCCAATCTGGACTCTCCTCCGACTAAATAGGAGCACGAGAGAGAGAATGACGGGATACGGAGATCAACTCCTACCTTAATTGTGCTTGCCAAAGAGGTTCACCCTTACCATGATTGTACTTACCAAAATAGTGAAAGACCTCTTCCACACGGCACCGCCTCACCATAGCTATATAATGTAAGCCCTCTCATGGGCAAAGACACGTTGAATACACCTTGATACATCTCAGACACCTAGAGACAGGCCTCACTACACACTTGCTCTCTCTCCCTCTCTCTCAAAGCTCTGTAATATTCTGGTGACTCATTCATCAATAAAGATCTCCGGTCACCGTCGCCGTTCTCGAGAGTGGAGTAGGTCACCCGGACCGAACCACTATTGATGATGCACAAAATTGTCTTTGGCAAGATCAACAGTCAAGTATGAACAATGATGCAATTAATGAGTAATAAACGAACAATCAATGACAATTAATGAATCAAAACCATAAACAGAGAATTAACACAGGGATTTACAGTGGTTCGGTCTCGGATGACCTACATCCACTCTCTGGAATGGCAGCGGTGGCCTGGTGTTCTTTATTGATGAATAAGGGTACTCCGGAGAGTTACAGTGTATTGAGGGAGAGAGAGAGCAATGTGTAGAGGTGTAGGAGGTGTGGTGTGTGTAAATCACAAGATGCCTCTCCAAGTGGAGAGAGCTTACATTATATAGGTTCACTAAGGCGGTGAGTTGAGGCGGTCACCACCATTTTGGTAAGTATAGTTATGGTAAGATTCTACCACTTTGGTAGGTACAGTTATGGTAGGATTAGATCTCCGGTGCGTATCCCGATATTTTCTCCCTCGTATCCCTATTCCGTCGGAGGAGGTTCTGAACTGGACTAAGCTTGAGTTGGAGTGGGTCTTCATTGGACTCAGGAGACAAAGGAGGAGGAGGAGGAGACCAAGGCAGGAAGGAGGAGGAGACCAAGGCAGGCGCCTACATGGGCGGCGCCCCCTTGGGAGTGGCCAAGCGGGTGGCCTCCCATGGGCGACGCCCCTTGGTCCCTGGGCTTGGGTTCTTTGGACTCCGTATTGATTTGCGGCTGCCTAATTACCTTTATGCCCTCCGTATTGTTTTACGGCCGCCTAATTGCTTTATGCCCTCCGTATTGTTTTACGGCCCAGCTCCGAATAGTATCTCCTTTGGGCTTTCTCGGTCCGTTCAAGTTGGGCTCGGCCCAGTCAAATTTGGACTCATTATTTGCCCCCCATGCCCTAAGCCTCTGATTTTTTACGAGAGGAAGGGGTTGAGGGCATGTGCTTCGTCTTCACTTGAGTGAGGAAAAATTTTCTTGTTTTCCACGGTGCTTTTTTATCTTCAGAGACCTGCTGAATTTATCGGTATCGGATATATATATATATATTTTTCTTCTTGGGCGTGGGCCCCACTTCTTTCTCTTTTTTTTTTTTTTTGTCTTTTCCTTTCTCTTGGACTCCCTGGGCGCCGCCCTTCTTTGACTTTCTCTTTTGTTTTTTTTTTTTTTTTTTTCTTTCCCTTGTTGGCTTCCTGACCTTTTTCTTTTTTTCTTTCTTCTCTTGGGCGCCGCCTTCCTGGGCGCTGCCTCCACCTCTCTTTCTTTTTTTTTTTTTTTTTTCTTCTTCCTTTTTTCCTTTGGCTTGGGCGCCGCCCTCTTGGGCGTGGACACTTTTTTTTTTTCTTCCTTCTTGGGCGTGGACACTGACCCTTCTTCCCTTTTTTTTTTTTTTCTTCTCCTTTCTTTGGCTTGTGCTAGGCGCCGCCCTCTTGGGTGTGGAGGACTCCTTGTTCTTCTTTTTTTTGGCTTGGTCTCCCTGGGCGCTGCCTCCCTTCTCCCTCTTTCTTTCTCTCTTTTTTTTTTTTTCCTTTCCTTGCGTTGCTTGGGCGCCGTCCTCTTGGGCGCTGGCCTCTCCTTCCTCTTTTTTTTTTTGATGCAAAGTGAGGAGGGACTTTGGCGAGGAGTCCATGGGCAGTGTGAGCGAAATGGAAGGACCCATCCCCATGGACGACGCCAGCGCCTTCTTTGCTATGGCCCCCTGTATGGCATAAAATGTAAGGGGAGACTTGGTAGGTGGCGCCAGTTTGACAGGCGAGGCAGTAGCATTGCAGACGGTTTTGGGCGACACCAAGAGGTTGGAAGGGCGTCTTGGGTGACACCTTGAGTCTTGCTATGGGTGGCGCCTCTCTGGTGCTTAGCCATTGGCTGACCTTGTCTCTGATTATAGGCGTCCTGTTGATAGGGCGATGATGGAGACTCCTTGTGCTTTTAGGGTGGTGTCTTCTCCTCCTCCCAAGAGGGCGAGGTTTGATGCCCCCAGTGCTTCTCAGTTAAGGTCCGATGGCTAGATTGCTTCCTAGGAGAAGGGACCCGGTGGTGCCCCCACTCTTTCCCAGACTGTGGCTCATGTGTGTATCAGAGCTAACTGTTGTACTACTGTAGGAGTTGAGACTCCAATGCGGTCTTGCTACGGGGACTGCAGCCTGAGCTTCAAAAGTGTGCTTGGCAAAAACAATGTTATCCCAATATTCAAATATTTAACATAATTACCTGGAGAGAGAGGCAGGTTGTTTGTATGAGAGCAAAGTCATTGTAGACGTCCCGTAGGAGGGCTGCATGAGTTGAGGCCGAGCTACTTTTAGTCTCGGAGGATGGCTGTCGTGGCAGACTACATAGGCCGAGCTACGTATAGTCTCGGGAGATAACTGTCGTGGCAGAGGCTTACTAGGTGACTACTTGCGCGAGAGCAGAGTCATAGGCCGAGCTACGTATAGTCTCGGGTGATGGCTGCCGTAGCAGAGGTTTACTTGGTGACTACGTGCATGAGAGCAGAGTCATAGGGGCCGAGCTACGTATAGTCTCGGGAGATGGCTGCCATAGCAGAGGCTTACTTGGTGACTACATGCACGAGAGCAGAGTCATGGAGGCCGAGCTACGTGTAGTCTCGGGAGATGGATGCCGTAGCAGAGGCTTACAAGGTGTGTCCCGCACTCCTCTTTGTCTTTCTTCCTTTATATTTTTGGCTTTGAATGCCTATAGGTGGCTGTTGTTTTGCCCTGCTTGTTTACAGATACGCTGAAGATCAAGAAGGCAATCGATGTCCAGGCAGCGGAGAGGCGGGCACATGAGGCTGCTGAAGAGCAATTAAGGTTTGAGCGACAGGCACGAGAGGATGCCGCTTAGCTTGCACGACAGGCACGAGAGGATGCCGTGAAACTGTTAAGGCTCGAGCGGCAGGCACGAGAGGATGCCGCTGAGAAGTTGAGGCTGACATTCGAGTAGCACTTGAGAGAGCTACTAGGCCAGAGGCTCACTCCATAGAGATGGAGGATATCAGATATGATGCTGAGGAGTTGGGCGCCTGGTGGGCCCCTACTGCTGGGCGCCTTGTATTGGGCATCAGTTGCTAGGCGCATGAGGCTAGACTCCTGAGACTGGGCACCTGGTGCTGGGCACCTGTTTCTGGGCGCCTGAGATTGGGCGCCTGAGGCTGGGTGCCTGAGATTGGGCGTTTGCTGCTGGGTGCTTGAGATTGGGTGCTTGGTGTTGGGCGCCTGAGGCTGGGTGCCTACTGCTGGGTGCCTGGTGAGAGGGGGCGAGACCCCTCGTCTAGGCGACACCATGGGAACGTTCGAGGTGGAGAGGGCGACACCCTTCGTCGGCATCATGGGGGTGCTCGAGGTGGAGAGGGCGAGACCCCTCATCGACATCATGGGGGGCGCCCAAGGTGGAGAGGGCGAGACCCCTCGTTGGTATCATGGGGGGCGCCCAAGATGGAGAGGATGAGACCCTTTGTCTGGCGGCATCATGGGGGTGCCCAAGGTGGAGAGGGCGAGACCCCTGGTCTAGGCACCATGGGGGCGCCCAAGGTAGAGAGGGCGAGACCCCTATCTGGGCTGCATCATGGAGGGCGCCCAAGGTAGAGAGGGCAAGACCCCTATCTGGGCGGCATCATGGGAGACACCCAAGGTGGAGAGGGCGAGACCCTTCGTCGGCATGTACTACTGAGGGTGCCTGAGACTGGGCGCCTGAGATTGGGCGCTGAGGTTGGGCGTCTGCTGCTGCTGGGCCCCTGGTGATGTTCGCCTTTTGTCTACCTTGTTGTGAGGCCAAGTTCAGACTTTTGTAAACTGCCTGTAAATTTTAGGAAAGCACAACAATTCTGGACACAATAATCTTCGCAGAAAGTTATTTCATAAAATAATAAATAACAGAATAAATAATCTAAAACGATAAAGGATAGATGAGAGTCATTGGCATTCTCTCTCGTCCTCCTACGCAAGTACATGAGGAGGGGGAACACATGAGTTCCCTGTACGCTGAGGAGGGACTACTGGGCGAGGGGCACCCTGGTGTGGCCTTGGGGCGCTCTGGCGAGGCCTCCATGGCGGGGTGCTGCTTGGCTCCCTGAGTGATTAGGCTGTTGCTCCTCTCCTGTTGGAGGGAGTGGGGCTCCTCCAACAGGGTGAGGCGTGACGCCTCCTTAGAGCAGTTGCATGGTCTGTAGGAGTTGTTGCCCGACGACGGGGGTCTCCGTAGCAGATGGCTCCGAGGGTGCGAGGGGAGGCGGAGCCTCCTCCTGGTGTGCCGGGTTGTTGTCCCCCGGTTGTTAACTCATTGATCGGTTAGTGATTGTCATGGAATAGCAAAGTGGTAGAACACTTAGTCGGTTCCCACAGACGGCGCCAAACTGATGATGCACAAAATTGTTTTTGGCAAGATCAACAGTCAAGTATGAACAATGATGCAATTAATGAGTAATAAACGAACAATCAATGACAATCAATGAATCAAAACCACAAACAGAGAATTAACATAGGGATTTATAGTGGTTTGGTCTCGGATGACCTACATCCACTCTCTGGAATGGCAGGGGTGGCCTGGTGTTCTTTATTGATGAATAAGGGTACTCTGGAGAGTTACAATGTATTGAGGGAGAGAGAGAGCAATGTGTAGAGGTGTAGGAGGTGTGGTGTGTGTAAATCACAAGATGCCTCTCCAAGTGGAGAGAGTGTACATTATATAGGTTCACTAAGAAGGTGAGTTGAAGCGGTCACCACCATTTTGGTAAGTATAGTTATGGTAGGATTCTACCACTTTGGTAGGTACAGTTATGGTAGGATTAGATCTCCGGTGCGTATCCCGATATTTTCTCCCTGGTGTCCCTATTCCGTCGGAGGAGGTTCTGAACTGGACTAAGCTTGAGTTGGAGTGGGTCTTCATTGGACTCAGGAGACAAAGGAGGAGGAGGAGACCAAGGCAGGCGCCTACATGGGCGGCGCCCCCTTGGGCGTGGCCAAGCGGGTGGCCTCCCATGGGCGACGCCCCTTGGTCCCTGGGCTTGGGTTATTTGGACTCCGTATTGATTTGCGGCTGCCTAATTACCTTTATGCCCTCCGTATTGTTTTACGGCCGCCTAATTCCCTTTATGCCCTCCGTATTGTTTTACGGCCCAGCTCCGAATAGTATCTCCTTTGGGCTTTCTCGGTTCGTTCAAATTGGGCTCGGCCCAGTCAAATTTGGACTCATCAACTATAAATCCTTATGTTGATTCTCTGTTTACAGTTTTTATTCGTTGATTGTCATTGATTGCTCGCTAATTACTCATTAATTACACCCCTATATATTCTTGACTGTTGATCTTGCCAAAGACGATTTTGTGCATCATCACCAAATACCCACCTTTGCTCTCCATTTGGCCCATTTGACTGTATGAGTAAGATGGGTCTTCTCTTCTGTGTATGAGAGAGAGAGGCCTCTGGAATTCATTAATGAGCTAGAGAGAAAGGTTTTTTTTTTTTGTGAGTGTTTTTTAATGTCTACAACAGCTGCTAATTAATAAATAGAAATTTGTTCATTCCTTAACTCCTAAGCAACGAAATTTGTGCATTCACACTGACTGAACACATTTAAGTTGTAAGCCAAAGGTATAATTGAACCGAATTAATGCATTCACATGCACTTACCTCATTAAATCGATAAGAAAATATGGACTAGTTCTATTATTTATGGAAATGCCATTGATGATCCTATAGTTGTGTTTTGTATCTGAGACACTCCCTGGACAGAAAAAATATCGACATTAGCATTATAAAACTATTAAAATCCAGATATTTGTTAGCATTTTCCTTAATCATTGAAGTGTATGGTTAATTAGGTGAAATAAGGCGTATGATATGGTAATTTTTTCCGTGGTATCCAAATCTCTTACAATATTTTTTCGCTCTAATTTTTTGTTTTGATAGATTACCCACCATGTTTAATAACAACATCAAATTATGATTGGACTTTTTCCAATGTCATTTAGAATCTTATTGTATGATTATTGGCTTTCCATAGAACTATAACTATGTTTTGGCATATTTTGACTGTTTTCACTCATCATGCCTTGCCAACGAAAAGAACTTGAATATTCTCAAGGTAAATCATAATTATTATCACTATATCAATATCTATATCTATATCTATACTACTTAAAAAAATGGGGATACTTGAAAAACATTTATATTCCACTTTTACCCTTAACTATTGATATAAAGTCAATCATATCCCCAATGTCTTTTGGTCTTTCTTTAGTATGAAACTAATTATATTTAATTTTGTTAATTACTTCTAAAATGTTTATAACTCATTGTCTTCTACAATAAATAAATCTCTCTGCTGATTAAAAAAACACCTTTACCTTGATCATCTTCACCGTCTTTCCTCTGCTTTGTTATATATTATATATATTATATTGTACTACTCTAAAATGTTATTCTATATCTATACTATTTTAAAATACCAACATATTTGAAAAACTTTTTTTTCCACTTTTATCCTCTAAAAAGATAAATATATCATTATTATCCTTCAAAATTAATACTTTCCTAAACTTAAATCATCTACTGCTCCTAAATTTTTTGTCGTTACTTCTCTCTCTCCTTCCTGCCTATTTATCTGCCTCTGATCAAAAAATTATTTGTCGTTACTTCTCTCTCTCCTGCTTATTCACTTGCCTCTTAAATATCCTGCCTATTCACTTCTAAGAATCCTTGGTCAGTTCATAATTAGCATCGATTTGGAATAGTGAATGAGCTCTCGTTTTGAAGAATATGAATGCATCTTCTTTTCTTTTTCCCTGCACTGTCTTTTCTATGACTATTTCCTTGAGGTAAAATTTCTCATCTTAGCTTCAGTCAGGGGCGGAGGGACAGTTGGGCCAGGGTGGACAAGTGCCCCCCCCCCCCCCCCCCCCCCCCCCCCCCCTAAAAAAAAAAATTATTAGTTAGGTATATGTATTACATATTTATATAATACATTATGTGTGCCCCCCTTATTTATATTAGGCCCACATTATTTACCCAATAGAATTAAAAAATTAAGCCCATTTAAAACAAAAAAATTTGAGCTCAATATTATCTACCCAAACTTATTAAAAAATCAAATATTTGGCCTATTGCAATCCACCAAAACCTATTAAAAAAATAAAACTTTTGGCCCAACATTAAAAACAAAACTTTTGGGCCACCATTAAAAAACAAAGTTTTTGGCCGAACATCAGTAACACCTATTAAAAACAAAGCTTTTTTTTTTTTTTCTCTCTGTCTCACTCCCAACTAAGTGAGTGATGTTGGGCCATCAATATTTTTTTTCTCTCACTCCCATCAAAGTTAAGAAACTATGAACGATGGAAAACACTCTTATATCAAACCATCTTCAAATTCAGCTGACCAATCTCACCTCTTTTAACTCAGCCATGAGCTTATAATGACTTCAAGTTGTTTGATTCTAATATCATGACATTGTATGTGGTTCAATATAGCTCACAAGCATGGGTGGAGCCACATGGGGATCAAGGTGGGCACTTGCCCCCCCTCAGTTTTAGAGCACTTTAGATGAGGACCCATAAAATTATTTTATACATTATATTTGCCCCCCTAAATTTTTGAAAATTTCAACGGTTCTAGTCTTTTTTTTTTTTCAATAAATTAGTAGACCACTAACCCTCTAAAATAAATATATTAGTTTTGGATTGAGTCAATGATCTATTTGTATATTGACTAATATACAATATTTTTATTTATCTAACACAATGTTCGTTATTTTTTAAGAGTAATTTTTAGTTCTCATTTACTATTTTTTAAGTAATAGTAGTCTATAACCTAATAAAATACGATTGTATACAAAAGACAAAAAGTTGTAACCCAAAATTATTTTAAACTATTTCGAATAGAGAATTTCTCTATAAGATGATAATGATCTCAACCAAATTTTGCAACTAAATAAAGAATAATTTTACTACGGACTTGTGATTGTGTGCATTGATAGAAAATTAGTGAAAAATTAATTTACATTTAATTCATATACAAAATTTTAGAGATTTTTAAAAATTTTATATTTTATTGAAATATATAACTAGATTAAAAATGTACTAAAATTTTTTTTTGTGTCTTTTTATTAGGATTTTGTTTCGGCTAAATAAAAATTAAATTTACTATTTCACAATAATTTTGTTTTGATTTTGAGTTTTTTGTTATTCTTGAACTGCATTTTTTTGTATCAATTTCGGCTAAATAATTTTTTTATACCAGTTATATTTTGTCCCCTCATAGACATTCATGGCTTTGCCCCTGAGAATATACATTTTTTTAGGCATTTTTTTATGTTAAATGGACTTCATGTATCAAATATAATATAATAAATATAAATATATTATATAGTGTGATTGGTTAGGAGGAAAAAAAATTAGAGTGCATAATTAAACTGCCCACCCTGAGCAAAATTCCTGGCTCCGCCCCTGGCTTCAGTCATATGCTTTGTTCTTTGTTGTTACTTTATTTGTTGATGATTTTCTCTTGATTCGGATTTTTTTTGGGGGGTAGGAGTTGCCTTTGTTTTTGGATTTGTGCACTTTCATTCTCTCTTGTGGGTATTGTAAGTTTTTTGTTTACCTTCGATTGAATTATATTCAGATGTTGTTATTAAATCCAAGCTTTAGATCATTTTATGGGTATTGTTGTTTTCTTTTGGTTTTTCGATATTGATTGTCTTTGTTTCAAATGGCTTTGATATTTTCTGTGAGGTTACATAGATTGTAGGCCTTCGATTAGAACATTTAATCTTCTTTTTTGCTTCACTTCTGAGTAGGGGGCCAATTACTACATAAACTACATGAATATGGAAACTATTAAAAACCTGTTCAAGCAAATGGTCAACGATGAGGTTGAACCTGATGTTTTCGCCTTGAATTCTATGATAAAAAGGTATGTGCTCTCGCTTCATGTTAATGATGCCTCAAAATATTTCATCAGATGGGTATCGTCTATAACTGCCAGACCAATTCATTCTCTTATAACTATCTAATCCATGGGATGTGTGCCAAAAGCCGAACACACAATGCAAGGGAGCTGTGCACTAAAATGAAGAAGATGGATGAAAACCAAAGGTCAGTTAATTTCATCACCTATCGGATGGTCCTGAGGTCTACCGACAACATAGGTTAGGAGAAAAAATCATGCGTTATGAAATGAACAACAAAGGTCAGTTGATGTATGTGTTATACCATACATATATACATACATACAAACATGCGTGCAGATTTGTCTACTGTTGCTATGAAATGAAATTTTTAATTATTTGTTTTTTGAATAACTAAATGGATTTGTAAAGTACTGTTAACTTTTGATGGATGGTAATATGCATTGCTGGCGTTTGTGCCACATTCTGATGTCATTCTGATATGTGATTAGCACAAAATAGTGTATATTCTTGTGTGCTAATCATCTCACTTCATTTGCTTTTGCAGTTTAAATGATGCGAATTGTGTTAGTTGAAGTATTAACGATGCTATTTGGTGTTTCCAGTTGCAAGGCCCTAAATAAGGCTTCTTAAGGCCATCCCAAATGCATTGGGATGTTTGGGGGCGAAGGAAAGGTTAAAGTAAAGCTCAGAAGTTGAAAAAAATCAGAAAGAAACAGAAAAACCGTACCGGTACGCAGTACCGGTACGCCGAAGCTACTGGTGTTCGAAGTACCGGTACGCAGTACCGGTACGGTACATTATCGGTACTCAGTACCGGTACTGTCTGCTGAGTCTGCCCTGAATCTCTGCATTTCAAGATCTGCTGCTCTGAGGGTCCCGTCATCAGCTCTCCCTGACATGCCCACAATACTATTCACCACTTTTACACTTTTGATTGGATGTTGGAGGCTTGGGTGATCAATGAAGAGAGAGAAGAGATGAGGAGCTGGGTGTGCAGACAAGCTCTGCACTCCCCTGTCCAGGCCATCCCTGCTGCACCCTACTGATAGGGGTCACTTCAGGGAGCTATAGGACCACTCCAGGCACGTTTTTGGGGAGGCCAAGCTCTCCAATGTTCATCATTATATAGCATTGAATATATATCAAGAGGAGGATATAGAGAGAGAAGCTCCAGGCGTAGAAGAAGATGAATAGTAGTTTTAGAGAGAGAAAGTTGTGATTTTTGCATTTCTTCTACTACATTGTCTTGTAATCAATGGTATGAACCTTTAGAATTTCATTGAATGTCATTAATGCTATTTACCTTCATGTTCCTGGCTAGTTTAATGCTCTTCTAAAGTTTCTACCATTAATGCTTCAAGTCTTTCATTGTCTTAGTTGTAAAAAATGGGATTGAAATGCTTTCACTTTTAGCTTGTGTTTTATTGCATTTTGTGACTCTAGAACTTCATATTTTTGCAATGCACTCTCTTTACATTGTCACTTTCATTTCAAGTATGAGTAGCTAAATCTTTTAGTTGGCAAGACCAAGAGGAATCTCCCTTTGGGTATACCATTTCAACTCCTTCTCCTCCCTCCCTTTAGAGTCCAATGGTTCGGTTTGACTAGATTGAAGGTGGATGATTCAGTGAGTCTTTGATAATCCGTAGGCCTAGTCACAGTTTATGTTTAGATACTCACCGACATCATCCTCGGGTTTCCATGAATCAATCGTTCATTCATGCTCAATCGGAGGAGTGATTTGAGTTGAGATGACATACCCATTGGAGTGACCTCTTGGAATTGCCAACACTTGCTTTCTCATTTCATTTTCACCAAAACACATTTCACCAAACATCTTTCCACCACAAGAATTTTTACACTTTCTTTTCCCAAAATCACTTTCAAATTAGTTTACTTCCTTCCCCGTGGAAACGACCTTGGAATACCACCAAGTAAAACACGACACACGAAAGTCTCCTTGCGATTGGGGAGCATTTTTGTGCATTCACATATCACATTTCCACCAACCTATTTCCTTTCCCCTTGCCCTTTTCTTTTGACACTATCCCAAGGAAGAGTGACACTCCCTTTCGTTCATACACTTTGGCTTCTAAGGGATAGTATTTAAGGGGTTAGGAATAACACCGTTTTTGCTCAATCAATATGTGAAAGTCCATGCCAATAAAGTTTCTAATACTTTTGTTAAGCTTTTAGTTCTCATGTACTGATGCAAATGTTCTCTGTAAAAATCATGCCATGTGGTGATCAACACGTTGATGACATGGTTAAGAGTTGCCAATATTTTTGGTTGAGAAAAGTTGCCACTCTTTTTGAAGTTTCCTAGGCTTTTTTTTTTTTTTTTGAGTTGTGCAAGTATTATGTTTGATATATTGTTTTATTCTGAATTTATGTTCCAATTAATCAGATGCAAGTGTGGATTGTAACCTTTAATAAGTTTTTTATGTTGTTTGATATGTTGTTTTTTTCGTAATTTTGACCCTACTCTTGGAACATATGAAATAACCTTGATCAATGACATAAAGCCAATATAAAGTCTAAAAACAACTTGATCTTATTAGTATGATGGAAGATTTTCTGTGAAATTTCCTTGTAAACAATTGATTTTTATGATGTGTACTCAATAGAGACAACTGTGGACAAGCTCACCCTTTCCAATCTAAACACTAATTTTTTTTTTTACTACAATGTTCACTACAAAATCACTTTTCTAACCAACAAACCAAGAACCACCATAAAATCTTTCAATTCCTCACATTGTATATTGACCTTTTGTTTTCTGTCATTGCTATTAAATAGCCATTTGATTCCTTCAATTTGTGTTATGTTGCCCACTAATTTACATTTATTATAATTGATTTCCCATTAATACTCTATTTTCTTTCATATTCTCACTTTTTAACAATTTTGGTAGTCAATACCCAGTGTGCAATGCATATATCATCCATAATGAAATGGAACTGAATGCTTCCTACTCCATATTGTCACTTCACTCTCCTAAGAACCCTGTGCTTTCAATTCAAACACCTTTATATGTCTCTCTTTGGCTCTCCCACCACGTGTTTGTGAAATCAATTGGTTGCTTCAAGAGGTACTGATTCTCTCTCCCTCTTTACACACAGCTTATGTTTTAAATTTGAAGCCTTAGAATTCCAACCGTCAACTGTGTAAACATCTTGGTAAACACTCCACAACAGTCTCTTATTTTCAACTTATTTACTCGAGCTTGCTTGCAGATTCTAATATGTGTGCAAATTTGTTGTCAAGATTATACCAAAAAAACAAAGAACAAAACTATTGAGATTTCACGATTTATAGTGTCCTTAAATCTTAGAAGAGAAAGATCTCCATGAATGAAGTTTAGTTACAAAGAGAACAGGTTTATGAGATGAATGGCTTGGTAAGTCATTTTTTCTGGTTGCATTATTATTTCCCTTTTTAATCTTCCATTCAATGTGATTAAATACCTGTTGTTCTGACCAAAAAAAAAAAAAAACCTATTGTTGCAATCATTCATGTGCACTGTCCAAAAATCTCAATCAATTCCCTCTTTTCCTTTAGAAAAATATAAGTGAGGTTCTGATCATTGAACTCATGTGCTATTTTCTTTTTATTTTAGCACTCATCTCATTATGTAATTTCTTGTTCTCATCATTCATATTAGGTGAACACAAAATTTAACACATGCATCATATGTTCATGTATTTAATAGTCACATTCAAACAAATCTTGTCAAAAATGTTTGAATTCACTTATTGATTCAAATAGTCAGATAAGGTATCATGATTGAACTCTATCAACAGATGAAACAAATGCCTTTTTCTGAAAAAAAAAAAAATAGAGGTTGTTGTGAAGAGAGAACATATAAGATTTGTCTACTACAAAGGGAGATCTGTAATGCTTGTTTTCTGTAATCAATGAATGAAAAGAGCTCTTTTGTTATTTTTTTCATAGGTCGGGTTCCCGATCATTGACAGCCTAATTAGTTTTTGCATGCAATTTATTTTATTTTACTAATAGTTATTACGAATAGTAGATTATACTAATTTTGTATCTTTTGACAAATTAGAGACACTGTTAAAATTGACAAATTGGTGACACTGTTAAAATTGACAACTTGGTGACACTTTTTATTCTAAGCGCTTTTTTCATCTTCTTGTTGATTTTATATATTTATGACATGCAAGCTGAATATTGACCTCTCAATGGTTGTGAAAAATTCCATTGACCTCAATAGTTGTTCAGGCTGCCCACTAGAGAATCAAATAGAGGAGTTAGACCAAGCAAAATGTTAGTTTTCATTATAAATGAACATTTTTTAAATGAAATATAACTATTTATGAAAATAGTTAGTGCTCATATGCATCTAAACTTTGCTGACCTGCGTCTACCCTAGGCAAATGAAAAAAAAATAAAATAGAAGATCATGTTGAAACTTGCCTCAATCCATGTGAGATAGCATTCTGTACTGAATTGCATGTGAAAAAATTATAATTCCAAGAGAGAGAGAGAGATAGAGGAAACCATACGTGGAAACCATACGTGTGGCTCAATCCCACCTCTTGATTTATAACTTGAATAGGTCCGAGCATGGCCTATTCTAAAGTTTACCTATAAAAACAGCCTAGCTGTCGGGACAAAGTATTTGTACATAAGGAGTAAGATAGTGACGGAAGGAAAAAATCTTAGATAAATATATCTTAGTTGGATTTCTATGCTCATGCTAGAGCTAAAACCGGTTAAAATATCCATTTTATGTTGGTTATTACTAATTCAATATCTAGATATGCGCTCAATATGTTTATGTCAAATATGATTTTATATATGATGTACCAAAAAACATCTACTTATTGGTTTTCCGTACTGCTATATATATTGAAAATGTATAAATATTTTTTTGTGAAAATGTATAGATATTTTTTGTTTATGCATTCATTTATCATTCACTTGTCGCTTAAAAATGAAAACAACAATCAAACAGACAACTTAAAATGGTCCACGTGCAACGCACGTGTACACCAACTAGTATATACTATAAGGTGGTGTAGTAGATTATTCCAGAGGCATAACCTTTTGTATAATGAACAAATTTTCATGGTAATTGGATTCAAAACCTTATACGCATATCCTTCGAATCATAATTTATAAGTTGATTGGAGTTCATAGTTCTCAATTGTACTTGTAAATATGATTATACTTGTTTCTTATTTGGCAAATTAGTGGGCGTGTTTTAATCAAAGGGTGCCACGGGGCGCAGTGGCAGCATTTGGATTTCTGATCATTGAAAATTCAAGGAAGAATTTTGTAAAGGAGAGACTTTATAATTGCCCTGTTCCTATAAGTAAACCATCAAATAGTGCGGAATTTAAATTTTTATTAGATGCATGGAATACAACTTGTAACATTTAATTGAAGACAATACCATTATGAAAAACTGTACTCGTAATTCCATTTGGCGAGGGGGGGGGGGGGGGGGGGGGTAGCCATATAAGGTGTCTCCATGTGACTATAATTGTAGTAAGGATGATTAACTGCTACTCTAGTAAAGATGACTACTCATATTTACCCTTATAATTGATGCAAACACAGGCTTTATTATCTCATGGAGTATGTTGTATCAGCAGATCATAGTTTATCATGACTCTATATGTTGAAAGATAGCATAGTTCTATGCCGGATTGTATTCCGTAGTTCTATATTTTGAATCATAGTTTATAAGTTGATTGGAGTTCATAGTTCTCAAATAATTTAAGACTTGACGTACGTTGAATGTAGTATTGTTCTGAATCTGCTATTTTTTATGCTCCTTTTATGATCTGGGATATGAGGATTGGCTTCATTACGACTTCGGTTGTTCATGAGTTTTCCTGGTTTTTTTTTTTTTCCTTTTTTTTTTTTGTGGGTGTGGGGTGGGGTGGGGGAGGTGTTGTTCAATACATTTCAGGACATTACAATGTATGTTTTGCAAAATCAGAATCTACAAAATTGGCTGCCCGTGACACTGTATGGCTGCTATGACAGTCAAAATTCCATTGTTAACCAATTTTAGGATGGCTGAATGTTAGGACGTATTGGAATGGCTTAGGGACATTATGCGAGTTGTCAAATTTTCAACTTCATTACCCTAGAATTGCATCAAAGTATATCCAAACGGCACATATATAACATAAACGTAATAATATTTTTGTATATATGGTAGATAGGAACTTTTACAGCAGAAATACTTTAATACTGATTTTGAACCTACAACCAGTCTGTTTTTTATTTCATCATAGGTTCGCCAGTGTTATTGTGATGATGACTGTGAACCAGTTCCTTCAAGTCTTCGAGCAGCAACGACCTTGCCAAAATAAAATAAAATACATGTTAGTAGCTATATGCTTTTAAGTTAAACCAAGGGAAAATAAGAAGAAGCATAAGAATTCGAAAGAAATTAAGAGATAGATAGTAGAAAATGAAAGACGCCACAAGAACCGACCTCAGGGGAATCGGATAGTTCCCTTCCCACATGTCCCCGCTTTAGCCGTCCATGTGCATGAGACAGGGATATTTCCTTTAGGGTCAAAGCATACATATACCTCCTTAAGCAGAAAATGGCCATTCTTTTTGTCACATGTAAGCCAAATTTTATTGCCGATCCCCATCACCTTTGCAAAGGCTTTAAAAATGGCTTTTTGTGTGTAAGGGTTGGAGGAACCCGGAAGAATGTTTGCATCTTGAAGGATCTTGAGAGGACTGATGTCATTCTTTAGTTTGATAGCCTTCTTATAGTAATCATGGGGTTGGAACTCTTTTTGACAGCTACCATGTTTCGTCCATTCGCGCCACCAGAAGTCCTCATTGTGCATCCCAGCGTTGAGAGCTGGCCAGTACTTATCCATATCTCCTCTTATGCCCTGGTACTGCATATATAAAACAAAAAGCAAAGAATTAATGGTTAGAGAATAAAGCAAATTAAGCTGGATCACAATCGTGTAGGAACTAGGAAGAGGAGTTGGAGCAAGGAAACAGAGATACATCTGATGGTTTTTTTTGGTATGTGTTTTTGCAATTTTTCAGGCTGTGTCCATCTATCGCTGCTGGCCATAAACCATGGATTGTGAAGTTATCAGGAATTGGTGTGGCACATGGAGTAGATTGGCAAAAAGTGTTGGGCCATGTTTGCACCAATTCCAAATGGTGAACCGGAGACTGCGCGTCGCATGTAGTGAAAGAACACAGCACCAGTAAGAGGAGGAGTACTTGAAGTAATATGTTAGAGGACTTCATTTCCTTGTGTGTAATAACAATTGGGGAGGAGGGCTTCTCATATTTATAAAGGCAGATTCTTGATTATGGACAACCACTTGCATTGTGGATGGAGCTTTCACAGAATATTTGGTTCATTAAGTAGTGATGTGATCTTCTTGTCATTTTCGCATTGACTCAAGCAAGCAAGAAATCATGTGAGCAACAGACCATATATATATATTTCAACTTCACGTACGTGTTGTATTTACTTTAACCTAAAATATATGTATTACTTTATCTTCTTCTGCATAATGTCATTGAAAACTCTCTGCAGATTGTATAGGTTTAGCCCGTTATATCTTTCAATTATTGAAAAAGTGATCAACTGTCGATTGGCCTATGGCCATCAAGGACAGCACCACTCTCTAAAATTGGTGTGGGACCACAGGGAAAAAAGAGAGTTGTTTACTATGTGAGGCTTTTGATTAAATAAAAAAAAAAATGTGCATCAACAAGTTTTATATTTGGGATAAGGGTACAATACACTTTAAAAAAAATTGGTACCGAAATTGAGTAGTCGCATAAGATCTTGAATTGATGAATTTGTAATTGTTGATCATGAAAATAACAAAGTAAAGGGAAATTAACGCGTATCACATTTTTATTGTACAAAAAAATAGAAATATAATAATAAAAAATAATTTTTCGGCACCATAGTCGAACACCATATACGACACTACACTAGCGTAAGTGAGTTGCGTGAAGTGTCCATGTGCCTACAAAGTCGCAGTTATTGTAACCCTTACAGTTAAGACATCCCGCACTTTAGTTGCCAACTCTCAAACTACATTTTCCTATTCAACATGGGTTAATATGGCTACAACCAGTCTCGAGGGTAGCCCATTCTACACCCTAGTTCTTTTTTTTTTTTTTTTATCTAACTACACCCTAGACGCAATGGACTAATAATTGACAATAGAAAACATATATGTTTAGGATGCAATTGACTAATTATTCGTTGAAATTAAGATGAAATTCAAAAATTATTTCTTTATGGGAATGATGGCTTGCATTGAAAATAATTTACCCCTTCCCCTATGTAATGATAGGGGCGACAGAGATCAAATGCATGTTATAAAAGTTAAACAATTTTCGAATAGTTCGTGTTTTCATGCTTTTCATATCGTGTAAGCTCAAACATTTATGATAAGTATATCACACAGGTAATATCTAGGTTTTGTTAATCCATGCATGATCTATATATTAAACGTCTTAAATACGATATGTTCAGATTATTCTTTTAATAATCAGGTCGTGTTAGTGTTAGATAGATTTACACGATCGATTAATTGAGTGGCATTTGTGTTAGTGATATGTAATTCAAATAAAAAAAATAACATGATATGATACACAAAATTTACATCTTAGTCTTATGTTATCTTGAGTGCAAGTGGCATGCAAATGAGAATGAGAAACCAAAAAAAAAAAAACAAAAAACAAAAAAAGAAAAGAAATGTTGTCTTAAACAGACAATAAAAGGAAGAAGATACTGGACAGAATGTCTCTATCAGGATTCAATTGAGAACTAGGGCATATTATAGGTTTTCTCTGAGATTAATTCGGGTGATTTGGTTGGCACATGGACAGTTAATGCAACTTATTTCCTCTGGCATCGAAAGTGTATTTTTTCTTTGATATCGTACTACAAAGTAATACTTTTTAGAGGTCAATTCTAAACTTTTATGGTGTTGTATAAACTCTGTTCTCCTTGATGGCCATAGACCAACCAACAATACCCAACTTCATCTTGTGCATCAATGTTATCGTTTGACTCGACACCTCCCCTCCCTTCTCTATCTCTCTCTCTCCAAAAGGAAAAAAAAAAACCGTCTCACTCCCCCTATCTCTATCACTCTATCTCTGTCTTTCTCCCCCTCCCAAATCTCTATCTCTCTCTCATACTAAATGTATTACTTTATTCATCCGAATGTACCATTTTTTAACAAATATTCATCAGTATAGTAGTTGTAGGTCATTGTACACTTTAATGGTTATCCCAAACTAAAGAATTTTGCAAGATTGTTCTGATCGTCAATCTCCATAACTTTTTTCTATCACTGGTCAAGAGAAGGTTAATTGAAAAAAAGAATAATGAAGATTTCTATGAATTCATACATTTAGACACATGCAACCACAACATATTTTTCTTTTTGCCATTCAAAATATGTTGTTTGAGAGAATTGTTAGATGCGTCATATTGAATTTTTAAATTTATTTTCAGTCTGTATGGCATTACAAATTATGGAGCTGCATATTTTGAAAATTTCCCGAGAAGAGCCATAATTTGCATCTAGTGAACGATATATTAATTTTTTCAGTTTATTGAAATCCCAAATAATCATTTTGGGGTAAATAATTCATAATCACACATTTGCTAAAACTAAAGAATTGATTCCCATAGAGCACTAAAGCACACATTTGCTATCAAATGATGTGAAATATAAACAAAGCATTAAAAAAAAAAATGTTACTTTTCTGTAGTTTTTATACACTTGCCAACATAGACCGCACAGGAAGCCCAAAACCTTGATAGTGAGATGATGTGATACATTCTATATATGTGTCTAGCTATGGTACTGAAAAAGAATTTTTTGATTTGGTTCATATATTTTTAACTTTGTTGTTGTATTACTTTATTATTTGTACAATCAACCCAAAATAAATGGATTTGGATCAGTTTCTGTGGGATAACTTTTCTAAAAATCGTAGACCTATCTGACTTAAAACATATCAAGTCAAATTGATATTGGGAGTTCACGTGGGCTCAGTTTGGTTAAAAAGAAAGTGATGATGGAAGATGGAAAATGAAAAAAGTAGAAAGTGAAGTGAAAGGAAGGAAATAGAAAGAAAAATTTATTTTCTTACACGCGTTTGATTAGAATGAAAAGTTTGCTAGAAAATGGTATCCTTATCATATCAATCTAATGGAGAAACTGGTAATTGGGCAAAATAGGAAAAATAAGACAACTGTCACGGGAAAAAAAAAAATTCGGCACAATTTGTCGGAAACCAAAGTAGATGTTTGTAATTGATCAAAAAAAAAGTAGATGTTTGTAGAAAAATTTGACACTTGTGAAAAAAAAATTTCTTGA
Source organism: Ilex aquifolium (assembly GCA_951799425.1). Classification (NCBI taxonomy): domain Eukaryota; kingdom Viridiplantae; phylum Streptophyta; class Magnoliopsida; order Aquifoliales; family Aquifoliaceae; genus Ilex; species Ilex aquifolium. Next base: position 13,185,963 of record OX637397.1, on the reverse strand, counting down.
GAAATTGTACTTTCTAGCTAATCAAACAAAGAAAAAATTGGTTTTTTTTTTTCATTTCTTGCACTTTCCATGGATGCTAAAAATAACATGACTCATATGGATACAACAAAATCATACTCCGAATCTGATGATATCCCAGGCATCCTTTGTTTGGATATATAATTGGTTCTTCGGAGGCCGGTGCACCATTTAAGTCTTTAATGAAAAATATTTTGAGAAAAAGTCCTCCGGTAATAGAGAAATGCCTCAATACCTTTTTATTATACACTCGTTGCCTAAAACGGTTTTAGAAACCCATAAAAGAAAAAAAAAATTATTATTATTATTTTTTTGGGGATATATTTCTAAGTTTTTGAGAACCTTTTAAAATTTAAAAACTAAAATTAAGAAATTTTAGTTATCTTATATTAGAAGTACTAAAATTAAGGAATTTTAATTTGTATTAGGTTTAATTTGGTCAAGTGTATATATATATATATATATACCTAAAATTTAAGAGTTTTAGAGATTACGTGATGCAACAATTTGGAAGTCAAAGCTATAGGCTTTCGTCTTCAACATAACATATTTTATTTTATTTTTTTAGGGATATATTTCAAAATTTTTGGGAACTTTTTGAAATTTGAAAACTAAAATTAAAGAATTTTAGTTATCTTATCTCAAAAAGTACTAAAATTAAGAAAATTTTAATTTTGCATTGGGTTTAATTTGGTCAAGTAAGATATGTTTGATGACAAAGATAAAATTAAAAAATATTCATGATTTAAGGGGAACACAAACACGTCAAAGAAAAAAAAAGTCAAAATGTGTACCTGGATGCGATAAAGTTATGAAGGTGAGGACTAATTTTATGAGCTATATACTTTAAGGCCAATAAGTATTATTTGGTGTACCCCTTCACAATTATTCGGATATATTTTACACCCAACCCATATTGAACTAACCCATAACCAACTCAAGCCGCCTACTTGCAATCTCTAGTTACAATTTTTAAAGGTTAAATTACATCTTTTTAAGGTGAAATTACAACTGATTAGAAGATATTCATTATCGATCATTAATTACATTTTTTTCTTATTTTATTTTTAAAAAGTATAACTTGGCCTAAAAAATAATGACTTTGTGTGCCTTATTGATATTTTTTATTTTTATCTTTACATTATAATTACCCATAATTGTTCTAGTGGGGAGGCAAAGATTAGTTTTTTTTTTTTTTTTTGGTGAACCTCGATGGAGCGAGGGAATTTTATTAATTAAAAATTAAATTACACCTAACCAAGGGACGTACCCCTCGATGTAATCTAATTACATAGAATTAAAAATTAAAAAATTAAAGGGGAACAAGTGCATGCAAAAACATGCTATTCCTAAAATAGAAAAATCAGCTATAGCCTAAAAGTGGGCTGCAGTAATGACAGCAGCTAAAACACTGCTGAACCGTTCTAATAAGGCCGTTGAAAGGCAGCTGAAGAGGCTAATAAGGCCGTTGAAAGGCAGCTGAAGAGGCAAAGTGATAAGGCTATCATGTAAAGGATCTGATCAGGCGCCTGTACAGCATTTGGAAAAACCAAAAATCCAAAGACGCAGAGGCCTTTGAGACAGAACCAGGTTGAAAATCTGAAGTGAAGCTCAAGGACCGCACAACCGCTGAAGATGAAACAGAGCACCAAAGCATCCAGTATGCTGACAGATCAACCAGAGAGCCTCTGCTATAGACCAAAACAGAAGCACCGATTAGTTAATGGGGATTAGTGATGGTTTATGTACTTAATCCATAATTGTTCTAATATGCTGGCAAAGCATAATTAATGTGGATATGATCTAGATTCAATGAGATGGAAATAAAAAAATGTACCTGATTATTAAAAATAATTGTTGCCTCTATTTTGTATAAGATTTGGAGTAGAGTGACCAAAATTAATGAAGTCCTTGGCCCTAATACAATCTTTAACATATTTGTTTTCCCAAATTAGATTTTCAATTTAAGTTATTAAATTAAGTATAAACATCATTATTTTTTGAAATTTTGATTGTGTTACAAGTTATTGTCAAAATTTCCATCAACTATTTCCGAAAATAACATCACATGAATTAGATAATATTCAAACACTCTTTAAGTTATACTAGCTGGTGCATACGTGTGTAACACGTGGCTCTGTTTGAAGTATAATTTTTATTTGAGTGATTTAGGATTTATACTCTTCAAATATGATTAATGTTTCAAATTGGTTCTTGAAATCCAATTGGAACAATCAAGTCCTTGATGTTTTAATTGATTTTCATACCGTAGGAATGTTTTTTTTTATTTTTTATTTTTGGTATTTCAAATTTAAAATAAAAGTTTTGTTGTTGAATTAGATCTCTGCATATGTACATGGATCATTTGGAATTATATTTTGTAATAAAAATTATGTGTTAAATCTAAGAGCGGTGGTCAATATGTTGAAACCAAAAGCAATCTACTTACTGTTTCCAACTAATTGATAGACAGATCTTAAGAACTTGCTAAGTGTCACACAACTTGTAGAAGTCTAATTTTATCATCGTGCATGGAATTAAGCAATAAGGTTTCGAAACTTTAAGTAAATCGTCATTGATCATAAATTTGGATGTCAATCCTTTTTCAATTAGAATGTTCAATTCTCAGTAACAATGCCTTCTAAATCATTGGACTTGGCCAAGTTAAATACCGATACAATCCAAAAACAAATAAACAAGATTGTACATTGGTTTCTTAGCTAGGCTAGAAGGCCATGCTTCCCTTTTACCATCCGAAGGTATGCCTGATGACAAGCAACTTGCGCCAGACATATCTCAGCACATCAACAATGTGACCAAATTGAAATTCACCTCCAAAAACAATATCAAAAGCATTGCGCATATTATCTAAAGCCGAGTTTCGCTCCCTTTTGTACAACCTGCATCAAGTAGTAACCCAAGATTGCTGCCAAACAATACCAGTATGCCACTTACCATGTAAAAAATCAATTGGCAGAGTCATAATTCCCCTACCCTTATCCAATGCCTTAGATTTAGCCTTTCCCAAAATCTGGTAACTGGCATAACAAATTAGGAGCACACTCTATCCAGTGTATTTTATATTTTCTTTTGGTACTGTGGGTGTGAATGGTAGACATAAAATTGCAAAATAAAAGCTTTGAGGCGTATCTAAAGACACTTTCATTAGAACGTAAATTGCCTTCACTCGAAGGCGTTCATTGTTACTAGCAAAGTCGTCCCCAGGATACAATAAAGTCTATGAGGTGAAGAATTGCAATTAGCAACATTAAAGAACTTCTAAAGGAATCTCCTTCAACTGTTTTTATTCTAAGAGAGAGAGAGGGGAAGAGAGTTGAGTTATACAGAACTCTGGTGTGTTTTGTGAATGAAGTCTAGGACGCTATTTATAGACTGCTTGATGTCTTTCCCCAAAAAATAACAACCCTTCAAATAGGTGTCTAATGATACCAAAAATTATCCAAGGTTAAACTCAAGCAAAATGAGAAATCTCCAATCCATAAACCCTCTGTTTATAAACCCTCTGTTTGTTTAACCATCGAGAGCCTAGTAGCTTTGACTAGGTATTCTAGTGAACTCCATTAACGTCCCTTACGAATCTCCAATCCATTTCCCCTTTTTAGCCCCAAGTACTGCTACACAACCGCGTAAACTGCACGATCAGTTTGGCGCCGTTAGTGAGAACGATTGTTTCAATTTCTACTAAAAGTCTACTAATCTTTCAGTAATTGATGGTCTCTACACGCAATATAAGCAAAATTCAGGAAAATCTACTACGTTTGCAGAACCAGTAAGAAGCCAATGCTATGGGACAGTAGAGAATTCCACCAAACCCTCTACTGAACCCAGAAGACAATTTACCAATGGCAGATCCCCTTCCAAACAATGAACTAGAAGTATTGCGTCAAGCCAATGAGCGCCTCCTCAAGCAAAATGAGGATCTAGTAGCTCTTATCCACGCTCAGAATCTCCAGAGGGCACAACCAGCCCAAAATGATCCCCCACATGGGGAACATCATCGTCAGAATCCCTTGATGGAGATTACAAAATAGAATGATCTCAGTCACTTTGCTAATAACGTGCATCGCAGAGCCCCGAGAAATGGGGAGGAAGATGAGGTCCAAAGTTAAATCAGAGTAGTTTGCAGAGACGAGCGCATCCCAGCTCCTCCCCCACAAAATGGGAGGGATCAATTTCTATTAACATTTGATGGGACGAAAGATCCCATGGACCACCTCAACACGTACAAGAATTAGATGGAATTGCATGGATACCACGATCCGGTGCTCTGTCGGGCCTTCGTCATCACTCTGAATGGCTCAACCTTAGCTTGGTTCAATAAACTAGCCCTAGCTTCGATTTCCTTTTTTAGAGAGCTCTCCATTTTATTCGTATTCCACTTCATAGGGGTCTGAACTTCTAGAAAGCCTCCCTACCACCTGCTGAGTGTAAAGTAGGGTCCAAATGAATCACTGCAGAGATATGTTCAGAAATTCAACTCGAAATCCTTAAAAGTGGATACCCTTGATGAGAAGTTCGCCCTCACAACCTTTACCGCCGGGCTGGGGGTCCAATCGAAGGATTTATTATTTTCGATTGCCAAGAACTCCCAAGTTAGTATGGCGATGTGTTGGCAAATGCAGAGAAGTACATCAATTGTGAGGAATCTCTTTGGAAACTCCTCTACTTAGGGGGAGAAGGAAAAGAGGAGAGATCGGAGCCCTAGGAAGGACTGTACGTAGTCACAAAGGTGGACATGCCAGGAAAATATGAGTTGCAAACTGAAAAAGGAAAAACCATACCTCACTCATGGAAGCAGACCATTTGAATATGTTTTACCAGTAGTGAGGTGAGGCTAGAAAGTAGAAGAGGAGAAGTTCTTTTTAAAGATTTTTCATCAATGAATAAAAGATTCAACCCATTCCTTTAGAAAACACGATGAGTTCTTAAGCTCATAAACAAAAGATGAGCTCTTAAGCTCATAAACACAAGATGAGCTCTTCAACGCATAAAATAAACAATGAGCTCTTCAGCTCATAAAATAAAAGATGAACTCTTCAAGTTATAAAAATAAGATGAGCCATTCAACTCATAAATAAACGATGAGTTCTTCAGCTCATAAAAATAAGATGAGCTCTTCAGCTCATAAACATGAGACGAACTCTTCAGTTCATAAACAAACGATGAGTTCTTCAGCTAATAAACGTAAGATGAGCTCTTAAGCTCATAAAAACAAGTTGAGTTTTCAGCTCATAAACAAACAATGAGCTCTTCAGTTCATAAGCTCATAAATATAAAATGATCTATTTAAGCTCATAAACGTTCAATGAGCCCAAGTCTAGGGGGCCACGCAAACCTCATACTTGGCCTCATAAACAAGCAGTTTTGAAATAATTGCTCCCAGAAGACCAAGATCCTTCTTGAACCAAGGCGCTCGTACGCCTGAACATGTGGAGAGAAAACACTGGATGTGCACGATAATCGAGACCTAAATGACTCCTCGCATGCGTGCAATGCCAAAATTTTTCGGAAACATCCCATCACGCCTATTCCAAGTAAATTCGAGCTGAGCTTATCCACAGTCAGAAGCGCATGTCATTCCCAATCTACGTCAGGTAAGGCAGACCTGGCTTAGGACCGGGGGACAACTGATGATACCAAAGATTATCTAAGGTTAAGCTCAGCCCATAAGCAGTTCAGAGAAATACCCCCAATAGGGGCCTGCATGATGACGTTAGAATCTGGGTTACAGTTCAAGACAACTATGGTCGGGTGAACGAGCTAAGCTCCTAATCCCTACTTGCCCAGCTAGTGACCCCAGCTCAGACCTCCCAGTTCGTGACCCCAACTCAGACCTTCCAATTCATGATTACTAGCTTAGGAACTGCAAATTGGGAGTCAGCACCAACGTGACTCTCATGGACACTACGACAACGACAACTCACACCTTCTAAAAGGCCACGTCACACCTAGGAAATGTAGCCTCCAACGACCAAATATTTCATCACACGGGTCGTAACAATTTTGAAGGGTTTATACTGATTACGCAAGGACCATGCTCCTACACAATATAGATAGGAATCAATCCCGCAGATTGTGGAGAAGCGAATATCTATGAATTGACTCTCAAAAGCATTTTAATTGTCTTCCCTAAACAATAGAAAACTCCCCCCCCCCAGGAACAAGAGACTTCATTAGATTGGACTAGCCAACTTTTGAGCTAGCGAACCACTGTAAACCTCATGTCTATTGATTTCCATTCTCGGTTATTACCTTTGTGTCTATTGTTTAACCATCGAGATCCTAGTAGCTCTGACTGGGTATTCCAGTGAACTCCATTAACGTCCCTTCCGAATCTCAAATCCATTTCTCCATTTTTAGCCCCGAACTCTACTACACAAACGTGTAAATTACACTGTCAGTATCTTTTCTTAAAAGTCACGACCGTTCTAAAGATATGTATTTTCTTAATAGTCTTTACCTTTCTAAGTAGATTTTTTTTTCTTAATGGTCACATTTCTTCAAATGGTATCTGTTTCGAATATTAACAACTATTCAAATAATAGTTTTTTCTACTAGTCACAACTATTTAAAGCAATTAAATTATTTAATCAAACTATAAATAAAGTTTCAACATTTTCATCACTATTTGAAAATTTGATAATAAAAATGAACATGTCTAATTAAAGAAATCAGAACTAAGATTTAACTATTAGTGTGGTTAGAAATCTTGTCGCAAGAGATGTGATGTAACTAACATATGTTATGCTTTTTTGACATATGATAGTAAATAATACTTAAGGAACACACACGTGTCTTCAAATTCATATGATTTGTTCTTTATGTGTTGCATTATATGAGATTTGAGAGGAAAAAGGAAATAATTTATTATCAAAACTTGAATAGTATTTTTTCATTTCAAAAACAAAAAAAAACTTTAAGTATTATGCTTATTAGTAATAAAAATAAAAATCCTCATTTATTGTTTTTGCTTTAGACATAAAAATGTCTCTGGCCACCTGTGCAGAAAACTAACACCAAATGTTGTCACACCCCTGTTCTCGGGAAGTTAATCCTAAAATGACAACTTATTCTCATAGTTTATGCACCTTACTTTAGACACACCAGTCCTTTACCATTCACGAATTCCATAAATTATCACGAATTCCTCCAAAGGTCCACCAACCTGACATTAGAAACTAGATTTGAATCATCTAATAAACCCGTACTTTCACAAACTTAGTTCAAAAAAAAAAGGATTTGATAGATACATGCCAGAAGATAGTTCACAAGGCTGTACATGATTAGTTCAAAAGCATGTAGAATTTCATTGGAGTTTATGCTGTAGATTAAGTATTGGAAAGAAAAAGGAAGCTAAATGACAATTACGCGTGTCGGGTTCGTGTCATATTATTACGGGTTCGTGTTAAGCACTAGTCAACCTTAACCCAACCTATTTAATTAATCGTGTTGTGTCGATTGACCTGTTTATTTTTGTGTCGGATTCGGGTTCGGGTTCGGATTGACTCATTTAAACTTCAAATAAAGAACTTAACGCTAATGTTTGTTGAACAATGTGAGATTTCTAATACAGTAAAATCACTTATTGAAACTTCTGATATGTAACATGTTATGTATAAGAAAAACAGTAGCAATCAAATCCTTCAACTTTGCACAGAATATAATTTGAACGAAACAGTTACAGTAAATAGTTACACCAGTTTTAACGAAACAGAAACAGTTACATGAAAGAGTTACATGTAACTATTTGTATAACCAATATAAAAACTGACCCGATTGCAGAACAGGAACTGTTATTGAACTTTATGTAGATCAAGGCTAGTGTTTGACACTATGTCCTTAAGACAGATTTCGCCCCCACACACGGTGCTTATGGAATATCAAGCGTCGGCCTCCCAGGATACAATGATATTTACACAGATAGAAGTAGCACTCCAATCTATCTGTCCAGCGAACCAAACTTGTATTGTGTACTCTCCAAATGCACTGCCTTAATGCTGAAAATCAGACTGTCTTAATGTAATGCACAGTCTGCCTTAATACCTAAAATCGGACTGAATTGAATGATTAATGCGTATGAATGAATGGTAACGATCCTGGGTATTTATAGACACATTGATGACTTTTCGGACAGCCACCACACTAAAAGACGCACCCTAGGAAGACAACTACAACAGCCAGTAGACACCTTGAATAACTGTTCCCATGAACAGACACAATCCAATTTCGGAATTAATCTGAACCATTGCAACAGCCCAGCCGGGTTGGGTCGTGGTCGTGGCGGGCGGGCGGCGCGCTCGTGTGTGGTCGAACCGAATGGCATGTAGGTCCTCGCTCCGCTCATAAAACTGTGGTACCCCTTGGGGCCCAACCCATGGAGCAAACTTGGCCTATATATGCCCATGTTGGATCTCTTCCTCAACCAATGTGGGATTGGTGTCAAATCCCACATTGCACTTTGCTTTATTTTTCACTCTTCAAGAGGGTCACTTTGGAGCCTATTTTCTCATTCATTTCTTACTCGATTTGAGCAAATGAATATACTACATTGTTCTCCTCATGGAGTAGAATATGAACCCACGAAATATTATTCAAAATAATAATTTGGTCCCACTTTAATTTAGGTTCAAAGTCGACCAAAAACTCAATTTTTATACTTAAAAATCTGATTTGGTCCAACAATGTTTAAGTTTAAGATTCTATTATCAATTAATTGAATCCATGTACATACTTTTTCTATAAATTGGAAATTAACGTAATAAACATAACAATAATAATGAGTAAAAATGTTTTGTTTGTTCAATAATTATGTCAATGTTTAATAAACAATAACAAATAATTAACATTTTATTTCTATAATATTAGTTAAATGTGTTAATCGTGCCAATTTTATGTTGTTCGTATTTGACATTAACCCAACTCATTTATTATTCGTGTTGACGGGTTGTGTCATTTACGGGTTCGTGTTGAGAAATGATTAACCCTAACCCACTAATTTCGTGTCAAGTTCGAGCAGTATTTTCGTATTGTGTCAGAAATTGCAACCCCTAATTACAATGGCATTATTCATTTGTGAAAATTCTTTGGATGGTGAGAAATGCTAGAATTTCAATAACTGTTCTATTCCTTCTGAAAAATATTATAGGAAGCAATTGGTGTTCATGCCTTAACTTTGGAACAAAGCCACATGAAGTTTTAGAGAGTTATCCTTGTTGGATCTTTGGTGGATTCACTTTAGTTTTATTTTCTCTTTTTTGTTGACATTTTTTCCTGTCTTATTTCTGCTTTACTCATGTTTTAAGGATATCTTGTCCACACCATTGTATTATGCTCTTTATTCCTCTCTATAACAATTTTTCTTTTATAAAAAGGGCATCTTACTCAATGTCGATTGGACAATTACAACTTATCTGGTAGTAGTGTATGTGCCTTTAGTCATTTCATATAAATTATCGTGAGTCTATTTTTAGTTTGGTAATAACTTACTGCCTCAATTTTACATTGCTTGGTTTATTTAAGCCTCCCTTAGAATTTTTGAATATTTTTTCCAACCCATTTCTTTTTCCTTACCTCATTGTAATTTATTCAAACAACCAGTTTAGTATTTTGGTTTCTTATTGCTGATTAGGGACTTGGCTCCTTTCAAACTAAGAAATCAATTGGGCGATCCGCCAATTCTCTTTGAATAGTTAGGATTTGTAACACTTCAATTTAATTGTTGATGATCTACCAAGGAAGAAAAAGAAAAAATATGTATTGGATGATAATGGTGTATAAAACGTGGATGAACAGATCGTCCAAATCTACTTCGTAGCATTAGATATGGGCTCCTAGGCCCACAATGCGTTGATTTACAGGATTGATGGAATATGAGAGGGTTGACATTGGAAAAATATAGTGATTCACCAGCTCGGGAGCTCGGCTAATCCACTCTCCAATGGAGTCTCTTGCTCCTATAATTTATATTCTTAGTGATCAATGTTTACAGAGATTTTTTGTTTCAGCTAGAATCGCCCCTCTAATGGAGGTGTTGTACAGTATTTATAGTCTCGCTCTTAACAGTATGGGATCTACAGCGAGATCTTTGCCCTTCATTAGCAGGATCTCCCCTAATTTGGGGAGAGAATTTCGGTTAGTTGAGATTTTGGTGTCTTGATTGAGGCTTATTCCTGTTTAGGGGGGATGCCTCCTGGCTGCCAGTTGTCTTTCACGCGTTCTCCTCAGAATGCAGGTCGAGGGGTCCCAGATCTGGTTAGGCGAGCTCAGAGTCTCTTGGCTGAGCTCTCGAGTTGACCTTGATCATATCCGAACTCATACTTAGAATTTTTCTAGGTATCATCAGATGAGATCTTACTTCCTGCCGATTGGACAATCACAACTTGATCAGTCAGGTATGCAACTTTAGCCATGTCATATGAACTGCCCCATTAGTCATTTTAGATTTTTACTAACTTACGACCTCAATTTTATAGCTCTTGGTCTATTTAAGCCTCCCTAAGCATTTTTTTTGTTCTTTTTTGCTACCTCGTAATTTATTAAAGCAACCAATTTAATAATTTGGTTTCTTATTGCTAATTAGGGACTTGGCTCCTCTCAAACTAGGAAATAATTTGAAGATCCTCCAATTTCTTTAGAATAGTGAGGATTTGTCTTAGTTAGGTTCAACAGTAGATACCTACCAGGGAGGAGAAAGAGAAAAAATATATTGGATGAGATCTTACTCTGTGCTGATTGGACAATTGTAACTTATTCAGTAAGGTATGCACCTGTAAGGGTATGTTTGGATCGCGAGTTAAAGGAGGATAACTTAAGTAGGATAGGCGAAAAAAACACATGAGACCCATTTATCCCACATTTCGTAAGTAAAAACGTGCATCGGAAATCTCACTTGGGTTTATCTCGATCCGGTTTGAAAAGTCAACTTTAACTTGGTACATGGGTTAAATGAAACCCGTGGGGGTTTGAGATAATTTGGCTACTGACTGGATATCTCTAACTAAAGACTATTTTTCCCTTTTTCCTTTATTTAGCCACACACGATTAGACTCGTCCTCCATTCACACACCCAAATCGCTACTAGCAGAGGAGAACTTTCCCACCCTAGACAGAATTTCTGGCTCTGCCACTGCTCAAGAAGACTACGACGTCTTCTTCAACAAGACAACTAATTTAACTAATAAACTAACTCTAATAAATTAATATCCTATTTGGATTAAAATTAATTAACAACTAATAATAAAATAAATAATTAATGAGAGCTTGAGTTAATTCGCAATAGTCCTCGTAATATGTGAACACCCGTCTAGAGGATATCAAATTATAATATTTTTAAAAATTACATGTAAGAAAAATTTGTTTGGAATTGGTCAAAGATTAATTTATAAACTAACCCGTTTAATATTTTGATATCTTATTGTTGATTAGGGACTTGGCTCCTCTCAAACTAGGAAATAATTGGGAGATCCTCCAATTCTCTTTTAATAGTGAGGATATCTCTCAATTAAATTTAACGGTAGGTGATTTATATAGGGGAAAAATATATATAAAAAAATATATTGGATGAGATCTTCCTTCCTTTAGCCATGTGATATGGATTATGCCATTAGTCTGTTTTTGGTTTTAACTAACTAATTCAAACAACCAGTTCAGTATTTTGGTTTCTTATAGTTGATTAAGGACTTGGCTCCTCTCTAACAAGGAAATAATTGGCTGATCCTCCAATCCCTTTGAAAATTCAGTGTACAGATTCTAACCCTTCAAGGGGCATTGGAGGATCCTTCTTTTATTTCATAAGCAGATATCAGTCTAATCCGATGATTAATTACTCTTTATTGGGAAGGCTTTTTATTGAGAAAGATAATTACATTTTACTCATGTTGTATTTGTGATATTTGAAAACTTATAAGAATACATATATGTTTGTTCGTATATGCTGAGATACTAACCGAAATAATTAACGTCTTGCATTTTTGTTTGACATATCTTTGGATTGCGGATGTGCCAAAGTCCGATTAGATTTAAGATCCAAACACGTACGACCTTACATATTCGAATCGGTGTGATGTTTTAAAATTGTAATTGTTCAGACGATTGTACCGAGGTGTAAAGTTATCTCTGAGTTGTTTTCTATGCCTTTTTTTTTTTTTTCGGAAAGTTAAATGTATTAAAATATCAGAGAACCAAGGGTAATTACCCACAATTTGTACAATGAGACAAAAACACAAGTCTGTAAGAGATGCCCTGAGTAAGGGTATCTCCCACAGAATTGTAGACCAAAACACATTGGATCCAAAGCAAATAAACACAAAGACACTTCAGCTCCAGAACTCCACCAAGAGGCCAGCATAACAACCAAACAGAGCAATACATATGCATACACCAAGAGTGTGACCATGCACCTGGACAGAAGCATCACAAACCAAATCATTCCAGAAGACCAGGAAGACTCCTGAAGCAGAATGCAGTCAGCTGGGAAAAATCATTCAGCAAAAGCAGTTCACGTGACCAGTAAATGCTGCCATACGGGTCAGCCCATGTCAAGGAGAGACAACCCAGATCAACAGAGCAGAACAACATTTACGCAGACAACCCCAAGAAAAAAAACATCCACACACAACCCAGCTCAGCACAAAGGAACAAACACCATACCAGAGGAACAAACCCAGCTCAGCACAGAGGAACAAACTAACCAACCCAGCTCAGCACAGAGGAACAAACACCATACCAGAAACAGAACCGCACCACAAATCAGAGCAAAACAAACGCATAGAACCAGCACACATCCCAAGCCTAGTGGAACCAGAGCACACAAAAAATCAAACAAGAACAGTAGATAGGTTCCAAGTATGCACTAAGAGCAGGTTCCGAGGAATTGCCTTGAATTTAAGAGATGAGAGTCTTTCTCTGATAGTTGATTGAATTCTGAAAATCAAACTGTGTTGAGACGAAATCCGATTGTTAAAAATTCTATTGTTCCTCTCCCTCCACACGTTATAGACAGTGACAGAAAGACAGAGCTTGAGGAGAATAGACTTCAAAGATTTTCCTTTCCAGTTATCACTTGCCCAGGCAATGAGTGCATTCCATTGAAGAGCAAGAGGGATTTGGCAACACTGCTGCAACAAAAGATTCCAAATATCTAAAGTATAGAGGCACTCAAAAAACAGATGATTGTGAGATTCTGGGCATTGGTTACATAATGAGCAAGTGGCATCCACCTGTGGAGCAAAAGAGGAGATCCTATCCTTTGTACTTAATCTATTTCTGATGGCCAACCAAAGGATGAGACTCATTCTGGGTATAGAGTGACCATACCAGACCAGACAATACCAAGGGACATTAGTGTTCCGGGTCCTCAAGATATTCCAAGCAGAGTCAGTGGTGAACCTGCCATCCGACTTGGGGATCCATTTGATAATGTCTTCCTTAGTAGAATCTGGGGAGTAATTGGGCATAGCACGACTGATTCCTTCCAAGAACCTAGATCTACCCACAGGCCAACTCCAATTATTGTTATCAATGATCATAGACACTTTGGCATCCTTCGGAAGTCTAGATGTGTTGAATATGTGCAGGTCTCTTGCACCTAATAAAGGCCCATTCGGGTGCCAATTGTCAAACCATAGGGAAGTATTAGAGCCGTTCCCTATAATGTGCACCAGGTGAGGTTTAAAGAGGTCCCTGAGCTTGAGCATTTGGATCCAATTCCATGAGCTAGACTGTGATGGCTTTGCCTCCCATAAACTTTTGCCATGTAAGTGATAGGAATGAATCCACATACACCAAATATTCTGTTTATCCGTAAAGAGTTGCCATAAGTACTTGAGCATTAAAGCGTCATTAACCTGCCTCAGGTTCCTGATACCTAAACCTCCCTCCTCTTTAGGCTTACATACATCACTCCATGCAACCTTAGCACCAGATTTGCCGAGCTCAGTACCCTTCCACAAAAACCTTCTTAGAAGCTGTTCAACCCTGTCAAGAAGCTGTTGGGGAAGTTTCAGATGCGAGGCCCAGTAAAGTTGTAAGCTATACAACACAGATTGAATCAATTGGAGCCTTCCTGCATAAGACAAACTTCGATTGGTCCAGTTACTAATCCTAGTTTCAGTTTTCTCAAGAAGGGAGTGACAATGGGCAGCTTTAAGGCTAGAAGAAATAAGGGGAAGACCCAAATATTTGATAGGCAAAGTCCCTTCCTCAAACCGAAAAATCGTCTTTAAAGAGATCCTCACCTCATCACTGACAGAGGACAAAAAAATATTGCTCTTCCTGGGGTTCGCTTGAAGACCAGACATAAATTGGAACAAGTCCAAGCCTTCCTTGAGTAAGCTAGCAGACCTGGGATCCCCAAAACAAAAAAGGAAGATGTCATCAGCAAAGGCAATCTGGGTAAGTTTAATCTTTTTGCATCTCCAGTGAAATTTAAAACCATGACATGAAGAAATAATATGATGATTGATGAGAGTGAGAATTTCCATAGCCATAACAAAAAGATAAGGGGAGAGGGGATCTCCTTGTCTAATGCCTCTGGATCCGGAGAAGAAACCAACCAGTTCACCATTAAGGTTGATGGAGAATTTGGGAGTAGAGATGCAGGCTTTGATCCAGGAAATAAGAATAGGGGGAAAATTGAAGCCCTCCAAAATATCAAACAAAAAATCCCAGCTCAAAGTATCATAAGCCTTCATGAGGTCAACCTTAACGGCACATCTGGGGGACCCATTATTCTTATGGTAGTCCCTCAAAATTTCCTGAGTGAGAAGGATATTATCCCCAATTTTACTTCCAGGCAAAAAGGCAGCTTGGTTGTTGCCAATGATATTCCGCAAGACCAACTTGATCCTATTTGCAATGATCTTAGCAATAGCCTTATAAAAAACATTGCAGCATGAGATGGGTCTGAAGTCCCCAATATCCGTGGGATTAGGAACCTTTGGGACAAGAGCAATAATTGTTGCGTTGAATTCCTTGAGGAGCCTGCCAGAGGAGAAGAACTCCATAACTGCCCTTATAATATCTTGTCCTATGACAGGTCAAGCTTTCTTGTAGAAACACCCGTTGAAACCATCGGGACCTGGAGCTCTGTTATCATTGAAAGAGAAGAAAACATCTCTAACTTCAATCGGCGTGACATCCCTCGACAGAAACAGGCCTTGCTCGGAAGAAATTTTGTTTTGGATAATTCTGTTCAACAAGTCCTTCCTATCAAAGGTATCCATAGTAGGGACAGAACCCCCAAGAAGTTGGGAGAAATAATCAACAGCTTCCTTCTTAACCTCGGACTCATTACAGGTAAGAGATCCATCAGCTCTTCTAAGGGACAAGATTTTCCTCCTGTTTTTTCTATTGGTAATTGACTTGAAAAAAAATGAGGTGTTATTATCCCCCTCTTGTAACCACTTGACTCTAGATTTTTGTCTATAGAAACATTCCTCTTCTCTGGCGGCTTTAGTGAACTTGAGCATTTGTGCTTGCTCCTGTTTTTTAATGGTGGTGTTGAGAGGGTCAAGAGCAAGAAGGTTTTGGAAATTGACAAGTTCTTCTCGAGCTGCATTCGTTATCATAGATACATCCCCAGAATCCTTACCCAATAACTTCAAGGTTACTTTGAGTTTCTTGAGCTTGGTGCAAACTTGGTATTGTAGAGTGCCTTGGACCTCCACCCTCCAAACTTGGGTAATAATGTGATTAAAGTTCTCCCGTTCAGCCCAAAAGTTGAAGAATTTGAATGGGTATCTTCGTTTCACATTCTGGGGGCCAATCCTCACTAAAATTGGGCTGTGATCAGAGATTCCAGAAGGCAAAAACACAGCTTCAGAAACAGGAAATTTTTGGAGCCAATATTCATTGACAAGAGCTCTATCCAATTTCCTCAAAACAAGGCCACAATCATGTCTATTGTTACACCAGGTGAGAAAATGCCCAGAGAACCTTAGGTCTTCGAGGGCCGCACATTGCAAGCATTCATCAAAATCCTCCATGGCAATAGTTCTTCTCCCAGAACACCCCACAGATTCATGAACTCCTCTAACAACATTGAAGTCACCTAACACAAGCCAAGGAATAGGAGCAATAGTGAGAGCAGAATACTTGAGATCAACCAAAAGTCTCTTCCTTTCCTGGTCTTCATTGGCCCCATACACAAAAGCCACATAGAATTCAAAGATGCCCTCAATGGACTGTACATTGCATAGAATAAGCTGATCAGTTTCAGAAATTTTATTCACTTTCAAAACATTCGGGTTCCACCCTACCCAAATTCTACCAAAAGGATGGCTACTATAGTTGGAGATTGAAATCCACTGTCTAAAAACTTTACTCAAAACAAAATCCTTATTTACAGGTTTCACTTTTGTTTCCACAATGCTAATCATATCAAGCTTTTGATTACTAATGATTTTCCTTATTTCTTGCTGTTTAATAGGGTCATTTAAGCCCCTAATGTTCCAACAAGCAATGTTCAACATGGAGACTTCGGGATAGAGGGGCTAAGGGGGATCTCCATACTTCCACCCTTGATTTTTTTGTTCTTTCCTTTCTTCTTCTTGACTTTACCAAGTAGCTTCCTGGGGGAATTGGGAATCTCATAGGACCCTTCAGATTTATCAACAACTTTAGGGGAGAGATCCACCACAATTTGACCTCCTTGAAGTTCCAGACAACCAAATTTGTTTGGAGAGGTGGGGGCAGGGCAAATATCAGGTAAATTATCAACAACAGAGATAGAGGTTACCACATTCTCCATTGGAGGGGGTTCATTTGAGTGCATGTGGTCCACACCGCTCGATCCCGGAAGATGGATAGAACAGTCACCCTGAGGCTCGCTCACATTCGTAGGAGGATCAACAATAACCGTGGAGGAGATGGCTTTTCCTTTGCTTATGAGGTCAGAATGTTGTTTTCCACTGCTTGTCTGAGTTTGTCTGGGACAAGAGGAGTTGTTATGCCCAAAAATCTTACATCGAAGACATTGCTTAGGCTTCCATTGATACTCAACTTTGATCTCAAGTAATTCACTCGAGTCACCAGTGCCCATATCCAATTCAAAGGAATTAACCAGCTGTTCAGCAGCATTAATTTCAACACAAACACGTGCAAAACTAATCCTTTTTTTAGTGGAGGTTAAGGTGTCAGCATATAATGGTTTACCCACAGCACTGGCCAGGTGACTAATTCCATCCTCACTCCAAAATTGGAGAGGAACATTAAGAAGTTTTACCCAAACCAGAAGGACAGAATGGTCCTCCTTAGCCATCCTGAAGTTAGCAGACCATTTCTTTAGGATCAAAGGTCTCCCAGAGAAGAGCCATGGGCCAGCTTCCACCACTTTAACTCTTGCCTCCTCATCCATAAATTTGAAGACAAAGAATCCACTATCATTAGCATAAACCTCTAACAATCCCAACTTATCCCACATCTTATGAGCTAGGAAATTCACATTAGAGAATGGAAGTTTTTTCTCAATGAAATAACCCACCAAGCAGGTTTGCCAATCCTTGCTACCTTGAGTAGCTACTTCCTGGGGGGGATGAACAATAGTCCTGGACTCTCGTTTGATAGGCTCAATGTATCTGAGCTTCATTTGTTCCACTGGGGAAGAGGGTTTTCCCACATTACCATCTCTCACAATTTGGCTCCAAGGCGTACTATGTGCTCCTCCTGCAGTACCTCCCTCCTTTGCATAACTTTGGCCGCTACTCCCTTTTACCGCATTGGCCACGATGGGACCCTTGACTGGTACCAGCAGTGACTTGGAGGAAACCCCCATAGTTTTGTAACTATCAGCTATGGTTATGCCGCCACTTTTTGGGTCAGGACCCTTAACGTAAGGTCCATTAGATCCGTCACCCATGAGTGGGTGAGGCGCAAGACAAAAGTGAAGGAGAGTAGGAAGGTATGTATAGATGAAAAAACGAAGATGGGAAGGTCGATTGATGTAGAATCAGACCGGAAAAGGGGGGGGGGGGCTTAGGGCAAATGAAAACAGCGAAACAGGGCAAATAACAGAGCACAGGTAGAAGAGGATGAAAAAAGCGTGGAGAAGGTGGGTAGGGAGATGAGATGAAGGAGGGTGGGTTGGTTGGGTATCAGGACCTAGGGTTTCAAGGGGGTTGGGATCGGAGCTTTCTCATTTCTATGCCTTAATTAGGATCAAAGACTTAAATAATTTATCAACCTGTAACGTAATGGAGTAGAATGTAGGAAGACAACTGAAATGTAAAGTAGAAGATAAGCTAAACTTGAAGAATGAAAAGATTATTGTACTTAACATTAATCAGAAAAATGGTAAAAATCACCGGAGTGATGAATTACAAGTTAAAGTAAAATTGCTCGGAAGTAAAATAAGTAGGAGAGAGACTGGTTTTGTGTAGAGTTGATGTGTTTGATCGAGGATCCCTTTTCTATATCCTTGTTGGGGAAATTGGTTGTTTCAGTACATTATAATTTATTGAGAGCCTGAAGTTCTTTGCCAAGAATCTGAATTTGATCGTGCAGGGGTGGAGCTAGGTTTCTTGCTTAGCCGGGGGAAAAATACTACTAGAAAAATTCACCCATTTTGTGGTATTAGCTTAATGGACATTGTGAGAAATTCACGATGATATATTTAACTCCTATATGTTGGACATTTTGAGGAAGTCGTGATAATATATCAAAGGGTAAGTGTCATAGTTAGTCCCTGAATTTTACCTCTAGTTTTAATTTGATTTTTGAACATCTAATTGTTTTAATTTAGTCCATCAATTATAAATTTTGTCTGAATTAAGTTCTTTTGCCCATATCATCATTAGATGAACGTCAAAATGGATGAGATTGGGACAACCTTCGATTGATCTAACAGTGAAAATAGATGGATAAACTTAATTTAGATCAAATTAATAAACAATTAAAAGTTCGAGAATCAAACAGAAACCATAACCAAAGTTGTGAGACGAATTATGATATTTCCCCTATATCAAACTTCTAGGTGCACTCTGAGGAACCTGTTTTTTTTGTTAATGGCAGTTAAATTATGAATCTTAAAGGCAAAGCATATGATCGGTGTGTGCAAAGTTGAATGCATATATAATGAGAATAAATCTTTACCTTAAATACACTTTTAGTTAGAGGAACGGACTGTGACCGTATTTGATAGAATTTATGTACTAGTCAATCTATAGAATACTAAAATTATAGGTAAGTTTTGAGTACTCCAAGCCCAACATGACTTTTCAACTCAAATCAAAATTTACCACAATCCAAAATGAATCGAAAGTTTAAACCATAATGAAAAAAAAGATATAATTGCAATTCAATTATGTCAAATTACAACTCGTTTGAATCAAAATTATGACTCAATCGGGTTTAAAAAATTTAAGATCGGTGCTAATAGGTTATTATTGATTCACAATGTTGCAAGCAATTCTAATCAACATCATTGAATCATAATCTGAATCATTTGAATCGTAATTTGACCCACTTAAATCTTAACCTGCGACATGGGAAGAAAAAGTTGCGTTTGATTCAGTATTCTTTCCCTAAGTATGGAGGTTTTTCTTTTTTTTGCTGGGTCCTAAGTATGGAGGTTGATAGAGAAAAGATCGGGGTAATTTAATGACACCCGATGGATTTTGATGTTCTCCTGGCTCACCATTCCTGTGGACTGAAACAAGGCTTTCGGTGTAGATATGGACGTCAAGGCAACGAGAACTATGGGCTAAGATTTGGAGATCCTTAAGAACAAGTTGGTTATTAGGATCATACAAGACCAGGTGGCCAGTTGTAGTTTCAAGAAAGAGCTTATCATTCTTCCACAACCCAGCTGGAATCATCATTCCATGGAGCGGTCCGATACTTAATTGCTTGATCCAACGTCCCTCCTCCTCCATCAGTACCCACATGGCAAGTGATGACTGCTCAGCTGAGCCCCAGGCATCAAATGGCACTCGTGAATGAGAATAAATCAGAGCAATAGAGCCATTGTACAACGTAAGAGTCTCGCAGTCTGAGTCTTGGTGAAGATTAGGTGGCCCTTCAATCTCTTTGAACTCCTCTTTCCCCATGTCAAACGAAACCAGCTTTTCATGTGAAGATCTAGACCACCAGTAATAAACACCATTCAAGTAGGTGTCGAAGCAAGAATTTATCAAAAAACGCAGACAATCGGGAGCATCACCCTCGAAATCTTTCCATGAATCAGTGCTTAAAGTGTACACAGCAACATGTATGGGATCCATCCATGGGTCATATTTATCGGTCCTATCATCAAAAGTCCGAATCCAAACTACCTTGTAATCATCACTGGTGGGATCTAACCCGAATCCAAAGCCGCAGTGACAAGGGATCCAGTCACGCGGAAACAATTTCGTGCGCCACAATGGCAGAGCCCTGAATGCTCTTGTCGCTGGATTCCACAGAGCAATGCGTTCACGTCTGTCACATAGGCAAAAAACACCATTACAAGGACCACCAACCCGATTAAATACGGGAAAGGATATGCCCATATTGTGATAGGTGGGCACTGTAAGCGTTTTGTCCGGGAACAAGACGATGTCCCCCATGTCCCTAAGCTCATTGTGATAGTATACCACTAGACGGGCATTGTCCTTGTTTTCGTTGTTGTGTTGTAAATGAATGGAAATGAAAGCAGGACTATCTATCAGATTTTTCCAAAATTTGCACACACACCTGAATTGCAACAGAGATTTCACGGACATTCTTGACAATATCTCGATCAGCACATCTTCTGGCAAATACCCACCTTTGCTCTCCATTTGGCATATTTGACTGTATGTGTAAGATGGGTCTTCTCTTCTGTGTATGAGAGAGAGAGAGAGAGAGAGAGGCCTATGGAGTTCTAAGGAGTCAGAGAGAAAAGTTTTATTTTTCTTTTTTGTGAGAGTTTTTTTATGTCTGGAACAGCTGCTAATTAATAAATAGAAATTCGTTCCTTCCTTAACTCCTAAGCAATGAATTAATGCATTCACACTGAACATGTTTACAGCATTGCTTAACATTTAAGTTGTAAGCAAAGGTATAATTGAAACCGAATTAATGCATTCACATGCACATTTACAGCATTCACACTATCGAAAAGGCAAGGTAGTCTCTTAAATCGATATATATAAAGTATCATGAACCTGAAATGGGCCATTCCCTGGAGAAATGACATCGACAATCCTATAGTTGTGTTTTGTATTCAGATATTTGTTAGCATTTTCCTTAATCATTGAATTGTATGGTTAATTGGGTGAAATAAGGCGTATGATATGGTTATTTTTATCCGAATCTCTTCTACTATTTTTTCTCTCTAATTTCCTGTTTTGGTAGATTACTCACCATGTAGGTGTGAGGAAACCACTTATATATAATGAGCTGCACTCAAATTAAGAGTAGGTGATCTACCAAATAGGAAAACCGAAAAAAAAAAAAAAATTTATAGGAGATCTCACTCCTCCACAGGCTAGCTCAAAAATTCTCACAAGAGTATCTTTGTTATTTGTTAAAAGTCAGGAGATTTGTATTATATTTTGAAACTCATAAGATATTTAGACAAGAGCAATATTATGCTTACTAAATTCTTTATTAAATTTTGTATCCCAAATCAGTGTAGGTGGTTGGATCGGTAGAGTTAACTAACTTCCGTCAAACATTTAATGCACAGGATTTTACACATCATTTAGAATATAACATATGCTAAATAAATTTGAGAAGTATAATTTTATCCTTTACACAATAAAAACATGGGTTTGAGTTGGCGTGAAATGCATAATTTTTCATATTCTCAATATATGTTTAGCTATTCTAACATTTCGCAAAAAGATGGGGTTATTCTCACCCCTTATAAATATCTATTTATACCCCATTAAACAATATAACATAAAAGTAAACCCACCCCATTTTATGTCTACCCCATTAATAATTAAGCACATTCTAACTCAAATTTTATTTTTCCTCTATTTTTAATAAGAATAAACTTCTAGGAAGTCTATGCATGTTTACTGACAACATAAAATTGTAATTAGACTTTTTCCAATCTCCTTTAGAATCTTATTGTATGATTATTGGCTTTCCACATAACTGCAACTATGTTTTGGCATATTTTGATTGTTTTCACTCATCATGCCTTGCTACTGAAAAGAATTTGAATATTCTCAAGATAAATCAGAATTATTATCACCGTATATACTATAAGGTGGTGCAGTAGATTATTTCAGAGGCATAACCTTTTGTATAATGACAAACTTTTCATGGTAATTGGATTCAAAACTTTATATGCATATCCTCCGAATCATAGTTTATAAGTTGATTGGAGTTCACAGTTCTTAATAGTACATGTAAATATGATTATTTTTGTTTCTGATTTGACAAATAATCCAAGACTTGCCACTGAATCTTGTACTATTCTAAATCTACTATTTTTCATGATCTTTTTACGATATGGGATTCGAGGAATGGCCTGATGTTTCATTAGGACTTTCCTAGCTATTTTTTTGGGGGGAGGGGGTGGGTGTTGTTCAATCATTTCAGGACAGTAAAATGTATGTTTTGAAAAATTAGAATCCACAAAACTGATGGCCTGTGACACTGTATATTAGTCAAAATTCCATTGTTAATCAATTTTAGGATGACTGAACGCTAGGATATGTATTGGAATGGCTTAAGGACATTATGCGGAGTACCGAGTTATCAAACTTTCAACTTTATTATCCTAGCTAGAACTTCATCGAAGTGTATCCTAATGGCACATATATAGAGCAGAATAAGATTCGATTGAAACATTGAAGTGTATCCTAGCTAGAACTTCATCGAACACTCCGATTCGATTGAAACATTGAATGGACCTTCGGAGTGATTCCGAGTCAACAAAGGCCTGTAAGAGAGCTCTGGCTAAGGGTCGACTATAAATGTGTGCCACGATGTGTATGCTTTCATTTTTGTTTTTATGTAACCGAAGGGAAAGTGAAGCTGTAGTAATATACGAGTCTGGGTTATGGCGGTCGCTCATGGTGGTGGTGGGCGTTGCTAGTCGGAGAAAGTCATCATTGACGGGAGCGATGGTCGTGGTGTTGCTTGTCACAAGGGGGTGGACTAGGCTGGGGGTTGATTGTAGGTGGATGTTCTACTTGCCGATGGGGTTGCTAGATTCTTGGGGTAATTGTAGTTGCTGGTTTCAATTGGCAGCTAGGTTTGCTGAGGAGGGATTGGGTGTTTGGTGGGGTGAGATTTTTCATTTTTCCACTTTATTTTTTTTGTTCAAAGGCATAAAGGTTAAAGGGTAGATGTGTCTTTTAATATAACTAAGGGCCAAGTGGCCAACTTCTGTTAATTGTTAACAGTTAGATTAACGGAAATTGAGTCATTGATCTAATGTTTAAATTTGGAAGGAGTAAATTGTTTAAATTGAAATCATATGGAGTTGATTACAACATAAGTCAAACTTTGAGGGGATATTTTGTAATTAACCCTTAATTTTTTTTATTTTTTGTTGCATTTCTAAACTTTTATCGTTTGACTCGACACCTTCCCTCCCTCCCTTCCCCCCCCCCCCCCCCCCCCCAACAAGGAAAAAACGTCACTCCCTCCCCCTCTCCTCTCTCTCTCTCCAAAAAGAAAAAAAACGTCTCACTTCCCCTATCTCTATCACCCCCCTCCCTCCCAAATCTCTATCAACCTCTTTCTCATACTAAAATGTATTACTCTATTCATCTGAATGAACCATTTTTTTACAAATATTCATCAGTATAGTTGTAGGTCATTGTACACTTTAATGACTATCCCAAACTAAAGAATTTTTCAAGATAGTCCTGATCGTCAATCTCCATAATTTTTTTTGTTTCACAGGTCAAGAGAAGTTTAATTGAAAGAAAGAATAATGAAGATTTCTATGAACTCATACATTTAGACATACGCAACCACAACATTTTTAATTCTTTCTCCATTTACAATATGTTGTTAGAGAGAATTGTTAGATGAGTCATATTGGATTTTTAAATTTATTTTCAGTCTGTATGGCATTATAAATTATGGAGCTGCATATTTTGAATATTACCCATGAAGGGCCTTAATTTGCATCTAGTGAACGATATACATTCTATATATGTGTCTAGCTATGGTACTAAAAAAGAATTTTTTAATTTCGTTCATATATTTTTAACTTTGTTATTATGTTACTTTATTATTTGTACAATCAACTCAAAATAAATAGCTCTGGATTAGTTTCTGTGGGATAACTTTTCTTAAAAAATGCAGACATATCCGACTTAAAACAAATCAAGTCAAATTGATATTGGGAGTTCGCGGCTCAATTTAGTTAGAAAGAAAGTGATGATGGAAAATGAAAAAATGAGAGAGTGAAGTGAGAGAAAAGGAAATTGAAAAGAAAAATTTATTTTCTTATACGCGTTTGATTATAATGAAAATTTTGCTAGAAAAATATAAAAAAAATTGGTGTAAAGACTAAATTATCCTTATCATATCAATCTAATAGAGAAAATAATAAGTGAGCAAACAAGAAAAAATAAGGCAACTTTCACAGAAAAAAAAAAAAAAAATTCCCCGCATAATTTGTGGGAAACCAAAGTAGATGTTTGTAGAAAATTTTGACACTTGAGGGAAAAAAAAATTCTTGAGAAATTGTACTTTCTAGCTAATCGAACAAAGAAAAAGTTATTTTTTTTTCCATTTTCTTGCACTTTCCGGTGTTTTGACGCTAACCAAATGAAGCCGTGAGGATTTGCGATTTACTGTTACTAGAGTCAATGCATGTTTGCAAAAAGTAACATCACTCATATGGATACAACAAAATCATACTATTAATCGAATGCAGGAATTGATCATCATAATAAAGCCTTCATAATACAATCAAGGGATTTTTCTATCCCAGCCAATTCACACCCTGCTTAGCTGAATCTAATGATATCCCACGCATCTCGATATATAATTGAGTTTTTCGGAGGTCGGTACACCAAACAAGATTTATTATTGTATAAGTGTTAAATGAAAAATATTTTGAGAAAAAGTCATCTAGTGATAGAGAAAGACCTCAATACCATTTTATTATACACCCGTTGCCTAACACGGTTTTGGAAATCCATAAAAGAAAAAAATTATTTTGTTTTTTTAGGGATATATTTCAAAGTTTTTGGGAACCTTTTGAAATTTTAAAACTAAAATTAAGGAATTTTAGTTTATCTTTTGTTAGAAAGTACTAAAATGAAGGAATTTTAATTTGCATTAGGTTTAATTTGGTCAAGTTAAGAGTTTTAGAGATTACGAGATACAGCAATTTGGGAGTCAAAGCTATAGACTTTCATCTTCAACATAACCGATTTTATTTCTTTGTTTTTTAGGGATATTTTTCAAAGTTTTTGGGAACTTTTTGAAATTTAAAAACTAAAATTAAAGAATTTTAATTATCTTATCTTAAAAAGTATTAAAATTAAGAAAATTTTGATTTTGCATTGGGTTTAATTTGGTCAGGTAAGAAATGTTTGATGACAAAGATAAAATTAGAAAATATTCATGATTTAAGGGGAGAACAAACACGTCAAAGAAAAATCTACAAAAAGTCAAAATGTGTATCTGAACATGATAAAGTTAGGAAGGTGAGGACTAACTTTATGAGCTATGTACTTTAAGATCAATAAGTATTATTTGGTGTATCGGATTTATTTTACACCCAACTCATATTGAACTAACCCATAACCAACCCAAGACACCTATTTCCAACCTCTAGTTAGAACTTTTAAAGGTCAAATTACATTTTTTAATGTAAAATTACAACTTGTTAGAAGATATTCATTGTCAATCATTGATTACCTTTTTTTTTCCTTATTTTATGGTATAATTCCCCATAATTGTTCTAGTGGGCAGGCAAAGATTAGTTAATGGGGATTAGAGATGGTTGATGTACTTAATCCGTAATTGTTCTGATATGCCGGCAAAGCATAATTAATGTGGATATGATCCAGATTCAATGAGATGGAAATGAAAAAAAATGTACTTGATTATTAAAAATAATTGCTGCCTCTGTTTTATTGATTTTCATACCATAACAATGTTTTTTCATTTTTAATTTTTGGTATTTCAAATTTAAAATAAAATTTTTATTGTTGAATTGGATCTCAGCATTAGGTGCACATCTTGTTGGATTAACACATTTATTAAAATGGTGGAATTGTGTATGAGCCACATTTTAGGCCATGAGTTCAATTTGGACATGGGTTTGTCTTAGTGTCAAAACAATGCTAACCCAACATATACTTGTGTTATTGTATATTTTAAGCATAAAAAAATTGTCTCTTTAAATTTTATACCTATAAACAATTCATTCCATGAGACATTAAGATTTAAAGATAACAAACAAGAAAATATTATTTGGTAGGAGCTCATATTCTATTGGTTTGCATGTGTATATTTTATTGATTTGTTTTAAAGTGTATTCGGTGAATGAGTGGAAAATAAAATTTGAGGAATTACTGTGACACCACAATTTTAAACCAGTAAAATTGAAAAGTCGAATATTCAAATATGAATTGAAGCCGAATTGATTGTCTTGACATGAGTTGTATATTAGTAGTTAGATTTTTTTTTTTAATTTTAACTTTTATTTCTTTTCTATTTGTTTCAATTTATAGTTTTCCTTTTTGTTGAGTCTTTTATATTTTAGGTTTTAGGTCTATAAAAGGAACTTTTTAAGAAGAACGTTGCGGATTCGAATCTTCCAATGCAAAAGAAAGCTTCAGATGCATTAGACTTTGATGCCAATGCTATAAGGTAATTACTTTTTAGGTTTTTTTTTTTCAAAAAATTTGATTATTTTTTGTAAATGTTGTCGTAATGCACATTTGTGTTTCGATTTGAAATTTGGGGTTCTATTTATGTAGGTATGCCGAAAAAGTATGTGATGTGATAGATGTTTTAGTTAAATAATGTTTAGTGTTTTCGACAATGTAATTCATCTGGAGAACAAATTGACCATGATTAGTAAATGTGGTTTGTTTTATTTGGTAGCAACTGAGTGGTGCTAGAAGGAGCATACCAATGTTTCCTTCTCAACATTCAACTACATTAGCATTTCCACATACCATTTCTTCATCATTTGGCTCCAAGTTATGATACTTGGTACTTATCTTTTTGAGCATATGTGTTCAACATTTCATTGATTAATTTGACCTTTTCTTCCTTTCTTTTGTTCTTTGTTTTTATTTTTAAATTCTCTCTTTATGCCCCTACTTTTCTTTTTCGGAATATGAATGATGTATACATTTACACATAAGGAAAAAGGTATCTATATAATAAAGTAGAGCGAAGTTTGAATCCAAAAGACAAAGAGAGGTCCAGATCGTTTTGAGACAAAATTCAAAAGACAAAGAGAGGTCCAGATCGTTTTAAAACAAAAGACGGTTCAGATCATCTCAAAAATTTTAATCCAATGATCTACGGTTAGTCCTAAAAAAATTTTTCCCGCCCACGAAGAAACCTATCTCTCACGTGTCTCTCTCTCTCACGCCTCTCACTCTCTCACGCTTCTCTCTCTCCCAATCTATCACGCCTCTATCACATGGAATCCATCACAAATTTTCTCCCAATCTCAAATCTCATTCATAATATTGGTATTAGAACGGCTACAGTAGAGACAGGCGAAAGGCATAGAGAGAGGAGGAGAGACTTTGGATATTCACATCTCAAATCCTCTGTTTCAGGTACTATTTGTATGTGTTTATGTATTATGCTTAAATCTGATACTAACTCTGACGATGGACATACCTACTTCGACAACGCACCACCCAATCTAGAGATTCACTGGACTGACCCACTCTCCTCCATCCAGATCCTATCAAGTGGTGTTTACACCATTTAAGGTTCCATTAAAACTATGTTTCTTCTACCACTGCCATATGCCTTTGTTTCAATTTCTCACAAACCCAATGGCTCCATAGAAAAAGCCTGAAAGCAGTCACTTCATAGCAACAAATCACAGGCGGCAGGCCCCACCGAAAGATGATTTCAGAAAGCTCGAAACCACAGAACTTCATCGGCAAGGTACTCTTTTATGTATTTTTTTCCTTCTCCGAATCTCAATTTATTTTTTTTAAATTTAATTTTACATCTAATTTGAAGTCTGATTGTTTGATTTTGGTTTTTTCTATCTATTTACTTATTTTGTTCTAACCATTGCTTTTGTTGTAATATATTATTCATCATTTCCTATAGGGATTTTTGGTTGTTTCCAAAAATTACGTTTTGTGCTCAACTAAAATCAATTGTAGTTTCAAATATTGTTTTGAACACAAGTTGTTTGATAATATGCCTAACAGAAGGTGGTTTCCCTTATTTTCAAATTTCTCATTCATTGATTGGAGAAATGTTTGGCTTAAATAAGCAAAAGTAATCACCTCGCTACCTTCTCCACCACTAGCAGGGTCGAAATGGTTTGTCCACAAACTCAAGCCCCCAAAGGAAGATAAATTAACTCTTTGTTGTTCTAAGTATTTGTGTAATTTTTTTTTGGAATGTAATTATTTGTGTACTTTTATTCTTGGTCTAGGATTTTTTAGCACACTTTGTTTTGTTGCACATAATTTTTGATTTAATTTGTTCTTTTCATTATTTTCTCATTCCCAGGATCATCATTATTTGCCTCAATGATTACGAGTTCTACTTGCCAGGATCATCCACAGGGTATTCCATCATTAAGAGTAAAACATTATTTCCCAATTTATTTCTCTCTATTACAACAAATGTTTTCCGGTTTGTGTGGTTGAGTTTTTGGTAATTCAAACCAGTTGGTAAACATATATCTTTTGGGTTGTTTTTATATGTTTATGTTTGTTTTCCATTGTCATGGTTTAATCATGTCTATTGAATCACAAGTATAATAGTGTTTGATGTATTGTTTTAAAGCAAAACAATCAATTTTAATTTTTTTTGGGTCAACAGGTATATATAGGTATTTTTGTTTTGGGGAGGGAAGAGAGAATTATGTACTGTTTTTGTGGGTTATGGACTCCAATGCATTTGTTGACATGTTTAAGGGTATGACGATCTTTTTGAATTTTGTTTTCCCAGTGAATGTGTCTTTTTGATTACTCTCATTTTATAGCATTTGAATGATAAAAGGAAGGATCAATGTGATTATAAATGCAATAGGCAAGAAACACCCGAGTGTGTTTTTGGAAACACACGCTGCATAATGAATCTCATTGATTGGCTATTTCTAGCGGAATGTGATCAATTAGGAAATTTTCATTTTTGGAAAAAAGAGAGCGGCTCATATTCAATGTGGCCAATGCGGTAAACAGATTGGCTCGAATTTCTAAGAAGTTGAGTGCCCAATTTTGTGTTTATCATGCAAATGTTTTTGTCTTTACAATATACATCAGATGGGGAATGAGAAAAAAACACAGCAGTGGGTAATTATATGTAGTCAGTGAGATTATAGTAGGCATTTTTTTTAAAAAAAAATTGTTAGGATATGTTGTGGGAATCTTTATTTTGTACGTTATTTCTTGAAGGTTGTACAATTGTTTGGTTTATATAAAGCAGTTGTTCTGCCTAAAAGAACAATCCCGGTATATCTTTTTCTTTTGTTATCTTTTTGTGATTTTATATCCACATATTTTCCTTCAACAGAATAGTTACAAAAGAAAAAAAATGTCCATTTTAACTGTTTAGATAGTTTCATTTTCATATTCATAGAATGTCATATTTAGCTTTCATCTTGCTTTCATGATAGCAATTATCATAGTAATACCATTTCGTGTGAGACTATCATTGGGTGACAATGGGGCGGATGGTAGCAATACCTATATGTACGATTTAATTTACACCTCATTTTGCTTTGAGATTCTTTTAATGAACTTTAATTGTGATAAGAGAATCGAATTACTTATAATTAACTCTGTTACCAATGTTGTATCCAACAGATTAATGTTGCCATAACCAATGCTATTGGATTCTTTGCTTATAGGTCCTCTCAAGAATCCAGAGAAAAACAACAGGAGAACTTCCTCAATTCAAAGGGCAAGAATCCACCAATTTTTGTGTCTTTTTCATTTTTTTATTGAGTAATGTATTGTTTCATAATATGTAGAAAATGGAAATGCTTGTTCATTTAGTTATGTCTTTTTCAGTTATTGTCACCGATAATTTTTATGTTAGATAAAGCTTTAATGTAGGGGTAATTGCTTGCGATTTTTTGTTTGTCATATAGTGCCTTCAGGCACGGGCAATGACTAGTATACTTATAGTACACTTAAATTTCAAATATCGGCAGCGAAAAAGACATACACTTAAATTACAAATATTGTTAATGTGTTGGAAAGTCTGAAATGAACCTCAATATTCATGGATTCATTTCGTATCATGCCCAAGTCATGGCTTAAGGTCTTAAAAATGAGGAACTCTTCCTTGGTGACTCAAAATGTGAGATTTGTGATAGCCGGGTGGGTTACTCTCTATATCCATTATGTTCTTATAATTTGGGTAGTGGGGAGAGCCAACGGACAATGTACTAAAAAAATATGACGTAGATAAATTTCTAATTGTAGGAAGAGCTCCTTGCAAAGGCAGCCCCTGATCAAGCTGATGATGTGCATGATGTAGGGATGGGTTATATGAATTGTTTCGCAGGTGAGTGAATTGTGATTCAAATGCTTGCTAACCATGCACCATCTTTGGGGTGTGGCCAAGGAATAAGTTAGCTAGACTAACAAGAAGAGACCAAGTTAGTCCAGCCATGGGGATTTACGACCGCGAGCTATATATATTCTTTAAACCATCCCTGGCACCCATGAGTTTCTCCTTCTTGATGAAGGTGTTCTTACACAATAGCTAAATTTAGCTGTGTAGGCACTTTTTACGATTCAATTTTTAACAGCAGCAAAATTGGGCTATTTTTTGTGATGCTTTCGGTCTCTATATAGTGAAGGATTCTGGCAATACATAGAAGACACAACCCAAAAAGAAAATTGTTTTCCCCTACAAATTAATTTGTTGTTTTCAGTCGGATTCTTATTTTCATTTTTACCCATGATTATTAAATTGAAAAGCAATTTCAAATCTTCTCTCTTTTAGTTGTCAAAAATAGTTAATCGACTACTACGTAAGTTATAATGTACCTTGCAATACGTTTAAAAAAAAAAAAAAACCTTGCGAACACGTTAGAGGTGCCAGCTGCCAACCAGGTCTTTGGATTTTTCCCTAATCTTTGTGAAATATATTCACTTTTAACAATAGTAGCATATATTTGTTCCATCAGACAACCACAGTAAAAGCTGCTACTGAGAGGTAGGTATCTTAACAAATGTGATTTCCCCATTTTCTAAAGTCAAGCTAAGAATGTTATTTGAGGTTGCTCCTTTAGGGTTTTGGATTGAGAAAGTTGCTAATAAAAAATGGTAAGCAGTCTGTGTTGGACAAGGTGATTTACAGACGTATGATTATTACGCTTCAACCGGGTTATTCAACAATTTTTGTCGTAAGACTCATTGTTTATGGATCCAAGAACAAGATTATTCAATTTGAAGAAACACTAAGTGGCTCTTCTAGGCTCAACATCACTATACCAAGTGGACTGATGCTTAAGCTATGCAGCCTTACATTGCTAGTTTATTACAAGTATGTTTATATACATAAGCAATTTTTTTTCAAAAAGAGAGTATAAGAATGTCCATCTACCATTTGTCAATACTCTCCTGAAGGAACTAAGGACATTAATAGGAAGACAACAATCTTTGACTATCAAGCAACTGCAATGCTCTCCCATTTTTCTGATAAACATGTTAAAAAGTACATTGCTGCTTAGGATACCTTCACATTTTAGCAAGATTGCCTTCTTACAATTGACATTCAAGTTTTCTTGAGCACAACTGTGGGTGAAGTTGGAGTACCCCAGTAGGTGCAAAGGCTTGAGAGTTTATCATTCAAACTTGGAGAGCGTATCAAAGCGCGAGCTTCTCTCTCATGCATTGGGACATCTGCTTTCATTAAGTGATCAAATCATACACTCCTTTTTAGTTCTATTATGTTGGTCTTTAAGTTCATCAATTTAATATTTAATTTTATCAAATTAATGTCATTTATTTAATTTAAATTAAATTAACATTCTATTTCATCAAATCAACACAAAATTGATATTTAATTTTATCAAATTAGCATTTAGTTATATTAATTTAATATTTTATATCATCAAATTAATATTATTTCTTTAATTTAATGTTAAATTATTATTTAATTTTATCAAATCAACACCAAATCAACACCAAATTGACATTTAATTTTATTAATTTAAAATTTAATATATTAAATAGAATATTAAATTCCATTAATTTAACATTTAACCTTATCAAATTAATGTCATTTATTTAATTTAACACCAAATGATCATTCAATTTCATTAAAGCAGCATTCAAATTTATTCAATTAACATTAAATTTTATAAAATCAACACTAAACTAATATTTAATTTTATCAAATTAATACCAAATTAATATTTAAATTTATCAAATTAAGACCAAAATTTTTTTATCAAATAATATTTAAACTTTATATATGAAGGGTAATGTGTGAAGAGTGATCGGGTGATGTTGGGAAGGACAAACGATAGCAGATGAGTTAGAAATGGATGAGATTTTGAAATTGACTTTATTGATTGTAATTTTTATTATAGAAAAATTATTTTTACCTATAAAATTTATAAAAACTCGATTATGTAACCAAATGAGTGATAATATAATGACTAATATTATACCAACGTTATCATGCAACACTTTAAAATGATAAAAATTTATTGGAATAATATAATGATAGTAATCACGCTTGCCAGCTGACTGGCTAGGGCATATATAATGAGGAAATGATTGAGGGTATTTTAATCTATTCACATAACAAAGGGTAATTTTTACATTTTTACAAAATATTTAGTCAAATTATTATTTTATTTATTGGCAAAGGCAAAAGTTACCGTTAAAGGGGTGTCATTGATTTGAAAGTATAAATTAGAAAGGTTTGTAGTGAAGTTTTAGAATCAGAAGGGAGTGTCATTGAATTTAAATCTATCTACCGGGGGTGTGAATAAAATTTTACCTAAAATATATCATAAAAGTAGCTAATAAAAGTTTGGTGGTGAAATTGGACCAAAGTGATATAAATTGAGAAGTTGAGGGACCAATTTGACACAATTCAAAGATTGGGGGTTAAACTGACACAAAGTACAAATTTAGGGACTGAAAACTTATTTTCTTGTTTTTGTTAAATTCACTAGTTCTACGAAGTAACGAGAACAACTTCTGCTTCTGAGGTTTATATATTCTATCCATGTTAATGTGGTACTATTTTGATGTCATTGAAATGCATAATTGGTATTGTATTACAGCTCCATAGGGTTTTCTAAAGCTCCTATCACGAGCACATTTACATGATGATTGGTTCTAAGAAAATCGATAATTAAAAAGGGACACGTGAACAAGGTGAAAATAAATGGACTATGCAGCCTGTGTGATTCTTGAGGAGGATTGATACGGTTGGTGACTAAAGAGGAAAGAGAGAAAAGAGAAGGAAAGAAGATACACGTCCGCTAAGAATAAATTATTACAGAATAAGTTATAAACCAGACTCCAAATTTTTTATAAATTTCCATAGGACAAATTTTAAGTACTTCTGAAATTTTCCTAAATTCTAATTGGATCCCAATGATTTTTAAAATTTCAATTGGGGCAGCTGCCCCCATTGCAAATCGGCCCCTGTGAATTATCATATTGGTGTAATATTGTCAGAGAAAGTATGCTTTAGATTCAAATAGTTCTTCGAGATAACTTTTCAAGTCGAATCAAAATCTACCTTAATCCGAATCGAATTGACAGTTAGTACCAATAAAAAAAAGAAAAATATACAGTTGCAAATCAATTATGTCCAATTACAACTCGTTTGAGTCTAAATTATGACTCATTCGTTGCCATGGAGGTTGATAGTAAAACGATGGGGGTAATTTAATGACACCCGATGGATTTTTAAGTTCTCCTGGCCGTGGCTCACCATCTCCATGGACTGAAACAAGGCTTTCAGTGTAGATAAGTAGGTGAAGGCAACGAGAATGAGTACGATGGCCTAAGATTTGTAGATCCTTAAGAACAAGTTGGGTATTAGGATCATACAAGAGCAGGTGTCCAGGTGTAGTTTCAACAAAGACCTCATCACTGTTCCACACTCCAACTGGTCTCATCATTCCCTGAAGCGGTCCGATGTTCAATTGCTTGATCCAACATCCCATTCCCTCCTCTTCCATCAGTACCCACACGGCAACTGATGACTGCTCAGCTGATTCCCAGGAATCTAATGGCACTTGTGAATGAGAATAAATCAGAGCAATAGAGCCGTTGTACAACGTAAGAATCTCGTAGGCTGAGTCTTGGTGAATAAGTGGTGGCCCTTCAATCTCTTTGAACTCCTCTTTCCCCATGTCAAACGAAACCAACTTTCCATATGGAGACCACCAGTAATAAACACCATTCAAATAGGAGTCAAAGCAAGATTCTGTCAAAGAATGCAGACAATCGGGAGCATCACCCTTGAAATCTTTCCATGAATCTGTGCTTAAAGTGTACACAGCAACATGTATGGGATCCATCCATGAGTCCCATTTATTGGTGTCCCCGTCATCAAAAGTCCGAATCCAAACTACCTTGTAATCATCACTGGTGGGATCTAACCCGAATCCAAAGCCGCAGTGACAAGGGATCCAGTCACGCGGAAACAATTTTGTGCGGCACAATGGGAGAGCCCTGAATGCTCTAGTCGCGGGATTCCACAGACCAATGCTCTCACGTCTCTCACATACGCAAAAAACACCATTAATAGGACCACCAACAAAATTATATGTGGAAAAGGATAGGCCCATATTGTGATAGGTGGGCACTGTAAGCGTTTTGTCCGAGAACAAGACAATGTCCCACAAGTCCCTATTGTCATCACAGTAGTATACCACCAGACGGGCATTGTCGTTGTTGTTGTTGTGTTGTAAATGAATAGAAATGAATGAAGGACTATCTATCAGATTTTTCAAAAATTTGCAGACACACCTGAATCGCAACAGAGATTTCACGGACATTCTTGATAATATCTCGATCAGCACATCTTCTGCCAAATAGACACCTTTGCTTTCCATTTGGCCCATTTGATTGTATGAGAAATATGGGTCTTCCTCTTCTTCTTCTTCTTCTTCTTCTGATAGAGAAAGAGAGAGAGGCCTCTGGAATTCACTAAGGAGAGAAAGGGATTTTTTTTATTTCTTTTTTGTGGTGGGGCGGGGCTTGAGGAATAGAATGAAGAAAGGGCAGTTGTAAGAGTCTTTTTATGTCTCGAACAGCTGTGCTCCCTCCTTAACTCCTAAGCAAATATACAATTGCAAGGAATTAATGCATTCACACTGACTAAGGCAATACACAATTGCAAGGAATTAATGCATTCACACTCCACACATTTACAGCATTGCTTAACATTTAAGTTGTAAGCATAGGTATGATTGAAATGAATTAAGGCATTCACATGCAGTTAACAAATTTACAAGCTTACAACATTCACAATCTCTTATTAAATCTATCTATCTATACTACTTTAAAAAGCAAGCATACTTGAAAAACATTTGTTTTCCACTTTTACCCTCAAATAAGACAAGAATATCATCCTTATCCTTCACAATTAATACCAAAATAAACCTAAATCATCACCATTACGGCATTACCCAATTACTCCCCTGTTTTTAGCCTTTACTCTCTGTCTTCCTCTCTCCCTATTGTTCAGCCGTTACTCTCTCTCTCTCTCTCCACCAATCGGCCAAGAAGAACCGCCATGCTCCCTCTCTTCACCTTCGCCCTCTCCGTCTCCCTCTCTTTAATTCTGTCTAACATGCCCTAGCATTTCTTGGTGGTCGTACAGATTTAAATGCTTCTCCATAAAACTCAAGTTCTACACCTTCGGCCATCCTTCGCCCTTCTCTATCAGACACCGACTGATTTTGTGTCTTGCCATTGCCCAACCATCAGTGTATTGCTTCATGAGGTAATGAGTTTTTAGTTACAACGCCTTCCCCTAATGTCTATATTGATAGGCATATTGAAATCCATATATCCATATTATGTCTGCTCTTATTTTTTCCGATCTGTGTTTTTCATATTCACCTATTATTCCACTATGCAACATAATACTTTAGTCTGTGTCTTAACTTTCTCTAGCTCTCATGAAAGTATGATTCCTTTTGTTTGTTTATGCTACATGAGGCAAACTTCAATTCCTTGAACAACTCTTGCTTATGGTTTGTTTCAGCTACTTAGAAGTTAGGAAAACATATGAAAATTGAATGATTATCCCAGTTTTAGCTCTATTTGGTTTAGATTCAAAATTGCCTTTTTGCCCTTAAATTTCTGTGCGCCAACCTTTTGCTTTCCTAAAAGACTCAAAAACAATGAAGAACCTTTTTTTTTTTTTTTTTCTTACAGTATCTTACCATGTTTTATTTTAAAATTTGCTGTTAGTTGTGATCCCTTTTCAGTTTAGTAGTTCATACTAGAAAAATTGTGCTCCTTACATTCATTGTGTTTTTCCAAATATTACCACAGTTAACTAAGGCAGGGGGTTTGAGATAGGAATTTGGTATTACATAAATTTTATTTTTTCTCCATAGGACAAGTGTTCCTAACTAGGGATGACTAGATTACAATTGTATAGTTACTATACATTTAAATGTCACTGAGAGGAATGACTAATGATAACATTGTTTAGAGAATACTAGAGTTTAATATGCAGTCCAAAGAATTTGGAAAAGTATAGGAGTAGGACACGACTAAAATGGAAATTCTTAGTGGGAATTTTATATCAGTAATTTGCATATTCACTATTATTGTTAATGTTAGTTCTCAATTGTTTGGTAAGAAATTATAAGGTATCTACCTGTAAAGAGAAACACACACATAAGGGATAGCATCATATTTTCCGAAGTACCAAAAAAAAATAAGGGATAGCATCATGGAGATGGTGTTATTTGGCTTTTTGCATGTTCTCTTATCATGATGAAAATAATAATTACTTGGTTTTGAATATAGGAGGCATTTTGTGGCAGGTCTCCCTTTATGCCCTTTATTTTTGTAATTAACTGCGTCTTAGTTTTTGGGTGAACATTAATGAATGTAAACACCTAACTTATAAGTGGACACCAAATCTATATTCATATTGGTATGCTTCTCTTGATAAAAACTTTGCACTAAATATAACTTTCTCCGTAATCACACAGCAACCCGAAAAATCAAATAAGTTTACATAGCAACCCCTCTCCTTCTTCGAGCTTTCCGTCACTAGAGGAGCTCAAGCATCCCTCCCCCCCTGACCAGGTAACAATCCTCCTTTTGGTTAATTCAGTCAATAATATCTCATATTTCTAATTCCCTCTTCGTTTGCTAATTTGTTGAATCGATGTGCTAAATCTGTTGTATATTTGAATATGTTGATTCTATGTGCTAAACGATGTTTATAAATGAATATGTTGAATCTATGTGCTAAATCTACTTCTTGTTTGAATATGTTGAATCTATGATGTTTTGTCATACATTAAAATTAATCAATATTTAAAATTAAGACTTGGCCAATAGAATTTGCTACGGACTTTGTCTGATACTGGAATTATCTTTTACATGTGAATTTATTTTTCCTACATTTAGCTTTGCATGGTTTTTTGCTTAATATTAATTCTCAATACACCATGGTTAAATACTGTTTTGTATTCATCATGTACTCAGTTTTTCTTCTACTCTCTTTCTCTCACAGACGACACACACCATCAGTCTCCATCAGTCTTGCCATTGTCGAACCAAAGGTGTCCTTCTTCAATAGGTACTGCGTTTTTCTTTTTGTATAATTTTTGTGTTTGTGTTTGTTTGTTTTTGGTTGCATGGTTTAATAAATAAATGAAATCAACATTTTTAAGCCACAATTGCTCTTCTCCATCATACACCCTCTCTATCTCTCTTTGTGTGTATGCGGGTTCTTGATTTTTGTTTTTTTTATTGAAATTACTCTTCAGTTCTACACAAATATTGTGAGATAATGTGGCATCTTTTGTAATTCTCAGTTCCTTTGGTGACTATGTTTTGGAATTATTTGCTTATACTTTTTCTTGATTGATTATTCTTTATGTGTTTAATTTTCTATAGACATTTCACCGGAAAAACAGCTGATTCAAACATTGAATACCACAAAATTTAGTAGAGGATCACTTGTTTTTAATCAAAATCTCAAAATTCAAATATCAAATGATCTTTAAGATTTAGTTTGCACACCACACATATGTGATATCATAATTTAATAGGTTCCACATAGTTGGAGATACTGGACTTCTATCAATGGGTTCTCCAAGAATCTTCCTCTCAAGAACCTTTTTTTTTTGTGGTAATGGATTCCAAAATGTCATTCTTTTTACTCACTTTTTAGCATAGAATAACTTCAATGGGGTTATATGTAAGCTAACAGCTTATTTACATGGTTGACGGATCTCTTCATCAATTTTCACTTGATTGTGGGTTTTATATTAACATGGTATGAGAGTGAAACCTTGGGTAGTCATGGATCAAGTCCCTCATTTGAAGTTTCCAATGTTTTTATGTGTTTGTTGAGGTATGCTTTCCGTTACAAATTTGTCTTAGATTATTTTATTTGCTTTGTTGGATTTAAATGTTATGAAAATTTTCTTGGATTAATATGGTTTGCTTTGTGATATACTCCAACTTTTGATATGGTTTTTATGAGGAAATAATTCCTGAGAAATGGTTAATAAACGAGGAGATATGGTCAAACTTTAAGCAGTACATTTTGTGGACCACTGCTCTTGATGAAAACTTAACTTCGTTCATTTAACTTGCTATGTGTGCCTATTGAGACTGATGCTTAATGCATTGTATTGCCACAGCTATTGTCTTGATCTCTCTTTTCTGATTTTTCCTTTCTTTTTCCATATTGCCTTTGCAATTTATTTTTTGCTAGGACTGATGCTTAATGCATTGTATTGCCACAGTTGTTGTCTTGCTCTCTCTACTCTGAAAGTTCCTTTCTTTGTTCTGCAATTTATTTTTTACTAAATCAGATGACATAATTTAAAATTTTCATGTGGAACACAATCTTTGGTGGGGCTTTGTATTTCATATTGATAGTTTACTTTATTTTACAGTACTTGACACAATACGTATTTTCTTTTGTGTTTGAATTGGTGTGCCATCCATCTCTATATCTCTGTTTTTATGTTAAGCAAGTTTATCTTATGATTGTTTTATAAAAATATTGAAAGGCAAGCAGTGGATTTTTCATTAAAGGCCAGATTTTAGGAACATTAGTTTGTGATGTGGAATATTGTTTCAATAGGTGGATCTTTGTAAGGCATGAATTTACTGAGTTGGTTGGAGAATATTTATGTTGTGGATTAGTTGAGTGGTATTTAGTGTTAGTGGTGTTGGTTTCTCATAACCTTAGTTTGTTGCTTTTCTTTAGTTGGTGTTTCTTAAGTGATATTATATACATTTGTTGTTATGTCAGTATCATATGAATCTAAAGCTTGATATTTAAACTTAGTTTGTTGTTATGTTTGCGTAAACCATGGGAGCCTCTTTTTTGTGTTATTATATCACTCGAATAGTGTACTTGCAATGCACATTAGCTTAGAATTACCATATTTATGGGAATAGGTGAAAATGTAAGTGAGTATACCTATTTCTAGAGAATTTAGCCTCAGTTGCATTTACATAGAAGTGATCTTATTGAACTATTCTTGATTTAGTGGCTTAATTATCCATATGAATTTGATGATGTATTCACAATGCAGATCAAATTTTAATTGTTTTTCAGTAATTTTTCAAATTAGGGACACTAATTAGATTGTTTTTTCCCTCCCCGCTCCGACTTTGATCGACTTGCCTGCAAAGCGTTTTTGTTGAGAAAAGAGGTCAAGGGGCTAAGTGACTCGAAAGTCGTATAGGCAACAAAGCATAGAAAAAGTGGATTCTATAGCTAACTCCAATTGAACAGGGAGGGATCAATACTTCATTTATTTGAAGCCCAATAATGTCCATTTTCTCATTTATGTTATGGAAAATACTAATGCTGGAACTTTTATGAAGACGAGCTATCAAAGAAGAAGATAAAAGATGAACATTATTGAGGAAGTTGCAATGTGCCACTTTGCAAGGCTCTCATATGTTGTTTAAATGTTTTCCATAAGTGAAGGTATAAAGATGTGATGTTATTTTACCTACTTTACTGTTCATGCTCTGGTTTTATGTTAAGGTTGATTTACAGGAAAAATGACCTTTATTTATGTCAGAGAAATGGATTGTTAATAGTAGAATTTGTTTTGGTGATAAATTAGATATTTCTTGAAGCAAATAAGTTATAAACTTATGGATTCGATTCTCTCTATCTTTCATTCAATGTTGATCATTTAAGTAAGACATCATCTATGCACACATACTCAAATACTCTAAAAAAACTTAACCTGCCAAAAAAAAAATTGTAATTATAATTTAAAATGATCCACGTGCAACGCACGTGTACATTAACTAGTAATAATAAGGGAGAGCTCATTTCAAACTTCTCAAATTGAAATCTGCTCTCCCAATTTAAAAAAATAAAACAACGACTATAATTTGATTGAAATTCAAACATACGGTTCAAATCTTATCTAGATCTATCTAATTTAATCTAAAGGCTCATAATACATCCCACTCAAAATCCAAATCTCGCCCAAACTTTAATCTCTTTTACACGTTAGCCAACCCAAGTCAAACGCCCACTCTCTCTCACTAACCCTCCATATTTTCTCTCTTTCCTCTGTTTCTCTCCTATCTCTCTGTTCAGGGGCACCATGTTATGTGCATACTTTAAGGAATTTGGAAAATAAATAAAAAAATAGAATCGGAGAAGAAAACCCGTCTCGAGAGGGGTGGAAACCTCCATTGACTCAATTTCAGAATAACTTATCTCCAAAATTTCTGTAAGAAAGTTCAATACAATATTCAATATACCATTTACATTGATAAGAAGACATTTAAATACAAGATAATAAAAACTACCTTAATAGCTAACCTACCCCATGACTCCACTATGTTAGTAACCACCTAGAAAACTACCCACAAAATACTCTATCATGAACCGACTTATTAAAATAACTTCCTAATAATTATTTCTAATATTACATAAAATATATTAAAAATGTATACATACCATTCCATTCCCCTTCGCAACAAATGTTGTCCTCAAAGTTTGATTTATCATATACACTGGGAGGCGGCCAACCCACTTCCTTGTCCTCTTAATAATCAACAAGATATTTGGCTTCATAGACTCCAAAAATACCCACAATAATCCAAAAGGCTGAATTTATATGAGCAGCTTCAACATGCTCCATCAATTGCTCGTCCTTATAATAGGTAAGGCCATAAACAGTTCCTAGGCATACCTTGCAGCCTGTTGGTTGCAAGCTTGAGCCCATCGACTCCCAAAATTTAGTCTTTTGTGTTATGCCTTCAAGAAGAGGAGCTTCTGGATAGCTAAACCAAAGGCAATGTGAACTTTTGATTCTCTTGTAGCTGACCTTTAGCTTTGTCCAAGTGGAAGACTTCTTCAACTTCTCATCAGTAGAGCATTCTATTTTATGATTACTTGATGGAAGATCAAGACTATCTTTAATTGTACCTATCTTAATTATACTTATCCTTCCCAAAAAGCTAGTGACTTACCCATCACGTCACCGCCTCAACTAAAGCTCTACGCCTATAAATTGTAATATCTCTCTACATGAAAGGGACATATCTCTGTACACACCTTACAGAGCTATCTCTCTCATAACTACCAAGAGCATACATTTGTGCTCTCTCTCTCACTTACTACTTCATCAATAAAAATCACCGGTCACCGTTACCGTCTTCAAAGTGGAGTAGGTCACCTTGACTGAACCACTCTATATCTGGGATCCGGCTCATCTGCTATTAGCAAAAAACAACACACTGTGCTGTTAAATGAAACGACAATGTTTCATCCAGTTAAAGTGAAACGATAGCGCATTGGTCTTAGGCATTCTCCGCTTCCATCCGGGTCTCAGCACTCTCCTCTCCTACCTCACTTGTGGACTGAGTTACTTCCAGTTCCTACAATCCCTTCACTGTGCCCGTCCACTTTTCTTCTGCCTCACTTGCTAACTGAGTTACTTCCAGTTCCTACAATCCCTTCACTGTGCCCATCCACTTTTCTTATTTGTTCCTATAAGGCTTTGCTCTAATTTTAATGTCCACCGCCTTCATTCTCTGCAATAAGCTCCTTCAACCTTTCTTCTTACGACAATCATAAGACCTTCGATTTGTGTTTCCTGTGCCATGTGCCTTCTCTGCCCTCTTTACACGAACTCCGCACATTTGGGGGTCGTTTCTCTCTCGTTCTCTTTCATAATTTTACTATTAATGTCTTTCTATGAATTCCCTCCCTAAGAAATTTGAACAAGTGTTGTATTGTATCATTTATAACCTTATCAACACCCACAATCTCCATCTATAACACATTCAAGACCTGCGATATGTCTCTCTTTATGCAAGCTTCTTCTCTGAAAATTAGGCAAGCATGAGGGATGGTAGTTCTTGTTCACTGGGTGCTTAGTCGTCGGTACTCACCATTTTGATTTTACCCAGAAATTTGTAGTAAAATTTAATAGAGAGAGAGACATAATCATGGGTCTTGAGTGTGCAGAGAGATTGTGCAAGGGAGTGCAAAGAAAAGACTTCTCTTTGGGTCTAAATTCGCCATTTATTGATATCAAACATACATATAAATTTGA
Source organism: Ilex aquifolium (assembly GCA_951799425.1). NCBI lineage: Eukaryota > Viridiplantae > Streptophyta > Magnoliopsida > Aquifoliales > Aquifoliaceae > Ilex > Ilex aquifolium. Next base: position 13,143,083 of record OX637397.1, on the reverse strand, counting down.
ACGGAGGGATAATTTTCATTGACTGCCAAACTACAAATAGTAAGATCATGAATTTGGATGCAACATGGGCTATCAGTGAAATCCAATTGATCAGTGTCTGTTAGGCCCTTTACCCATCTGCTTCAACACCTGAGACCTGAGCTTCCCCATTATTGACCATGAAGCTTGATTTTACACCCTGTTCCTTTTTGCTTCAATGGGACTCCAAACAAGAAGGAATTGAAACCCATTTCTCCACTGATATTGATGATTGATAGTTGATATAGTCGAGAAACCAAATGAAACACAATAGTATAATAGTGAAGGTGGAGGAGGATGAGTTCACCTGTAGCGGCACAATGGAGTAAAAGACATAATGACAGGTAGACTCAACTGAGACTAGAGGAAAGACCTTTTTAGAGAGAGAAGCCTTCATGTTTTGTAGAGGGAACCTCCCGATAAAGACTTTGAGAACTTGTTTTGGGGGGATTTGTTTTCCTGTGCAAAACTAACTAAAACACCGATGTTTTAATTAACAACATACTATGTTGTTTTTTGCTCACAGCAAAGGAGCTGCACCTAGACAATGGGAGTGGTGGGGCAATGGAAGTGGTGGTGGTGGAGTAACGACGGCGGCGGTGGTGGTGGTGATGGGGCGGTGGGGGTGTGGTGGGGCGGTAAGGGGTGGAGGTGGGACGGTTCCAAATACTACTTTTTTTTTTTTTAAATACTTCTTAGAAGTTATAAGTTTTACAAATACTTTTAAAAAGTTACCCCAAACACACCCTTAGGAGCCTATCTTCCCTACTAAATTTGGGATGTTAATATTAGCCGTCAGATTAACTTTAAAGTAAAAGTTAAGATTAACTTTATGTTTGTTTTTGGAGCTGATGGATGTTGCTGCTGGAATGTTCCTGGATGGCTGCTTGCTTTTTTGCTCTGGTTTTTGTTGTGGGTCTTTTCAGGCCTGTTTTTCTTTTCGCTTTTCTTGGCCTTTCGTGCTGTGAGGAGCTGGTCATGGATGGTTCTCTCCCTCTGTCTCTGCATTTCTGCTTCATGGGTGTTCCATCTGTGAGGTTTGTGGCGTGGTGTTGGCGTTTGTCTTGGCCTTCCTTTTCCTGGCCTGCCTGCTGTTTTGAGAGCTGCGGGTTGTTATGGGACTTTTCATGGCAAATGTTTTTGTTTCTCTGTGACCCGGCTTTCTTTTGGATGTGGTGTTCAGCTGGTTGCTTGCTTTGGGATTTTGGGCGCTTTTGTTGCCACTGTGTTTCAATGTTGAATGGTGGCTGTCCTCTTTGGGCTGGCTTTCTTTGGAGGCTTTCTTTGGAGGCTGTTCTGGGCTTTGGGAGTTGTGTTGCTTTACTTCTTCTGGGTTGCATTGTATTCTTTTTGCTTTGGGGATGGGGGATCTTCTTTTCTTGTTTTAGAAGATCTACCATCCCCTTTGTGATCACATATGTACATGTCCTTTTTATTTAATGGAATTACCTTACTTACCGAAAAAAAAAAAAGATAAGAATACTAAAATTCCTTAATTTTAGTTTTTAAATTTTAAAAGGTTCCCAAAAAATTTGAAATATATCCCTAAAAAAAAAGAAAATAATTTTTCCAAAACCGTTTTGGGCAACTGGTGTATAATAAAAGGGTATTGAGGTCTTTTTCTATCACCGAAGGACTTTTTCTCAAAATATTTTTCATTAAAAACTTATACAATAATAAATCTTCTTTGGTATACCGACCTCCGAAAAACCCAATTATATATCCAAACAAGGGATGCCTGGGATATCATTGGATTCGTCTAAGAAGGGTGTGAATTGGCTGGGATAGAAAAATCCGTTGATTGTATCAGGAAGGCTTTATTATGATGGGATTAATAGTATGATTTTGCTTTATCCGTGATGTTATTTTTCGCATCCATGCATTGGCTATAGTAAGAGTAAATCGCAAATCCTCATGGCTTTGTTTGGTTAGTGTCAAAATATTGGAAAGTGCAAGAAAATGAAAATTAGCTAGAAAGTATAATTTCTCGAGAAATTTTTTTTTCCCTCGGGTGTCAAATTTTTCTGCAATCATTTACTTTGGTTTCCCACAAATTGTGCAGAATTTTTTTTTTCCCTATGAAAGTTGCCTTATTTTTTCTATTTTGCCTACTTACCATTTTCTTCGTTAGATTGATATGATAAGGATAATTTAGTCCTTACATTAATTTTTCTAGCAAACTTTTCATTCTAATCAAACGTATATAAAAAAAATAAATTTTCCTTTCCATTTCCTTTCTTTCACTTCACTATCTAGTTTTTTCATTTTCCAACATCACTTTCTTTCTAACCAAACTGAGCATTGACTCTATCAAGAGTACGTGAACTCCCAATATTAGTTTGGCTTGATATGTTTTAAGTTAGATAGGTCTACGAGTTTTAGAAAAGTTATCCCACAAAAACTAATCTAGAGCCATTTATTTTGGGTTGATTGTATAAATAATAAAGTAATACAACAACAAAATTAAAAATATATGAACGAAATCAAAAAATTCTTTTTCAGTACCATAGCTAGACACATATACAGAATGTATCACATCATCTCACTATCAAGTTTTTGGGCTTCTTGTGCGGTCTATGTTGGACAATGTATAAAAACTAGGGTTGTAGGGAGGCCGGTACCTCTCCCAAAACTTATTAGGACAAAAGTCCACTTTTTAAAATATTTGGATAGAAGGACATCTGCTTAGACAAAGTCATAAAAGCCTTTTTTTATATGAGGAAGACGAATAGACCATCGGTTTGGGAATCAGTATCATTAATTTCTTGGCATCAGTTACCAAAGAGCCATTAATGGGAATATCCAAAACTAAACTTTCCTAAAACTTTTTGAATTCCAAAGATTTTGTCATTTCAGTCGTTACCATCAAATCTTCAATATTTGTCTGACAAATATTTCTTCCATATCTTCGAACACAGTCGCCGGAAGCGTGAATCTCTATTGTCGCCGGAGTTGGGTATTCCCCATTACTATTGTCGCTGGATTTGTGGGTTGCAGGAAAAAAAAAAACTGCATTATGCTTACAGTCAATATCGTGTATATGGAGAAAGAAGTAGAAGGTCTTCGACATTGATTTTGGTTTTTTTGAAGCTCTTCGCCGGAAATCTTGAGTTCCTCTTTGCTATCGGTATTAATTTTTACTATTTACTTTTTTTTTATTACTTGAAAAATCCCCAAAGTAGAAAGAGATAAGCCCTAATTTGGTTGAAAAAAATAAGTTTTGCTTTATTTTGCCGGATTTTTTGCGAAGATTTAGTTTGGATTCAATGGGTCATCTCAAACAGTAACCAAATCACATATATCAAATTTTGTTCTTGCTTAAAAAATATAAAAACATAAAATACACAGCCCTAATTTTAGTGAAAATTTCTTTAAAATTTCTTTTTAATGTTAAATACATTTGTTTTACATAAATTATAAGAGTTTCATTATTTGTAGGCATGATGTTACTCTTTGGTGAATCTCTATTAATAATTTGATACTTTTCGACATTAATTTTGGTTGGTCGATAATCGGCCATTTGACATTTTTTATTGCTTATTGGTGTTAAATTTGCTTATTAATGTTAAATTCAGTTGTTTTCCATGAATTTTAACAGTTTCAGAAACTCTTAGGCATTGTGTTACTGTACGGTGAATCTCTTTTGAGAATTCGAAGATATTTGGCGTATATTTGGATTTTTTTGAAAAGTAGCTATTTAAAATTTTTTTTTTTTGCTGAAAAATACAAAAACATAAAAAACCTAGCTATGATTTTAGTGAGAATGATATTAAATTTACTTGTTAATGTTAAATACATTTTTTTTCCATGAATTATAAGAGTTCCATAAAAATGTAAACATGTTGTTACTATAATGTGTATCTCTTTTTGAGATTTCGAAACTATTTGAAGTTGATTTTAGTTACTATATGGTGTATCTCTTTTGAGATATTGGAAACTATTCGACATTGATTTTAGTTTCTACGAATTGTAAGAGTTTTTGTAGGTATGGTGTTTCTGCATGGTGAATCTATTTTGATAATTCAAATATATTCAACATAGATTTGAGTGTTTTAGATTTTAGGTTTTACATTAGTTTAAAAATTTGAAAACCTAAAATACATAATCATAAATTTAGTGAGAATGACTTTAATTTTTTTCCTTAAAGTTAAATACATTCGTTTTCCATGAATTATATGAGTTTCACAAAACTCTATGCATTGTATTAGTGTATGATGAATCTCTTTTGAGATTTCAAAGCTCTTTGACGTGCAAAATCACATATTTTGAATATTTTATTCCTTGAAAATTCAAAAATTCGTTTAAATTTGCTATGCATTCGTTTAAATTTGCTTATTAATGTTAAATACATTTGTTTTCATTAATGTTAAATACATTAGATCTATATTATTGAACTAAACTCTTCGATGTTGATTTTGGGTTTTAGTTATTGTAATATAGTTACAGTATACCGTAACACTATACGGGGGCATGGCAAAAACACGGTCCTCATCAGAAAAAAAATATGAGTTCAAGTGTAGGGAAGCAGTTGAAGAAAAAAAATCTGAACAAAATCAGAATGTGGATAAATATGATCCACAATATAGATCTAATATCATTGCTATTATACGGGCAATGGATGAAATAATCTTCAACGAAGAGCACAAGAGAACGTTGAAGAAGACCCCATTTTGGTTGCTATTTGAGAGCATTATAGACAAACATGTTGACAAAAAATGGTGCAGAAAAAGTGACAACAGTATCCTTGAGATAATTTTATGTTTCAATGACAACACTTCCAGATTTTGTATAGGGGCCGAAGAAGTAAAAATGCGGAGAAATGATGTGAGTTTGATATTTGGGATTCAAGACGGTTTTGAGAAAATTGACTCAACATTAAATGGGAGGGTGTTGACTCCATTTGTTGAACGGAGATTTAAAAATGATCGAAGGTTGACAGGACCAATTATAAAGAGTAGACTTATACAAGCATCAAGGGGTAGCACATGAACTGATTCATCCCTTACAAAAAAAAGAGAGACACCTGACACAGTCACTGGATGCGTCCTAGTAATACCGGTTAGTCTTTTAAATAAAAGTCGTCTGTTCAATTTAATGAGTTGTTATTTTATAAACATCACACATTTGTTTTAATGTTGTATTTGAATTTTGCAGTTTTGGATCTGCGAGCACACATCAATTATCAGACCAGATTGCTCGAAAAAATTTCCAAGGTTTCTCAAATGGAACTTAACACTCCTGAGCATGGCAATCAAACAAAAAAAGTTGGCAAAAATCAAGGCCAAAGATGTAAGTTTCAGTATTTGTTTACGATTAAAATCTAAGAATACAAAATGTTCAAAAATTTATTGTTATTGTTGATGCTATGTTTATTTACAGGTGATGAAGAAAAAATTGAAGAGAACAAACGAAGAAAAGTTGTTTATCACATCACGAAGGAATACAAAGGAAGAGGGAGAACAAGTTGATGGAATTGAGAGGAATGAAATTGTTGAAGGAAAAAAAAGTACCTAGTTGATCATAAGGGTAATGAGCTTGATGAAGAAGATGTTGGGTTTTCTTTTTGTGGAGTCTAGTTTGTGTGTTGACCCGGATGATGACCCGACCCGAAATAATGTTGCGTGGATCTTAATGGGAAATTTAATGAGGCTTAGTCCATGGAGCGGAGGTTTGGGCCGATAGGTCTGTTTTGTAGCCCGGTGCGCAGGACATATAAATACTGCTCCTTGGTGATTAGGATTTGTAGTGCATTGTATAGCCGCCTCTGTAATCCTCTCTCTCAATAGTAAAATCCCTGCAGCTCCGTGGATGTAGACAAATTGCCGAACCACATAAAATATGTGTGTCTTGTTCTTTCTTGTTTCTTATTGCTTTATGTTCTTGGTTTGTTCTTCGATCGTGTGTGTTTTTATGTGGGTTTAAAGCGATTCAAATCCTAACAACTGGTATCAGAGCTCTGGGTTCAGAGGTCAAGGGTCTACACAATGGCTGAAGACAAAGTCAAGATCGAGAAATTCAATGGCATGAACTACGCGTTTTGGAAGATGCAGATGAAGGATATTTTATATCAGAAAAATCTGTATCAACCTCTGGATGGGACGAAGCCAACGGATATGGAGCAAGCAAAGTGGGATGTTCTGGATCGCAAAGCCCTAGGGACTGTGCGACTGTGCCTCACGCCGTCAGTTGCGTCAAACATCGCCAAAGAAAAGACTACATAAGATTTATTCAAAGCTCTAGAAAAGATGTACGAAAAGCCTTCAGCGGTGAACAAGGTATATCTTATGAAAAAGTTGTTTAACCTAAAGATGTCTGAAAATACTATTGTTGCTGAACATATCAACGAATTTAATACGGTCACGAATCAATTAGAATCCGTGAGTATTGTTTTTGATGATGAAATTAGAGCTCTTGTTCTTTTATCAAGTTTGCCAGAAAGTTGGAATGGACTTGTTGTATCAATATATTGAGTATATCTTGTATCTCTTTAATATCTTGACTTGTTTGGGCATTGAAAGCTAGTTGGCTTTGCATAAATTCGTTAAGAATATTCTCCAAATTCTCTTCTTGTGGGTCATGGTAGGGTGGATATTGGGGAGGGTCTTGTGGTGATGTGACATATATAGGTAATTGATAATGTTCATTCCCCCAACCAAAATTGGGATAAAAAGTTTCAAAACAATGGTCGGGGTAAGGTTGAGAAGAATTAGGTAAGACAATTGTCCCATTCCTCAAAATTTTTCGAGCAGTTGGAATTAAAGGGCAAACCTCAATGGGATGCCCATACACATCACAAAACACACACAGTTCCTCCATCGGGGAAATCTTCACACCACATTAAAAGAAATATAAAATATAAAAATAAAAATTATGAAATATCTAACCTGAGGAAAAATGAAACAAATAATTAACAATAAATAAAAAACAAAAGGAACGAGATTACCGGATCTGTGACGAATCTCAAATCAAGCAAACCTCAATGATGTAATGACTCCTTGTCTTTCAAATCCCCGGCAACGGCGCCAAAAACTTGCTTCAACTTTAAAAGTGTAAACCCAAGCGCAGGTTGAGCAGAGTAATATAATCTCGGAAGTCCGAGGTCGATCCCACGAGGAATTGTAACAAGGAACAATCACACAAACAATAAAAGTAATTTGAAAGGAAAAAGAATTGTTTGGAAAGTTGTTGATTGGAGAAAAGTGATTTTTGGTAATTAAAACAGTAATAAATAAAATACTAGAGCATCAGGTACTCCCTCTCAACGTCATACAATAATAGTTAAAGACTCAAGGCTTGACTTGAAAAAGGAATTAAATGTCAGTTAACCCAATTAACAAATCAAGTGATAAATCCAATGGTTATAATCAAAAGACTACCAGGAACCTGAATAATCATTCAATCATATTATTTTATGAAATAATGTTAATCCTTCCAGCGTGGAATAACTAGTGATTTACACGCAGGGAAACTCAAGCAATTGATGTACGTGGCACAACAACTCAAGAATTTATACAGCATAAACACTTTGCTAAAATATTAGGAATTAAATTAACACAGTTCCATAAATCCTTAAGTACAAGAGTCAATAAAAATACCGTACTCCGTCGAGAGATTTTCCCCTAGCCCTAGCTTAGCCTTCTAGCCAGACATAATACAGGATGCAGAAAAAAGACTAAGAACAAAAGACCCCCCTTTACAAGGTCCTAGGTTCGTATTTATAAATTACATTCCCAAGAGATTGCATCCCACTAGGATTCTAAATTCGGCAGCAGAGGCTTTACACGCGTCCGGACGCGCCTCTCTCAACCGTCCGGACGCAACTTCCAGAATGGTCATTCCTGCGTTTATCAACTTTCTGCCAATCGCGTCCGGACGCGTACACTCCATCCGTCCGGACGCGTGTTCCAGTGTGATCCCTCCTGAGCTATGCTTCTTCTTTCCATAATTTGTCCCCAAAACTATGCTTTTTACCTGCAAATTATCACAGATCAACATTTACTAGCATAACACTCAATTTGGATAAACTCTTATTTTTATCACAATTTTACAATTAAAATATCATCTTTTCCTAATAATAATTGTGATTATTTGGACTTAATCAGTCACTATAATGCGTATTTAAAATACTCATGTTCTAGACCTCAGATGAGTAAACGGAGTTCGCTGTTGAATTCGTATCGCGAAATTTAGTCACCTTGTCAAATTTCGTCGAATTTCGAAGTAGTCGGATTTTGCACGTCGTTCGAGGCGACTGCGTGGCGATTTACCTTACGAACGTCCCCATAAATAAATTTTATAAAACTTCCTTAAAATTAAGTTAAAGTTCAAATAAAATTAATATGAACTTAAACTGGGATCAAACGAATCGTTTCGGGACGAAATCGGACCCGATTAAGCGAAGGACACGTGGCGCGACGTGGGTCGAGTATTAGAACTATAAATAGAGGCAAATATCTGCATTTTAGGCAGAAAAATTCTGCCTTTGTGCTGGTCTTCAACGTGTGGGAGAAAGAGGGAGAGAAAAGAGAGAAAACCTTGATCTTCAAGCTTTCTCCGGCGATTTCCCGGACTTCCGTCGCTCGGAATCCGTCGAGCCAAGATCTAAAGTCGATCCTCTCGACGAGGGCTACGCAACCACCCCAAGAACGAGGGATTTCACCGAAGATCCAAAAGAGGAGATTTGGGGGAAATCTAGTCTTGGGCTAGGAAAGTGTTCTTGAAGCTTCCTTCGGGTGATTACACTTCAAGAGGTAGGGTTCTCCCTACTTTGGTGTAATTTTTCCTTAGATGTTGGTAGTCTAAAGTTTTGTTATGTTATGCATATGATAAACCTTCATATATAGGTTTATGGTTATAGAAATGGAAAAGTGAGCATAGAAATGGTTTAATCTATTTTCTAGCTTGAATTTGGTGTATGAAGTTACATGTGATTTATTATGTAACTTAGTGAAATTAAGGCATGCTATGTGATTTATTAATTGTGCCTAGAAGGTGTTTGATAA